>CM029628.1:43257900-43857900 GCA_017311315.1 Dendrocalamus latiflorus
GCCATATTTTTTTGCCGAGTTTGGTTCTGATTAAACCTGATGAATATCATGGTGTTGTCTCATAAAAAAAATCATGGTGTTGTACTTTAGACAATAGCCATATAGACATTATGCGTGGATCAGTTTGTCTCTCTGCATTGTTGTTCGGGAAATGCTGTGTCCCATTTTCATGCAAGTTTGGTTCTGATCAAACTGAAGGAATAGCACGCGCTGCACTGTAGCCAATAGCCACATACGTAATGCGTGGATCAATTTGTGTGAGCATAATAAACTAACTGCAAACATTATCCGTTCCATAAGCTCGATGCTCTTGTTTAGGTAGTAGGTGTCGCTTGTGTTTGTGTATCTTCACAGTTTCCCTACGCACTGGAGACGATTGTACCAGGAGAAAAGAAAAGCGTAGATTGAAATCATTTCAAGGGAAAATAAAAGAAATAAATTGTTTTGCCGTCAGAACCCTTCGGGTTTAGAATGTCGAATCATATAGCACTCATCGAGGTTCTCAAATCATCTGAGACCAGTCAGTGCCACTCGCTTAAGTGAACTTTATCATTCGGCAGCAAAAGAATTTGATGCCCACGTTTTTACCGACTTAACTTCCACAGTAGAAAATAAAGAATAGTGACAAGCTCACCTTATGGACCATAAGTAAAGAGCAAACCAAGAGAGAGGTGAAGATAAGGTGAGGGCAGCCAAGATATTGCACAAAGCCAAGAGAGAGAAACTGGCCAACCAAGCATCCTTCGTAAGCAACCACACAGAGGAGGCCTCACTCACATCCTCCATTCAGTCCATCTGCCAAGGTCAAGAGCAAGCTTAAGGCTCACAACGAACTGAAGTCAAACATAACCACACAGCCAAACCGAAACCACCAATAGAGAGAGGACAAAGAGTAGAGATAGGAGGAGAGGTGCCTCGGGGAGTTCGAGAAGACCAACGGCGTGAAAACAGAGCTCACAGCAACCCCAAAGCTATCTAGGACCGTTGAAACAAACCGGAATAAAGAGAAGGCGAGAAGGAATCATAAATATTTGTATGGTTAAAAATGTGTGTGATCCTATCTAAAAAATGTGTATGATCGTAATCGTGTTAGCTTAGACAGTAGATGTTTTTTTGCGATTAAACAATAGATTATCTGATCCCTTTGAAAGCGTTTTCTTATGTATAGCATATTGATGGATTGTAAGATCCAGTGGTACAGCTGGCTGAAACACTTACCTCGGGACATCACGGTCGTGTGATTAAGCAATTGAGTTCGACAGTTTTCAGCCAAATAAGTGGCTAGATGTTGCCCGACTGTGTCAATCAACGGATAAGATCAATCAGGTTCATGGAATTGATGCGCACTCTAGCAGCGACATGTCAAGAACCGTAGTGGGCGAAGGTGCATTTTTGACAGCAATGTCCACACTTGCCACCCGGGAACAAATGCTCCAACGCCTAACTGATGTCCTCAACGCATCCATTCTGAACTGTCCTAGTTTCCCCGTCATACCCATTACCCAACAAGTTTCAGTGACTCGGTGGACGCTACGCGGCATCATCATTGTATACAAGATTAGTGCTTAATCTTTCTCCTGTTAGTGGGTGTTCCATGCGCACTGGCCCTGTTAGTCGAATCTGCGAGACAGTCCAATTTCGTTTGACCTGTGATTGATTTCCGTGAAAGGAACGCACGTCTGATCGGAATTGGACATGGACCTGTCCTTCGGAAGCTTAGAGTTCGCCAAAATCTGCCCAGGAAAACTGACCACTTGCAGAAGTTGCAACAACTGTTCGAATTTTCAATGAACTGAAATGTCTGACAGATTTTGAGTTGTGCAGGTGTTGAGCAGAACATCACCTTGCATATCTCCGGATCATCCCTTTTTGGCTTGGTTCAGTCGTTCAGCAAAATACTGAGATCAATCCGTACCTACAATGAGGTTCACCGACCGATGCCGCGCATTAAACGTCTCGTCGATTGTAAAAGTTAAAAAGATTACTTTGCAGTGCAAGTCAAGCAACTGTTAACTAACAGCAAAAACACTCCAAACGTATGGCTGCATTACTGAAGCCAGGACGACGAAACGACAACAGCAAACCTGCCTGCTGACAAATAACATGGGGAAAGGGCAACAAACTTCTTAGTCCTAGCGTCCCATATATTTAGGCTTGCGTTTTACTTCTGGTTTATTTTTTTACATTTCCTAAATTTCATCTTTTTCTTGTTTTTTAATTTTTTTTGAGCTTTTTTACCGGTTCTTTTTTCCATATTCATTTACATTATACGTGATGGGTAACCCATTTTTCTTTTTTAAATTTTATTATGCCAAATAATTCACATCAAATACAATGCATTTCAGCCAACTACAGTGAAAATTCAGCCATAAATCACTAAAATTCAGCCCAACTAAGTAGGTTGTAGATTGATCGGTATCCAGCAGACTAGCAGCTATTGAATTTGGATGAGGTTGGGGGTGTTGGACGTTTAGGCGGGGCATATGCATGCGTGCTGTGTCGTTCGAAACTTCAATGTAAGAATATCTTGGTTCGTGGATAGGGTTGGTGGGTTCTCTTCGGCTACACATTATAGCTTATGACTGAGGTTTATAGTGGCCAGATTCTTTTCCACTTTTAGTTAACTTATGCTTATACGGGCTACAGTTAAAATGGTGTGTTTTTCAAGGTAGGGTCAACGGGGAAATTGTAGTAAAAGGTGTTCTGAGTTCAGCTGTACAGGCCAAAATCGCATACGATTATTTTATGGTGTAATACCTCTCGCGAACAGTCAGAATTCAAATATTTAAATCATAAGCCATCAGCTTAAAAGAATTCACCTGGTTTTTGACTCTTGTACAAGCTTTGTGTCAATGAACTAAATGCATCATTTAAAAAAACTATTCCGAGTTAGGCGTAAGCGTATGTCCGTGAGGAGTGTGGTAGCAAGTAGCAAGGACGGTGAAGGGGAGAAAACACCTGGAGAAATCGGGGGCGCGGGCGGGCTGAGAGGAAGCGACTAAGAGCAAGTTTAATAGAAGAGGTGGCTGCCACCTCTAGGACTAGCCAAATAAGCAAAAAGAGTACACGTGACTCATGGTGGAGGTAGCTAATACAATAAGTTGAGTAGAGGTTACCTCTACTAAAGCACTCAAACATTTAATACTTGCATAAATATATCAGGGGTCACCTCTTGCATGAGGGACAACTTGCCTCTCTCTCCTCGTATGATGTGCTAGAGGTCACCTCTTGCATGAGGGGTAGCTTGCCTCTCTCTCCTCTTTTCTCTCTCTTCCATATAGGATTGTGTTGACGTGGATTTCGCTAGAGACGACTTAGTCACATTATTGTACTTGCTCTAAACGAGCGCCTCGGTACAGTGGAAGCTGAGCGCCGTTGCACGTTGCACTCCCCCCTTTTGGCAGGCCGTCAAAGGGAGGAAGTTACTAGTGGGCCAGTGATTTGAGTGCTTGGATATCGGAACTAGGAAGTAGGAATCGCGCGCTCGCGGAGGGAGAAGTGCAAGTGCCCGCTTCCAAAATCCAAAGCCACCGCAAGTGGCGTAGCCAGGATTTGTAGTTATGATGGTCCATTGTCTAAAATTTATTTAACCGCTATAAATTTAACATGTCGGTACACAAGTATATGAATTACGAAATGCAATTAAGGGAAAAAGGACATACGAACTTCATAAATAGACGAATATAGCTTTCTTAACATAGAATTGAAATATTACATACCCATAGTAGTTGAAGAACAATACGTCACTACTTCTTCTTGTCAGGATATAAAGAGAACATCACATTAATTTTATATTAGAACACTAAATACATTCTATATTTATGGACAAAGCTATTTAAAAAATACATTTTATAAAGGAGTAGATCAGAAGAGTTTGCTTGCATGGGTAACTTCCTGAAAGCCGCATTTGGAGCAAACGCAAGCTAAGATAACAAATACCTACCTCGGCAAATTTACGAGACCGTTTACACCGACTTCTGTTCACAGAAGAAAGAAGGTAATATAAATATTTAACTTTCTAAAATAATTTTTCTATTTCTCTCATCCTGAAAATAAGTTATGGGACACAGACATATCACTACCTTACTCTTCTCGCTCCTGTCTCACACACGCATCTCTTTTTTTATTTTCCCCACCACTCGTATCCTCCCACTAAAAGCTTTTTTTTAGTCATTACTATTTATTTTAGCTAAAAACCATCAACTGTCGTTCAATATGAACATGCCAAGCTAGTCATCGATTTTATTGTACATCTAGATGCCAAGCTAGCCAATGATTTTACTGTACATCTAGATTCCCAAGTTGCGTGTCATTAGCTTGACACATATAGAGCAAATTAAATGATTTAGCAGGAGGTAAAATGTAGCTGTGATTCAACAAATTTTTACATTATGATCAAATACATGAAGGCATCATTATCCGAGCACAGGGTGGTCCGCGGCCCACAGGGACCACCCTGTAGCTCCGCCAACTCCGTACTCAAAACTAGCAAAAGGAGAGGACGCGACCTGTAAAGCTATAATCAAAGCTCCACGCGTTGGAATCAACAGAAAGCAAAAGTTGGTGAGGCAGACAACCGCTTGTTCTGAATTCTGATCACGATTCCCAACTGTAGATTGGAATTAGAAAAACTAGGCGAGGAACTATCATCCAGCTTACAGAGCAGACAGGCACTATCACAGCTGAGGTGAATGCTACAAACAAAACATAGAACTTCCAGAAACTTGAAATCACCAAGTGTCTCATTAGCCTGCTTGCCTCCGCTACAACACCTTGTACACTAGTACCTTGGAAACTAGCTACACCTAAATTAATTTAACAGGAAAAAATCATACATCGAAGGAAATTGAAAACCGCATGTCTGCTACAATTTCACTTCAGTTTCGCATGCAACCACGTGACTTTCTTCAAATACATGCATCTCCCTAAACCACTAATTTCCTGGTTATTCAGGAAATTGTAGGAGAAAGGAGCCCCTTTGCGTTCAGTTCCAGTCTTACTTCTTTTGTTCCTCACCGTTCGGCTCATCAAGTCTCCTCTTGAAGATATCTGAATTACGAAGCTTTTCTCTAGATTCATGCGCCGAAGGTATTCTTGTGTTGTCCCTGTGGCCCTGAACAAATGCAAGAGATTACCTAAGTTTAACTTAACAGACTTCATGAACTTGAGATATACTCTTCCTTGAATTGTACCGTTCTAATAGATCCTCTCTTGTTTACATGGTGAGCATCCTTCTCTTTTACAGCACCAGGGAAGATAAGCTTCCAAGCTCTCTCAACGAACTTGAAGCCCTCAATATCACCACTCCTGATGCCTGCTTCTAGCTGCAAAGGAAGAGCATCTCAGCAAATGAAACTACCTTACTTGAATACTGAAGGAGTTTGCTCACTGACCTGAATATGTAAAATGCAGATAAAGATGCTAGCAATAGGTAACCAGCTCTCATCAGGGGACAGCGATAAGTTCGTTCTGAAAAACAGCAACATTTTTTGTAAGTGACCTTAGCAGGCAGCATGAGTCCCCCAATCTCCAATGAAAGGATCGGAAAATAAAAAGGTGTGTAAAATGTCAAACAGGTACACCATAAGGACACATGAATTACAAGGCATGGTGGCAAAAAAACATCTGGCTAACTTAACACTAGTTTTACCATCATTGCCTATCGAGGAGGGGGCACAACGAAAACTATGGTGACAAGGCCTCTGTGTCACCACTTCATTTTGTATTGCATCAACACAGAAATTTGAACACAGTATCGTGACATGTAGAAAACAACAAACTAACAAACCTAGCCAATGCACTTGCAGTAGTTTGTACGTTCATAGCAAGACCATACCATGCAATAATTGGAGCATTATATAGTCAGTAGATAATAAATTAATGATGCCAAACTAAAGAAATTCACCTGACATTCTGACAAACTGAAGAAAAAAAAGTACAATGGTGATATGTGGCTACAAACGCCTAATTCATTAACCCATAGCAATTTATTAAGAGAAAAACTACAGAACCCTATACCATTGGAATTGTATAGGGCAAAGCCATCCGATCGAATCCAATGCACCCCAAGCCAACCCATTCGGATAAGTCATCCTCTTCTCCCCACCACACATCCACTCCTCCTCCACCTTCTCTCACCCACGAGGGCATCTTCTCCCATGCTGGCGTCCCCGAGGACGCTGCTGGATATACCGTCCTCAAGCCCGTCGTCGTTTAGATCCCACCGTCCCCGAGCCCAACACCCTGGATTCGCCTGATCCAGCCATCCTCGACCCCCTTCTTCCTCACCAGTCACCACGCGCTGTCATCCCCATCGCCGCCATCCTCTGCTCCGACAAGTGGTACATGAGCGTGGAGGGGTACACATCGTCGTGATCTCCTCTTGGTAGAAGGCGGCGAGTCGGCGACAACCTGATCTCCGATGTGTCAGCTCACCGTCCCTGAGCCTCACCATCCATCGCGCCATAGGAGCTCGCCCAGGAGAGAGGGTGGTGCCCTTCGAGCTCTAGTGTTGGTGGGTGAATGCTTCCGAGCGAGGTGAACCAGCAACATGAGCCCTAGCGGCATTTCTGCTCCCATGCGTCCTTCATGCCATTTCATCGATTTCTAATTGTTTCCTGCCCAAAGTTTCCTTTACTTTGGTGTTGATGATTTTTTTCTGAAACTAGTGTGATTTCTATGAAACTTGCAAGAACTCTTCTGAAACTCGTTCAAATCTTAAAATTGTGTTGAAACTTCTTGAAACTTTCAAGTGAAACCTATTAAAACTTCTTGAAACTTTTGGTTGAAACTCTCCGGCTGAAACTCGGTTAAAACGAGTTCCAAAATCTGAAACTCATTGAAACTTTGGCTTGAAATCTTCTGGAAACTTCTAGAAATGCGCAAAACTCACTGAAACATTAAACTTTTCAAACGTTTTCTTGAAACCAGCTGAAACGGCATGAAACTTGTTGCTATACCGTTGTAACAGTATACTGTTGTCTAGTCACTTCCATTTATTAAACAGTTGGAGCCTTGGAGGTAACCACTCTAATAATTTTATCTTTCTCAATGGAAGCCCAGGACAATATATTGAAGTCCAACCCTCAGCTTCACTGAATTCTCTACAGTTCAAATGGCACATACAAGAATTTTGCCAACCAAAGTTGGTCCCTGGATAGTAACACTTATAACTAGACAGCAGTCCAGTAACCACATACTGACATGCATCATTGAGGTTTTACAATGTAAAACTACAAGAGCTTGAAATGCAAGTTTAAAGTAAACGAATAGAGCACAGAATCAATTATTCCAAAACATTAAAAAAAAATGAAACAGCAATTTGTAGCTCAGGATTCACAATTACAAACCTAAGGTAAGGAGCCAAGTAGACGGCCGCGTAGACCAGATACCGCCGCCTCCCGCTGTCCAGCCACGCGAAGATCCAGCTCTAATCGCAAAAGGAAAAGACCGAAATATCATCAAATCTAAGGGGGGTAAAAGGAACAAGAAGAGCACCAAGACCTTAGCTTCGGCTCACCAGCCAGTTGAAGTAAGGCAAGAAGGAGATGATCCCCATCACGGCCATCCTCGTGTCTGTCGCGCCAAACTCCCCGTCCTCGTCATCTTCCTCAGCCCCTCCACTGCCTCTGGTCGGTGGGAGCACCAGGGAAGCGAGCACACAGGCGCCGATGGCGGCGGCGAACGGCGCGTCGTGCTGCAGCTCCGAGCGGCAGGCCAACGTCCGCCGGCGGGGGCGCGGGCGAAGAGGGTGGGCCCCACCCCCACCTCCATGGGAGGCGCTCAGGGGGGTGGGGCGTGGGGAGCGGCGGAGGGACGGGGGTAGGGAGGCGGTGGTGGCGGCGAGCATCGGTGTTGGCGTTGCGTGGGGAGGGCAAGCAGCCAAGCAGGGTTGGTAAGGCGTAAACCCTTTTCCGCCTTCGACTGATATGGAAACCTGTATGTACGCGTTCAAGTGCCAGTCAGGTACTCAGGTACAAGAGACTACGGCGAGATTTGTATTGGTTTTTGCTTTTAGTTTTTGAGTTATTATAAATATTTGATTTTTGTATTTCTTTCGCTATCGTCTTTTTCAAAGATAAGTTAGTGAATTATAGGTACATCATACATCTTATTTCTCTTACTTCTATCATATGTGCGCATCTCTCACTATTTTTTGCGTTGCTCGTCTCTTTCTTCTGTAAACTATTTCTTTTCACTACTATTATTTATTTTCAACTGAAATCTATTGGTAAAAGTCACTACAAACATCTGTGATACCTTTCAATACTTAGCAGAACGACATCGAGTAGTGGTTACGTAGTACATCACATCCACAGTTCAATCCAGGAAGGAAACTGTCTAATTTACTAGGCTAAGTTTTTTCACTTATGACTTATAATTTATTGTTTATGCTACAGTAGTAGTTTTAAATGGTGTGTTTTTAAGGCGAGGTCAATAGAAAAATTATATTAAAAAGTATACTGAGTTCAACTGTATCGACCAAAATCACATACAACTAATTTTCTCTACGTACTATCTCTCACGAACAATCAGAATTTAAAATTTTAAATCATAAACCATAACCTAAAGAACCCGCCATATATGGACCCAAGTGCCCCAGTGCAGTACTTTTGACAAGGCCGAACGGTAGCCCTAAGCCGATAGTCCATTTGTCGCTCGCAAAATAATCCCTCGGCGTGGGCCTCACGCTCGAAGGCTGGCCGGCCCTGATCCCGGGCGTAAGTTGGGCCGCACGGCCAGGTCAAGCCGTCGGCCTTGACTTGCTGGGTCTAGGTGACACTGTTTTTAGCCATCCTACGTTCCTGTGAGTGGACGCACCGCGGCCGTCTGCCCAACCCCGAAATCGACCGGATGACGCAATGTGACCAACAACCTTTGGGTTTGTTCGTTGATCGCTTTCCGCAGCGGAAGCGGAGTAGTGGGCGGGCAGTAAGTAGTAAAGGCGCCAGCACCGACCACACCACAGTTCGTCCTCGTGAGCTCGCCTCTGATCAAATCGACCAAACCTCCCCCTCAGCCGAATCTCATTTCACTGCGAAAGAAGACGGAGACCGGGTGCGCGCATGGCCGTCGACGTCCGCCTTTTCCAACGACGGAAGCTTTTCGTCCAAGCGCGGCGCAGGGAAGTCGGCAGAGCCTGACAGCTCGGGCCGGCCCATCTGACACGCCCGCCCTTCCTTTCCTTCCATAAAGCGGCGAGGTTCGTGGGATATTATTACGCGCTTCCGGGAAGGGGAGAGTAGCAGTAGTACTCCTCCCCTATTTTTTTCTTACGGTTTATAATTTTTAAGTTATGTATAGGGTACTATAGAATGATAAAAATTTACATACGGTTTATCTAATATAAATAAAATCGTTATAATATATGCTATAATAAACTTATAAAGACATTCTATTTAAAAATCAATTATTTAAAAAACTAAAAAATAGTTTTTAAAAGATAAAAAAGAGACTATTGGGCATTCAATACCTTTCTATTCCTCTACAAGGCCACCGCACCCCTGGTTGATGTTAAATACAGTAGCTCGTGCAGATGCTAGGGCCATTGGGTTGTAGCTAACCTGGGCACGAAAAACCGAAAACCGAGTACCGAACCGAATTTACCGAGAACCGAACCGAAAGTACCGAAACCGAAAATTTCGGTTCCAGGTTCGGTTCCAGGTTCTCAGGAACCGAATTTACCGAGGAAATTCGGTTCGGTGCCTCGGTTTACCGAAATACCGAACTACAATGTCATACCGAACTACTGGCTTTTTCTCTGTATGATTTGGCACTTATTCTATATGAAATCATGTTACATTTCTGTCAAAATTGGCTATTGAACTTGATGTTACATGCTGCTGTACCCTGTTCGGTAATTTCGGTAAATACCGGAACCGAACCGAAAGAACCGATACCGAATTTCTTCGGTACCGAGTCTTTTCAGGAACCAAACGGTACCGAGATTCTCAGGAACCGAATTTGTATGGGTACCGAGGAACCAAACCGATCGGTTCGGTAGTACCGAACGTCCAGGGTGAGTTGTAGCTTGGGGGATACTGTCGTTTAGCCTGCACCTCTACAAGGCCCCTGCACCCCTGGTTGAAAAGAATTGAAGTGAAATGGAGTAGTTCGGGTAGATGCTAGGGTCATTGGGTCGTAGCTTGGGGGATACTGTCATTTATCCTGCACCGTGTGGACATCTGCTCTGCTGTAGATTTGGTCAGGACGGTAAGTATCGATTTTTCGGGGCATTTTTGTCTGCTCATTTCGATTCAACTTTCTGGTTTCTAATTTATTTTTTATTATTTTAAATTTTATTTTTTTAGCTTTTTTACTGGTTCTTTTTTACTGTATTTATTTGTATTATCTGTGATTGGTTAATCTATTTTTTATTTTTAAATTTTTTAAAATTTAGTTACATTAAATAAGTCATTATTAACTACAGTGTAATTTCAGTCAACTATAGTATAATTTTAGCCACAAGCTAGCCAACTATAGTATAATTTTAGCCACAAGCTAACTTATTTCAGTCTAATCGAGCGACAGCTTAATTTGCGAGTGATATTTTTTTACATTCCTCCTCGTTGACACATCCAAGTAGTAATAGCTTTGTGTTTCAAGTTCACACCATTTGAATAAGCATTCTTGTCTCTGCCTGTACGTGCGTTACATCTCGAGAAATTTGTGTTACCATTTTCAAGGTCAAATTAAGCTTCCAAACGCTTTTGAGAAAGTCTGTTGTAGTAAATTCCAAAATTGTATCGAGTTAAAAGAGTTTTCTTTCATCATTGTGAGCAACAAAACAGCAATAAACTGCACAGGCCAAACATTAACCTGTGCAGTTTATCATTGTGAGCAACAAAACAGCAATAAACTGCACAGGCCAAACTTTAACCTGTGCAGTTTATCATTGTGAGCAACAAAACAGCAATAAACTGCACAGGCCAAACACTAACCTTTTCACAGCATCAGCCGTAACCATTGAACACACAGGATCTTTGCTCGTTCTCCAGCCTCCCGTAACAACTCACAAGATCTTTAAAAAGAACAAAAGATGATACAGGGGGAAAAAGTCAAGGATCCATTCATCCATATGTCTATTTCTTCTATAGCCATATGTTTCATCAGCTTCATTAGGAAAAAAAACTTAAAAACCTACCACCATCGCCAACTACTACACATAGGGAAGTTCACAAAACCCCCCAAACGAAGCCCAGAAAACCCTTGACGAACACAGAGCATACGAAGCTGCAGTCACTCCTAATAACCAGCACTGATCTCTCCTTCCATCTCTATACATCACCACCCATATAGGCAGGCACTGCTAACCGGCCACGACACCACCGGAAGCGCAAGGGGTTTAAACAGAAAACAAAAACCCATATATGTAACTAACTGTAAGCGGTAGTTCCTGGTGGTAAGAAGGGGTCTGAACTTGGGCTTGGGGGAAACAAGCGGCTCGTTCCTTGAGGGGACTTGCTTGTTCTCGTCACCCGGCGAGGATTGATCCGGCGCGGGACTTGGGAGGCCTCGGTGGGGACTCCAGGTCCCTGGGGGATGCGGCCCTCGGTGCCACCTTCTTGGAGGTGTTCTCCTTCCTCTCCGTCTCCTCCTCCATTTCGATCTGCTCCCTCCTGCACTCCTCGCTGCAGAACGGAATGTCCCCTCTGCCCAGACAAAAGATGACATAAGATTAGCAAGATTTGAATGCCAATAGTCCCAAGTAACATGACAGTAATTAACTACTAAATATGAAAGGTTCAACACATCACTCATCACACAAGTTACATGTTAGTATTAGTACCTTTTCCCTCATAGGAGTATATGAGAATGTAATCAAAGAATAACGTAAAGTTGCAATTGTAACATCGGTTTAAGCAAGCTAGCTCTAACATTTTCTTTGCCGGGAAAATTGAAGGTCGTTAGATACAGAAAGACAGGTCTCTCTGATCACGGAGTTCTCGAGAGCACTCATCAAAAGAATCATACAATTTTCTACATGGAAACAGATGAAAAAGGACGGATCTCTTCTGGTGCACCTACACCACTTCATGCAACAAAATCACAATCTAAAGAAGAAACCAAAGGACCCAAAACTTAAAATAGGTACCGTTTCTGTTCAACTCATCCAGCAGACAAAACCCAAGACAGCAAAGCAGTGGAAACCTTCACTTGCGTTCTAAGGATAGAAAATCATCAAGAAATGACCCATGCTTAGCAGCTAAGTCTCTCCGGATCAGTAACTTCCATAGATAAAAAAGAAACGGCTGGTTGTAAACTGGTAAACTCCACATGCTTACTATATATACATCACAGCGTGAACATAATTAAGCCCACGAATCTAGGCCACGAAGAATTTAATAGAATCACGCGCAAAAGTAATCAACCCGCCGTACGAACACAACACAGATGACGGAACCTTTGCACCAACAACCCATCCGGAAAAAGAAAAAGATCTCGCACCAATTTCTTCCCCCTTATTTCTCGGAAAATATAACAACTTCACACCAAAAAAACGACGTGCAGAAAGGAAAAAAAATCTGAGAAAATAGGAACCAACTCTCACTTTCCCCGCAGCCGATTCGGCGGTCAAATTTCCTTTTCTTCCCCGAGAAAATACAGCGTCCAAAGACGCCGGAATTGTCCCTGCCCGGGGACCCACCCGCACCAAATACCCAAACTACCCCCGCGCAACAACAGCAAAGCAACAACAGCGGAAGGCCGGCGTCCAGGGGCAAACCTGTACATGTAGACGTCGCGGTTGCTGGCCAGCGGCTTCCGGCAGAGGAAGCACGCCTCCAGGAAGTGGCCGTACGGCAGCCTTCCCGCCCCAGCTCCTCCTCCGCCTCCTCCCTTGCCCACCAACTCGTCCTCCACGCCGGAGCTGACCAGCCGGATCCACGCCGCCGCGGACGCGCCACCCCCGCCGATGGTGAACGAGTTATCCCCGCCGCCTCCTCCGCTCCCGCTCCCGCCCCGGCCTAAGCCTCCTCCTCCGATCCCGTTCCGGGACCCGCCGCCGCCGCCGTGGTCGGAGTCCATCGGCGGCGAAGAAGAATCACCGGAAGGATAGGATCCACTGGTGAAATATTCCGGGGAAGGCTTCTTTATCCGATTTGGCGGGGGCGCTCTCGGCTCGTGTTCGGGTGGGACGGTGTGCGTGTTGGTGTGTTTTAAAGGGGAGAGAGGAGGTAGGAGGTGGCCTTGGTTTTTTTATTTTTGACTACGACAAATGACTTATAATTTAAGTGAGGATGTTTGATTTTAGTAAAATTATTTGTATAAATAAATTAAATATCGATAACCTATTTTAAAAAGAGTAATGATATAACTCATATGTCCAATACTATCTCACACGTTAGACACTTTTATGCTCATCTAACCCCCTGCATAAATATAAGAGCACATCCCTCCCTTTCGGGCATTAAAGCTAGAGCCACCACCCTACCTCTGGGCTTGATTCGAGTTCCAAACGAGCCAAGCTCGAGCTTGATGCCAAGCTTGTGAGCTTCAACGAGTCGAGTTTGAATAACTCGCGAGCTTCGGCATTAACACGTAAGGCTCGGCAAAAAAAATACTACCTCAGTCGCATCCTCTCGCCCCCCTCCCCTCAAAATATCTCTCCTCTCTCTCATCCCGCCTCCTGTACACAAAATTTTCCCTTGTCGTTCTCCACTTCTGTTCGCACTCGCGGGCTCATGACCATCCCCTTGCCCTCCGATCTCACTGCCACCTTCATTCATTTCTCTGTCACTGGCTCATCGCTCGCGCCTCCACTTCTATACTACACGTCCACACCCCTATGACCTCGTCGCCTCTCTCCCCCGCTGACATCCCTTACCGGCTCACCACCTCCCTCCCCCACTGGTGTCACCTACTGGCTTGCCGCCCCCTCCCCCACCGACCTCCCCTACCGGCTAGCCTCCTCCTTCGGCCAGCACCACCGACCGCAGCCCTCTCCATCGGGATCTATGGGTGTCGCTGGATTTGGATCTGGAGGGAGCTAAGAGGTAGAGAAGTTCGGGCATCATCCGTCCCCATCCCATGGAGGACTTCGCGTGCACAGTGGAGGACAGGCTTAACCTGTCCAAGCGACTGGTGCTACCGGGCAGGTTGCCGCTGGCAGGGATGGAGCGGGGGGCCTGATGCGGCAGCCGCCCTGCTGCTGCACTCGGCACCGACGGCTATCGATGTTACAGCGAATCGTACGTTGGGAAGTTCTCCATCGTACATCTAGACGCTAGCAACTCTTTTTTAAAAACTATCCTGGTAAATCAATTTTAAATAATAGTAAATAACTTATTTTATCTATTTATTTATTCAGGAGCAGTATAAGTAGTGCTTATTTGGATTTATAAGCCCATGTTTCTGATTTATTCTGCATTGTAGCAGTTGAAAAATGTATTGTATCTGTTGTTAGCCTTTTCTATGTAATTAAATTTTAAAAAATTAAAAATAAAAAGTTTATATGATCATGAATAATAAAAAAAATAAGATAAAAATCTTAAAAATAAAAAAAAGATAAAGTTAGAAAGTTAGAAAACACGGACAAAAGCTCGTCTCGTTGGGGCGGGACCTAAATCATATAACTATGAGGCGTAAGTTGAAAACAACCATGGAATCAAGCTTCTCTGTCCCCTTTTCTGTATTTCTTTATACGTGGCAGTAGTCTAAAAGAGATAGGTACTATTACAGACTCTATAAAAATAAAATAAAATGAATAAATTGCTCATATAACGAAAACAGAGAAGAGAAACATGGGAGCTGCATTCACAACCGCGCCCGCGCGGTGAGCCCGTGATCCCCGAGTGACGGTGTTGGCTAATGGGATCCGTCTGCTTCCTGGGACCCACCTTGCCTTGCCTCGCCGGGCACCTTAACCTTCGCCTCTTGTTTTGTTTTGTTTTGGGGCGCTCTCTTTCTTATATATTTTCTTCTGGTTTTTCTCGAGCGTTCTTTGGGCCCGCAGCGTGGGCCCGCCACCTGTTTGCTCGGCTCTGTGGGCCCGAGTGTCCTTTTGATTTTGGTGGGGGCACGTTGCTTGGACCCACTGGGCAGTGAGAGTCTGCGTATTGGTTTTGCGCCTGAATCTCGTTGGAGGGATCTGTCTCTCCTGGAGCTTCTGCTGTCGAAAAACTCGAAACCCCAGCTGCACATCGCATGTCAGAGACTCGTTCGATGAGTTTCTTGCGCATTTCACGCGCCGATGACTTCCGAAATAGTCGTGTAACGTGTTAGCTTTCTGATTTTTTTTCTTTTTTATTTATATTATCTATAGAGATATAATGATGTTTTTATTTTTATTTTTTTAATTAAATAGTTTAGAAAAATCAACAAACTATTTCAATCAAAAACAGAAAATATCTTCTAAAACTGGGCCCAAGCGTAACACCGAATCGGACCGGTAAGAATTCATTGGTCTTCTTGGACGAAGAACGCACGAGTCGTGAGAGTGGAGGCCAGTTGTCTCCCCCATGGAAACAACAAATGCCATTCAATTCACGCATGTCTCCGTGGTCCAAGGCATTTTTGTATCTCGTACTCCCCAGCTCACGACGAGGGTGTAGACTCAAAACGGTAAACTCGCATTGCCGTTCAACGGCAGCACGCCGGTCGCCGGAGGCTAGCTTGCCGCGAGACCGGAGGCTCTCAGGACAGAGCCCAGGGGCCAGATCAACCTGTACGGGCGTATGGCTCAACGCAGGATGGATGCAGCCATCTTATTCTAGCCTGGACCGAGACTGCTTCATGCTTTTGACCATCCTGGTACACCTGCGATCCCGTCATGCCTCACCTGCAATTTGCAGCGTTAATTTAAGCACGCCCTAAGCCCCTCTTGTTAATTTTGACCATGTTGCATGGAAACAGCATGCACTAACAAAATGCATTCTTTGCCCATTTCTCATCAACAACGCCGGCGTTGCCTCGTTCACATGTGTTGTGCCCGTACGAACGCCCAGTATGTTTCATCTTTTCCTGCAGAGTAGATGGGTGGGGCTCTTGTTTTGCATTTCGGCGACCAGACGAAAGAACGAATCAATGGATGGAGATGGCCCAGCCAATGAGCCAGTGCAACCAGGCAGGCAGCTCAATTTATGCCACGGTGAAAGAGACGTAGCCACGCTTGATTTGATTCGTGCTTACATTTCTTCCCCACTAAACCATTAACCATGCTTTCATCGGCCGATACGCCTACGCCAATGGGACGAGTAGGGATTACGCCAGATAGATACGTACTACTCGCACCTGAAGCGGACTTAACTCGGGCTAATTAGAGGCTGTGACTTGCCCAGTTTTTAGCTTTTTAGTGAATTTTGGGTTTTACCTTCTTTCAATAATAATTATTTATTAGATTAATAAATTATAATAATAAAAAAACTATAGACAGGAGACCAAAAGATCATGCCCATCTACTCGGTGGTGGACCTCACTGTCTCCTTTACTCCGGTCTCTCTGGCTGCAGTAGTATCTACACTCAAATCATGTGATGAATGAGTAAGCGTAAAGTCTAAAGTTACTGTCGCTGGACATCCGGTAAAGTTAGTTTTTTTTACAAATTAAACCGGTTTAAAAGTTTCGGTTTTTATTGCGATTATACTATAACCACTATTAACTTTTCTAAATTAAAAAAATAAAAAGATAAAAAACACTGCAATAGGTTTCTAAGACATTAAAAAAACAAGAGGAAAAGGGAAAACTGAAACTAATGGTGATCGGTTGGGCTTAAAAGCTCATGGCTTATGGCTGAAAACACTGTAGCTGGCTGAAAAAAACACTGTAGCTGACAGAGGCTTATTTAGCATAATTATATTTAAAAAATTTAAAAATATAAAAAAATATGTTAGCCCAATATGTATAATACAAACGAATACGGGAAAAAAAGAACCGGCAAAAAAGCTCAACAAAAAGCCAAAAGTTCAGAAAAAAACGAAATTTATAAATAGTAAAAAATAAATCAGAAATCAGAATCTCAAGCCGAATCGATCAGGCGAATGTATTCTTGGAGGTGAAAGCCGATTGGAGCATTGATGGCACTGCAGGCTCTTCGGTGCTCTGCTAGTCCGGTGCAAGACAGTGAAGCGCGACAGTTACTGTCCTGATCGCGATGACAGGGGAGAGGGAAAGAGAGCGAGTTTCGTTGGACATTAGTGGTACACGCAACATTGTTAACTTGTCAATTTTCGGAGGTGAAAAAATAGTTTTAGCATACTTGATTTTTTACGAACAATGGGATACTTAATTGACATCTCCGTCTCAACGGGCTGCTGGTGTAAATTACTGTAAGAATAAGCTGTTTCAACGTGACTCTGACAACTAATGACGAAGATAGAATGAAAATATTAATGTAAGAATAAGTTGTTTCAACGTGACTCTGACAACTAATGGCGAAGATAGAATGAAAATAGACGGTGGACTCAAAGAACAAAGTTAAATTGACATATATATATATATATATATATATATATATAAAATCTTATTTTCTTGTGTAATCTAAATTTATATAGGAATATAATAGAAACAAAGAAAAAAAAGAGAAACACAATGAAGATACCTTACTAATAGAAAGTGCAACTCCAAAATATATAAATATGCTTTTCAGTGAGTAGTGACATGTCATCCGTATAACGAAATTAGCAAAATTTGTAATACAATAGTAAATGGCAATTAATCATGAACATTCCAAATAAATAAGCCATACCACTAACCCTCCTCACTTGATCTCAAACTTCATTGTCATAATCTTCTATTTGTATGCGATGCGCTGAATCGGCATTAATTTCACGCGCCTAGCCCTAGCTTGTAACGTCATCGCCCAACCACCCTCGCCTGCGCATCATACCACTAATCATGAACATTCCAAATAAACAAGCCATACCACTAACCCTCCTCACTTGATCTCAAACTTCATTGTCATAATCTTCTATTTGTATGCAATGTGCTGGATCGGCATTAATTTCATTAGAATTAAATTCTAGTTGAAACATCTTTAGTTGAGTTGTACTCTCACTGGTTGGGAGAATACTACTTGAGTTGCTTGTAAAATAGTTATCAAAATTCGTTTCTCTATTATTGCAAATATACGAACAAATACAAGCATGCAACTATACTACTAATTACACAATATATTATAAGAGCAAATAATGAAACAATATATTATATATATACATGCCGCCTCGGCTCCTTGTCCTACTACAATCCTCGCGCCTAGCCCTAGCTTGTAACGTCATCGCCCAACCACCCTCGCCTGCGCATCCTCGCACCACTGCCATAGCCGTGTGCCCGCGCCTCCTCGCAACCCCGTCCTAGGCGACTGTGCACCCACGCCCTTTGCCCGGCTCGGTGGTTCCCTACTCCTCGTTGCACCGCCACCCGGACACCCAAGCTTCTCGCGCCCACCGTCCGTAAGCCTGGCTCAGCGAATCCCCACCATGGTTATTAGTACCTAGCTCAACAGCTCCCCTCCTCGGCTCCTTGCGCCCCCCGACTTCTCTGTTGGCCCACTTGATTGACTGTTGGGTAGACTAGGGAACGTGGAGTGGATTGGACCTGTGGATGTCAGGCCGCGGTAGGGCCTTTGTGGCTTTGTGGGTGTTGGCAATGGCCCATCTTCTTCTTCCTATATTTCTTCTTAGACAATGTACAAAAGAGCCTCAGTTGAGGGCCAAGGCCATGGTTATTGGGCCGGGGGGGGGGGGGGTATTGGCGTCAATGTGAAGGGTAGGCTCGAGCCTGATGAAGCTCCCTCGGTGGATTCACGCTTGATAACAACTGTTTTTCTCAAATTCCTAGTTCTCACCAAAACAAAAGTGTCTGCGTCATCAAGAAACGACTAAGAGGTTGTACAATTTTGTGGCGCCAGCTGTCTGTAAGCTTTTCCATGTGCAACAGGAGATATTATTGAGAAAGGAGAGGAAACATAGATAATTGAGTCGTCTATTATGCAATAGACGACTATAACATAAAAACAATATATATATTTTACTGGGAGGAGTTTTCTATATAGACATGTAAAAAAAAGCCATTGTAGAAGTTGTCTTTAGTACGGTTTATAGATGATATAGAGAATATTATAAACAATAATTGTCTATATTATTGTACTTGTCCTAAATATCTTAAACTAAATTTTGCTACGAGCGTTTACCTTAGTCCTTAGGGCATCTCCAATGGTCTGAGTCAGCTAGCTATATGCATGTACACATCAGCATATATCCTATGTGGAGGAAAGAGAGTATGCAAAAAAAAACCGAGCCAGCTCTTCCTTAAGCACTAGTCTATAACGCCAAACGAGGCAGTCTCTATAAATTCTGTGTGTGCATGTAAGCATCAAATAGCTATCCTTATAGATAGTTCTTTAGAATGCTAGCTTTAGTGTGTACTATATAAATGATGTGGAAGTCTTATAGTTAGTTGCTAACTAGAACCATTGGAGATGCCCTTAAAGTAGACTAAACTGGCCCTAAATCTCATATATTTTGCATGCTGCTTTTTTTCTCGGTACTTGGAAAATACTAATTATATCTTGCGTGCTGCTTTTTCCTCGGTACTTGGAAAATACTAATTAAATTGGTGTCTATGGATTTTCGTGACCAATCAATTTATCAAAAAAATGCTGGAAAATTTTCCATGGAAGATTTTTCTTGTCGAGAAGGAACCGGCATGGAATACAAGAATCGTGTTCAAAGCAACGCATGGTCCCCCCAACCTTCACGGTGTTTGGAGGATCTTGTCGCACCTCAAGAGGTTGTTGCTACATGTGAACGTACCATTAAAGGCCATCAAGAAAAGAGGTCCGAAATGCCGAACTCGCTCGAATGAATTCCACCCTCCGTCCTCACATAACCACTGTTTTGAGTATTTTTTACAACATTAAGGACTCCAATAGTTATTGTCCTTGTAGGTTGTGTGTGCTTAACAAGTGGAGTAGTCGGTAGTTTAATTAGAAGCATATTTTTGACACTTTCGATCCTAGATCTGGGCTCGAGAGCGATGTACTTTTGGTAGTTGAAATGTTCCGATTGGTGGCTCGGACATGCTCATGCCTTCCTGGTGGTCCTTGATTTGTTTGATTCAGGACGAGAACAAAGTTTTGGGAGATTTGTCCTGTATTTAGATTTTGGATCCAATGTCGCCGTCAGGATTAATCTCATTTTTTGGGAGCCCCCGTGAGGAAAAGTTTAGTGTTTATTGTATTGAAAACTACGCATGGTATTGACAGCCTACTCCCCTGCCCATGAATTACCATTGTTGGACCTCCTTGCATGTTCCATACATGTCGTATCCTACAATTCTACATGTATTGAAACTCAACTTAATTTACCATAACCATTAACGATGATGCTCTTAGCTACCTATACATGGCACAAGTTGCCCAGCCGCAATGCAACACAGAAGACTTTCGGATTTGTTTAAATAATCTATTTTTATTCGAAATAACAACAGAAATAAACCCACGTAAATTTTTTTATAGGAGTGATATCCAGTCGCCGAGCTGTTGGGCGACAGAGACCTGTTGCCCAACAGTCACGCGACAGGCAGACTGTCTGTGAGCCTTGAGCAACAGGTTCCAGTCGCCCAACGGCTCGGCAACTAGGACCTATCGCCTTATAGTTCAGTGACTACAGGTACAATCGCTCGACTGTTCAGGGAATACATCTCTCCATACATCAAATTGGGTATAAAGATGGACGTTAGATTACGATGCCTCGAGAAAACCCTACTGAGAATGCAGTAGTACGGCCCACCTTCGACACAATCCAGTGAGTCTCGTACTTTAGTCTACGTGCATGCATCCTCCAAGGACAACCGGCCTGCTCACACTTCACGGTGTAATGCTCTTGGCTATATTTTACAACTCGAAAAGTCCGCTGCAAGGACAAGATCTACAGCTTAATGGAATCTTGCAACGATGGTTTGTCAGCAAACATTGAATGTAACCGAACCTCTGTTCCATGGTACTCCCACGGTGATTCGTGCTCATCATGTGCAGCAACATCCTCAGCATCAAACTGGTTTCATTCCTGCGGGATAGGAGCTTTATCCTCATCGGAACTATCCTCATTGTCCTCTTGCATAGCTTCCTCTTCAGCCAAAACCACTCGGTCATCGCTCTCCATTTGATGCACTATGTACTCTACATGCTCCCCTTCATCAGTTTGTCTTGTAGACTTACCATGCTGTGATCCTTTTTCCTTTCCTTCATTTACCACATCAGCCTCGTCACGAGAACCTTCCTTCTCTTAACCAACATATTGGGTGCTCGAGCTACTCGCACCTCCGGTTGATAACCGCCGGCATGACCTTGTACAACTTCCATTGAGCATAGTTGCACAAGTATTATGCACTTGTATCAACGCCGCCGGCACCCTTGCACAAATCCCTTCCACAAAGCAGTGTACATCAATGTTCTCAACTCTCCGTGGGAGACCGGCTCTAAAGCCCTTAAATGACGATGATACACACTTCAAGGTCCAAGGAGAAACTGCGGGTGAGCTAGTACATCATATCTACGATCTGAGCATTCTCGCCGTCTGAGTGTACCAAAGTGACTTGCACAAAACCGCTCAAGTTAATAACGTTCGAACCTTCACGAACGGTGCTGTCATTGTAATGCACTTTCAATGTAGTGTGTATCGGCATTATTAATGTCTGCCTGCAAATATTTTCAATGTTACAACTAGTCAAATCGCATTGCACATTATGGAAAATACTGATGCTGTAATTTACATTTCAACGACCGTTTGCCTATCATGACTAACTACACTACTCTCATAGCATAACCCATATTTGTTCGCACCGACATCGCTCCCATTCCTCCGACCCAATATGCATGAACTCCCTATTCATTCCCACGCACACCGGTACCACTCTTCTCTCGCTACTCGACCTCTCTCCTACTATAAATAATTCCTAATGGGTGTCGACAATATACATGATATATTGATTTAAATGTCAATATACTAGTTATAACGGTACGTATGATTTGTTAATGTATTAATGACATTATATTCATTCGTAATTAATTATAGATGTTACGTAGTAATGTTTTGCACAAAGCGAACTATTTACTTCATACAAAAGTACTGAATGTACGGATGCTTGCTATGTACATAATAGTGACTAAATTTTCTACAACTATAAGTTTGTATGGATACTAATTTTTTACAACTATATTCACTAAATTTTCTATAACTATTAGTTTCTACGGATGCTAGTTTCCTATAACTACATTGACTAAATTTTCAACGACTATTTACTTCATACCATAGTTGTACTATTATTTTCTACAACTATAGGTTTCTACAAATCCTAAATATGCACTAAAAACTATTTACTTTATACAAAAAATATTGGCTACAAGATAAAGAAAATTTTACCTCATGAAAGTAGCAGAACCTCTTCTTTTTGCTCTCCTTCTCTCCACTCCTCTCTTTTTCTTCCCTCTCCTCTCCTCCTTTCTCTTCAAGGCGTGGCGACGCACGGATGAAATGGGAATGGCATCGGGGGCTCGGCTGAACGGATGATTTATATGAGCCTCCAGTCACCGAAAGGGTGGGCATCTGGTCTTGCAGTCGCCTGTCTATTCGGCGATTGCAATTATAGCATCTAACAGCCCACAGACAGCTTGCTTGTCGTGCAGCCATTGGGCGACATGTCTCAATCACCAAACTGTTCGACGACTGGAGGTCATTTCTATAAAAAAAATTCATAGGTATATTTTCTACTATTTTAAATAAAAATAGATTATTTTAAAAAAATCGAAGACTTTTCCAGGACGAGAGCATTGAGAGTCTGAGACGGTGTGGCACTGAGGCCTCCACTTTCGAAAGAAAAGGGAAGAAAGGCGCGCAGAAGATCTGCAAAGTGCATCACGGGCCCACCTGCCATGGACAAGGCTAAAGCCAAAAAGGTATCCTTTTAATACAGAGCAGTGGAGAATAGGAAAGTGACCGTGCAGACGCGCAGCACCGGCTCCACGCCCTGTGTGCGGTGGGCCCGCGGCGCGTGAAGGTTGAGGCCTTGCTGGTACGCCTTAGGTGGCCTACCGTCCCGGTACAATGACACCCGAGATATGTTGTTCGGACAGGTGGACTCTTTTGTAATGTGATATTTATATAAATAAATCATATATCGATAATCTATTTTAAAAAATATATTATAATAAATTGTTTTGAAAAATAACAAAAAAATTCCTATTTGTCCGTTTGAAAAGGCCATTAGTTTGTAAGCGGCTTTGGCTTTTTTACTGTTTAATATAGTAACTTATTTTTAAATAGTGTGTCTTTTAAAACGGGATCTACAAGTAAATTATAGTAGATACTATATCGAGTTCAATTGTACCAGTCAAAATCGTATACAATTTTTTCTTTCTTCGTATTATCTCTTGTAAATAGTCAGATTTTAAAAACCATAAGCTAAAAATTACAGTCTAAAAAATCCACCTATAAACTGAAAAGAATCGGACGATGTAGACGTACATCAGCTGTACTATACAATACTACAAGGCAACACGAAAATTATACGTTTTGGTGTACACGTAATACGTTCGAAAAAGTCGGCGTCATTCCGCAAGGGAAGCCACAAAAAACTGTGTGCGTTTTCGTACATCTAGGTCGCTTGTCTGTTTTTTCATGGGTTGATGGATGGAAACTTATGCCCTCTTGCCGTCTCGCGCAACTTCGTCTGGTGGTTTTACTTCAGGGCTCAGGCACTGAGTTGTTGCAACCTACACAATTTTTTTTTGATATGCAGTGTTTTTTTACTTCTATTTTACGATGATTCGTTTTCTTTTTCTGTTGGGCTAAAAAAGTTTGAGTTGCTTTTTTCCCGTACCCTCGGAATCCTAACCATGATCTCACTGTTTATGTGAATCTTGCTTTCAGTGACGTCACTAATTTCACTTGAAGACATCCTATTATGTCACTCCATTACGGAGGCTACGTGTGGCAGCTAATCCTTAGTGACAGGAATTAAGCAGAGTTCCAATACACCACGATCGGCAGCTCCAATGAGGCAATGAATACATCTCATTGTTAATGCAGTATAACATCCTGTTTCAAAAACCAGCGGCAACATGCTGCCTTTATTTTTTTTTCACTCTATCCATAAAAACAGAGAAAGTGGTAGCAGCAGGCAGCAGCAGCGGTAGTGCAGTACTCCTTTTTTTTATGGAAGATTTGAGGCCATGACAATGGGATGGGAAGCACCTTTGTGCATTGCATCACTACTTCTCATCACCACAATCTTTCACATAGTTTCTGGGATCACATCAGTCTCACTTTCTTCTGTTTTTTTAACGTAACTTACATAACTAGTACTACAGTGTTAGACTAATCTTTTTCGGTTTTGCTTTTCACGAGAACGTGCACCGAGACGGGGTAGTCTGCACCAGTACACGGGTAGTGCAATATATATAGCTCGCCATCTGTCATTTCGTAGTCTCTGTACTGTATTCTGGCATCGACCACCACTCTCCAGACACTCTAGAAGGCAGCAAATTCATCATCATTATTGTTCGTTGATTGCAACTGGTACCCGTTAACGTTAAGGTGAATGAGGTGCCATCATAAAAAGGGCCAATTGTTCAAGGCCATTTCCCTCAGCCACAGGGTTTGACAATGAGAACTGGTGAGATCATTTGCCAGTACAAGATGGAAAACTGACTGATGGTACATTAGCCACTGGTCATAGTGAATGATTTGAACCCGTCTTTTCCATGTGGAAACACATTAATAACAAAGTGTGGTTTCGTTTGGCTTTTTTGTTTATGGGTCGCTCGGTTTGATTAAAATAAACTTACTTTTAACTTTTTTTTACTATAATTAATTTATTTTACACTATAACTGATGTTGATTTATTTAATATAATTAAATTTAAAAAATTAAAATAAAAAACCGATTATCCCATCATGAACAATGCAAACGAATACGAGAAAAAAGGCAAAAAAAATCCAAAAAACCAGAAAAACAAAATAATGAATAGTGAACTAGAAGTCAGATGCTGAAGCTGAAACGAGCGAGGATAATTAATTTTTGAATTATGGTTTTTCGCAAAAAAGAGTACAAAAAGAGACACTCACATACGATTTAGCTGATATAGAGAAATTCGGTATAATGTCTACTATAATTAACTTATAGACCTTCGTCCTGAAAAGACATACCATTTATAACATGAGCCAAAAGCCTAAAGAAAACCTAGCCAAGAATGAGCCATCTATCCCGAGATCCGTGGAAATATATATGAGATTATGAGACTTCTCCTGTGCATCAACCTCAGATCCACCGCCTTCTAACTTCAGAAAAACAGGGGATCCAAACCTGCAGTGAATCACCGTTTCCAAAAAAACCTGCAGTGAATCACACATAGAATCTACTGACTATGATACCACTTATTTAGATTTAGGCTTCTAGTTTTCGGTTTATTTTTTATTATTTCTAAGTTTCGTTTTTTTCTTCTGTTTTTTCGTTTTTAGCTTTTTTTTGTTCTTTTTTTTATATTCATTTGCATTATGCGTAATGGGCAAACCCATTTTTTTAATTTTTAATTTTTTAAATTTTAATTTTGTCAAATAAGCTATCAGCAGTTACAGTGTAATTTTAACCAGATATAATAAAAAATTAGTCATAAACCATCAAAATTCAGTCAGTACTACCTATATTGCCCCCGAAAAGCAAAGTTGAGCACCAAAATTCCATTAGGCAGTTGGTGCAAATACTTAAATGGTTGGATCCATCATCACTCATCAGTAGGTACATGGAAACGTTGCCCTTTGTGCCCGCATATGAATGCATCTCAGTGCAGGACAATGGGAGTGAGCGAGATCCCGGTTAAGCAATCAATCAATTAATTAATTGACCCATGAGTACTGCTACTGGCACTGAGTCCACTAGCTTGCTAATCACTCAGAATAGCTTAAATGTGTTTTGTACCATGCTTAGGTTGTCCTCAATTAACATCCATAAAGAGGTGGCTCAGCTAACTCGAGTGCTTGGCAGCGCACTGGAGTGACGCCGGACGGTGACAGAAAAGCATTTGTGTTACTGTCGGTCCATGAACTCTTCCCTCCCGTTCCCATGCCGGACCAAACACCAGCAGGCGCCCGGTTTAAACAGCACAGTGACTGTCCATGTTGAACAGAAAAGCTACATGATTGACATCTGAATACATGTCACAAGAATTGTATGTGCTACTTTGCTTTTCATCTCGCTCAACAAAAATGGAGCTGAAGGAGATTTGTTGCACGGTAGCTGGAGAACTCCTCCAAATTTCATATGAGCACTGAAAATCTTTGGATTTTTTTACTAATCATATTATGAGAATACATCATGTAGCACTTCACATATAGCCAATCTGGGATACTATTATAGAACATCATTGCTAAGGAAAAGAATAAATAATACACGCAACAACAAAAATTACAAGAAAATTAAAACCTTAAAAGTACATTATTAGATAACAAACGGAAGTTGAAATAAATGTTTGAAACATGGGAGCGGTCCACTTCTAACCAAATGAAGAATAAGTAAAATGGCATAAATAGTGGTAAACCACAGTGATGAAAACTCCAGTGCTCCGACCCATGCATGTTACTATCACTCCACTGGCTTTTTACCTGAGAATAAAAAGAGCAAGCGTGAGATTTAGAAATCTCAGTAAGTACCCAACAACGGTCGCAATATGATGAATAAAGGACAGGTAATGCAAACAAGATATGTAAAGGACAAGTAATGTAAGCATGTAAATGACACAGGTTTAAGGCAATGAACCTATGTTACCGAAAACACTAATATAGATCGAAGATAGATATCGTAGAAACATTGTAATTAAAGATAATTGTTTAGCAAGTTATAGCAAAGGCGCCGGTGATCACATCTCATATACTCGGTTATACGAGAATAATCAGGCATATTATTATCCTCGACTGTATAACTGCCGACGTGATATAATATCCTATGTAACGAGAATGTACGACCCCCGTACGTTACCAGGTGGGTGGAAATCTCCCCTATATGTGGGTAATCCCGGGGCAGGTAACTGCCATTTCTTTTATTAATGAGTTATCCAAAATGTAATTAAAAAATTGAGGGTGAATTAAGGTAAAGTTGTGAGGGTAAAAGATTGATACATTTGAGAACGGAGAGACAAGATTTGTGATACAGAGCGATAGAGAATGATGGCATGATGATAGCGTACTAACAACTGTTCTAAAGAGGATATTGAAATAAGACACACAAAGGTTGTCAATCATACAATTTTTATTACATGATAGATGATTATTAGTCAGATTAATGGGTACTACAAATAAATCAGTCGAGACTCACAATCAATAATGTACAAATAAAGGATCATGAAAACAGGACATAAAAATAAGCCACCCAATGTTAAAAGATTATTAGTGGTTAACTTTAAATTTGAACATGCTTATATGCTACCCCCATCAATAATCAAAGCATCTATTCTAA
The DNA here is from genome assembly GCA_017311315.1 of Dendrocalamus latiflorus. NCBI lineage: Eukaryota > Viridiplantae > Streptophyta > Magnoliopsida > Poales > Poaceae > Dendrocalamus > Dendrocalamus latiflorus. Next base: position 43,285,344 of record CM029628.1, read on the forward strand.
TCCCTAACTAAAGCATAAATTCTATAATTGACCATTATACTAACTACAAGCATACAACCCCAACTTGCCCAGCGCATCAGAATCTACCCAATCTACTAACAGCATACAACCGGTAATACAGTGCAATAATCGAATACTAAGCTAGTGACGACAGTTAATCATGAATGGTAATGTGCGAAGAAGACAGGTTACGACCGCGAGGTACTTGCTTTGAGCACGCTCGACGGAAACGCTGCATGATGGGTCTGAATGTGCAGCTGTCCATATGCTCCCTCAACAACTACGTGTGAACCTACATGATAGAATGGAAGACAACCGATCAGACACAAATGATTTAATAAAGGAACAACAGGAAATGAACTTGACTGGAGAGGAAACGGGTTCGCTAGCCCCACGGTCGTGCGAAACGCTGTTCGGCCGAGTGAAACCACATTCGGCCATGCCTTTGCCACCGGCCACCGCCGCCGCCGGCCGCAGTCGAGCCGCATGCCGCCGCCACCATAGTCGCGCGCCACCACCGCTGTGCACGATGGTCGCCACCCCGCCGGCCGCCGCCGCCTCCACGCGCCGTCGAGCCGTGCGCCACACGCCGCCGCTGCCTGCTGTGCGCACGGAGAGAGAGAGAGACAGAAATAGTAGATGGGGAAAAGAACCTGGTGGGCGAAAGGTTGCGCACAGCAAAAGATTAGGGAGGTCCTCTCATTTAAATCCATACCTTGATTATGGTTTTATTATTCTTATTATTATTCTTATTATTATATCTTCATTATTATTATTATTATTATTATTATTATTATTATTTGAGTGCTACACATCAACTCCAAAAGGAAAAAAGGTTTGAAAACTGAAGCCAGGGACCAACTCCAGATGAGGCTAGCATTGGCACAGGCCGGTAAAAAACACAAGTCCATGTGCTACTTAAATGGGTTGGGTCTAATGCCGTACTATCAGCCCATGAATGCAAAACGGTGCACGAGATTTTCATCTCGCACGTATTCTTTTTCTCCTTTTTATTACCTTCCTCGAGTAAACAATATATTTAATTCAAAATTTAATTTTGTATTGAGACTTTCTCCCTACTCTATTTACAACTTTAGAACATACACGAACTCATATCTCCTTCTCGACCATTTCAATTGTCATTACTATTCATTTGACAACCTTATTAGTGCGCGGACCTGGGCACCGTGAAGGCGGTAAGGCCTGAGGCCAGAGCAGAGAATCGCTTTTGGGGCTTCCTCCTCACGGTCAGCTTTCCTGTTCTTCGAGTAATAAAGTACTCACCTCCTAATCACGAGTGATAATATTCTGACAATCAGTACCATGATTAGGTGATCCACCACTACATAGATCAATAAATAAGTGGCGCGGTACGTAAGCTAACTTTACACGTACATAAAAAAACATATTAGATAATTATTTAATAGAATTAGACTATAGTTGTTTCTATTAAATAGACACATTACTACTTTTTTCTATAAGAGATAAATATGATATAATTTTATTAAATATTACTTAAATAATATACCTCCTAAGTATGCATGTCAGATTTATGGGTGGTTTCTTTTCAGCTACGACCTATGATTTTTTGCCATAGCACGAACACTTGTGTGAATAAACCAAATACCGAAAAGGCTATTCCAATAAATCACTTTGAAACGATAGTGAACAAGCCATCCCATTAGTTTTTCGAGGGAAATCATAAGCTGCAATTAACTAGACCTATTGATGAGTATTGAATAAATCCCTAAACACGGCTTTAATATATAGTTAGAGCCAAGGCACCCTCGAGGTCGTAAACCTCCAGAGGTTGCTCATTGAGTACCGAGGTCGTAAACCTCCAGAGGTTGCCCCGACCAGATGATTGCTCAGATAGTCTATGAACTGGTCCTTGGACCCAATTTCATGATATTCTTTTCGTGCGATGGATATAACAAGTGTCTTATCCACTTCAAATAGCATAGCGCTTCGGCCCTTAGTCTCTGACAACAACTGTCATATGGTTGATGCCCACGTTCGTCTCCCGCTGGCAACAACCGACGATAACACATTCTCTTTTTGACAATAACTACCTCCCTAACCAGACATGCTGATTCCACAAGGCATCTTCCCCAGCGGGCAAACATTCATATCTTCATTGGTATTTAAGGATGGATGAGAGAAGGCTAAAGAAAAGGGGGAGGAGGGCAATTCACTCGCAATCAATCAATTTTAGTCCCAGATGAATTGATATCTTATTCAATTCAGTGTCATTAGGGCTAGTCTCTTGCCTTGTCGAAGAGACCCTGTAACCAGTTCATAGCAATGAAGAGCATCCCTATTCTTTCTCAAGGATTTTTAGCAATGTTTCTCATATTATTTCATAAGATCAGCCACTCGATCGTCAATAGCTGGCGCCGTCCGTAGGGAAGAAGGCGCTGAATTCTTAAAGTCTTCATTCAACAATCCTCATCCTCTCCATTCTCTGTTGTCATGGCTGTTGCAATCATCGCAGGGACATTAGATGAGGAGAATTAATTCGATTTGGCAAACTATGCCAATGTCATGGACGCATGTACTCGCATCATGAAACATGATGCATTGTCACCATCCTCTAACATCATGGGCTTGCCATTTGCTGAAATCGGTCAGATCGATCGGATGGAAGAAGATTTGCTGCCCCCATCAGTGGCACTCCCAGAGAAATCGGTTGTTCCTACCAGATCGAAATGCCCAAGTGCCTCTACAAACCCAACGCTTCCGATTTGCAAAAACAACGACAAAAAGCTCAATGCCACAATCCAAGGGCCAGTGTACTCTCGATATAGTCATAAGTGACCGCTATTTGCCAATAGCTCTTACGTACTCTTGGAGCCGATCGACACCTGGTCGCGGTGTCGATGAAGTTACCATTGGCAGAAAGCCGGGTCAAGATGATAATGCTCAGTATCCGGTCGGCAATCCACCGGATTAGGTTAAGTCCACCACAAAGCCCATCAAAGGTGGTAAATTCCAATCATTCCCCATCATGGGGGCTCCTTGTCGCGGTGGTGAAAGGCTCTCCCGTAGTTTCGAGTTCATTGGGAGATTTGTACTAGAGGCTACCGATCGGTGATACCGATCGAGATGTCATGCATGATTCTTCGCAATAGAACCCACCAGGACCCAACAGTCGAAATGGTGCAAATGCTCATACATCACCCCGAGATGGGAGGCAATGGAACTGGTGGATATTAATCAACCAATACATCTGCTTCTACCCCACCATGTGTGAAGGGTCGAACAGGACAAGTGAGAAGCTTAGAGGAAAACTCAAGTAATCGTACACTTTTCGCCAATAGGAATCCTTCGAGACCTTTAGTAACAATCTAGAACTTGCAACAAGTCCATGATATTTTAAACAACCTAGATTCTGCTCTAGCAGAAACTCCAGGATATGGTCAGGTTGCAGGACAGGTGTCGAAGATCCTTCAGCAGACCAAGCGATATATAGAGATGTACAGGGAACAATGGAACTCATAGACTCACACGCTAAGTTCGTCCGAGCGTTCTTCCCCCAGCTGAAGCCAGCGTGGTTGGGTTGGAAACAATCCAACATCTGGTTCTAGACCTCCTCAAACATTCCGACAAGGGAGTCAAGAGGGAAGACGACTCTTCCATGAAGCCACTACTCCCACTTGTCATGAGGAACGAACACTTGGATAAGGTAATCTACAGCATCACCTGAACCAAGCAGCCGATCGGAGATACCATGTAAGTATCAACGATCAGGTCGGAGCACCAGTTTTGTAGTACGACTGCCAAAGGAATTGGTCCCCAATTAACCACAATCTGGCTCCTTTCCAAAGAAGATTCCATGACACGAGCATAAGCTGTCAGGCATTCTCGGCAGGCCTTCATGCAGAACACTAGCTAGATAGATTTCTATTGGCGAATCTAGAGAAATTCAGTGGAACTAAAAAACCATTATAATTTCTCCAGATTTGCATTACTGTCATCCGAGCTACCAATGGTGATGAACATGTGATTGCAAACTACTTGCCCATAGTTCTTGAAGGATTTGCCCGGTCTTGCTTACTCAACCAATCGGTTGGATCAATTTATACCTGTGAGCAACACTACAACTTATTAAATGAAAACTTTCAGGGGACATACGACTGCCCTGGTAAAGAAGCCGATCGCCACCAAATCCGGCAAGAACCCAATGAGAATCTTTGACAACATAAAAAGGTTCAACCAGGTTCACAATTCCATTGCTAAGGTTATGGATTCCTCTGTTATTCAGGCTTTCAAAATGGGATTGAGGAATCAACGGTTTATAGAGGACATAACGATGAACCCTCCAATAACAATTGTTGATGTGTTCGATATGGCCGGTAGATACACAGCCGCTAGTGAGCCAGTTGAATTGAATAAGGCCATCAACTAGATAGAGAAAATTCCTCAACTTGTCTTGGAGAAAAATGATAAGCCTAAAACGTCTCTCGAAGGTAAGAAAAATATTAAACCTAACGCTAAGGAGGTTCTTACGATTCTAGAGAAGCACCAGGGGCAAGAAGGACTATTTCAGTCAGAACAAAGTAAAAGATCCGATCGATGAGTCCAAAAAGAATAAGAAATGGTGTCTGCTTTATCAAGCGACAGGGCATGATCTACGCAGTTGTCGTGCATGGCAAAAGAAATTGGAAGAGTGCTACTCGGGTAAGGATCCTTTCCCTTTCATTCAGGAGGTTGGAGACCAAAGATCTAAGAAGAAAAAAGATGGTGATGAAGAGATGGACTATCAGGAGCTACAACACACTGTCGACATGATTTTCGGTGGGTCCTCCTCCTACGAGTCCAGACGCCATCTGAAGACCATGGAGCAGGAAGTGAACCTTACCGAATCTTCAATCGCCGTCAAGCCATCCAGGTGGTTAGAGACAAATCTCTCCTTCAGCTAAGAAGACTGCCCTACCCACTCAACTCGACCAGTAGGTTCCCTATTGTTATAAAACCCACCATGGATAATTACAAAGTTAATCGAGTTCTAGTAGATAGCGGTAGTTCTTTTAATAGTTTATTTCTGGGAGCTTTAGAAGAAGTGCAAGTTTTCAAATTGAAAATAAAGGCCGTGAAGTATGTCTTTCGTGGCATAATATAAGGATCTACTGCTAAATCGATAGGGCAATTTTCTCTACCGATTACGTTCGGGGGTCTAGGTAACTTTCGAATAGAAAGAATTTTATTTGGTGTGGTAGACTTTGAAACCGCATAAAATGGGATTCTTGGTAATCTGGCATTGGCTAAGTTCCTAGTAGCCACGCATTATGGCTATTAGAGTCTTAAGATGCTGGGACCAAATGGGGTCAAAACAGTTTGAGGGGATCAAAAGATGTCATGTACATGCGATAAAAAACCCATAGAACTGATCGATGAACTTTCAATCAGAAATGCTAATCCGCCTTCTGTGCAGGCCAAACACTCAAGACCAAATGTGGCTCTAAAACCCTCCAACCAAATCAAAGGGATTCCACTCGACAATGACACTTGTCTGAAAAACGTCAAAGTGTCATTTGGACTCAAAAATGCTAGCGCCACCTTCCAGAAAATACTGGTCGGGCAGGATTCGACCTCAAATAGGAAGAGTTGCTCATCTCCTTTCTCCAAGCTTTAATATAGCTTATCCCCTTTCTCCAAGATTTAATATATAATTAAAGTTCAATCAAAATATTATAAATTCACTTAAAGTTTGGAGGTTAGCTGACAAGGATTGAATAAATATCTAAATACAGCTTTAATATATAATTAAAGCAAAGAGGCTCTCATGGTCGTAAACTTTTAGAGGTTGCTCCCGAGTACTCTGGTCGGAGAAACATCATACATATTGCCCGACCAAATGATTGCTCGGAGAGTCTGAACTGGTCCCGAGACCGGATTCTAGTATATTCCTTCTGTATGATGGATGGAACACGTGCCTTATCCACTCCAAATAGCACGATAGTTCAACCCTTAATCTCTAACAATAACTGCCATACGATTGTTGCCCACGTTCATCTCCCGCTAGCAACAACGAATGATCAGACATTCTCTCTCTGATAATAACTAACTCGCCGATCAGACGCGTTAGTTCCATAAGGTATCTTCCCGATAGGCACACATGCGTCTCTTCATTGGTATTTAAGGCTGAACGAGAGACTACCGAGGAAAAAAGGGAGGAGGGCAATTCACTCGCAATCAATTAGTCTTAATTCCAGACGAATTAATATCTCATCCAATTCAGTATAATTAAAACTAGTCTTTTACTTTGTCAAAACTCCTCATGATTTTAGCCATTGTTCTCACATTATTTCGTAAAATTGACGATTAGATCAGCGACGACTATATTACAAGATAGACAGTATTGATTTATATAAAAAGTTGTACTCTCCGAGGTCCCGAGCCAAGTGGCGGGCTACCGCGACACACGAGCCGCTCCGCATCTCCGGTCTCTCGCCTGTGTCGTTCGGGGAGTTACCGTCGTAATTCATGCGTCCGATTCTGCAATCAAGAATATCGCGTTGCCCAACAAGTGAGCAAAGTATTGGTGACGGGCGGCATTAATCGAGTAGATTTTGGTAGCATCGTGGTCACCTTTGGACGCAGCCCCACTAAATAATCTCCTAAACACCAGGCAAGCATTAAGAAATTGCGATCAGAGCACGGACCTAGTAGCAACTAGCTAGTGTAGCAGCCATGAGGAGTAAAGTAAAGTATGGAAAAGTCGACTCCAAAAGTTGGTCTCCTGGATTCCAGCCAGCCCATGATTCCACGGCCGCGCCCTCCCATTTCTTTATGCGTAGATCTCTTTTCGACGTTTTTGAAGGATTTGCTCTAGGAATTATCGTGAAATTCGTTCGTTTCCCTACAATTTATCTCTGAAGCAGCTGCACTAAATCGGCCTGCCAAAACCGCAGCGCCAGCACAGGTATCTGAAAGCGCACAGACATGTCAGGAATCTCGTTTTACAGCGAAGTTGACAACACCTTGCTCTATAGCGCGAGTTGTACGCGTACGGGGCTCTTTTACGGGAGAAAAAGTCACATATAGCGTTTTTACCATTCGTTACACTTCAGTCAGTATACGCTCATAATTTGCAAAAATAATATTTTTACTGTACGATGACCGGACGGTAGGCCCGTAGGGCCAACACGTGGTGCGGCCGTCCGGCCACTGATTAGCCCTCCATTAGCCTCTAATGATAGTCTTAGCTATGTACACTCTAAGAATTTTTAGAGTTAGTAAATGATAGTGAAAAATTATGAAATTTTTAGTGGAGCTTTTCGAGGCATGAGTGCTATGTTGTGTAATTGTTTTGTAATTTTTCACACTCATTTGTTAACTCTAAAAATTATTAGAATGATGCGTAATTAAACAGGTAATTAAGGATGTGTTTGGTTGGAGTGATGAGATGGGGTGGGATGGGATGAGATAGTTCACAAAAAAAGTGGAACCACATGGTCCAGTATCTAAGAAGAATATTCTCTAAATTTGCACAGGCTCATCCCACTTTAGACCATTCCATTCCACCCCATCCCTCCAACCAAACACACAGATAGACTTGGTCAAAGGAACCATCTCATCCCATCCCACCCCATCCCTCCAACCAAACACATCCTAAGCAACTAATGACTGGGGCTAATGGAAATTTCATAATTTTTTGCCACCATTTGCTACCTCTAAAAATTCCTGAAGCGGTGCATAACTAAACTAGATACTTAATTCGCACCGCTTTAAGAATTATTAGAGGTCATAAATGGACGCAAAAAATTACAAAATGTAGCATACCGCCTCAGAAAGCTTCACAAAATTTTTTGTAATTGTTTGTGACCATTGGGTTCCTCTAAAAATTTCTAGAGTGGCATGTATATTAAATGATGCGATCTAATCATCTGTCATCCGGTCACCGAGCGGCCGGCGACCTATCGCATGGTCTTCAAGCGGTAGGCGGCCTGTCGTCCGGTAACTGGGCAGCCGTGCGGCAAAAACGCTATTTTTTTGCAAATTGTGAACGCGTACTGACAAAAGTATAAATACGAGTGGCAAAAGCGCTATATGTGGTTTTTACTCTCTTTTACGGTAAAAAAATTGAGCAAGTTGTACGCGTATGGGGCTCTTTTACGGAAAAAAATGAGTCGTCTTTTCTTTTTGATCTAATGGATTAATTAGTTAGGATTTGTTTACACTATCATCGGTAGTACTAGTAGTAGAATCCTAAGAGAGGTATAATTGCAAAGGGAGCGCATAGCTAATAGTAATTTCTACAAGCGTTGCGGTAGTGCACGTAGGAGAAATCCTTTCCGTCGTTGTCATCCCCGCCTCTCACTCATTCCATTAGCCGCCACCACCATCTCTCGTACGTGGTGAGCTGCTTTTCGGTGACCGGCAAGATCACAAGTCTTGCTTCCTGTCTTTCTCCACCAACATCTCTACCACCGTGTTCCGAAAAATGGCCATCCTGTCAGTTGTTGACCCTCCCCCGGTCTCTGCAATCGGGTTTAAGGGGTACAAGAAGCGCCTTGAGATCACCTTCTCTGAGGCGCTGTCTTTGCTAACCCCAGCGGTAGGGGCTTGCGTGCACTCTCGCATGCCTAGATCGCCTCTGTTCTTGATCTTGCGAGGTACACTATGGTTAGGGCTGTAAAAATAGCTCGAGGCTCGCGAACTACTCGAGCTCAGTTCAGCATAGGCTCGATCTCTAGACAAGCCGAGCTCAAGTCTGATCTGAAGCTCACGAGCCTATTTGAACCAAGCTCGAATAGTTCAACAGAGCTCGTTCACGCATAGGCCAACAACCAGCTATTCCCCTTTCGCAATGACGTAACCCCAACAGCCCAACTCCCCAAACTGGTGGCCTCTTCTTCACGCCACCGGCCACCACTCTCCTCCTCTGGCTCCCTCCCTCCCGGACCCGGATCCACCCCCAGGCCCCAGTCCCCTAGCGGTCGCCACTCCCCTCCTTCCGCTCCCTCCCTCCCTCCCAGATCCCGATGCACCCCCGCCCAGATCCAACCACCGCCGCCTCCTCCTCCGCAGATCCAGTGCCGGCACCATGGAGATGCTGTGCACGCTGTTGGTCCACTTCAACAAGGGCTCCGCCACCATGGCCAATGAGATCGAGGTGGATCTGGAGTGCAGCGATGTCGCCACCAAGGTCGATGCCATGAAGCGCACCGTCATGCTGCTCCTCAACGGTGAGACCCTCCCGCAAATTCTTCATCACCGTCGTCTGCTATGTTCTCCCCTCCGAGGACCACACCATCCAGAAGCTACTCCTCCTCTACCTCAAGATCGTCGACAAGAGCGACGCCGCCAGCCCGCGTCCTCCCGAAGATGATCCTCATCTGCCAGAACTTCCACATCAACCTACAACACCCCCAACGAGTACATCCGCGGTGTCACGCTCCGCTTCGTTTGCCGCCTCTTCGAGCCCAAGGTGCTTGAGCTGCTCGCGCCCTCCATCCTCGAGAACCTCGAGCACCACCACCGCTTCATACATTACCGAGCCTACACAAGCCGAGCTCGAATTTTGTCTGAGCCGAGCTCAAGTCCGGCTTTAAGCTCGATGGCAATCTCAAGTTCGCTCAAATTTGGCTCGAGCTTCTACCAAGCTTGAGCTTATCAGGTCCCGAGGAGCTGTCACTGCCACTTGCTGCTATGAAGTACTTCCGTAGGACATTCATATTCCCTGAAGCACAGCCCGCTCCACACAATAACTTCTCTGAGGAGGTTGCCGTCCTAAGCCACTACTTTGGCGGCCTCAAGTCTGGCGGCAATGCTTATATGATTGGTGATCCTCCAAAGCCCAGGCAGAAGTGGCACGTCTACTATGCCACCCAGCACCCTGAGAAGCCTATGGTCACGCTTGAGATGTGCATGACTGGGATGGACAAGAAGAAAGCTTCCGTCTTCTTCAAGACCTCTGCTAATGGCCACACATCGTGTGCCAAGGCGATGACCAAGCTCTCGGGTATCTCTGACATTATCCCAGAGATGCAGATCCGCCACTTTGATTTCGAGCCTTGCGGGTACTCCATGAACTCCATCCATGGCCCTGCTTTCTCAACCATTCATGTGACCCCCGAGGACGGCTTCAGCCATTCCAGTTATGAGGTTACGGGCTACAAGCCTACAACCCTGCCTCCATTGCCTACGGTGACCTGGTTGCGGGTGCTGAGATGCTTTGGTCCGTCCGAGTTCTCTGTTGTTGCTGTGACTATCTTTGGTGGGCGCGGCCATGCTGGGACCAGGGTTATCAAAAGAAAAAGTTTATAATACCCACACAAGAAAATAGATTTATAAAGAAAATTTTATCATATTTTTATGAATTAATGATCAGATTTAATTTCTACTATCACTCTCTTACTACCAGTAAAATGTACTGTAAAAATTTCCGTAGGCATATATGTTTTTGCTATGAAAGTTTGTGTTGTGTTCTACCATCTTAGATTCCACTGAAACTCGTTTTCTACCATGAAAAAAATATGGATCGTCAGAGGAAAAAACACATACATGAAAAGCAACATCAGTGGGAGAACCGAGGCAGAAAATGTGTATTCCTCACGGGAATATGCACTTCCATTTCCTGTCGGACGTCGCAAGGAAGATGCCGGAAAATCAGGCAGGAAATCTCGCAAAAGGATCTATGGTTCGATTGCATTCCTTACAATATTGCTGGGAATCTAATCCTACGCATCTACGGCCTAAGGGGGACTTTTTAAAGTAGCTAAATTGGCATAAATTTTGTTCGCGTTTGCATCACTGACTCCAATTGGCCGTCAGTTTTTGATTCTTTCTGTGAGTTTTGTTATTGCTGAACTAATCCACATTGAATTTAGATCGGCGTCGTCAACAAGTACGCAGATTTGTTTATGGGCCTCCTGATTGTTCCTACGTTCAAAATGACTCATGTCGTCGCCATCCCTGAGATTGCAAGGTGACGGTAAAATCCTTGATTTGAGCCTTTGAGTTGCAGCTTCCACAGTTCGACACCATCTGCATCGCTTCTGTTCTGTGAGACCTACAAGATTCTCATTGTTCTTAGGAAAAGGTAGTGACCAAACCTGTAACATGCGGGTAAAGACTAGGTCACGACTAACAATAGGAGACTCGGGGCTGCTACAGAGACCCTTGAGCCAGTTGCCTGTATTTTCAAAATAAAGTTGTTGAGATGTTCAAACTGTAATGCCGCCATTCATCCGACCCCCAACCTTGAAGTTTCGAACTTCCCATGCAGCAATGCAGCATCAGTCTGAACATGATTATTGTGTTCAGGTGTTGCATTTTACTGGATTATGTATCATGACTTTTTCCCTCGTTCGTAGTACTACTGCGTAATCAATCAGATTGTTCAGAAAAGTAATGAGATGCATAGTGGGGAAGATCATATTTCACTCCACAAAAGCAGAACAAACAGCCAAAATCGAGGCAACAAAATGGAGCAGAGCCCAGGCATCCATGGCTTTGCCTCGATACTCCATGCATGGCTCTAAAGTTCTAACCTTGGGAAATACTAGTAACAAAAACCCAAGTCCGGTCACCCGAGGAAGAGGAGCCACCTCGTCCAGATCCCCAGGCCAGGCTGCCAGGCGTGTATCAGTGTATGTAATGTACGCACTAGTACAACCAGTCTCTAAAACCAAAAGGGTTCGCGTGTAGTAATATACGAGCATCTCCGTCGACCTGCACGTGTATCAGAACTCGCGAAATGTCACGTATGTGCGGTTCGATCACACGCGCAACGGCGGCCCCCTCGCGGCGAACCCTGCGTCGGCCCACGGGTTGCTGTCCATGGCCTTCCGCGGCTGCGGCTGCTTGTGCTGATGGTGGTGCCGGTGCTCCTTCCGCGTGGACGCCGCGTGCGCCGCCGCGTGCTTCTTCCGCCGGTGCTTCGCCCTGTCCACCTCGATCTGCTGCTGCCTGCACTCCTCGCTGCAGAAGGGCGTGTCACCCCTGCACACACGTACACAACAATATCCTCAGTTTCCTACATTCCACATGCAAACTCTACGTGTATATGTATGATTCTCTTCATTTCGGTTTTAGATTTTAGTTTTTCTATAATAAATAGTTTTTAAATAAAGTGCCTTTTTAAGTTAGAATTTACAAGTTGATTATTATAAATACTGTAGCGATTTTATTTGTATTAGTCAAAACTTACGTGAGTTTCTCTTACTCCACACTCTTTCTTACGGTATTCTTATCAGCTATTACTATTTATGAGCCGAAGTAAAAAACCACCAGCCACGCATATACCAGCTTAGAGAGTGCCTGTATCTTAGTTTGGTTGCATTGGGAGGACGGGAAGCGCGACCTGTACATGAAGATGTCGCCGGAGAGCGACTTGCTGCAGAGGGAGCACTCCTCGAGGTAGTGGTGGATGCGGGCGACGTCCGCCTCGTGGACGTAGAACATGGACGACGGCTTCATGGCACCCGTTCCCTTCATGCCGGCGTCGTCGCTGCACTGCTAGGCGGCGCGCGGGAAGAGGAAGGAGCAACGCTGCCGAGTCTTGGCACCGGACGACGTCAAGGAGCTCGGCTAGCTTGCGGTGCCCCGATCGCCGGGAGTGTACAAATAGGGCCCGGGCGCGTCCATTTTTAGTCTCGAGCAGACAAGGAGAGGCTGGAAATTGACAGTGCCGCAGGGCCGATGAACCAAACTTGACACGCGAGGGAAATATGCATCCATATTCTTACGGCCTGCCTTCTCTTTCTCTGATTTTACTGTTTTTTATTTACTTGCAGAAATGGGTGAAAGACTGAAGATGACAATAGAGGAGGGTCAATGGTACCTTCTAATTTTTTTCTAAGTATTCAACACACTTTCACTCTAACATTTATAAAGCTATGAAGATTGAGACGAAAAACCATCAAAAGACAATAAAATGAAGCTGCTGAAATTTTAGAGAAAAAACAGCAAAATCAGAAGTACCTCTGATTGCACTTCGGTTCTATCGATTTTCGGAAGTAACGCTTTTTACACTACGATACTACCGATTTTCGGAAGTACCGTTGTTTGCAGTACGGTAGTACCGATTACTTAATGAACAGAAATTTCAACACGAGTTCAAACACAAGAATGGAGAGAATTTTTGACTTGTAGATTCAAATGATATAAAATTTGGTAGGAATCTATTTTAGGGTATTGTGAACCTATTCCAACAAACGATCATAAAAATCATGGCCAAAGATGAGACATTTTTCAGTTTGTTGGAGGGTTATACAAAACCGAGCCAAAACCAAAATCGGTGAATACAACTTGCTCGTAGGATGATGATGATCAAGAAGGGTCTAGGTGTATTACCACACATCACAACAAGTTAGATCACCACAAAAACTAAGCCAAAAACACTCGGATTAAGAGATAGACCAAAGAGGCCAAAGTCAAGCAAAATCAGATTTTCTTGTGATCTTGTTATCAAAATGCCTAGATGGGTGAAGATGTATGGCCAAAGATTATCTCCATCTCTTACACGTTTTTGGCACAACAAGATCATAAGAGGGAAAGAAGAAAGATCAAAACCAACAAAAAGTCAAGCACATCAATCAAAAACAAGATAGACACAAGAGATGCAAAATGATTGATGTATTACTTACTTGAGAAGATAGGTTTTATAACCACTCCACCTTGGAGGACAAAGAACACACAAGACATTCACTCTCAAACCCTAACCCTAGAGATGAGAGCACATGAGATGTGTTGGATGGTTAACTCTACCTTTCTCCATCCTTGATCCAACCAGCTCCACCTTGACCTAAACCACTGTCCAGCACATTGCCCATGCGCCGCAGTTTTGATCCAAGATTGTTTTCGGTATTTTTGTCAAAACACCAAAATACACTTTCTTGACCCAGTCATCACCAACCATTGCAAGTAATCGTCATACTTTCCACGTGTAGGTGCACCACTAACCTGAGACGTGTCGCCAAGTCTCTCCCGTCCCAGTTCCACTGAGCCACGGCTTACTTGGCCCGTGCAAGCTACATGGTGCCATCTCGCCGTTTGAACTCGCCTTCAACATTCCCGCCTTTTTCATTCCATGCTTGAGCTCACCGTCTCACCCCGCGTCCTGATCATTCTAGGCCGCAGCTCCTCCATGTGCCTAGCCTTGATCCTCGTCATTGACCAAGGTTGACTCCATGCGAGCATACACATCTAAAGACAAATAAATCATTTTTAGGCACAAGTTTTTCACAACTTGACCTATATTAGTCAAGACATACATCATGCAATCTTAATACATGACCCAGTGTACGATCGAGGAGGCCGACTAGAGGGGGTGAATAGTCGTTTCTAAAATTCTCTCTTTTAACATCTATTTGAGCTATTTGGTTAAACACAAGTATATAATGTGGAAGCTCAACTCAAATTGGTTTAGCACAAATAAAATCTAAATCAATTAGTTCACCTAAAAACACCAACAATATAACTATGTCAAGGTTTGCAAATCTAGAAAGACAAGTAATCAATTTAATTCTACGAATGTAAATTGCTTGAATGTAAATTGAGCACAAGAAAACAAACCACAAATGACACGGTCTCTTTTCACCGTGGTGTTCAAAGACTGGCCGGTCTCCCCTAGTCTACGTTGAGGTTAGCCCAAATGAATTGGACCGGTTCCACGAATTAAGTCTTCCACCTCAAATCCACTAGTGGTAGCTTTTCTCGCTCCAGGTAGGTGAGCTCCAACCTTCACACACGCCAGGTCTTCTCACAAACTTCTTTGAGTAGATCACCGGGCACGACACCTCCAACGCCATATAGGAGTCGGCAAACTCGAAGAGTAATAAATCAAGCCCCTTACTTGACTCTCACCACGTGCAACGAATGCACAAGCTCAAGTGGATATAAAATCTACCTCTAGATACAACACATGCAACTAGAGGCCTCTCTCCTTGCTCACAAAGTGCAACACATGCACAATGAGAGGAGATGCTCACACTAGCTTAAGAGAGTGAAATGAAGTGCCAAAACTATATCCCAACCAGCCACAATGGAGTATTTATAGCTCACATCTCGAAACTAGCCGTTGGAGTCAAAAAACAGGATTTTCGGAAGTACCGCTGTTATAGGACTCTAACTTGGTGCCAACCCGTGACGTGCCAAGCATCAATCAGCGCTCCACCTCGACGACTGTTTCAGTGCCAAGTTCACCAGTACTCTTACCCGCACCACCCAGGGGCGGATCTACAGTGGGTCAAGGGTGTTCAGCTGAACACCCAAAATTTTTGACAAAAAACCTAGTATATGTAGGGTATATTACATGTATATACATATAACTGGGCGTCTGGGCATGTTTATCTATTTGCTGCCCAGCCCGACCGGCGACCGCCCGAGGGAATCCGTTCCGCGCGCGCATCCGAGGGAAAGCCAGCCCAGGCTCCCAGCCCGAGCGAATCCGCGCGCCAGCGGCCTGCTCCCCCGACCCCCGGCCCCCATTCGGCATTTCCCCCAATCCCCCGGCCCCCGAACCCCGAACCCCCGGTCCCCGACCCCATTTCCCGAACCCTAATCGGCTCTAGCCCTCCGCGCCGTCGCTCGCCCGCTCCGCCCCTCCAGTCTCCGCCGCTCCGCTCCAGGCTCCGGCGCTCCGCTCCGCCGCTCCAGCTCTCCGCACCGCCGGGCGTCGAATTCCAGATCTGGCCGTCCGGCCCTCCGCGCCGCCGCTCGCCCGCTCCGCCCCTCCAGTCTCCGCCGGTCCGCTCCGGGCTCCGGCGCTGCGCCCCTCCGCTCCAGCTCTCCGCTCCGTCGGGCGCCGGATTCCAGATCTGGCCGTCCGGCCCTCCGCTCCGCCGGCACCTCGACGGCGGGCCCGACCGCGACACCGCACCGCGCCATCACCCGGCTCTCCAGCGTCTCCGCTCCGCCGCTCCAGCCGACCGGCCTCCTCTCCGCACGACCGCGCCTCGCCGCCTCCACCAGTTGCCCAGTCGGCCAGTGAGCAGTGAGTACTTGAGCTTGAGCAAATGAGCATGATGTATTGCAAACTTGCAGTATTGATGTTGATTGTTGAGTTGAATTGTTGAAAATTGAAATGTTGAATTGTTGAGCAATGAGCATGATGATGACTGATTGACTGAATCGGTTGAGAAAATGGCAGTTTAGACTGGTGATTGGTGATGTCTCAATGTCTCATTGTATCAAGATTACATTTTTAGATGAAATGTTGAATTATTGTTGAATTTCAGAATCAGAAATATTGACTTTAGTCTTTTAACACTTGTTGATCCAAATGTCCAATTGATGATCACAGTATGTACATATTATCCCTAGTATGAACAATTGTATGTTAACTATTACTACTGTAGATCTTTATGTCTTGTACTGCAAAATATTTTTACAACTTCGAACACCCATTCCAAAATTTCTGCGTCCGCCACTGGCGCCACCACTCGATGTCATTCCTTAGCGTCGTACTACGCCATCTTTGTTGACGATATCTCATTCAGTCGATAGTCGTTTTCATCAAGAAGTTATGTCGTTAGCTCTTCGTGTTTTTCATTAGACATGGAGTTCATTTCAATTTAGGCACTTATATCTATTATTAGTGACATTCATACGGGATTAATCATTAGCGATTCTTTAACAATCGTTTGTCTACTACGGGTTGCTGTGCTAAGATCCACACATATAGAGTCAGAGGTGGAGTTACAGGTTTTCAACACAATTTAGGCTATGATTGATCGGGAGACTTTAAAGAATGAAAGAACATCGATGTTAGTTGTGGGGACAACTGAACTTGATGTTTTATTTAACGTTTAGATATGTTGCAATTTGAATCGCTTGTGTGACTATCATGGAGGAGTTTATTGTATTCTTTTCACTACAGGAGGAATTTGGTTTAAAGTGAAGATTGTTGTATTTTGTGATCCGAATTTGATTGGGTTTGATAACTTCTAGTCGGGTTTGACCACTGCTGGTCTTATCGACCGCTTGAAGAGTTTGATCAGTATTCATTCAAAGCAATGAGAACTGGTTGGAGTTGTGATTGGGATCATTTTTGTGTTCGTGATGGACTCTATGCCAACTGGAGTCAACCGTGGTTACTCGATATGCTTGACTACAACTCTATATTGTTATCTTGTAAGACTTTCTGAGCGAGGTGTTTTTCCCGTTTTCAAGAAGGTTACTATTCCAGTTTTTAAGTAGATCTCCTTTTCTTTCTGATTAGGAGGTTGTTTATTTTTTCGTTAGGAACTCTGATCCATAGCCTATATATGTGTCTATATAGTCGCACGGTTGACATGCGCTGAAGTTCTCCGTGCTTGTAGTATCTCCTTACACATTGAATTTCGTCTTAATATAAAATATGTATCCCATTTGTCCATTTACTATTCAGGCCATTGTCCTGGCAACACGAAATGAGGACACCTCTCCTCTGCAAAGAAAAATAATACTAATTCCTGTCGCCCTCACAGGCGTCCTTAACCCGACAAGAGCATACATCGTTTTTGAAAGCGGGACGCCATTAAAACCATTGGAAGTACCTCAAGTTTATTCAGACTTTTCCTCCTCCAAGAGGGCGACGTTGCAGTCCAGTCCAACGCCGAGATATTAACCGCTGCCACAGTGACACGCCATGAAACTAACAGCATCCTGCAGCCGCATCATCAGACCGTATTACGTAGTACGTACTATCTCGTTTACTGCAACCAGCAGCTAGCAGTACTAAACCGTTTTCTGCTCGCGTGATTACAGGTTAGCTCCACATGGTGGCATGGCGCAGGGTTTCGGTGCCGTCTCTGCCTGTAGCGAGCAGAGGGGGCAGGAGCTAGTAGAACGGCGCTGTGCAGAGCACCACAGCGCATGGGTGCGATCCGGCACGTGCGACGCTCCCGTGGGTGCCCCCCGAACCACCGGCACCGGAAGAGAGATGCCTTTCGCGAAGTGTTTCTTACGCCCAGAGGCAGATGGCCATCTCTCGGTTGCACATGGATGCAATTTGCAGGCAACAAACGGTGAAATCGACGGCCTGGCCGAGAAAGACTTGTTCTCTCTAGTTTTTAAGTCCAGAGCACACGCTAGTGCCAACAAGCTTTGTGTAGTTTAATCTTTGTTAACGGTGAGGAACACAGGGTGTGAGGTCAGGCACTCTAGAAACATGGGTGGTGTTACACGTACGAGCAAAATTTGCTATGTTCTTATAAGCTGAGGCTGGCAGCTGGGCCTGACACTCGATTTGTAATTCAGAGGGCCACCTGCCAGCCATTGTTCATGAAAAAACTGGTAACGAAACGTCGTGCTTGCAGTGCTTCAGTTTAAAAATTCTTCATGTTGCCAGTAAATTCCTCGTGTAAGCTGCCAGTATAACGAGCTGCATGGCTTTCTTCCGTTCTTTATTACCTTTGCTTTTCTTCCTGGACCAGCCGTTTGATTTGCGATTCACATAGCCAACAATTCCTCAGTAAGAATATGAAAGAACCGTTTCTATCTGCTGTTCATGACCAGCTGCTGCAAGAACGAACAGCATCATTAGTTCTCTACTGTTTGTACACAGTAGCAAGCGACGACCAGAAATTTCTGCAGCATAACAACGGGAACTTTGTTCGTGGGGGCAACTGAAATGAATAAAGGCCGCGTTTGATTGCGTCTTCAACGGAAAAGCCATTTAACAGCTGTGGCACCATCATCATCTGTCGTAGTAGTTGCACAGAAACATTGTTGAATTGAAACATACAGCAAGGGGTACGAGGACAGAACGTAACTGAACTGATGAGAAATTTGAGACAGATTTTGATGCCTCTCGAGTCACTTCTTTCAGATCAACAGGTTACACGGCAAGCTCACCCACACGAATGCGGCACCGGTGGCACGCACACGCACACTTTGTTGCTTTGTGCAACCGTGCAAAGGAACAAAAAACAGTGATAATTCACAACCAAATTAACTCTTCATCTCCATCTTGCGGAGATCGAAAGGAAGAGCCGATCGATTTGACTTCGAGAAAGTAAAAGACGCAGCCGATTTGCTTCTCGCCTGCCTGGTCATCGTCCCGTCGAATCGGCGATCCGGGTGTGCTCGATTGGATCTCTCTCCACACGCGCGGTCATGGATGAACTGCACCTCATCAAGCTTTGGTTCTTGATCTTCTGCTAAATCCTACGTTTGGTTACCAAGATTTTACCACGCCCAGACTGGGATCCTCTGGGGGCTCTGCTTCTGCTGCCTCTGGCGCTGCTGCTCCGCCCTCCCGGTCTGCTTCGACTTATTCTCTTTCGCCTCGTCGATCTCGATCTGCTCCTGCCTGCACTCCTCGCTACAGAACGGCGTGTCACCTCTGCACGAGAAAAGAATCACACTGCCATCAGAAACACATCTTCTACAGAGGTTTCTCAACGTATCGGGCAAGTACAACAGTAGTGTTATTTACCTGTACATGAAGATGTCTCTGTTTCCGGCGAGGATCCTCCGGCAGCGGAAGCAGATGTCGAGGTAGTGGTGGTGACCGAGGAGCTCGTCGGCGTCGTCGCAGGGGTCGCAGAAGAGGCGGCCGGGCCGCCTCGGCGATGCTGCCGGCTTAAGGGGGGAGGTGGAGTGGCCGGAGAATCCGGCCTCGAGGTCGCCGTAGGCCTCTATGGAGGTGGGGTGGTAGTGCGCCATTTCTTGGCTTAGTTTCTTTGTGCTCCGTTTTCTCTTTTCCAGATGAGAAAGGGAGTGATGGAGGAGCGGGGAGAACAGAGGGGCTTATATTAACGGAGGGAGATGGACGGGATGTGATATTTTGCGTTTTAGTCCCTATATTTGTGAAATTATGAAGCAGTCCTTGACATTTTAGGCCCAACTGCCCAAGGGGCCCTATGTTTTTGTTTTGGTGGTTTGATACCATTTATGAAACTTTGTTAGCTTCTAGTTAGCGAAATCAACAAAAAAAAAATAGGCATTTTTTGTTTGATTGATAGATGTGGAACATTTTTTATTTTGTAAAGATCCAAGTACAATAACTAATTTTTGATTCTACTAGTGCCCATTAGTACCTCTGAATGTAAGGTAAACGTCCCGCTCATTTCAGCTTGAGTTTATGGTTTCTAGCTTATTTTTTATTATTTTTAAATTTCGTCTTTTTTGAGCTTTTGGCTTTTTTTTAGTTTTTTCGTCGGTTCTTTTTCCTGTATTCGTTTGCGTTGTCCATAGTGAGCTAACATATTTTTTTATTTTTAAATTTTTTTAAATTTAATTACACCAAATAAACCATCTTTATCTATAGTGTAATTTCAGACAGCTACAGTGCAATTTTAATCATAAGCTACTATTTTTCAACTCAACTATTGTTTCATGGTTGCGCACACAAATGTCTCTACTGGAGCGTGTGTACTTGTGTTTGCTTCGTGAGGATGCCAATTATTCACGTATAAAAGCGACAAGCACTACGGTGTGCCACTTGGGAAAATAAAAATCCTATCAAAACCACAGGGACCAATAGCCTGGTTTTCTCCAGCAAAAACACCGCGTGTTTATACGATGCTTCATAAAATTCTTGTGTGCAATGTCTAGCGTGGGGTCCTTGAGTCTAATAAAGTTTTCCTTCTTTTCAGTTTATATCTTATGATTTATAATTTTTTTTAAACAAACAAATTAACAATTTCTTCACCGTCTTTTCAAAATAACTTATCGATATAGATTTTTAGAAATAATTTATTGATATTTGATTTGTTTATCAGCTATAGCCATAACTCATTAACTTGGTACGCACAGTTCATAAAAATTCCTGCGCAGCAAGTCTCACGCACACGCATTTTCTCTGGAAGGGGGTTAAGCAGTGAACAAGTTGCGCAAGGCTGGCGTCCTTGATCGCTTTTGTGAATCAGGCCACCGAGGCAGAGCCAAACCGGGGCGGCATGGTGGAGCTGGGACTGGTCCCCGGCCCGCCATTGTACTATTTCGGCGAGCAAACTCCATGGATCCAACCAACCATTTGATATTTCCTCCACTTTTTCCACCACGCCGTTGTTTTTATTCAGCACACGTCACATCCGATTTGATGGATCAAACACTTCTGGTTTGAGTTTCTGCAAGTAGTGAGCAGTGGTTGGCTACTTGGCTCCTGGTTTTTGGTGCATGATTACATGAGAATATCAGATCGAGTGTTTTGAGGGATAGGTACAGAGTACCGACTACTGAACAACTGGTGATCCAATGGTTTTAGTGGCTTCTAACCTGAAATCTGTGTGCTGCTACTACGTACATGGAGTGATGTGATCTATTTGTTTGCAGACAAGTTGCAGAGTATTATAAGAGGCCGATTTGATGGATGGAACAATTCTTGTTTGAGTTTTCTGCGAGTAGTGAGCAGTGGTTGGCTAGTTGGCTCCTGGTTTTTTGGTGTATGATTACATGAGAATATCAGATCGAGTGTTGCGGGGGACAGGTACAGAGTACTGACTACTGAACAACTGGTGATCCAATGGTTTTAGTGTCTTCCAACCTGAAATCTATGTGCTGCTAGCACGTACATGGAGTGATGTGATTTATTTGTTTGCAGAAACAAGTTACTGAGTAGGATTATAAGAGGATGCAATATATATATTCTTCATAAGAAACATGAGAAAAAGATTGCTTTGCCACTAGTGCAAATTGAATTTGGTTTTTAGCGTTTAGTTCTTATACTGAGATGCAGGCCTATACCGGGTATGCCCCACTTTTCAGTGAGACAACTAGCTAAAGACTGTTCAAATTGAAATTAGATTTCAGTCGATAAGGGGAACTAAGTGGGATTCGCCAAAGGAGACGCAAATTAACGCCCTGATCAACTCGGCTTCGGCTTTTGACTTCTAGCTTATTTTTCACTATTCATAAGTTTCGTCTTTTTCTGAATTTTTGGCTTTTTGTTGAGCTTTTTTGCCGGTCTTTTTTTTCCCGTATTTATTTGTATTATACGTAATGGGCTAACATATTTTTTATATTTTTAAATTTTTTAAATTTAATTATGCTAAATAAGCCTCTGTCAGCTACAGTGTTTTTTTCAGTCAGCTACAGTGTTTTCAGCCATAAGCCATGAGCTTTTCAACCGAACCGATCACCACCTAAGCAGTGACCATTCCGTTCCTTTCCTACTATTCTCTTTTTATTTGACGATCGAATGTCCTTCCCTCTTCCTATTCTTTCAAGCAAGGAAATGGCATTTTTGGTATTATCTTGACCTTACAATTTAAGGACCAATGTACAAATACAAGAAAGTTGAGGACAGATACAAATACATAAAAGTCATGGTCCTTTCTGCAATATACCACCTTTTAGAAAACTCTATTGCGTGCTTATACAACATACATACGGTATGGCCTTGTCAATGTCTCTTTCTTTGACACCCCCAATACATTGGATGGCACCTTTTATAATAAAAAAAGAACCTCTCGCCATCAAGCTCTTACGAACAGTATGAACCGGTAGCACCATTTCTATTTATTTTTTTTAAAACAAATCAGGGCCAACTTCTAGTCATCAATCACCTTTATTAAGTGGGAGTAGGTTTCCATGTTAATGATGTCAATAACTGGAGATTCTTTTAGCAATATTGCTTGGTCAATTATTTGTGCTTACTTCACTCGCTCAATTATACATGAGAACTTCTCTATCAAGAAAATATATAACATAAATTCGAGCTGTACATTTCTACAAGTACAGAATTTTCCAGCCCCCTGAACTTTTTAACGAACGAAAGGAACAACTTGGATACTACGCGGTGGTTCCATGGACGAGCTTGATGGACACGTAATTTGTTTCGAACTCGCGCGTCATTTTCAGCGGCAAAGCCAGCGGCCACCGCACGCAGTATCGTGGGCGGGGAGCGTCGCCTTCACGAGGCAATTTTTTTTCACTGCTGCTTTGTGCAGATCGCCGGTGCCATTACGCCGTGAGCTGCTGTCGCCAACACCGGGAAAAAAATCAGTAGATCCACCACAGGAAAAGGGCTACTTCTGACGCGCCAAATGCAGCATGTCGACATGGAGCTGTATGCTGGGGCCTGCTCGTTTAATTTTTGACGTGATGACCCCGTGCTGCTTGAGGTGAAAATACATATACTACTAGCTAGCATACGTTTGAACTAGCTTGTTAGTCCAATCGGTTGTAGTTACTCAAATCTTTCAATCACTTAGTACTACTATATGCTTTTGTAATAAGTAGATAGAGAAATCGACGTTGCAAATTGCAATGGAAGGAAACTAGGGTGCAACGAGAGATTTTCATTTTCTGCGAGAGCGATCAAAGGTCAAAGGTTCAAGACGTTGAACGCAACTGTTTCCTTGGTCAAAGAGAGATCATGATATGATAAACAAGTGCTCACTGTTCAGCACATGCAGCCACACTTGACCTAGCCTGGTCAGACGACTAAACTTCCCTGATTATTCGACAGAAAAATTGCATTGGCATTTACGAGATCCCTCTCAAAGAAAATAAAAGGAGCACAAAAAATTACAGGTTTGGCCGAGTCACGCGTGACCAAGAAAGATTCTTAAATTCGGCAGGAAAGGAACCTTTTTTTTATATATTCTCTGAAAGAAAAGGAATAAGAAGAATCTTTCGTACGAATAGCAGTCACAGAAATATTCCACAATATATAGCATTGATTCAATCTTGGCTACGAGCCTACGAAAACTGGCCTTACTTAATTATATCTACTATCTTAATTAGAAAAACAGTAAATTACTTAAGGGAATCGAAGTGTCGCCAATAAAGATTCCTGAGGAAAAACAAATGGGATAGGGCTATCCAAGTTTTTCTGATAACCAACACAAAGGAAAGAAAGTCTACCATCTCTAAATTTTGTTAGTTTGTTCCTAATACTTGTCACATGTGATCAAAACTTTCTTTTACAGATACTTTTTAATGGAAATACTTGCATAGCAAACAGTAAATATATCATTACATAACATTTTTCATTTATATCATCGTCATTTTTTTAATATTGCAATGCTTGTCTATACTTACATACTTATAACACATATCACATAGTTTATATCGGTATAGCCAAGTGAACACCCGTTAATGATCTCACTCTCAATCCATAATGTTTTCGTTTTTGTGAGAATTAGCAATTTCTTTAGATTTTTATTATATAATGGATTTCGATTCCTAATTTATATATATACAAGCGATCCATGTCATTAGCTCATATACTTCATTACATAATAACAACAATGAACAATAAATAGTTCACCACAGCAGCACGTGATCAGAGAGACCATCTCTAATACTTGCACTCTACCAACGAATCGTGCCCTGTTGTTGTTGTGCTATACCATGAACACGTCAATTAGAGAATTGTTCTTTTCAATAGCCTACGCTCTGGCGCTGAGGAGTTGTGTGGCGAGGTCGCAGCGTGCCAGCGTGAAGCTGACGCGGTCGTTCTAGAGGTCGTACTCTACCCAGTACTCACACACAGTGGCGAAGCTAGAGCAAATGGGTGGGGGGTGCACAGTGCGCTTGTTGGGCTGCCGGCCTGGTGGGGGGTGCATCGTCTTGGGCCATGCGGGGTGCCTATAGGTCCGAATTTTTCCAATCCTTAAGAAATTCTGGAAGTGAGGGGGGTGCCTGGGCACCCACGGGCCTCTATTGGGCTTCGCCCCTGCTCACACATTCTGTTGCTGGTGGTGCCCGATCAGTACGCTGACATGCACTTTATACGTAAAATTTAATCATAACAGTGTTTGGGATTGACGGGGAGTTCACCGGAGAAGGCAGGACATCCATGGCTGCACTCCTTGGCCATCTACGGGGAAAGGAACTCATTGTGGCATGCGTATGAGAAAGGACCGACTTAATATGGGAACGAGTAGGATGAACACTGTGACGCGGATGTTTTGGAGGTAAACTCACTGAAGAGGAAGATGGTGCTCGTCAGCCAGGGGCAGATCTACAGGGTATGCCGGGTGGGCCCCGGCATACCCTGTAGCAGGGGCAGAGCTATCGGTATACCCATGAAGACTGAAACGTCCCCAAAATCCCCGATCCCAACCGCCTCCCCAAAATCCCTGTTCCCAGCCGCCGCCCTCGCCTCCTCCTCGCGGCCTCCGGCGCTGCCCTCGCCTCCTCCGGCTCCGCCTCCTCCTCGCGGCCTCTGCCGCCGCCCTCGCCTCCGCCGGCTCAGCCTCCTCCTCCGCCCTCCGGCTCCGCCTCCTCCTCGCGGCCTCCGCCGCCGCCCTCCCCTTCTCCGGCTCTGCCCTCGCCTCCTCCGGCTCCCTGCATGGCTGCGCCGCCCCTCCCTGCGCTGCTCCCCTCCGGGCTCTGGCCCTTTCTCACTCCCTGCAGGCTGCACGGCTGCATCAGGCCCCTCCCGGTCTGCCGGCGCCTCTCCGGCCCTCCCTTCACCGCCCCACTCCCGGCCCGGTCCCCCTCCCTACGGCCCTGCGTGGCTGCGCCGCCCCCTCCCAGTAAGGTTGAAATCTGAACCAACTATTACACAACTTTGAAATACATGAGCTGATGAGCGAAGCTGCAAATTGTAGAGTTTTGTTTGACAATTGACATGTAGAATCTCTACCAGTGTAGGGTACCAGGGGCGGACTTGCCCGACTTTTACTTAAAAGATGATCTTCACCTTGATCCAGCTGAGGAATGTGGTGCTCATTCCTTTTTCCCTTTCTCCATATACTGTCTTGATGGTCTAATATTCATATTTGAATGCTAAATTTCCATGCCAATTTCTTGACCTAGTTACATGCTGATAAAGCTGTTTTCTGAATGTGAGAAGTTGACTTTCTTGTATATTGGGTTCTAAATCCTATTATTTATAGACATATTTGTGCAGCTGTGATTATTGTTGGCAATATAGTATATCCTTCACTGGCATTCTCTTTTTCTTGAGAAAGGGCACAATAGAGGTTTGCATTCGACTATCATGCAAGTCAATGTAACTTTACGGATTAATTCAGGCATATGATCTTTACCAAATAGGAATCACACACTGAAACCTTCTGCAGAAGAACAAATACTTCATAACTGAGTTTTGAATCAACGTTGTTGCATTGGTTCTTATGAATGTTATATCTGAAGCAAATGTCTTCATGTTGCTCTCTCTCCTGCTTCATGCAAATTGCCACCCCTTATGCAATAAGGAAGACACCAATAAGATCAACTGATTGAGAAACAATAATTGATTCATATTAGGAGTACTTTATTCTAACATACAAACTTTATCTTCCCACATGTTGCCATTTTTCTTCAGGAAGATATTGGATACTACTACTCAACATAAATATATCTCCAGTTGAATTTTGCACCATAAGATTGGCAGTTCATAAGATTGAATTTTGCACCAACTTAATCCTTGAATTTAAGACTTATCATATTATTTAGTGACTATATACCGAATTACGGTGCAAATTTTACAATTATTTACCGAATTGGCAAATGGTTTTACCGAATTGCATATAAAAATTTTGGTGCGGCATACCCTTTGGTAAAATCCTGGGTCCGCCACTGTCAGCCATGGCTAGTGCTTCGGCACCAATGGCAGAGATCGGCGTTCGCGATGCACGGGCGATTGAGAGAGAGATGAGGTGGCCGCTGACTATGTGCTTGCATGCCCAGTCAACAGTGTGTGCTTGCATGGCTGCCTAGTCAGCACGGGCTAACGGGAGATACGCTCGTGAGGCTGGAGTTGACGGAATGGAGTTTTGTGAACAAATTTTGTGTAAAATATGTAGTTTTGTGAAATAAAACATTAAAGATGTTGTTTTCTGATTGTTTTAGTAATATATGTGTAGTTTTATAAAACTTACTTAATTTATTATGACAAAACCGACAAGAAGTCTAAAATAATTCTACCAAAAACCGTGGATTCGGTGTCTCAACTCTCAACTACCCAACATGAACGTGCAAAATTTCATTTCTCTTTTATCTGTCGTCAGAGTACCTTCCAAGTCAGCATTGACAAAGCAAAGAGAATATTTCGTTGTTTGCACAAACTAATCGGAAACCTACAAACTGCGGCTCGATTTCCACGGCCGGACCAGACAAAGGACAACGTCGACGGACATGCGGGCCATAGCCACTCATACAGTCATACCACTAGCTAGTACGGCCCACATGTCTGGTTGCCTTGGCCTTTTCGATGTATGAAAAACCAGAACAACCCACACAATGGCTGCCTTCGGTTGGGCCAGATTAGGCCCTGTTTGGAATGCGGGAATTTTTTCCGATTCCTGCGGGAATTGAACTGTTTCCTGCAAAATTCCTGTAAAATTCCTGTGAAATTCCTCTGTTCCAAACAGGCCCTTAAGTTGTGGCTTTTGGTGCAGTAATTAGTTTTAAAATTATATATTTTTTAAGATAGAGTTTATAGTTAAATTGTAATAGACACTATACCGAGTTTAGATATATCGATTAAAATCTTTTTTAGGCCCCGTTTGGCACAGCTCTAGCTCCGAGATCTATGTTGGATCTATAGTTTGTTGACTAAATTAAAGTGATTTAAATATTTTTATTTAATATATAATATAAATAAAATGAGTCATGTAAATGCACTTAACATGCCTGCAACTCTAGATCCAGGATTTCCTAGAGCTACAGATGACCAGCTCTAGGAAATCTACAGATTTCCTAGATTTCCTAGATCTAGAGCTCTGCCAAACGGGGCCTTAAGCTACTTTTTAGTTTTCTATAGTAACTAGTTTTCAAACGAAATATATTTTCAAATCGAGGTCTAAAGATTAATTGTAATATACACTGTACCGACTTCATTTATATTGGCTAAAATCGCACATGGATTTCTGTCACTCTGAACTTTCTCTTATAAATTGTCTAAAAGTCATAAATCGCAACTATAATCTATAAACTGAAGCAAAAAGAGAACAGACCAAACAGCTGTTTGTTCCGTAAGTACATTGTCTTCGGCTACTAAGCGGAGGGTCACACTGGTACATATCGGTAATACTCGTGGCTGACGAAGACACATGCGCATGCATTCTACTCCTAGATCTCAATCGTCACACGTGTACCGGCCAAACAAAAATAAGTATACTAAAACTTGTACCAATTCCTTTCTTTACTTGCACACTAATTAGCCCCTTTTCTAAAGGGGAAACAGGAGCCCTTGCTGCTCTTTTCCCAGCAAAAGAGGGAAGGTAAACATATTCTTACCACTGATTAACGATTCTCGCGCTGGGCATGGAGTCATGTGCTCGAATCTACACGTACCATTAGGTAGGCAGCCTCTAAACTTTTGGCTTAAACTAACGCCACCTTGCTACACTGACACTAATCATAGCTAGGCTTTTGCCCACCAATGAGGAAGCAACACCGCATGGTTAGGCACCCAAGAACAGTAGTCGCCATTCTGTGGACTAAGAATAAACTCTTCGTTTTTCTTTTCCTCTCGACGGGAATCACGGCAAGTGCTGGTGCACGCCATGTAGCGCTTTGGGAACCGTGCTCATGAGACGTGTCGACGTCTTAATATCGAGGTTATTTATGATTTATTTGAATTCCAAAAACTCTAAAAGACTCATACTATATACATATTGAGTAGAGATATATAAATTTTTATACAAGTTCGGGCATTCTTCTAAGAGAATAATAACTCTACATCTTGTGTGACTATTGCTTAGAGAACTTGATTACAATTGAGAATAATGCGAAATTTCTAGCACTATCTGCTGATCTAATCTCCTTCTATCTTTTCCCTCTAGCGTTAATCTTTATATTAGTTGATGAAGCGATGGTCGTTGTCCTACGCCAAATGACATATCATCGTTTCAGGAGATAACTGTCTCACAGAAGTTATTGTCAGAGAGACGTGGTGGCCCGTTCATCTTACGACGGTTATTGTCAATGAGATCGTGAGCAATTATTAAGAACAAACGCATGTTCTAACTGCTTTGTCATATAAACCCATGATGTAGTATGTCGTCGTAGACAAGCTAGTCGGAGATAAGCTGGTCGTAGGAAGAGGTGGTCGCAGGTTAACTCATGACTACGTAGTCGTAAAAAGACTTACGACTAAAGAATGGTTGTAGAACATCTTATGACTATATGATACTTGAAGGCCTCATGATCATGTAGTCGTAGAAAGACTTATGAATACGTGATTATAAAAAAAACTTACGACTAAGAAGTGGCCGTAAAAACACTTATGATTATCCTGTGAAATCTCTCACTTATCGATAAAAGATATACTTAAAAAACAAAATAATATAAAATTATAGGATTATTATATACTTGTCAAGACGCTTCACACCTTTGCAGATTCCCGTTTCCAACTATTATAGTGCGTAATCAAACACGTGTGATTGGTCTCACGAGCTCGTGCACGAAGCTGCGTCGGTTTATTATATGGAGTGTTCATTTGGGTTTAATTTTATGGTTTTTGAATTTTTTATATTGTTTGAGGTTTTTAATTGTAACTATTATAAATTTTTTGGTATAATTAAATTTAAAAATAAAAAATAGATCCTCTTGTCACGGATAATAAAAAAATAAAAAATAAAAACTTTAAATAAACTAAAAAACTAGAAAAAAGTAAAAGTAAAAAGTTAGACGTCAAAAGCGGCCACAGAGCGTGCCAGGTTACGCATCGGAAACGGTGGTGGATGCGTTTCTCACTGCTATCGAGACGGTTGTTCGCTGCACAAATAGACTTTGCTACAATTTCCCAGAAAAATTTGGGCCAAATCATTGGTGTTCCATGAAGAGCATTTACTTGCTTGAGTTAGAAGATGGTGATGATGGTTAGAGCAAGGCATAGAGCAAGTATAATAAGAGGCTGTTAGTAGGTTGTATGCTGAAGTGGAGGAGAGAGAGGAGGAGAGAGAAGAGAGGTGGGATGTAAGTTTACAGCCAGCTGAAGCACAAGAACCAAGAAACTTTGTGAGAGGAAGGGGTAGATCATACAGCCTTCAGCTGGCTATAAGAGCATCTCCAATGGGTCTATAGCAGCTATCTACAAGAGAGTCCATGTCATCAACTGTCCTACGTGGAAGATATTAAATGAAGAAAGAGAACGCAGCTCTCTACAGCTCTAGAGATAGTCTATAGCGCCAAACGAGGCAGCCTCTATAAATTCTGTGTGTGCATGTAAACATCAAATAGCTATCCTTATAGATAGTTCTTTAGAATGCTAACTTTAGTGTGTACTATATAGATGATGTGGAAGTCTTATAGTTAGTTGCTAGCTATAACCATTGGAGATGCCCTAACTACTATATGAGTAGGCTGATAAATGAGCTGTAAGTATCCATACAGCCAGCTGAAGGCTGTATTATAAGACTTGCTCTAACAGCCTCTTATTATACTTGCTCTTACTTTGCCGCTCTCGTAAACCGCGCCCTGCCCGTTTTTAGAGGAGAGAAACGCTTTGCCGGCGAGGCCTCTTTCCGGGAAGCAAGCCGCCATGTTGATATTTGTACTCGTTTTTTTAGTAGCAGCTTCACGCAGAAGCACAAGCACCGTGCTTACGGCTCTTTTTTCTTTCTTACGGGTGTAATTTTGACTGCAGCTAAGGATCAGGTTTTTTTATTTAAAGTTAGCTTATCAACAGTAACAAGTTTTTAAATGGTACATTTTGCAAGACACAATCAATAGAAAAATTATAATAAAAAATATACTGATTTCAACTGTACCGGCCAACATCGCATATGACTATTTTCCTCTGCGTACTGCCTCTCGTGAACAACCAGAATTCAAATATTTATGCCATAAGCCATCAGCCAAAAGAACCCACCCAATGTCTTTTATCTGTATTTTCTGTTAGAATTTTGAGATATCATGTGAGAAAGTACATATATAGTGTGATAATCATTACCAGTTTGTAGAGTTAGGATTTGAATTTTACTTAATTTGCATCTTTTAGAGGTTTTTTTAGAAAAACCGATCAAATCGCTAGGAGCGGCCGGTCTAACCACTAGGGCATTGTTGTGACCGGGGCTTTGATGGATTCGGTATGACTGGACTACGACAGACGCAGATAGCGTGCAATATTTTGGACTCGAGAAGCCATTTAAAGAAACGGCTTCAAGAAGTTGTTTGAAGAAACTGCTCTATTTATTTTGGTTCATAGATAAGCCAAAGCTAAAAGACAAAAAAAAAAGAAATAGGATGTAAACAAATGCTTATGGTTTTACCTTGTTGTAAATAAATCCGTAGTACAATACCGCTTGTAAAACGCACAGTTGGACGAGGAAGAATTAGGTTAAGTTCTTTTCGGTTTATGGCTTATGACCTCTCTTAAATAAATAAATAGGATGGCTTCTTGGTCGCTGTTTCGAACCAACTTATCGAGATAATCTTTTTAAATCGGCTTATTGGTATTCGGTTCGTTCATATATATACTCGTGTTAGATTCAAAAACCATAAGTCACAACCCTAAATCATATGTCACAGCCAAAAACACAATAATGCTATTTTTATGCACTGAGAACTCCCCTCAGTCCCGACTTCTTGCCAAAGTACAGGTTGAGTTTAGGACGTGGTTATAAGACCAATATAGTTATACAAGACCAGTACGATCTTACAAGATTAATATTATCGAAATAAGATCGGTGTGGCATTGTATGATCATATTGGTTTTATGATTACACCTTAAACCTAGCTTTACAATTTTGCACGACCACATTGATCTTATAATCACGTCCCAAACCTAGCCTTCACATTGGCAAGAAGTTGAGACTCACATAGTACATAAGAATAGCATTATTGCGGAAAGAACAACACTTATATTCGTGCGTCGTGGCTCCAAAAGTTGCTTGGAAGCATTCGGTCAAGTCGACGTAAAAAGCAGCCGGCCACGGGGTTACTGGCAACAGAGCGGCCGGGGAGCACGAGTACGGTGTGGGGTTGTTGGGCGTGGACGGTGCCCGTGCATGCGCTGTCACGGCACTCACTGCAGTATCTGACACATGTTAGGTTCATGCACCCGTCCGATGCTGCCAGGCCGTGACGTGTCTCCCGGGACGTGCTGCCTCCTTTTTCTCTGGTTTTCAGTGGAAGACGCCAGAAATGAGGAACTGAAATGTCCAGCTACTGCAAGTTGTTGCAAAATTGTCTTTCATTTCTGTCCGTGCATAGAAACCGGGTTGTCAATTTTAGTCAGATCCGTGCCACACTGCGAATGCGATGACTACCAAAATCTAGAGTTTTTGCAAATATAGCAGGTTTTAAATCTGTATTTATAAAAATAGATGTATATATGTGATATTGATAAAAATAGTATTTCTGCCATCTGGTCAGCTGGCGGCAGCGGCGTGCAGGCGACACATGGGCCTGTCGCCTTGCCACTAGACGGTAGGTGGCCTGCCGCCCCACCACCGGAAGGCAGGTAATTAAACTGGCTAACATGTCCGAATTAGTATTTTGTATTTAGTATTTGTTTAAAATTTTAAATATATCAAATGAGCTCCAAAAATTACGAAATTTTATATACAGCCTCGCGA
The DNA here is from genome assembly GCA_017311315.1 of Dendrocalamus latiflorus. Taxonomy (NCBI): domain Eukaryota; kingdom Viridiplantae; phylum Streptophyta; class Magnoliopsida; order Poales; family Poaceae; genus Dendrocalamus; species Dendrocalamus latiflorus. The sequence continues at coordinate 43,317,704 of CM029628.1, forward strand.
CACAACGTATTTTATTATGTAATTTTGTTGATAATTTTATTAGCTCTGAATATTGCTCAAAAATTCGTAAGATTATGATATTTATAGGAGTTGTTACATACAGCAAATGGGCTCCAACAATTATAAAATTTTGTGTGCAGTCTCCCGACACAGTCGACCTAGTTGTCTATTTTTTTTTTGCAAATTTTATGTGATCTAAAGATGGGTCGGAACCTGACCAAATTCGTGCTCCTCCAATGGCTGACTCCCGTCTAGCGTGGGCGCCGGCATTGCCGGCTCCCCGCCATGGCCCTCTGCCTCCGCCACTGTCATCGTGATCCAAGCTCTGTCCTCTCAAGCCCTAGTGTTTCGAACCGAGAGGCTGAAGCGAATAGGAGCACCGGGATAGGCAACGGTGGGTAGGAGGGGAGGAGTCAGAGAAATTTAGGAGTGGTGTTCAAGGGAATGAAGCGAAGGAAGAGGAGGTAGGTATTCAAAGTTGAACCACCACTTCGCTGTGTTACGGGCGGAGATATTCAAAAAACATCAAGTATTTGGCTAACTATGAGGAAAACGCGGACCGAAGAAAATGACAAATTGTGGCATGATAAGAGAAATAGAGTGAGGGATCAAGATGACATACTGTTGCAATAGATGGAGATGCATCCTCTCGTGGAGATGGATGGGTAACATCTGCTCCAAAGACTATTGTTGGCAAATTTATCAGAAGTGCTATTCTCTTGTACAAAGCATCTTCAACATAAATAAACTGGCAGAATGATAACGTGCCTTTCATTTCAATACATTATAGTTATTGCATGATTACTTCTCAATGAAAAAGGGAAATACTATCATAACTGGCATCGACTAAATGAGTAACTACGACACAAATGTTCTTCATTCACATGCAAGGGCTAAACAATAGGCAAAACTATTGACGAATAAATGATGCTAAGAAAGAACTAGAGAATAATATGGACATTTCATGCGCGTTGCCGGGGAAGTGGGATTCCCGCTTAATGCGGTCTGAGGGGCCTCAATCATGCCACATGAAATCATAAAATCATTCCGGGGGACTTAATCGATATCTCTTACCTAAAATAGTCATGTCATACTAAACTTTTCACATTCCAAGCCACATAAACCATTAATTTTTAGATAATTTCAGAACATACAAAATTCTGAAATCAAGTCTACTATGTGAGGATCCTTAAAAAATATTTCATAATTTTTGGAGCTCATTTTCGATATTAAAAAATTCTTACAAATAGTACAATTAAATAAATTTTCAAGTAAAATTCAGATTTGATAAATTACAAAAAAAATTACATAGTTAAGTACGCTATATCTGGAGTCTCTAAAAAATTTCATAATTTGTAAACCTATTTGCTAAAAATTCATAAAATGGTACCTAAAAAAATTCGCTAATTACAATTAATAAATACTAATTAACAGGCTAATCAGCTGGCGCACAGCTACCGGACAGCAAGCCACATGCCGTCCGGTGGCCGGGCGACTGGCCCACATGTAGCCTACACCGGAGCTATCGCCCGCTGGCTGGGTGATAGAAATGCTATTTTTATCAATATCGCGTGTGTACGGCTATTATTGTATATATGGGTTTAAAACCTGCTATATGTGCCAAAAACACCGTAATCTACCACCATACATCTTAGACGTAGAAGTATCTACTCAGATTAACTGTACGATGTCAATTCGGGAAGAAGAAAATCGCAGAAATGACCACGTTAACAATGTACTCATATCTTTCTTCTACGTTTTATTTCTCCCTATGCTTGTTGTATAATTTAGAAATTTCGTAGATCTTGTGCCACTCTATTCCCCGTCTCCATGATTTATTTGGTAATTTTACACAAGCATTCGATTCATAACGAAGCGACATACTCTAATACAGGCGCGGTCGGTGGACAATTCTCGGAACCCCTGGTTTTGCCAAATATACTCTCTATATTAAGCTCGGGTAGTTCCCGGGAGGAAATTGTGCCACGTCATCTATTTTACCAAAAAAGTCCTCCGTTTTTAAATTATATATATGTCCTTATTTCTAAAAAAACCCATCCTTTTTCTGTAATTACGTATGAATCCTTGCTTCGGTTTTTCTTAAATAAGCGCCTGCGGCACAGTGTAGGTATACGTGATAGCTTGCGCTGACGTGGCGTCGTGCTTCCGCAGCTAGCTTTATGGTGCGGCGCGTACTTCACGAAGCCTCAATTACATGTTTACCTTTCAACTAAAGCTCAGTGATCTGGAAAACGTAAAACTCAAGACAAGTTATGATCTTCCTCAAAATTTGCATGGAAATAAGGCTTTTCAAATGCTTTGGATTTACAAAGTGATGTTACACTTAGGCTCAAACACACAAAAACACACTTGCAAAAGGGGAGCCAATCAGAGCCTAGAGAAGGACGTCAAGTGGGCGACCCAGATGGCCAGAGCCTCAAGCAGATTAACTTTCTCAGATCCTTCTCCGGCGCCGGCGGCCATCGGCGTTCAGCTCAGGCGAGGTCGCCGGAGAAATCGAAATACTTTAACTCGTCAGATGGACGGTTCTTCAGATCTTGTTGATTCAGACCAAACTCTTCTCAACCGCGCAGCTTGGTGCTCTGGCCGGTTAGCTCGCGACAGACACCTTCCTGGACTCTTGGTGCCCACTCCGAGACTCCGTTCTCGAAGAGTACTGCTGCTCCCTCCGCCTGGCTGACTTGGCGGCCTGCCTGGCGTAGAAGGCGTCGAGCTGCATCTGCTCGTAGCGGCACTCCTCGCTGCAGAAGGGCGTGTCCCCTCTGTACATGAAGATGTCGCTGTCGCGCGCCAGCGGCTTGGTGCAGAGCGCGCACGCGTCCAGCGCGTGGCTGCCGTGCTCGCCGAGCGGCTCGGCGTCGAAGAAGAAAGCACAGGCGAGAGATGCCGCCATGGTGTATGTGCAGATAGTATTCTACCAAAAGGCCTTGAGCTAGCTTCGCAAGCCGTGCGCTGCTGGCTTGGTGCGAGGGAGGAGGAAGTCAGGAAGCAGGGGCGGAGCCAGGATCCAGACAAAGGGGGGGCCGACCCGCCATGGCGCCGGCGTGGTCCTGGGCGCCGTGTGTCGGCAAAATTAGACATACACATATATAATTAAACATACGCATATATATTGTCATATAAATTCAATCATAACACATATGGCAAAATAATGTAGCATACGTCTAGCATACTGAAAAGATTCTCTTAGTAGTCGCTGTTGATACTGGAAGAGTTATGACTAATCTTAGCAATCTATCGACCATTGGATAAATAGAATTTTTACCTAATCTCACTAGTCCCTTTATTAGATCAGCAAGTGATGGCAATGTACTTAGCTCTAGATGGTTGCATACATCAAGTTGAAAATGTGGTAGTTGACACTCCAATTGAGCTTGATCTTGACTTGAAAAATCAGCGGGATAGTACTTTTCCACCAGAGTACTTATCTTTGAAATGTCAAAGCCATCTTTTCTTGGATCTAGTGAGGCACAAAGTGATAGACGCTCTGTTGCTTGAGAACTGAATCGATCTTCTAACTCAATCAATTGTTGGTCGACCGCAACATTAAACACATCTATTTTATAATGGTGAAGAGTGGTGGTATTATCATTTTTGTTCCGAGATTTGGTCACATCAACATACCTACAAATTGCGACATGTAGTTAAACAAGTTAGATATGTACCATAAGAATAAAAAAAATATGTATTTGTGCTCATATTAAAAAACTGAAGGTATAACTTACTTGCGATTTAAATCCGAAATCTCAATCTCGTGCTTGTCACAAAAGGCTTTCACCTCCTCAAGAAGTGGTTCCCAGCCATCATTTCTCAAGTCACTAAGCAATGATTTTGTGTTAGAAATGTAGGGGCCTAATTGACTAATTGACTGTGATGAAGGGTGATTAAGGGATCCTATTAATGCATTTAGTGGACCATTGGGGGGGCCAGGCCCCTGCCCGCCCCCCCTTGTCTCCGCCCCTGTCAGGAAGAGGTGGGTGAGCTGAGTTGAGGCTGGAGGCTGGTTATATAGGGAAAATTGCTCTAATGCCACAAAGTTATGCACCATCATCCCTTTTGCCACATAGTTAACTATCTTTGTTATTATGCCACACACTTAATATTTTATTTCTTGCTTTTGCCATTTCCCCTACTTAAAGTGTATTTTCATTTCATTTTGCCTTTTTCTAACCTGAAGTGACCGTTTTGCCCTCTCACTCCATACCCCACCCCCACAGATCAGATCGATCAGATCGATCGATCCCCCGGCTCCCCTCACGCGCGCACAGGAACACAGGAGCGGAGACGCGCGCACAGGAGCGGAGATGGAGCCGGCCACCCTTCCCGTCGCCGGCGACCCGCGACCCGGCCTCCTCCGGCGAGCCTCTCCCGACGGCGGCGCCGACGACCCCGGTCTCCTCCGCGGCGGCGCCCCCGACCCCGGGCTCCTCCGGCATGGCGGCGGCGCCCTCGACCCCGGCCTCCTCCGGCGTGGCGGCGCCCCCGACCCCGGCCTCCTCCGGCATGGCGGTGGCGCCCCCGAGCCCGGCCTCCTCCGGCGTGGCGGCGCCCCCGACCCGGCCTCCTCCGTTGGCGCCCCCGACCCCGGCCTCCTCCGGCATGGCGGCGGCGCCCCCGACCCCGACCTCCTCCCAGCCAGCGACGACCCTTGCCTCGGCCTCCTCTCTTGGGTCGCCGATGCTCCAGCCTCGTCAATGGCAGCCAACCATGACAGCGAGGATGACGTAAAGTCCTGTCATCGTTTGTCTTTTTGATCTGTAATTGCATTTAATTTTGTTGAATGGAACCGTAGGTTGTTGGATTAAATAGCGCTAATGTCAATGGGATGGACGAGTGCACGATAGACATTGGGTATCCCGGGTATGTTTCGTCGTATGTTCAATACTGATTAGGGTTAAATGTCTATTTGGTACTAACTTTTTTTCATATCTAGAACAAGCGATCCTAACTGCGTATTCAACATAGACGCTGGAATAGAACGAGTGGACTGGGCAAGTCTGCAGATAGTACAGGGTCGTGATGAGGAAGGGAGAGATGTACCAATGGAAGAAGATGAGATGTTTGTGTTTTTGGGTCTTAGAGCTGAAGATGACAGAGCTAATGAAAGGCGTAACGTAGGTATTGAACAGGAGAGGAGCAATGTGCAGCCAGACGTTGAGGGCGCTGCTATTCCTGTTGACGATGTAATACCTGAGGAACGTCACTTTTCTTATGATATGGACCATCCAGAGATAACCATTGGCACCATGTATCCCACGATGGATCAGTTTAGGCTAGCGATTAGGCAATATGCAATAAACGAGGAGTTTGAGTTGGGCATCAAGAAGTCTGACCGTTCAAGATTCATGGGATATTGTAAAGGCGATGGATGCCCCTGGAGAATTTTAGCTCGGGTGACACCTGACGGGACAATAAGGGTACTAACTTGCACCATCTAACCCATACTTTACATGACATTGGTACTAATTTCTTTCCATAATACTTTTGTAGGTCAACCAACTTGTTGAAGAACATGACTGCTCTTCTACAAGCAGGATCAGATCTTCTATGGCCAATTGTCGATGGGTTGCGTCAAAAGCAGTAAGTATTTTGAGGACCAATCCTAACATGGGTACAAAAAAGATGCAAGAGATGTTGCAGGATGACCATAATGTCACCATTGGATATGATACAGTTTGGAGGGGAGAGAAAGAGCATTGAATGAGATTTATGGAAGTTGGGAAGGAAGTTTTCAGTTGCTTTACAACTTCAAGGCTGAGGTTGAGCTTAGGTCGCCAGGTAGCATTGTTGAGATTGACACTAAATCAGTGAAAGGTAATGTCTACTTCCACAGGCTTTTCATTGCATTTAGGCCTTGCATTGAGGGCTTTTTGAATGGATGTAGACCATACATTAGTATAGATTCAACTGCTTTGAATGGCAAATGGAATGGACATTTGGCTGCTGTAACTGCATTGGATGGGCATAATTGGATGTTTCCGGTTGCTTTTGGCTTGATACAAGCAGAGTCAAAGGATAATTGGACTTGGTTTATGAGTCAGCTCAAAAGGGCAATAGGTGAACCTCCTCTTCTTGCAGTTTGTACAGATGCATGTAAAGGTTTAGAAAATGCTGTCAAGAGTGTGTTTCCACAAGCAGAACAAAGGGAGTGCTTTAGACACCTAATGGAAAATTTTGTTAAGAAATTTCATGGTGACATCCCTAATAACATGTGGCCGGCGGCAAGAGCATACAAGAGTGATGTATTTGACTACCACATGGATTTGGTACTTCAAAAATGCCCTCAAGTAGCTGAATATCTTGGAAAGTACCATAACATGTTGTGGATGAGATGCATGTTCAATCCTGACATTAAGTGTGATTACGTTAACAACAATTTGGCTGAGTGTTTCAATGGCTGGGTGAAGGGCATAAAGGATCTTCCTGTGGTGGAGCTAGCAGACAAAATTTGGGGAATGGTCATGGATCTATTTGATAAGAGGAGGAGGATTGGTCAGAAGCTAGAAGGGTATATACTACCAGCTGTTATTCTTCAGACCAATGCAAGGTCTAGGGGCCTTGGGCACTTAAAAGTGAATAGGTCTGCTGATTGGAGTGCAGAGGTGAGAGATACAAATAAAGGTGATTTGAGACATGTTGTGAAGACACTTGAAATGGAGTGCACATGCCAAGAGTGGCAGCATACAGGAAAACCGTGTCAACATGCACTTGCATTTCTTACTACACAACGAAATGTGAAAATGGATAGATACATACATGAATACTACTCTGTGCACAAATTCAGAGCTGCATACCAGGGACAAATAGAACCTTTGACGGACAAGTCTCAATGGCCTAAGGTTAATCTAGATTTTGTCCTTCTACCACCACTTGCAAAAAGGTCTTCTGGGAGGCCTCGAAAATTAAGAATCAATGGCTGCTTAGAGAATGGTGGAAAGGGTAAAAACAAATGCAAGAGGTGTGGGGAGCTAGGACATAGACAGGCAACATGTCCTCTTAATGGCACCAAGAAGAGGTAATTAAAATGTAGTCATCCAATTTACCGTTTCCATTTTATGCAATTCATTTGACTGTTGTTCTGTAACAGGAAAAGAAAGCCTACAAAAAGGAACACTTCTACTTCTCAAGCAAGCACACCTACCAGAGCAAATGTTTCCATTCCTCAACCAATCATTGATAGTCCAGGGGTGATGACAAGAAGGATGCTTGCACAAGCAATGGGAGAAGGGCCATCACAGCCTGCAATGGCATCTTCTCCAGTGAAGGCAAAGAAGATATCTCCAAGGAAGAAAAAGAAGTAGAATTTTAGTGTAATTCTGTTATTTTAGATGAAAGTAATGAATATGGGATGGAACCACTTTATGAATGTTCTGAACTAATGCACTGGTAATCAGGGCTTTTGCTGCACTGTATTTGTCATCAAGAACTAATGCACCTTTTGTTTATGTATGGCTATGAATATGTGCCAACCATTATTTTCTTTCCATTTTTAATGATGTTTTCCTCATTTTTTGGCATTTCCTCCTGCTGTGTCTGTGGCTCTGTGCATCTCAGGCTTGCTTGCACACATAGCTGGATCAATTCAATGTGTATACTGGTCTTATTGTTTTGTTACTGCTGCTATTTCAGGGGAACAGTTTGTTATGCTAGTGTTCATGCACATCTTGGGAGAATAGGTAGCAGGAGGGATGATTTAGAATCTCTAGCTTATACACTTGTGATGCATTTGTGTAACTGATATTCGTTTGCGCCTGCAGGGTGAAAACAAGGGCTTCCTTGTTTGCAAAAAGAAAATGGCCACCTCTCCAGAATCTCTCTGTTGCTTTTGCCCTCAACCCTTCAGGGAGTTTGTAGAGTATGTGGTCAACTTGAAATTTGATGAAGAACCCAACTATGCAAAGTGTATCTCCAGATATCAGGCCAATTAACACTGATGGTGCTCAGAAGGCCAATTATCACTACATTGCAATTACATTTCTCAATTAAATTGCAATTACATTTCTCACCACATTGCAATTGCATTTCTCACTACATTGCAATTACATTTCTCAATTTTCAGCATTGCAATTACAATCACTTCATCACTACATTTCTGAATTTAACTGTGTGGAGATGAGACGCCAGCAGAGGAGGCCGAGGCAAGGGTCTGCTGGAGGCCGACTGGAGGCCGAGGCAAGGGTCTGCTGGAGGCCGACTGGAGACGCCAGGGCAGTGGGCGCCAACGGAGGAGGCCGGGTCGGGGGCGCCGCCACGCCGGAGCAGGCCGGGGTCGGGGGCGCCGCCGCCATGCCGGAGGAGGTCGGGGTCGAGGGCGCCGCCGCCATGCCGGAGGAGGCCGGGGTCGGGGGCGCCAACGGAGGAGGCCGGGTCGGGGGCGCCGCCACGCCGGAGGAGGCCGGGCTCGGGGGCGCCACCGCCATGCCGGAGGAGGCCGGGGTCGGGGGCGCCGCCACGCCGGAGGAGGCCGGGGTCGGGGGCGCCGCCGCCATGCCGGAGGAGCCCGGGGTCGGGGGCGCCGCCGCGGAGGAGGCCGGGGTCGTCGGCGCCGCCGTCGGGAGAGGCTCGCCGGAGGAGGCCGGGTCGCGGGTCGCCGGCGACGGGAAGGGTGGCCGGCTCCATCTCCGCTCCTGTGCGCGCGTCTCCGCTCCTGTGTTCCTGTGCGCGCGTGAGGGGAGCCGGGGGATCGATCGATCTGATCGATCTGATCTGTGGGGGTGGGGTATGGAGTGAGAGGGCAAAACGGTCACTTCAGGTTAGGAAAAGGCAAAATGAAATGAAAATACACTTTAAGTAGGGGAAATGGCAAAAGCAAGAAATAAACCATTAAGTGTGTGGCATAATAACAAAGATAGTTAACTATGTGGCAAAAGGGATGATGGTGCATAACTTTGTGGCATTAGAGCAATTTTCTCGGTTATATATGGTGCGCGGGGACGGACACGGGGGAGGGTGCTGCCGTGCTGGTGCATAGGCGCGAGAAAACTGTGGTCGGGTGCGGGCGATACCGCGCGCGCGCCGGGCGGGGCAAACCAGGAACAGAAACGGAGTGGTTGGGTTTTTTCTATTCGCGCATGGGCCACGGCGCGGTGCAGTGGTTGGCTGGCTCCATGGCCAGCGCGTGTACGTGGCGCACGGCACTTGGCTCCACCGCGACGAAACGACAGGAATCGGGTTCCATGTATGTGTGACGTGGCCGGGATTCCCGACTTCTGAAAGTAACAGAGAAATCGCACCAAAATGTCACTGTCGATGTACCCAAAAACCGTGTGCTATCACAGCTGTGGGATAGCCCCACTAGAACCCATTTGGCCTATTAGAACTAAAACTCAGTATGGATGTGTAAAAATACATGTATATCTTTGATATAGTGCTCACCTATGAGGGGCATCATTGTAATCTACCCCTGTGGCTACATATACATAATCAGCCTGTCCCAAGATGTGGCTAGTCCGTAAGTCCATTTCTCACACTCATTATACTAGTCCTCTAAGATACTTTTTGATCAGTAGCCACAACAGTTAACGTCGTCTATGGAGACGACGAGCAAGCCACGAGCTTGAGAGAGGCAATGACGTCTAAGAAGGCATCGACAACAACGAAGAGAAAGCGGAGCAAGGTGGTGGCGGTCGCTGATGCCAGGGCCACGAGTGGTGGACAATCAGCGTCGACACGTGGAACTAGCTCCAGCGCCAGCCCGGACACAACTGTCGCCCACAACAATGGCGGTCGCGCTACCATCGACCACGATGGCCGCATCGGCGTGACTGTCGACCCGGAAACGACGGCCGCGTCAGCAAGGGTGCCCACATCGGCACCCGCGCTAGTACTTAGAGCGACCCTAGAGCCAACGTGGGAGCGGTTGGTGGTCTGGACGCTCGCATTGGCCTTGTCGCCAATCGCGACGCCTACCGCACCAACGTGCTTAGTAGTCCCGGCGACCAAGCTGTCATCGCTAGCAAACTCGCAGCAAATACCTCCGCGCCAATAGGTACTACCGTATTGGCGCTAGAAGGCACTCTAGTTGCGGCCCTAGGAACGCCGCAGTGTGAGCTGGCAGACCTTTGGGGCGCCATGCGAGAGATGTAAGAGGCTCGAAGCCAGTAAGCGCCTATGACAATGGTTGCAAAAGTCATGGTTGAGCAGGCGGACAACCATGAAGCCCCTGCTTCTGGCCGTAGCACACTCCAGCGCGTGGACTCGGAGTCTCCGCTCTCCGTCGGCCTCCAGCAGTCTACGTGGCCAAAGGATTTCAAGTTCCCTACTGTCGAACCGTACAAGGGTGATACGGACCCCTAGGAGTTCGTATGCGTGTACGAGACGGCTATCGAAGTGGCTCACGGGAACGACTCCACCAAAGCAAAGGGATTGCCACTTGCCCTCCAAGGGATAACGCTCTCTTAGTTCTTCACCATTGTGCCAAACTCCATATATGCGTGAGAGTAGATCCGAAACCGCATGTACAATAATTTTCAGGGTAACTACGTTGAATGAGTTGACGTAGACCAGCTCTTTGTCATCAGACAGAAGCTCGCCGAGAAGCTTTAGGAATATTTCAAGCACTTCGTTGAAGTTCGATGCCAAGTTAAAGATATAAACGAGACCATCATAATCAATGTGGCAATACGAGGTGTTCGTCCGGGGCCGCTGGCCGAATACAATGCGCGCAAGCCTATAAAAATAGTTGCCAAACTCTTAAACAAAATAGAGGAATACGTAAGACCAAAAAAGTACGTGCAATGACACCGTGGTGATTCCTCCGACTCGAAGCAAGCACCAAATCCTTTAACATGAGAGGCTCTCATTGTGGGAATGGCCCACACTTGAAATTCATTCGGCCTGTTGGGTCAAAAGGCCCGGTGTGGGCGTGTAAAAATACATGTATACCTCTGTTATAGTGCTCAGCTATAGGGCATATCATTGTAATCAGGCCCTGTGGCCATATATATACATGACCAGCCTGTCCCAAGAGGAGGCTAGTCTATTTCTCACACTCGTTATACTAGTCTCTTAAGATATTATTTGGTCAGTAGCCACAACAATCACCTATCAGGAAGGGGACTACCAAGAACAGAGCGTTGCTCGAGTAGCTGGTGCTGCTGTGCACGTAGCTCATTCAGGTTCCTGGATCAAATCTGGTGTATCTTACCTAAATAATTAAAATATGATATATGCACATACACATTTAGTGAAAAAGCACGTATCTGTGTTTTGTAAAACCTCGATGTCTTTACAAAATTCTCAAGCATGTTATAAGACGTGCACATGTGTGTATGTGTGATGATGTAAGGTATAAGAAGTGTGCGCGTCCATTTTATACTTTTTTTAAAAGCAAGTGGACGAACAATGATCGATTGGAAGTACTTGCTCGGCTTTTCACAGCAAAATATATCAATTGAAAAGCAATTGCTGTGCCTCTAGCCGGAATCGTGCGCATCAAATCTACATCATTAGGCAGCCTCTAAACTTTGGCATAAACTAATGGAAACCTCTTACGGCTGATAACCAGGGCGCCAACCTTTTCGCCAACATACGAGGCAGGCACGGAGGCATCCACACGGTTAGGCACGCTAATAATAGAGAGCAATGCCCATTGCCTAGCATCAATATGTAAACTTTTCAAAAAAGAAAAGAAAAGAGAATTGTGGCGTCTTTTTTAGTGGGTGTCCATATGGGAATCTTGGGTAGCTCGGTGCACGCACGCCAGGCAGCACCTTGTGAACAGTTTGCGAGACGCTGCGAGGTCGGCACATATGCAGATCCTGCCTACGTAATCAAACGCATGATCCTCATACACAAAGCCGCTGTAAGCAATCCGTGCAGCCATTGGTAATTTATTGGAAACTTTGGAGATAAGCATGCTGAAATTTGTTGCCTAACCGAGAGATTGCCAGGTTTCACCTCGGCAAACGTGGATGTTTTCGAGTAGGGAGGAGGCACCTTTGCAGGCAGGACTCGTCCTGGGAAGCGGTTCCTCAAGATCTGCGCCCAGTCTGTTTATAATTGACTTGACACAGAAGTATGGCATGTAATCATCGACGTTTGCAAATAAATCCGAGAGCGAGGTAGATCGGCATTTACTTGGAGAGAAGCACTAGCGCACAGCACTTGTTTCTGACAAGTGATTGGTGCAAAATTACAAACTAACAGAGCGTTCACGGTGAAAACTTTTGTTAACGCTCGGCTCCAGAAGTTGATTCCAAGTATTCGGTCTCGAACCCTCGATCACACAAAAGTTGGCTGCAGAGTAGGGCGAGTAGTGGGGTGCGAATAGAATAAAGTGTTGGGTTTTTGTTTGGGCGCGGACGTCGTCCATACCATACGTGCCAGCGAGTGCCTGGTAGTGGTCGGACACATGTTCGGTCGTACGTCCAATCCATAGCTTCCAGCCAAGCCGTGACGCATCTCCTGATGGCTCCGAGACTTTCCGGTGACTCAGCGATGAGTGGTGTGACGTACAGAAAAACAATAAAGAATTGACATGTTCAGCGAATCTGACGTAGGACTGATTATTTTCTCCACTTTGGTCTTTTGTTTGTCACTTCACGCAGTAGTGAGTAGCAACGTGCTGTTCCTAGTCAGTACTAGTTAGTCAAATATCGCAGATAAATAATTATATAACACATTGAATTATAGGTAGCATTGTTAAAGAACAGAAATCAGCACAGACTCGATACAACGTAGAACATACATGAAGCAACAAAGCAAACGGTCGTGTAGATGTGCATTATCGATAAACCTTATTGTCACTCCGTGCAGGTGTCATCTGCCGCAATGATACAGATATTTGGCTCTCTTTTCGCTTCGGTGCACGCCAATAAGAAATGCCAGCAAAGTTAGGCGACTCAATACTCTAACATAGCTTATCAGAGGAGGAGGAAGACGTGGGAGAGGAATGGATAATTCGGCTGGTGAACCTAGACAATTCTAGATCCTTTTAAGGATGCACAGTAATTACTCTCTAATAACTAACGCCGTTAACACAAATTAATCCAGTCATTTGAAATTGCATTCAAAAATAATTACAAGAGATAATACATGATTCAACAAAGTTGACAAGGATATAATAATCTTATAATTATTATGTCATTATATTATCCGAATATACCCCTTATCGATAAGAGAGAAGTTTCATAGGGTAACTGCAGGTCCTTCCATGACCATATAGTCGTAGGTTTTTCTACGACTACTTCTTAGTTGTAAGTCTTTCTACAACCATATAGTTAAAAGTTGTTCTACGACCACCTCGTAGTCGTAGACTTTTCTGCGACCAATTTATCTCTGACTAGCTTATCTACGATGACCTACTACATCGTGGATTCGTCTGATAAGACGGTTAGAACGTGCGTTTATTCCTAATAACCACATATGATCTCTTTGACAACAACCGTCGCACGATGAACAAGTCATCACATCTCTCTGACGGATAACTTCTGTCGGATGGTTATTTCTCGAAGCGTTGATGCATCTTTTAGCGCGGGACAACGTCTACCACTCCGCCAACTATATAAAGATTGATGTTGGAGGAGAGGGATCTAATCCAATCCTGTCGAAGTTAGAGAAACAGAAGTAGCGTAAGACTTTTCGCATTACTTTCTTCCTCGATTGTAATCATATCTCTAAACAATAGCCACATAGGATGTAGGATTATTACTCTCAAGAGAAGGCTTGAACCTATATAAAAATCCTCGTGTCTCTACTCTGCATGATCAAAGTCCAAGTCTTTAAGAGTTTTTTCCCGAATCCAAACAAATCATACATAAGATCGGTATTAAAACATAGACAAAAATAAAATATAGATTTAATGTGCCACGAGACGTGCTATGGCACGACGCGGGCGCTCGTCGTAAATCATGCGATTTTCATACAAAAATGTGCAAATATGTGTATGTATTTAGCCAAAGTTCTCCTTATATCGTATACTGCATGTTTCAAGGAGTGTCAAGAACTCTTACCGTATAAATTATCTTCTGTCCACTTCTAGACAACATGATACTAAAGCATTCATACTTTGAAATTAAAATGAAGTGGGCCTCAACTCCTGATCCAATTCCCAACAAACATCATCAATTTCAGAGCAAAAAGCATAAGAGATGACAAAGCTCGATGTACTGAATTGTTGTTAATATACAAGTTTTTTGGTGTAAGTACCATGCGAGGTGAAATTTGCATATAGATTAGCAAAATTCATCGTATCACAGTTGATAAATAAACTACAACTTGAATTCACAACCTTTTATGCTCAAGACCTCATTTAAAATCTCAATTGATATTAATCTAACCACGTCTAAACATCTGCTACTGTGCTTCATAGAGTGCCCAATTCTACGCCAAGGCAAGAGTTGTGCACAGCAGCACAGGCACGCTGATTTCTGTTAGATCAACGTGAGTTTGTTCACGTGCGTCAATCACTGAAAAAGAGGCAATCGCCTTCCAACTTCGGAAGTTCAGAGGCGCCGATTTCTGTCTTTAACTTGCAGAGTCTGCGTCGTTAACAGTTCGGAAAACATATAAAGGAGTAGACAGGATATGACTTAGCTCAAAATTTAGGGCTAATAGAAACATCTCGAAATGCCTTGAATATTTACAGTGACAGTGCTTTTGCACACTGGCTCTTGGCCTCTCCCACACAAACCAGAAAGAGCCAATCAAAAGGGGAAAAAAAACTGCGGTGCATCTGGTTTGATGGCCTTCTTCAGGTCCACCCCCTCTTCTGCTCCATTTCTGACCAAATCCATGATCGGCACAGCGCCGGCCGGCCAAGAGCACATCAGATCTCCCGCATCTTGCTTCTTCAACCAAGGCAAGCCCTTCCTAGCTACTGAGTCCTGCGCTGCTTACTTAGCTCGCCACGGACACATCCGCCTTGCTGGACACGGAAGCTGCCGCTGTCTCGTGCCTACCGCGCTGCGCCTGCTGCTTCCGCCTGGTGTTGGCCTGCCTCGCGTAAGCGGCGTCGAGGTGCATCTGCTCGTAGCGGCACTCCTCGCTGCAGAAGGGCGTGTCCCCTCTGTACATGAAGATGTCGCTGTTGCGGGGCAGCGGCTTCGTGCAGAGCGCGCAGGCGTCCAGCGCGTACCGGCCGGGCTCGCCGAGGGGCTCGGCGTCGAAGAAGAAGGCGCAGGCGAGAGATCTTGCCATTTGCGCAAGGCAGGCCTTAGTTTCGCTTTGCCGCTGAGAGGAAGAGGGAGGAGGGGTGGTGTGCTAGCTCTGCTTAAGCTTAGCTCAACGAAGCGGACGTGGTGGGCATATAAACCCACGAGGAGAGGTGCACGACAAAGCAGCGGTGACGTGGTGCTGAGCGGAAAGTCGAGCGAGTCCGTGGGTGGTTCTGGAGCCAGCGGGCGAGATGGCCCACCGCCCACCGGCCGGGCAATACCAGCGTCAGCAGCGAGGGAGGCCCGTACTGATTTGATCGATCGTTTCTTTATTATTTTTTCCCAGTTGTTGGTGGGCTCCTCCTCCGGGAAAACGACAAGCGTGGGTCGCATCGATCGTACCACCATGCACCCATCTCGACGTGGCAAACAGCTGGATGGCTCGCGAGCCTACGAGGCTATTCGTTTGCCTGTCCTTTCAGGAAGAAAGCGCGCTGAAAATTTTCCCAGCAAAGAGCATGAATGACGCGGTGGATCCGGCTGAGTCCGACTGCACTGTCCCACGCGCCAGTGGTAGTGTTGATCTTCGTTTTCTCTTCCCGCAAATGTTTTTGATTTCTGTTGGAAACGTGCGCAATATTTTAATTCGAAATTTTACTAAAAGGTAAATATAATAAATCAGTGATACAAAACTTCCTACTAACAGCAGACTATTCATCATACTTCAGAATATACGCAAGAAAATATAGTAACAAAGTCGAACGAACACGCGAACGACTTATTTTGCCGCCTGATGAAGAACAGGAAGCGGTGCAGACTTACACAGTGCAGAACGTAGAAGATACAATACAGTGAGCGGTCGCGTAGATGTGTGCTGAGTACGACTGCAAATGTTTTTGCTGAGATTTGCTCGGCGTTTTCCCACAGGGGGCATGCCACAAAAAAATTGGCCTGATTGGAAGAACCGAAGCACGAGTTGTTCGTTCCGGATCGCTGCCCCCCGTGCTTGCTCCCCCAAGAAGTTTTGTGTACTCCGCAACCGGAGAGGTAGAAGACGCGATTTCCGAAAGACCAAACGCTCGTAGTTACACTCAGGCCATACTAACATCCGGCCTGACACGGCAACGCTCAGTAGTGTTCTTCGCGCCATGGGGAGATTGACCCAAAGCAAGGTCCAGTTAGAAGACCCCATTTTGCTGTTTCTTGCTTTGCTTATGTTGGGCCAGATACCCTTTTCTTCTGGCTGGTCCATAAAAACGTAGAGCCTTTTGGGACACAATCTAAAATATTGTACTCCTGTCTTCCATACTCTCCCGTTGCTTAGTTCCTGGGCCCATAAATCACAATCCTGAATAATTAAAACTATAAAGAGCCCAACCGGTCGAGAGGCTGAAATTATTCCACACTGAACGATATGAGCCCGTCCTCTCCAGAATGACGTCGCAAGTTTATGAGCCGAGTTGGAATAACAGCACTCCAGCAGCCAGAAGCCCAAAAGTGCGTACAAAATAGATCAGATTTGCAGAACCTCGGTGGCCGCTGCCTACAAGTATTCAGCATGCTCAGAAGTCGGAACCATTGTGAGTCTCACTACTTAAAAGAAAAAAATTAGTGGTGATAATTTATCTACCACTCTCCTCTCCTCACATAAAACACCATACCGACATATGGGTCTCGCCCTCCTCCCTTCCCACCACACCTGCTCGGCTGCTCCTCCTTCCTCTCCACTCCGCTGCCCATCTCTCCCATCCACGCGCCTCCTCCTCCCCCACTCCTCCGCTCCGTCCACCGGTCGCCTCCTCCTCCCCACCTCGCACCGCCACCTCCTCCTCCATCTCTCCTCTCGCTCGCTCGCCGCAATTCTTCCCTCTCCACCACGGGAGGCGAAGACAACGGCTGTGAGGATGCTGCTAGACGGCGGCGTCGAAGACGAGGAGTGGTGGCTCATCAAGGGCATCGCCGGCGTCCAACAGAACGCCTTCTACATGCACCGCACCCTCTAAGCCCCAGGGAAACCCTAAATCCACCCCCAACCGTAGCTTCTTCGGCTCGATTGCATCGCTCGCCATGTCCACCTCCGCAAGAAGGTAGTAACCCTACACGAGGATAAAATAGCCTCCGTTATTTTCTTCTCTTGGCAATGCCCAGCTATTTAATTAGAAGCACGCAAGCTCGCTGCATGAAGTTAATAAGGTGAGAGGCGAGGGCACTGCCATGCCGTTAACGTGTTCAACGAAATGCATTTTTGGCAGCTGTAGCTTAAAAGGAGTAGCGTTTAGTTCCTGAACATCTGTGGAGCTGTGTAATTTGCCACTTTTATCTCTGGTTAATGCCTTCCATGGTTAGTTAATTTTACGGATAAGTGCCTTCCATTGGATGCGTGCAAGTCAAGATATTGCAATTTAGATATGGGAAGTAGGTGCATATGCTGGTATACTGACGTGCATTCTAAGGGCACTATGTACTTTTAAAATAGTGCATTATGGGTGATAAGAGATAAATACCTTGTTGACACCCGGTTTGCTTGAAGATTACGTTTCCTTTTGTATGGAAAAATGCATTCGAAGGAAAATAGTGCATCTAAGAGGATCATGGGTGCTGCTGGCGTACCTCTCGTTCTAGGCTACCATGGGGCTGAACAAGATATTGAGCTGTTAAAACTTGAAGCTGATAGGATTGGGTATCCAGTTTTGATCAAGCCCACCCATGGTGGAGGGGGCAAGGTATGCTGAAATGTCACACACACGCGCGCGAGGGAAATGCTTGTTGTAATTAGCAATTGCATATAACATTGGAGTTCTTATTCATTGTTTGTTTTCATTTTTCATTTTATCAAGAAAAATTTGCACTGTAGTTGATTGAGTATAATCCATTATAGCCATATGGACCACACTTTGTATGCCCGGGCTGCGTTCACTTTTGTGTGTGTGGATCGCATGACCGGTTTTATAAGTGCATTTATAGGTGGTGATCGGTTCGGCTGAAAAGCTCATGGCTGAAAACACTGTAGCTGACTAGCTGGCTGAAAAAGCACTGTAGCTGACAGAGGCTTATTTAGCATAATTAAATTTAAAAATATAAAAAATATGTTAGCCCATTACGTATAATACAAACAAATACGGGAAAAAAAGAACCAGCAAAAAAGCTCAACAAAAATCCAAAAGTTCAGAAAAAGACGAAACTTATGAATAGTGAAAAATAAGCTAGAAGCCAGAAGCCGAAGCCGAGTTGATCAAGGTTCAATGTCACTAGCTCGTACCTACCAGTCTTTCCTTCTTCACCCTGTTTCCTGCATCTTTTTCTAAGGGGATGAGAACAGTTCAAGGGCCTGATGACTTTGTGGTTTCTGTACTGAGCGCTCACTGAAGCATCATTTGGCACAAACACACTATTGATTGAGAAGTATATTACTCAACCCAGACATATAGAAGTCCAGGTAACATTCAAGGATTTCAGTCCTGCCAAAGTCATTTTTATAGGACCGAAGATGACAATAGAGAGGGTGGATGGTGTCTTAAAATTTTTTCACAAGTATCCACCTATCTTTTGCTCTGATAGCTACAAAGTTATGAAGATTCGGATAGGAACCCTACTCAAAATATGAAGAAACATGGAGCTATACCAATGTGGAAAAGCAGTAGGTACGGTACTACCGCGACTGGTCGAAAGACAAAGTGATCGGATACGACTTGAATGATTGTCGACCAGTGAGTGATCAAAACCAACGTGCCCGTGGTCGTAAACCAACGTGATCAACAGCCAACGTGATCGAAATTCGACTCGAGTGATCAATGGTCAAAAACCAATGTAGTTGAAACCACTGTGGTCGAAACCAACGTGGTCGAAAGTTGACGTGTTTTGAATTTGACTTGAGTGGTCAACGACCAGAGAGTGATCGAAAACCAACACAATCGATGACAAGAGAGCAGTTGAAACACCAGCGTAGTCGAGGACCATTGAGTGGTCAAAAACTTACGTGGTCGATTACCAGTGAGCGGTCAAAAGACCAGCGTGATTGAGGACCAATGAGTGGTAAAAAACCTACACGGTCGAAGACCGATATAATCATAACCTACGTGATCGAAGAATAATAAGTGGTCGAAAACCAACGTAGTCATAGACCAGTGTGATCAGAACTTACATAATCAGTTACCAATGTGTGCGGTCGAACAACCGATGTAGTCGAAGACCTCACCACGAGGCCGGAGTACTACGATGCGCTGCTGAACGGCCTGAGGTGTTCAAACTTCAGAAGTACGGCGACAACGACCTTGCAGCGGGTTGGGCCCCGCCGATCCCTCCCGAGCAACCTGACGCGGATACCAATATGATGGATGAAAGCAGATCGGGATCCAAGAATAATAGCGTCTGTGCGGCCTTTGTGGGGGGGCGGCCGCCGGTGGCCTTCTTGCGGTGGTTGGTCGGCTGCCTCTGCGCGTGCGCCATTTGCAGGCGGGAGAGGAGGGCCGAGTTGGTGGCCGTGGACGAGCCAGAGGCCGTTCTTTAGCAACCGGGTCATGGCCTCCCCGACCCAACAAAATGCTCTTCTTTGTCAGAGACGGTCCATAAATAAGTGGCGCTATATGTCGGCCTCTCATATTGTAACTGGGCCTTCCTGAAATAATTATAAATGGGCGTAAAATGTGAGATATGTTTGCAATTTATTCTCCTTTGTTCTTTCCCTTCCATCTGCATTCTGCATACCAATTCCGTGTGAGCCAGAGATGTTTGGATTAGATCGCCATTGCTTTCTCTTGTTTTGGTGAACAACTTGCTAACAAGTTTGGCTGGTTTCGGTTGAACATCGTTCATAAAGTTTGCACCTGCCTAAATTTGTGGTGGACCAACCGAGATGGAAACCTGGAGAATTTTTCCGTGTGGATCCAAGCAAGAAAGCTCTTGTTTTGTGACAGCATTTGCGGGTGATGTCACAGGGGAATTAGGTCACTTACGGCACCACTACAGAGATCACATCGTGTCATCTTAAGAAACTAATACTGGTACACGCATGATCGGATGTATTTTCCCCCAGAATGCAACCTTACTTGTTATGCTGGTCTTAGTACATCACTGAATTGACTAATCATTTGCACTCTGCGGCCTGACAGCCAAGCAACTTCCATGGAACACACTGACGGTATGAGGAAGTCCAGTCCAGTAAAACTTAGGTAACTGCAATGGTTTTACGATGCTTTCTTGTAGATTCTTGCTCTTATCAATATTTCATCCAATTTATTTGATGTTTATCGGCAACTGAAATACCCCATGCCAGTCATCTTGAGTACTGGATGAGAGAAGAACTGTTCAACTCTCGTTTTTCGATTTTGGTAGCTATTCCATTCTATGCTCTGCTTATTTCGGCTTTAACTTCTAGTTTCTGCCTTATTTTTCACTATTTATAAATTTCGTTTTTTTTGAACTTTTAGCTTTTTTTGAGCTTTTTGTCGGTCTTTTTTTCCCGTATTCGTTTGTATTGTCAGTGATGAACAAACATATTTTTTTCTATTTTTATTTTTTTAAATTTAATTACGCCAAATGAGCTATCTTTAATTATAATATAATTTTAACTATAAATCACTATTTTTCAATTTAACCAAGCGGAGCCTAGAAAGTTTAAGGCTTAGCGTCATCATGACAGAACAACTCACTAAAGATCAGAAAGGGTAAAGAAAACAGGGGAAAGGAAATGCCAGGAAAGGATGGTGCAACTCATGCCCATCATAATTGGGGGAAAAGTGAATGCCATGAGGCACGAAACAAAGGCAGGAAGTCATCACCAAGTTGACAACCCTTTACTCCCTTCTCCCGATATGGCTCTCAAAACTGTGGCCACGAATAATAGAAAACCAATTGATAAAATCAGCATGCTAAGTGTGCAAGCCAAGCAACATTGTGCGCTTTCTTTGCTTTGGGGTTAAAAGGCACGGGCTCCTTGATCCTTGGCACTAACGAAAGACGCCCTGCCAGGATTGGTGCCAAGACTTCACTTGCCAGATGGTACTCCATCTTGGGACAAACACTTTTTTCAGCGAAACTATTAGCATCCCCGGCCATGCAAACCCAATTATAATTATCAATCAATCTCTGTGACGCTTGTCAAGTGTCAACTAGTACTGAATTAGTCATCGGTACAAACATTAATACTCATCCGCACGACCTCTGTATACATGTGCTGCCGCCGGTGGAATTAGGAGCTGATTTGAATGAATGCAGATCTAGTTATGGATCCCCGACTCATCCTTAGCATTGCAACACGTTGATCTATCGTGATGTAACATTTCTGAATAATAATAATCCTGTTCTTTTGGTTTAGTTTCTTTCTGCTTGCAAATTCTTGCTTGATAGCACGTCATAACGGCATCTAGCGAAAGATGGGACCCACGGTTTGATACGTGTCTCTGATAAAGTTCATAAATATTGGACACGCAAAATAATATTTGGGGACATTGCAGCTTGTACAAGGTCACAAGGGGGTGGTGCTTCACATTACTTTGGTACTTCCACTGGTCCGACGGCTTTTATTGGTTTTACCGTTTGGTGAAAGTTGTACCGTACTAATCCAAGCATTTTCGTGGGCGTTCTTTTTTGTTTGGATTTATGATTTTTTTTGTTATAGTTTATAATTTTTAAACTATTTATGAGAGAAACTACAAAGAAATAGAAATTCGCGTGCGATTTTAATCGATATAAATAAAGTTGCTATAATATGTACTATAATTAAATTATAGATCACATTTAGAAAAGATGTTTTGTTTAAAAATTAGTTATTAAAAAAACTGAAAAGCAGCTTTAGAAGCTAAAAGAAGAGATCTATCGTTACATACGTAGATTCATTATGCTAGCATGCTCATTCGGAGGATGGCCCCATCAGGGAGTCCAAAAACAAAATCGCTGCAGAATTATGCATATCTAAGATGGGATTGGTCGAAACAATGGTGGTGCAATTAATACTTGTCGGTCGGTTTATACTTTAGTTCTACGGAGCAGTCTTTCTCAGTAAATTTCGCTGTATAGTTCCTCCGCTGTATGAATATGCTGTGACGTACTAGTAGTAACATTTATCAGCTGATTGCATAATTGGAAGAGATTTAAAGCAGAGCGAAACGATGCATAAAAAACTAGGGAGAAACAAAAGGAGCACACAAAACATTTATCGAAGCAAAACTTGCGAACAATTATTATTTCTTAAAAATCATGCCGCCGCCTCCTCCGAATTTTTTCTATTTTAGCCCTTTTTTTGAAAAATATTCACATTTAGACCCCTGGTAGTTTTAATTCCGTTTTTGGACCCGGAGCTCGGCGCCGTGACTTATGGCGCCGAGGTAAGACGTCTCGGCGCCGTGATCCACGGCGTCGAGGTGCCAGGCCCGCACCACCGTGGCGGCCAACGTGGCGCCGACGTGGCAGAACCTCGGCGCCGTAAGTCGTGGCGCCGACCTCGGCGCCATGGATCTTGGCGCCGAGCTCGGGGCACTTACCCGACCCGAGGGCATGCCTGTTCATTTCGCGTCCCCTCAGCCTCCCCGCCGCCTCCCCGCCGCCTCCCCGGCCCCCGCCGCCTCCCCTCCCCGGCCCCCGCCGCCTCCCCTCCCCGCCCGCGTCCCCGGCCGCCCGCCTCCCCGGCCCGGCCGCCTCCCAGCCGCCTCCCGGCCGCCCGGCTCCCCGCCGCCGCCCCCTGGTGCCGCGCGCGTCCCCGGCCGCCTGCCTGCGTCCCCGGCCCCCGCCGCCTCCCCTCCCCGCCCGCGTCCCCGGCCGCCGGCGTCCCCGGCCCGGCCGCTCCCCGCCCGCGTCCCCGGCCGCCCCGGCTCCCCGCCGCCGCCCCCTGGTGCCGCGCGCGTCCCCGGTCGCCTGCGTCCCCGGCCGCCCGCCTCCCCGCCGCCGCCCCTGGCAGGTATGATATGTGTATGATATGTGTTTGATATGTGTTGATATATGAAGTAGATGCTTACTTCTTACGTAGGAGTAGCATTGTGTATGATATGTGTTGATGATGAGGAGGTTTACAATTATGGGAAATGTGATCTTTGCAGCCTTGATTTGGATTATGATGGGCTTGCATTATGTTTTGCTTGATGCCCTTGCTTGTGTGTGCTATGTGTTCATGGTTAGATAGTGTGATTGGTCGTTGAAATGGGACAGAGGAAACGATGCTATGGCCTGTAGGATGGGCCTGTAGGACGAGGGTGGGAGACTGTGAGTATGGTAATAATATCCTAAGGCGATACCGCAATAGAAAACCTGGCATGTTTGGAATGCAGGAATTTTGAAGGAAACAATATAATTCCTACTTGCTCTGGATGCAATGTCAGATACTATACCATCATACTAATTGAATTTTTATCATGTTGAAGTTAGCTTGTTGGTAATTTTCTTTTTACAATGTTGACATTAACTTGTTGGCTTGAAGTTAGGTAGCATTTAGTTAGTGACTAGATACTTATTAGTTACTATCTAGTATCCAATTTCGATTAAAGGTATTAAGTTTGGTTTTCTGTATGAACTAGATGGACAACCTAGTGACCCTATATCATGGAGGCAGTGTGACAAGTGATGATTATGGAAATGTTCAATTTGTTGAAATGCAAAGGGTGCCTCTGATATTCGGTGATCGGCCGTCGTTTAGTGAGTTGGTTGCTAGGGCTCGGGAGAAGCTACATTGTCATGCAAACGAGGAGAGCATCACAGTTGAGGGGTTACTTCACTTCGGTTCGAAAGACCTAGTTCTCAGGCGGTTGATCTTAATTGGTTCAGAGGATGAGTGGGACCAATATGTCAAATTGGTTATGAGGAATGAGTTAAAATGTTTGGACGTTGTTGTGCGGAAGGTGTCCATTGATCCCACCCCTCACGGTTATTCACCAGAACTAGGTGATCAGGCACCCTTTGACCCTCCGTTACCGGATCTTGCGGTGGATGTGGAAGAAGTGCCTGAGGTGCCCGATGCTCTATCTTCCCCGAACGAGGTTCAGATTTCTCAACCAGTTCGAGTTGAATGTCGGACTGATGATGTCGTGGCGGCCCCTCATGAGATGGGATTGACCCAGAATCAGCCCAGTAAGTGTCGAGCAACACTTTAGCCTTTTCCCGTCATTCCTTTGTTTTGTCTCAATCCCATCGTTGTCGTGCTTATGATGCAGGAAACATTCTTGGTAATGTGGTTGTTCCTCCCGTTGCTCCATCTGGCAACGTTGAAGAAGTCTGCAGGGACTCCAACAGTGAGATGATTCAAATTGTGGATGATCTGGAGCCTTACGAGATCGCAAGGGCCGTTGATTCTGATGATGACCGCCCTTTTGGAGAGCTGACCGAAAGTGATATTGAGCTGATCAGGCGTTATTGCCCTGGCCGGGATCCATCAGTTCATGAATTCAGCGATCTTAGGCATTCTCATGGGGCTTATGCAGAAGGAAGGGATGACGAGTTGCTAGATGCTCCTGAGGCCGGGTCAAGCATGACAATTGAGAAGGGCATGGTGTTTGAGGACTTGTCTGCATTGAAAAGGTGGCTGCAGGAGTATTCAGTGATCCGTAAAAGGCCATTCAAGGTGAGACATTCTTATGTGGAGCGGAGGTACACAGTTGTGTGCGAGAAGGAGACATGTGAATGGAGGGTTTGTGCTAGCAAACAGAAGGTCACGGGAAAGTTCAAGATCACAAAAATCGTTGGCCCACACACTTGTGCCGAAGCAGAGCTCAAACAGAAGCATCGGCAGTTGACCTCTACCATTATTGCCAAGTCACTGTGTCACATAGTAAAGGGAGAACCCAATATGAAGGTGAAGACACTTGCTGGGATTGTTAAGGAGAAATTTGGATACGAGATAAGGTATGGAAAAGCATGGAGGGCAAAGCAACGCATCTGGAAGATGATATATGGGGACTGGGAAGATGGGTACTTGCAGTTGCCAGCACTCTTCAATGCAATCAAAGCGGTTAATCCAGGCATGCATTATGAGTACGTCCCGAAACCAAACGAATGGACTCAAGATGGGATGCAGATATTCTTCCGTGCTTTCTGGTGCTTTGCTCAGTCCATCGAGGCCTTTCGGCATTGTCGTCCCGTCTTCGCTATTGACGGTACGTTTCTTCTTGGCAAGTACCAGGGCACACTTCTGATAGCCATTTCCTGTGACGCAGACAACGCGTTGGTTCCTTTGGCGTTTGCTTTGGTTGAGAGGGAGAACAAAGACAGCTGGGGATGGTTCTTGCGGCTCGTTCGGAGGCACGTGGTCGGCCCTGGTAGGGAGGTTGGTGTCATTTCTGATAGGCACCAGGGCATACTTTCTGCCGTACAGGAGCAGATACCGGGGTATGCAGCTTTGCACCACCGTTGGTGCACTAGGCATCTTGCCGAGAATCTACTCCGTAAGGATGGTGCGAATGATAACTTTCCTCTGTTCGAGGAGGTCGCTCGAATGCTTGAGGTGAAGATCTTCCAGGAGAAGTTGGAGCAGCTTAATACTGCAACAAACGCAGAAGGTAGACAGTGGTTGACGGGATTGATGAGAGATGTCGACAAATGGACAAGGGCTCATGACGACGGTGGCTGGAGGTACGAGTTTCAGACAAGCAACATGGCCGAATCCTTCAATAGTTTGCTTAGGGGTATACGTGGTATGCCCGTCAATGCTATCGTATCCTTCACCTTTTACAAGCTTGTTGCCTGGTTCAACGAAAGACACGCACATGCAATGGCGCTACAAAGTAAACAAGTGAGATGGGCGCCAAAACCGAAGCGCCACCTTGAAAAGGCAAAGGCTAGGGCTGAGGCACATGAGGTACATTGTTTTGACAACGCCACGGGCACTTATGAGGTTGTAGAAAGGGGTGGTACAACGACCGATGGAGAGCTCCGGCCGACGAGGAGGCATAAAGTTGTCCTTATTGATTTCTCATGCACATGTGGTAAACCGAGGCAGTACCACTTTCCATGTTCTCATTATGTGGCAGCAGCGAGGCATCGCAACTTTGACTACGAGAGCAAGATACCTCGGGAGTTCAGTGTTGACAACCTTGTGCTTACGTGGTCTCCCCGTTTCGAGCCTTACCGGGATGAGGGAGAGTGGCCACCGTACACCGGGCCCAAATACATTGCGGATCCGGGTAGCCGTTGGAACAAACGTGGAACCAGGAAAAGGACGAGACACAAGATGGTTATGGATCAGCTTCCAGGAAGAACGAGGCGAGGGAGATCAACCCCCTTTCTTACTAACCCCGAGCAGAACCAATGTAGCAGATGTGGTAGACTTGGCCACAATTCACGCACATGCCATTGGCCACTTAGTCAGGTGCGAGTGCTTGTTATTCGTTATGTTTCATAGTTCGTGTAGTTGTTTTTTCATATGTAATTTGCTATGTTTCTTGTTTAATTTCTTATTCTTTCCATATTGTATGCATGTTCAATATTTTGTTTACTTGTATGTTGGACTGACAAATTCAAATTTTTTTTAGGATGGCGCAATTCCACCTGCTAGACCCGTACTACGAGGAGAGCCACAGAGGACGGCTCACCGCGGAGGGGAGGGTATTGCCTTCATCACTTCCTGTACAATTTGAGTTTATATTGATGCATTAACTAAAAAAATTGGTGTATTCTATACAGGAGCTGCCCATCCTTCGTCCTCGAACCCATGACGGGTTCCTGGACATGCAGTACGACGAGCGGTACACTCCCTTCCTGGAGAGGGCTGGCCTAGACGCCATCTCTTACCAGGTTCGCCGTGGGTTGCCCACCTTCAACCCCCCGGCCATCACTGCACTGGTTGACAGGTTAAGTGATGAACCATTGCAACTTGCATGTTCATTGTTTATCGGCTATTTGCGCCTCAAATTCTCTGACATGTAGTCCTCTTTTTTGTATCATGTAGGTGGAGACCGGAGACTCACAGCTTCCACCTCCCTTTCGGGGAGATGACTATTACGCTCCAGGACACTCAGAAGATACTTGGTGTCGCCATTCACGGCCGTCCGGTTATCGGGCCGTGCGTGCCTGCAGGTTGGAGAGCCCGAGTAGAGGCCTTCCTCGGGAGAGAGCTTCCTCCTGAGGCAGGCCATCGCAGTTCTGGTGTTCCTATCAGCTGGCTCCGGCAGACTTTTGCAGCGTGTCCTGAGGGTGCGGACGAGCAGACAGTTGCCTACCACTGCAGGTAGGGGTGGATATCGAGCCAACTCGTCGTCTTATCGAGCTTTTTGTAAAATTGACATAGTTTGATCTAACATCATTTTACATATAATTGCAGAGCATGGATCCTGCACTTGTTTGGCTGCGTTCTCTTCCCCGACGGAACGGGAGACAGCGCTTCGTGGATGTACATCCACTGCCTCACGGACTGGGACACGGCGGGGCAGTACAGCTGGGCTTCCGGGGTGTTGGCGTTCCTTTACCGCCACCTCTGCGAGGCGTGTCGTCGGAGTTCGGCGAACTCGACATTAGGTGGTTGCCTATACCTCCTCCAGCTGTGGATGTGGTGTCGTCTACCGGTTGGTCGTCCTACGGTTTTGCCTGGTCGTCCATGGTTCCCAGAGGTTCCAGTTCGTCGACGTCCGACAGTTGCATATCTTTGGGACCAGGTCTCAGTTCCGTACGCCAGGAAGAAGCGGGCGTACGTAGAGTACATAAACGAACTAGATGCGCTCACGGCCTCCAGTGTAAGTTAATTACATGTGGTATCGTGATTTTATTTGTTAGTCCTGTACCTTACAAGTAAATTGTTGCTATGCAGGTTAAGTGGGAGCCGTATGCCGAGGAAGAGGTGGTGGACATTCAGTTCAGCGCACTGTGCAGCATAGACGAGGCCCTCTACAGGATGAGGTGCCCCCTTATCTGTTTCTATGCTGTTGAGTATCACCTGCCACATCGAGTTGCACGCCAGTTTGGTATGAGGCAGTTGTGGCCAGTAGCGCCGATCTCCACGTCTGTGGCCTTGCACAAGTAAGTGCCATGCAATTTCAATTCTAACCTTGGATTCCAATTTCACGGTGTTTCTACTAATGTTAACTTTTGGTTTACGTCATGCAGATTTGATCGTCAGCGACAGAAGAAGGTCACAGACTTCGAGCAGCACCACCACGTGTACGTTGAGGAGTGGGGACACTCCCAGGACCACGTGGACGACAACAACGAGCCGCACAGCAACGAGCAGTTCCGGCGGTACCAAGTTTGGTACCAGCGTGCGACGCGGTCCAAGCTTAAGGGCCAATGGACTCAAGATGACTACGCCGACATTGCGTCCTCCGACGACGATGACACGCCCTACGACCAGTCGACTCGCCTTGGGACGCAGGTGGAGATAGCACCAGTCATGGACCGTGTGGTAATGTTCAATCTCATTGCTTATTTTTCAATAGACCTAAATACCCCTGACATGTAGCAAATTATCCATTCTTTTGTTTGTTTGCAGGGCAAAACCCTGAGGCAGTCCGTACAGGACATAGAGCGTATGTCCAGGACAGTCGGCGACGACGTCAGGATGCGTACCTTCCTGGAGGTAAGCTTCGGCAAAGCCACTCACAAAATTAGTACATAATATCTTCGTGTCTTGTTGGTTAACAAAATGTTGGAATGCAGAGGCTCGCATGTCGGCTACGTCGTGCGGCTGCTCGTTGTGGTTGCAGCACAGGCGCGGCGAGGGACGTAGACGTGCCTTCGACACGACTTGCAGACCCGACGCGGCGAGGGTCGTACACGGGACAGAGCTCGTCCCCCACGAGGAGCGACACTTTCCCGTCCCAGGGCGGTGAGGACGAGGACGACGACGAGGTGGAGCAGACTTACGATGAGATAGGCCCGTCTCAGCTCGTAGACGCTCCTTCGACTCAGCCTACACAGCCCGTACGACGCAGACGCCGCCGCGAGCCTAGCCGTTACACTCCAGGCACCGACGCCCTTGGTAAGGGTAAGGGTAAGGCTAGGAGGCAGTGATACGGCCGTGTATGCTTGTGGTTGGGCTTAAAAGTCGTTGTATATATTTTGTAATGAGCTAGGAGGCACTTGGTAAGTGGTTGGACTGAGATGTGTTTGTAATGAGCTAGTTGTTGTATACATGTGTTTATGTTATATTCATTGTGCTTTTGTAATTTTTGTGAGGTTTTTCAAGTGCTTGATGGTTTGATGTTCACAGATGGTTTGCAGTATAAAAGGGTTGCTCTAAGTTTTTTTATTACGACGGCATACAACCAACCAACCAACACACCAACGAACAAAACAACATAGCATAAAACATTAACAACATAGCTTGACGACAACATAGCATAAAACATTACCTAAATAGCTTGACGACACGATAGCATAAAATATTACCAACACACACGAGCAGAACCTCCAGCACTACAACTTGAGGATAACAATAATCACAAGTAGTACACCTAATAATTTAATTCAACACAACAGTCGTACTGCCACATCATTAACACATCAACATGGAGAATTGCTGAATGCCATAACCCTGTAGGCCTGTACACATATAGGGGCGCAGGTCTTTAGCCTTTACAGGAGTAGGCCTGTAGGCCTGTACACATATAGGGGTGTAGGTCTTTGAAAAGGCTACGAACTATGAATTTATTACGAGACTATAGTCTCTGAAAAGCCTACATAGGACCATTTATTGCTACACTTGAATCCAGGAAGAGCGAAAAGATCCTCTCCATGGACTATGCCCACTGCACCGATAACCTGCCTATATGAAGGCCTCATATGTCTTCCATACCACATCTCCTCCTCAAGACATCACAATACTACCACACAACAATGTCTTCCTGGAAGTCCGACCCATTTGGAGTGCCGGAGTGGCATGAGCGCCCGAAGTGCCATTGCGGCTTTAGGACGATGTTGGGAGTCTGGACTGATCGAGTACAACGAGCCAAATACGGCCGTAGGTTCTTCAAGTGTCCTGACCTGGATGACGACTTCGTGGTAACGACCATAACTAAACCATTTCTTTTCCGTTATCGTTTTTCAACTTGATCCATGACATCTACCATGCCACACATAGGCTTGCGGGTTCATGGAATGGGTGGATCGAGTGCCGCCGGCATGGCCAAATAACCGGGCAGTGGAGGTGGAAAACAAAGGACAATACTGTGTCAAGATGACTCAGGCTCGCGAGGTGGAACGACAGATGCGGCTTGAGCAAGAGCGCCGCGTGAGGGTGGACCAAATCCGTCTGCAGGGCAAGGAGGATGAGCTGCAAAGGAGGAAGGAGAAGTTAAGTCTGCGTGAAGCAGCCATCAAGCGTCAGGAGGAAGAGCTTCAAGCTCGTGAGGCGGCTCTCAAGACCAAGAGTGACAGGAAGAAGGATGCAGCGGAGCCATCTTCAGGGCGCGACAGAAAGGGGAAACAACCACGCTACACCCAGTAGACAAGATGTAATAGACTCGGTCCACACGAGAGGTCGTACGAGCAGTTGGGTAGATTAGTCGGATATCATGCTAGCATGTAATAAAATTGTACGCGCCATGTTCGTCCCAACTTCATAAGCTTATTATCTGGGCTTTTCGCATGCAATGATTCCCACGTGTCTTATTATCACTTCCCCTCCTTTCGTCCAATTGTTCCTATCACAGTTGTCATACAAAATAATTCAAAAAAATCCTTCCAATACAACAACATAACATGATCAAAAAATGTTATTGCCAGTTCAACATATTTTTCACGGTCAGCATTGTACAAAAATCAGAAATACACTAATCGTTACTTCACACATAACTCGTTCATCAATCCACAAACAGAGGGGATGGGATTGACCCAGAATCATCCCAGTAATTATTTCCCCAAGTGTGTAGTAACAACTGAACAAAAGGAAGAGGAGAGTTGCTTGTATGCCACATGTCGCCTCCCCTCTGTCTTGCCCGCAGCATCTCACGGCCCGCAGAACTTCACACAAAACTCGTTCGTCACGGCCTGCATAATTTTATTTTTCAAAAACCATTACCAACGTACCATAATGTTTTTAAAAAAATCTACACGAATTTTCCTACATGTATCATCTGCAATACATAACGAATTTTCAAAACATACGTCGTATTTTTTGCTCTCTATAAATAAATAACTAACTATATTACATAATATTACTATCATTA
Source organism: Dendrocalamus latiflorus (assembly GCA_017311315.1). Taxonomy (NCBI): domain Eukaryota; kingdom Viridiplantae; phylum Streptophyta; class Magnoliopsida; order Poales; family Poaceae; genus Dendrocalamus; species Dendrocalamus latiflorus. The sequence continues at coordinate 43,348,896 of CM029628.1, forward strand.
AATAATCCAAATGAAAAATACAACTAATAATTCATTTTGCGAAAAAAAGGCTGATCGGTGCAAACCCTAAACAGCGGCGGGGACAGAGGGAGGAGGATGCGAATGAACGAAGCCCGCGTGCTCGGTGCTGTTTCAGAAGCCACATGCTCGGCGCCACGAGTCACGGCGCCGAGGTCGGCGCCACGAGTCACGGCGCCGAGGTCGGCGCCACGAGTCACGGCGCCGACCTCGGCGCCACGTCGGCGCCACGTTGGCGCCACGACGGCCGCTACGCTGGCGCGGGGCTCGCACCTCGGCGCCGTGGTCCACGGCGCCGAGACGTGTTATCTCGGCGCCGTGACCCACGGCGCCGAGCTCTGGGTCCAAAAACGGAATTAAAACTACCAGGGGTCTAAATGTGAATATTTTTCAAAAAAAGGGCTAAAATACAAAAAATTCGGCCGCCTCCTCCTACAGTAGCCACCGGACGCCGCTCACCTCCGCTCCGCCGCCGCCTCTCTTTTGCTACATATCACAATTTCCTTCCCGTCTTCCGCCACCCGTGGTTGCCCAAAATTGACTCATACCTCGCCCACCAGCCGTTACCCATAGCTCGCCTCCAATCCCATGGTCGCCGATGGTTGGAGATGAGGAAGATGCCACTCTAGAACAAGAACCGCGACGCCGATCCAACGGTGAAGAAAGTGACTTATAGATAACGAAAAATAAAGTGATCTATAAAATAGCAATTAAAAAAAAAGAGTTGTTACCACTACCGCCATTTACCCGAGGCTTCAAGTGTTACGCAAATCTTTCTAGTGCATGGCACTGTGGCAGTAGAAAGTAGGGTACAATTACAAAGTAGAAATACAGACGTGGATTGGTTTACAAGCCTTGACCTCTTCTTTCCGGGGATCTGGTACACCCCACCACGGCGTCACTATTTACTTCCGGCCTCTTCTGCCTCCGCACCTCCATCACGCACTCCAAACAGGCCCGTGCCAATAGCAGGAGCAAAGTCCTCAGCTGCACAGGGCCACCAAAAAGTTAGGGACCTCTAATTTTGATTTATATTCGATTACTGCTTGTTAATATCTTGAGAAAAATTACTATTACTCCTGTAGTCAAACTTGTGTGAGATAAAAAGTTAACAAAATAGGAGCAAATTTCAAAAACCCTAAGTTTTGTGATTCAGGTGGCAGAAAACCCCCTGCTTCGCCACGCTCTCCGCTAGCTTCTGCCCATGCTCATGGCCGTGCCGCTGCTGCCGGTCACACTGCTGTTGCTTATGGCTGTGCCCATGCTCCTGCTCCCACACCCTCGACCATCGCGTCGTGGATGCAGTTGAGCGCGTGTCTGGCCAGAATGCCACCGTGGCCACATTCGTGTTCATGAGCGCACAGATGTCGCCATCGTTGCTGTCAGGCATGGGTGTCAATGTGCAGGTGAAGCAGGATGCGTAGGAGTTGGCGGAGCATGCGGCGAAGTAGGGGTAGCGTCATGGTCGACACAACGCAGTGGCACACTGGTTGTGCACAGGCGTTGCGGCAAACCAAAGGCTTAGGCGAACAACGGTTGTGGTGCTTCAATGGGGTTTCGACAAAAGAAAGGCGAGCATGGCATAGAACGTGACATAGGGAAGACTATTGTGGGGTTGATGACTGCGGGGGCTCACTGGATTTGATAAATTCAATGACGGTGACACTGCGACAAAGATTGATTCGATTCCAACGAACGGCTGTAAGAAAATAATTTTAAATTAGGGTAGTAACGGACAACGCTCAGGAACATAAGGTGGCCAGGTTGGAGTCCACAGAAACTCACCAGAGATGGAGATCGAAGTGGCGAAACGGGGCTGAAACTCGAGAAGAAGACAATGGCATTAGGAGTGGGATTTTGTGAAACTACAATATCATAATACCTGGGTTTTTTGTCACATGCTGAAAACCTTATGATTTTCTACCATATAGACCACAAAACCTAGGAATTTCTGAAATTTGCTCAACTTTTTTATTGCTTTCTTAGTTAAAACTTCCCCATCTCTCTATTGCTCTTTCATTCCTCATTTGCTTTCACACAACTACTGTTCTTATATATGTATGTATGTGTGTGTGTGTATATATATATATATTATTTGCACCTGACAATTAACTCCTCAGCTCCTAATTCTTTTCCTTCCAACTAACTTGTGATTTCCCTAAAATAATTCGGATGGCGGTGATGAATTAATCCACTCCATTCTCATCTATTCATTATGGTATTATTTGTGAACTCTAAAGCATAATTTATGTCTTTGTCTCATCCGGCCTCTCGATTCGGGTGTCCTAGAATATACAAAAAGCATGATATAAGAAAGAACTGAAGAGCTAATGTTAAGACCTAGTTCTAAATAAATAAATATTCTTTTTGGTAATTGATGTTTCTAAACTGTGGTACCTATCCAAACAACCCCACAAAATAAAAGGCGGAGACCGTCGTTCCCTCACGGTTAAATCAACTCCTAGCTAGGCTTCGTCATGGCATCCTCATTCCCGTCTCTCCCGCCGCCGTCCGCCGGTGCCGCAGACCCCATCGCCTCCTCCTCCTACCCCGCTTCGTCCTTCCTCCCCTCCCTCTTCATCATCGCCGCCCTCCTCGCTTTCTTGTTCCTCGCCTCCGTCTCCATCCATCTCCTCCTCCGCTTCCTATCCCGCTCGCCACCTCCGCCACTTCCTCGGGCGCACCGCGAGGAGCCTGCCGGGACAGTGGACGCTGAGGCAGGGCCTGCCGCGGAGGAGAAGGAGGAGGAGGTCGACGAGAAACAGCGGCTGATCGAGTCGCTGCCGCTGTTCACTATGGCGTCAGCGCTTGCGGCGCTGCCGAAGAGCTCCCCGGACTGCGCCGTCTGCCTCTCGCCGTTCACGCCGGACGCCGAGCTGCGGCTGCTCCCCGCTTGCCGGCACGCGTTCCACGCCGCCTGCGTCGACGCATGGCTTCGCACCACGCCGTCCTGTCCGCTCTGCCGCGCCACCGTCTCGCTCCCCCACCCCTCGCTCTCCGCCATCCTCGCCGCCGAACAGCCACCCCCGCCGGTGCCAAGAAGCAGAGACCGTTCCAGAAGCTTCCGCGTCGAGATGGGAAGCGTCAGCAACAGCACCTCGTCCACGGCCAGCGGCGGCAACAGCCGCACCACCTACTCGCTCGGCTCCTTCGACTACCATATCGAAGAGGAAGTCGAGGCCGTCGTGTTCCGCGTCGCGCGCGCCGCGGTCAGGGCCGCCACTCTCAAGGAGGAGAAGCCTGCTACCGAGGAGGCGCCGTCGCCACCTGGCGAGGCGGTGGCTGAAGAGGCAGGGTCGTCGCGTGGTTGGCTGCGGGAGTACGTGGACCGCCTGGCCACCTCGGCGTCATCGTTCTCCTTCTCCGGGCAGTGGAGCTCCCAGTGGAGCCAGAGCCAGAGCCACCAAAGCCACAGGCAGGAGGAACCGTGGCTGTGGGACGCGGAAGCAGCGGCGATGTCGGCGCCGGGCTCAGACGAGGAGGAGACGCCGTTCATGGTGCTGTACCGGTGGATCGCTGGGGTATAAAGTATAAACGTAATTACTGGAAGTAATGAGGACTTCTATGTTTAGTTGGCAACTTTGCGCAGGGTTTAGCCTTCAGGTGAATCCAATGTTTTGGAAGCTTTTCGATACAAATGGTAGGCGTAAGCAGTTGCAGTCTTTGCACATAGTTTATCCTCGGAGTTCGGATTTCGGAAATCGAGGAAATAAGAAGCCAGTGTAGAAACCATGCGTGCAAAATTGTTCTTTTTCGTGGACTAGTTTCCTGTATCTTTCTATGTCCTGGGATGTAGTTGTGTCATGCACTCATCTGTGTCACGACTCACACCGTGTCACTCACAGGTGCTACCGTATAATCTTTCCACGAAGGGGCCTGATGGAAAAAATGTCATGTCCTGAGAGGAAAGAATTGATCATCAAGTTCAAGCATGGCTTGATACGACGATCCGTATTTTTACTAAAGATAATAACATTAGCCACCAAATTATTATTTATTTAGTTAAAAAATATTGTTATAAGAAATAAAAAGTCTATCAAAGTGTTGCAACAGAATAATAATTAGAGACAGAACATACTATTACATAAAAGTAGCCAAGCAGGGCTAAAGTCTGATACAAACTATTAGAGCTAAATTATTACAATACCAAAAGTACCAGTCTAGTCCAAGTTCTAATTATACAAGGAGTACTGAATATAAATATAATACACTAATATTATAAATACCCTGGGGGTTGAGATCGTGCTTCTCCTTAATCTCTAGTTGTCCCAAGTCTTGTATAAGCAGTCAACTTCATACAGCTCGTTCTCAACACAATCTCCCTCCCTCTCAGAGTAGAGCTCCTCTGAGTAGGCCTCATCCACCCCAAGGATCCAATTTGGCTATTCTCTAAACAAAAGGTAGAATAATAGCAATAGTGAGTACATAGCACTCAACAAGTTTATATAACAAAGATGCATTGTATGCTCATAAACTAACTTTTGCTGAAACATCTTGTTTTCATGCTCATTCTCATTCTCATATAGAAAATAAATATTTTTAGGTTGTGAAGAATTTCGGATTATTAATTTATAAATCTACTAAATACTCGTATATATAGATAAAAACCTCCATTGGTTCCCATAACCTCCAACCCAGATAGGCATAAATTCATGATTTATATAGCATTGTGCAAGCTTATACCACTTTACCCATAGTCACTCTAATTCTTATAACGAATGGATCTTCACATTTCCTTAGATACGATGTCCAAATCAGAGTACGTAACTTTTACCTCTATCTCAGTATATTATACCTCCACTTGGCTACTTATAATTGTTGGTCCAATGAGGTTAATCAACTTCACCCAGCACCCTCTCAATCATAACATAATCATTGGTCAGATTATCCCTTATGGTCCAATGTCCAATTGAGATCTCGCCTGACACTCTACATCCTAATATATGCGTCGAGCGTATCTTTTATGGCCTAAAAGTCCAATTGAGAATTTGCATGGTTCCTTCATAGATAAATCTACCTATCCAGTTGTGGAGTGCATAATAACCTCAATAGAGTTACCAATTTTGCTCATCCTCAGACAGAATAATGGTTGATACAACTAATACAGTCCATTACATGAGTGAAGTTTATAAATCCTTATATTTTATATCTATGCAGATGATCCCAACCTTGCCCTCTTGTTACCTATCAAAGGCACCCTTTGCCCACCCTTTATTTATCCTTACTTGTCAAGTGCTCCTTCAGTCGACTGCTACAACATTTCATTTATCTAATTTAAATATGATTTTAATTTTTATATAGGGTGATAGTAATTTAATAGGTAAATACTTATTTTACCGAAGATACTCTGGTCATATGCTCAAAGGTATGCATGCCTGACTATGGGTCATAGACTCATAGTTCTGGGTTGCTAGGCCATTCGGATAAATTTCGCCCTCCAATCCCAATTCCTTTCCTGCAATTAGTACGTGTGCGATGGTCTAATTTACCGGCACTGAATAAGATAAACACATAGATAAATAATTAAATAAATTATACTAAAATATCTCAGTGCGACTGCTGAATTTTATTTTAGATAGTTGCTGGTTTTTACGACTTAAATGCTATTTAAATCGTCACATATAATTTTAATTGTTGTGTATAATTTTAATTAATCATGTACAATTTTTAGTCATCTAATGGCAATTCATTTATTCTAATAATTTTGGATTATTATTAATGATTTATTACAAAATATATGCACCTAACAAAATTAATTGGGTATTAAATATGCAACAGAGCGATCTAGACGATAATATACCAATTTAATCTGCACATGCAAAATTTTAATGTGGCAATGTCACTTAATTTATTTTCAATAATCATAAATACTTATTAGTGGTGTCTTGTAATTTAACATGACTAGAAAACTTTTATTGTGCAGTTTAGCATGTAATGGAATATTTAGTGCTCACATTTGCTAAGGAAATTTTTATTACATGCACATTTCTTCTCTCTCCTCTATTTCTCTTTTCCTCTTTTCTTTCTCAGTTCGGCCGAAGCATCCGCCGGATGATTCACTTCTTATCTTCTCCTCCATCTCTTCTTCTTCCTCCCCTAAATCCTCCACCTACTCTCAGTTCCTATGGCGCCGATACTCCTTGTGCCACCGCCCGCCGCCTCATGCGCCTCTGGCCACCACGCCCTTGAGTTGGTCCCTGCTCCCTTGGCTCCCTGGGCCTCCACTCGAGCCCTCTTGGCTTCGGCCATGGCCGCCTCCTGGCTCGGTTTGGCCCCGAACACCGTCTCCCTAGCACTGCCCCATCCTTCCCCTTCGGCTTTGGCTTGGCTCCCAATCGGTGTCAACCTTCATGCGCTGCCGCCCCCATGAACTAGCACCTCCCCCTTTAGTTCTCCCTCTACTCTTACATCCTCTCCTTTACTTCTCTCTATTACTTGATTTGCTTGAGTTTAACTTTATGATTTGAAGTGCTTTGATTTGAGGATGGTGAAGGTTTCCTGTGCTCTAAAGAGCATGGGTTCGTTGTTGAGTGTACGTGATTTGGTCCATCACCACGGTGACTTCACATCCGGTATATTCCTTCCCTCTCTACCCTCTGTGATGGTTTGTGGTGCTACTATGATGGCTATGTGATGCTCTATTAGGTGATTGTTGGGTATGTGGTGCTCACTATGTGGTCCCAAGAAAGCGATGAAAATACTAGAAATGGGTTTGTGGGCTACCTTCGTCGATTGCTGGTCAGCTCGATTTGGGGATGGATCAAATGTTGGCTACGGTGGTCACTTTCTTGGCTTGTTGTGCAGATATTGCTTGTGGGAACTTGTGGCCTTCTCCTCCTAGGGCATGATGTCATGCTACCTTGCTCCTTGCTAGCTTGCCTTGCTCCTCCCTTGGTGATGGCCGAATGGATGTGGATGTGTGAAGGTGGATCTAGAGGGGGAAAAGAGGGGAGGAAAAGGTGGGGAATGGTTCTCTGGTATTTGCTCGAGTGAGAAATGTGATCTCTCTCCCCCTTATGGCTGGCTCAGCTTGGCCTTATCTCTTGGTTGTTCTCTACTGGTGTTTACAGTATGCCTACTGTGCAATGGGGGTTGAATTTGGATATTTGTGTGGTTGGCTAGAAAATGGACTTTTGGAATGAACCTAGGTTTGTTTTTAACTCCGGATAATGAAACCTTACAGCTGCGAGAGGTGTCAACTTGTCCTAGATAGTCTGGTATCTCTATGAGCAAAATGCCCATCTTGATAATTAAACTAGGGTTCCGATGGCAATCTGTCTTTTGCTTCCTTCTTTTGTTTGGTCTTTGTTGATATCTTTATGTTCGTTTTTCTCGCAAATGAAACCACATTTTATTTTGTAAATCCGACGAATTGTATTTATTGTACGAAATGAAATGCATGTAATTTAATTTATGTAGCTTCTGATTAAATGCACACATATATGAAATGCTATGTAACTTAATTTCTATACCAGTTGTACCGACAACTAGAATGTCATAACTACTGAATTCGATGTATGATGCAATTTGTATTAATTTACTTTGTTGTCTTTTATCCAATTGAATTTTTTGTGTAATTGTTGGAAATTGAACGACTATGCCCACGACGCTATACTATTGTTAACATGCGATTAGTCATTTAGATTAGTTCTAAAAATGCAGGGTGTTACACTTGACATGTCGTACATGGTGCTCATGAAAATCGAAATCTTTCTTTTGATTCGCCGTTGTCCTTGTGTCAATGTGGATGTATTTTGGATTCTTGAGTTAAAACAAGATTGATATTCATCGGACTGGCAAAGAGTATCCACTTTCCAGCTATGGCGACTGCATATGGAGGAGGCACTGCATTGAATATTTAGTGATCGCAGTCACAGGGTAGGCTGTTGTGACCTAGCAGCAGCATTGGCAGTTTGGCACACCTACACCTCACTTTTGATGCTGCATTTCTTCCTACTAATTAACACTGCATTTCTATCCTACCTGCCTACCTGGCCTGCAAAGATACTAATATTTGCTCTTATTTTCTTTATTTAAATTAAAGATGCAGCGTACTTGCATGTCTATAAATCTTTGCATGCATGGTGTATGTATTTATGCCTAGAAATCTTTGCATGCTTGGTGTATGCATTTATGTCTACAAACCTTTGCATGCATTCCTGGTGCTGGATGAGTCTGTCTGACCGCTGAAATTTAATACGCTTACATCGCATTGGCGTGTACTGATGTATGTACCGGCGTATGTATGCAACATTGTAACGAGAGCAGACTTTGCGGCTATATGACATGGCTGGTGGCGCCCTGCCTATTTCCATGTGAGCTCAGAGCTCACGGCCTCAAAGCACGTGAGGTGCGTGCTGGCACACACAGCCCGCCTATGAGCGAGCGGTCGAGTAAAAGCAGGGGAGAAACCGTTCTCCCAACTCACTCGAACCTGATCGTTCTCACTCGTTTCTTGTGTATATATTTAGAGGTGGGCATTGGCGTGCCGGCAGCCTGGACTCATCGTGTTTCAGGCCACGTCCCGTCGTGCCGGCTCGATTCGGTTACCCCGCCATGCCGTACCATATCGACTCATTTTGCCTTTGGTCAGACTCAAGCACAGCTCAAAGCCCACAATACTGACATTTGTGTCATGCCAGTCTAAGTCCAGCCCAAAATAACTATGTACGACAAAGACATCGACAACAATAGTGATGGCGACAGTCATCTTCATTTCTCTTGCACCCATCTCATTAAAAACTAGTTAAAATTTCATACCATTATCTCATCGAATGCTATAAATTAAAAAGACAGTCGATGAAGGGAGTTATGTTAAAATTAGAAGCGTATGCTGTAGTAATTTACTTACATAAAATAAAATTACAATAGGATAAGCTATGTTGTAAAAATTATTAAAACATGTAAGCATATGTTGTTTTGTAAAGATAAAATTGTAAAAAATCGTCTGCCGCCTCTAGCCTCGCGGCCACCGGTGTGCCAGTTGTGCTCTCCATGCTTGTTGTGCCATCCGTGCCGAACTAGCCCGAACACGGCACGCCACACTAGGCCATACCGCCCCGTTGGGCCAGACCCGACACTGCCCACCATCCGTACCATACCAGCCTGGCCTACAACATAACGTGCTCGGGCCGTGTCGTGTCAGTCGGGCCTCAGCTAGCATGAAATAGCCCACCCGACTCCCACCTCTATATATTCAGTCTCAAATCAAGCAATTAATCCATCCAAAAAAGACAAGCAATTAATCCGGTCGCAAAATAATGGGCACGGAAACGGCGACCTGAAGCTAAAGGCATGCCCTGTTGACGAGTCTCAAATTGCGTCCTCCCGCCCGGCGACGTCATCAGCAGCTAGCTGATGTGGTTTGGTCACCAACTCTATCCATGACAGAGAGCAGAATTCTCCTGCTATTTCAAAACACTGGTCAAAACCACGACACGAGCATTGCTTTACGCAACAAACGGAGCTGCTCTGCCTTTCGATCCATATGGTTTGGTGCAACGGTTCCAGAGAAGTGCACTAGTTACTAGTCAGGTAGTTTTACCATCACATTTAATATATACCACTTAAAAAATTACCATTTTAAAATATATCACTCAGTCTAAAATTTGAAATTTACAATTTCTATTCTTGTTTCTTTGGTATATATCATTTTCTCTATTTCCCCCCTAATTTCCATATTTTCTCCAATTTTCCTATTTTTAATTAAATTTTCTGAAATATCCTTACCCCTTCTCTGCTCCCCCCGAGCTCTTGCAAGAAGTCCTCCCACGTCGCCGCCGCCACCAACGGCCACCACGCCACCGCCGCTCCCAACGGCCACCACGCCGCGCCACCGATGGGGAAGGTGGCGGAGGAGAGGTGGGACTCGTGCCGGAGCGGGACCGGAAGGCGGAGCAGCTCAAGACGCTGAACTCCATGCTCCTCAAGGAGGCGGGAACGGCGCGGCCAGGTGGCGGCGCTCACGGCGCGCCTCGACGAGCTATCTGCAGCTGTCCAGGACTCTCTCCGGATCGCTGTCGAGGGCGGCGCTCGAGGCGGACGCCAAGGACGAGGCCATCGCGTGGCTCGAGGTGGCCACCGCGGAGAAGGCCCTGTTCCTGAAGCTTCTCCAGGCGAAGGAGGTGGAGGTGGTGTCTGTGTCCAACAAGGTCTCGAGCCTAGAGGCCATGGTGGCGGAGTTAACAGCTCTGAAAAGCCCCAAAAATTCAAAACCAAAAAAATTTTCTTTGTTTTTGCTGGTTTTTGGGTGAATTTCAGGAGACTTTCCCTTTTTGGAAATTCTTACCCGATTCCGCTTTCCTCATTTGGCCAGGTGCCTTCCTTTCTCGCTGGCGCCCTCCTCCTCTCCGTTTTCTCCCTTCCCCAGCGCCTCCCTCATCCCTCTCTCCGCCGGCGCTCGTGCTCGCTCCCCGCACTGCCTCTGCTCCCTCCGCCCCCGGTTTTCTTCACGCCCGCGCCACCCCGCAGCCCTTTGGTCCGAAGAAAGCCCCCTCCCGCGCCATGCGTCGCTGCCCTCCTGCGCCCGACCCCACCCGTCAGTTTCCGCCTCCTCCCTCTCCCGCGCGCGGACGCGCCTCCGCCCATGCCGCAGCTCACCAGCTCCCGTCGCCTCGCCATAACTCCTGTGCAGGCCAGCACCGCTTTCCTTTCGCGCCAAGGCATCGCCCATCCTCGCCCTACCTGCCCCTGTTGACCCCGGTGCCGCGCCTGTGCCTTCTCCTCCACGGCTCCCCTCCCCTCCGCTCGGGTATAAAACCCCATTTCCCTGCTCCCTCGTTTCTTTTGCTTCCCGAGCTCTCCCACCGCCCTCAATCTCCTCCCACCACTCCAGAGCACCTCCCGGAGCCGCCGATTGAACCCCCGTCGCCCCAATCGCCGCCGCCATTCTCCCCTGCGCTGGTGACCCCGTGAGCAGCTCTCCCTCCTCCCTTGCTCATTTTTCAATTGCCTCCGCCCAGAGCCCCTCCGCTACCCTCTGATCATCGTGGTGCTTTTGTTTGGCCAGAAGAAACATCGAGGAATCCCCGCTTCGTAGCACCACCGCCGGCAGAACCCTCCTCCTGTGGCCAGCTCACCCCGCCGCTCCCCAGCTTCTACCTCCGTTGCCAGTGTGAGCCTCACCCTCCCCTGGTCGTGTAGCTCCCGCCGATTTGACTCGTTCCGCCCCGGTGACCTTCCCCGCCGTCGTGGCATCCGTTTTCCCCCTTCTGCCTCTGGCCACCGTAGTTGCCTCCCGCGCCTCCCAAACCCCAAAAATGGATTCCCCATGCCCAGCTCCACCCGTTGACACCTTCCCTTGTGGCCGAAGGTCCCCACCGTCGCCGGAGAGCGGAGACGCCACCACCTCTGCCTCTCTGTTGCGCACGCTCAGCGGGAGGAAGACGACGACGGCGTGGCCACCTCTCAGCCGTCCGCCCTCCCCGTTGTCGTCTAACCGCAGCCGCCAGATCCAGCCATCCACGCCACCGTTGGATCTTCATAAACTTCACCCCTCGCATCCGTCGGATTCGCCCACCGTACCACTTCGCCCCGCCCCATCTGGCCGTCCACCCGAGCCACGTGTCGTTCATCCGAGCCGCGTGGGCGCGCGCGGGAGTGGGCCGTCTCCCTCGGCCTGCTTCTCCACACCGCGAGCGCGCGCTGTGGGCCGCGCAGGCCGTCGGCCGCGTGGGAGATTTTTCCCGGCCGAGCCGCACTGTAGCTCGGGCCGGCCCGTCACTGTTTAAACCAATTTTCCAGAGACTTTTCCAATTTTCAAAATCCAGAAAAGCTCAAATAAATCCTAGAAAATCACAGAAAATCCCAAAAATTCCCAAATTTCACCACTTTGCTCCAAATAATGTCCTGAACCCATTTTTGACCTCCACTTCCCTAGATTCATCCCAAAAAAATTCCTAAAATTTCCCATTTGGAGATTTATGCATTTTACTCCTTTTTAATAGATTATTTTTCCTCGCTTGATTAGGCTCAAGCCGAATTTATGTTATTTTCTGTGTTTGCGCTAGTGTCAGAGATCCCGGAGGTCCAAGTGCAGTCTCAGGATCCAGGAGCTTCTACGTTCGAGCTAGCCGAGATCGTCCAGATTAACGGCAAGTCCCAAATCCTTTGATCATATTGTATCCCCTGATGTTTAATTATGTTACTATGTTATTTGCATTATGCTAGTTGTGAAATGTTAGTTCAAAGTAAAATAAAATGTTTAGAATGACATGTTATGTAGTTAACCTATCACCGATAAATGCCATGTTAAACTTGTAGCTATGCCTTTGTAACCCTAGAATTAATTACTTGGTAATCTAGATAACTGCAGGTTATTATTATCATGCAAAGTCTTTACACTAATAAGGTTGTGACTACGAGGCAATAGAATTTGAAAACTCGACTCTAAGGTAGGGTGGTATGGGACACCGTATCTTAGAGCGGAGAGTGCCGGCGTGCACAAGGTAGAGTAAGGGTTGGGGAAGGAGCGGTGAGACGGTCTTCGCCCATCTCTTACCCTAGGATTGAAGTTAGGGTAAGGGTGTTGTGGGGCGCCGCGATACGGCTTTCGCCCACCGCTTACCCTAGGTTGGAGGTTGCGGACCTCGTGGAAAATGTAAGGTCTAGACCCTTACGCTGAGCAAATGACATAGTGACCGCTCAACCACAGGTGTTGACTTATCAACCCTGGTTTAGTACCTGCTCAACTTAAGTGAAACCCCGCATTGGGAGTCGGTGCGGATCGCGAATCCGGACTAAGACAACGGTAGGTCCCCACAACTCGGGCCCAGCGTTCCGCGATGGCCAGCGGATACCCGAGGGTGTGCGGGTTTCTCACCTATCGGGTGGAGTATATACCAAGGGTTGAGCAGCGAAAAGACCCGGTTCCTTAACTCAGTCATGAGGGTTAAGGGCGCGTGTGGGTAAAGTTGGGCAACTCTACAGAGTCAAATAAATGGTATTCGAATACGCCGTGCTCCCGGTTAATGGAGCTGTGTCACTTGGGTGATTCCAGCCGCGAAGCTTAAGTAGTTTTGTACATGCTTTAACTTGATTAGTTGGTTAATTAACTCTTCATGAAAAACCCCTGAGATCTTAAGAAGTAGTTTTGGGTCCATTATATCAAAATGTTTACAAATAAAACTGCATCCACTAAAGTTAATAAACCAAGTATACTCCCTTCCATTGTAAATCCGTGCATTTAGTAAGATAGAGTCCTTTGGGGCTTGCTGAGCCGATTGTTTGGCTCACGGCTTGCTAAATCCCCTCTTTAGAGGATCAAGACGAAGGTGAATGTCTCCCCGTTGAAGAAGTCCCGGAGGATCTCTTCTTCGACGAGGATCCGTGGCTTTAGGTCTTCGCCGCGCTCAAGCGGATCTTGGAGTTTTTTGTAATGTAATTATACTTTGGGCTTGCACGCCCCGCTGTTGAAAACTGGATGTTATTCCGTATATGAAATATATGCTGGACTTTTGTTGTAAGCATGCAATGGTATACTCTTGCGCGACATTCTATAACTGTTCATGCGTGAATAGTTGCGGAATGTCGTGTCCTCAGGCGCCCCTGGGAAACGGGGGCGTTACAAGCTCCCAGCTGTTCGGTGAGAATGGCGAACTGAGGAAGCAATTGGAGGAGCTCGCAGGAGTTGAAGAATGCGGCGGAGGCGTACCGGCTGGAAATGCAGGAGAAGATTAAGGCCAAGGTGGAGGAATTGAAGGCGCTGGACCGCTGGACCTCCGTCCTCCAGGCGGCGGCGGCGGCGTGGGAAGACTTCTTGGCAAGAGCTCGGGGGAGCATAAAAAGGTCAAGGACATTTTAGAAAATTTAATTGAAAAAATGGAAAAAAGAGAAAATAATGAGAAATAGGGAAAAGCAGAGAAAATGATATATACCAAAAAAAGAAATTAGAGTGACAAATTTTAAATTTTAAAAAACTAAATAGTATATCTCAAATGATAACTTTCTAAATGACATGTATCTAATTTGGCCGATTTTTATTAAGTGCTTACATTACCGATACCGGTACCATTTAGGTAACAAAAGCTGCATGCGCAACTGCTGCGTACAAGATTTTGTTGGTCAGACCAGTAATGCAACTTTGGTACAAATTCAATTACAGGCGTACTACTAAGTACGGTTGACGGAGAAGTGAGGAAAACGATTCAGGACGAACAGATACAGGGCGAAGCCACACACTTAGGGCTGGACGAAAAACTCAAAGCTCGTTAGCTCGCTCGGCTCGTGGCTGGCTCGGCTCGGCTCGGCTCGTTAGGATAACGAGCCGAGCCGAGCCAAGATTTTAGCTCGTTAGCTATAACGAGCCAACTCGAGTCAGCTCGCGAGCCGCTCACGAGCCAAACGAGCCATGCTTCCAGGAATTTAGATATGCATATGCTGCTTCCATGGACCTAATTTGTACTCTATTGCATGTGTTAATGTGTAAATTTGTACTCTATTGTACCCAAACGAGCCATGCATGTGTTAATTTGTACTCTATTGTACCCAAACGAGCCAAACGAGCCAACCGAGCTTGTACTCTATTGTACCCAAACGAGCCAAACGAGCCATGCTTCCATGGATGAATATATGATGGAGACATTTTTTGGCCCTGGCTCACGAGCCAAACGAGCTAGCTCGAGCTTTTCGCGAGCCGAGCCGAGCTAGCTTTTTAGCTCGTTAGTTATAACGAGCCAGCTCGAGCCAGCTCGTTATCCTACCGAGCCATACCGAGCCGAGCCGAGCCGAGCCAGCTCGATATCCAGCCCTACACACACTATATATACTGTTCTCATATTGTGCAAGTCAAAATATATACGCTCTTAATATGAGGAAGCACACAGATTTTAGAGGAGGTGAATGATTATCACCATTTTTTTATACCTAAAATTAAATATCAAATTAGCAGAAAACAATCTAACTTACAGAGGTAGAATTCAACAGCAAGATGCTCTGCAGCCTCTGCTCGACCGCTCGCTCGACTGTGCATAGGCTCGATGAAGATTACGACCGCTCAACATTGCTCTGCAACCGGTTTGTACGTAGTCAAAACCTTCTGCCGCTCGACAGCTCAATCTATTGCTTTATTTTTCCTGGCAGCGAATCAACACCTTTGTATATGGTCGTATGCTTCATCTCACCCGCAATCACTAGTAATCTTCAACAAAACACGACTAGATTGAACAACCAGATTGATTTAAGATGAACTTTATTGCTGGATTTCAGTGGTTTTACAAAGTATCCTTACAAGCATTCCTAAAAGCCTTTTCTACGAAAGCCCTTAAAAACTAGTCTCATTAGCTCTTAGCCTCTCCTTGCTTTTATAGGCTAATGTCTCAATCGTGTCCGACTCAAATGCGAACACAACACCTTATTTCTTCTGAAAACCAAGGAATCCGAAACTCTTCCGAACACGGGTTTTAACCAAATCTATCTCTTCCAAGTTATGGACTCATATCCACAACTCCTAACTCAACATGTGACAAAGCTTTTAGGACAGCACCTCCTGTATTTTCATCATGCACCATCATCACATATCGAAGCCTCCAGGAACGCACCTCTTGTATCTTCTCCACGTACCATCCTAGCTCGTGTTGAAGCCTTCTGAACCGAACCACTCGTAGCTTCTCCACGAATCATCACATTTGATTTCTACGTGTTCCAGCGTGACCCTGACCACCTCGAATGACATCCTCAACCGCTTGGACCCCAGACTTTCCCATCCTAGTATTGGTTCTCCTCGTCACCGACCATGATCACCTCCACGCCCACCTGCACATGTAAATACCAAAGGAAGTTTTCTTGACACAAGTTCTTTCTAACTTGACCAACATCAGCACACACACACACACTTAAAACACACCCTTATCTATCCATAGACAAGAACCAAATCATCACAAAACACTAATCAAATCATCCACGACCACAAATTCCCTCGCTTTCCAAAACATCAACTTCAAACCACTCAGTATGACCGGTTACAACCGCTATGCAAGACCGGGCGCTAGCACATTGAGTACTCGAACATAAGTACTCGGGAAAACACCATCGCTCAAAACGCTCAGGAACAACTAGCATTGCTACCGACCACAAATCTATCGAGTACTGATCACCGAGTACCGATCACTACCACTCTGACAACCAACCAGCAAAGTCTACGAGTACCGAGTCCCTCCGACTTCCGAGTAGCGAGTCCTTCCGACTACCAAGTACCACGACCATTTCACCACCGAGTACTTCCATCTTCCGGTATCGAATCCTTTGAGTACTATTCACCGATCATCATGTACCAGCCAGTCTTACCGCTAGCCTAACACAAGTACTCGAAGTATCCGAAGATAGCAAGAGTTAAAGCACTCGTACCGACCATAAAGTCTATGGGTACAGACCGTGAAGTCTACGACAATCGATTACAAAGTCTTCGACTTTCGACCGTAAAGTCTACGACTATCCATCACAAAGTCTAAGACCACCGACTAGTAAAGCCTACGACTACCGATCATAAAGTCTAAGACCACTGATCAGTAAAGTCTACGACTACCTACCAGTAAAATCTACGACTATTGACTATGACCAGTAAAGTTCATGACCATCGAGTATCAACCACAAAAGTCTTTGACTATCGACCGGTTACTGTAGCAACGATCAAAGATAAGGCACTATAGCTATGGCCATCGAAAAGTACTGTAGCTACGACCAGTTCACTGGTCGAGATCAAAGCTTACCGATTACCTAGCGTGGTCGTTCTGCCATGGTCGAAAATATCGTAGTTGAAGGCTGTCGTCGTCGATTTGCCATGGTCGACTTATCATGATCGAATATTGCCGTGGTTGATCTGCATTGAGCGGCTGCTACGGTCGAAATATTGTGGTCGACGTCTGCTGGTCAGACCTCCCAACTCGAAGTCGTTCGGACCACCGACTTCCATGCGTGGTCGAAGCCAGCTGGTCAGACCGCCTAATACAAAGCGGTCAGATCGTTAAACCTGATATCCAGGTTTAACAAACGCGCATCGACCGGAATTTTCTCAAACACAAATTCCAATAAACCCAAATATCAATTATTTATCATCACTCAAATGCGCGACAACCACATGATCTAACAACACCTACTCCATGTCTGTCACACTTCAGAGTTTCTAAAACAAGTTGAAGGTTTAGATGGTAAAACGAACAGTGCACGGACAGAAGTATTGGAGCTGTTGAGCAACCTACAAAAGTCTGCAACTGCCTCGTCTCGGCCTGGCTGTGAGTGTGCTCTGGGCTTGGAAGGCTGAAGCTCCTTTTCTTCTAGAGTATTCGATTGTGGGCTGACAAAGCCTCTTGCGATGCTTTGGGCTGATATTCACCGCACACTAGGCCTGGGCTCTATTGCTTCTGTACTGGCCTCTCCCGAATCGCGATCACGGCCGACGCGCCGCGCGGGTCGTCGGCCAGGGCTCGACGATCAAATAAACAACGGATTGAACACCATTAATTCGATACTTAAATAAGCAGGATTGATATATATAAATCCCTGAATCAAGCGTAACTACTAACTATACACCGATCTTCAATTATCTATCTATAGTATATTTTCTTATATCAAAGACAGTCGTCTATATATACCGTACATCTACACATACGTTGGTTCGATCACCAAAACACACTAAACATCTGCATAAACTCAAGGGAATCGAACCACGAAAACCATGAAGCCTCTGCAAGCTCTCTCTCATGTCGTCTTCCTCCTCCTCCTCCTCGCCTCGTCCACGTCCAACGCTTCCATTTTAGAAGACGCGTGCAAGTCCTTCGCCGCTGGCCACACGGACATCGGCTACGCCTATTGCATCAGCTTCTTTCAAGCCGACCCGGGGAGCGCCACCGCCGACAAGCGCGGCCTGGCCGTCATCGCCGCGAAGATCACTGGAGCAGCGGCCAAGAATACCGCCGAGCGCATCGCCGCCCTGCAGGCCTCGGAGAAGGACAAGAAGAGGCAGGGGTGCCTCAGCACGTGCGCTGAGGTGTACTCGGACGCCGTGGACCAGCTTGAAGAGGCGGCGAAAGGCATTGCCTCGGGCAACGCCGGGGGATTGCAGGATGCGTTGACGAATCTCAGCGCTGCGCGGGATGCGCCCGAGACCTGCGAAGACGGATTCCGCGAGCTAAACGAGAAGTCGCCGCTCGTCGCCGAGGACGCCGAGTTCGGTAAGGAGGCATCAGTCACTCTCTCTGTAACCACGGCGCTGTCGCCGTCGAGGAGTTGAATCTGGGTAACAGCTAGGCGTCTAGAATCCTTTGGATCGTTAAACTTCGGGATTTTAAAGCTTTTGCGTGATTGCGAAAAAAAAATGAACTCCGGGATTCTGTAAGGCAAAATTCAGATCAATAAACTTTGCAATTACGTTTGAGCGCAGAAATTGTTTCATGGGATTGTGTCGTGGTGATCTCCAAGAGTGTTCAAGGAGATATGCTCCTATTACACAATTTATGGTTGGTGATCAAGGAGTTTGACATGGAACCTTTTTTTTTTGCGGGGAAGATATCATGCATTGATTACCGAGGAGAGCGATGCCATGAGGTACGCGCACAAATAATTTTGTGTAAAAAAAATCTTAGGAATATATGCACAAATTAAATTCGGTAATTAAATGCCAAATCAATGTACAGTAGTCACGTTATTTAAATGCCATAACGAATGCCCATCTTTTTTTGCGAACAAAAAACTTTACTTAGAAGTCATTTAAATGCTAAAACGGCAGCAAGAAAGCGGGCACTTGTCTTAGCAAGGAACAAACCTGGGAAGAGGTCGAAGCTTGCTTGGCACAAACATGCGCTGACCGAGTTCGCCTGCTTCTTCACGAAAACAACAATTCTAAAGAAAGTACAGTTCCTACCTAGCTCTTGAATATCAGCAAGGATGGGAATGATCTCTGCGCGGCGCTCATGATGGGTGTTCCAGAGATTAACTATGTTCTGGGAATGAATCAATCACCCGACAGACATTCCAACCTTCGATCATCTTCAGTCCATCTCTGCAAGCTTGTGCCTCAGCCTGTAAAGCATTAGACAGTGATGGGTACCATCGAACCGCGGCCGCTTGGAATTCTCCTGATTCGTCACCCCCCCCCCCCCCCCCCCAACTACAAGCGGACGATGCGCAGAGCCAGAGCGTGCGAGCCAGGGGCGAAGGCGCCAGCTTTGGTTGCGCCATTCGGCACTTTCGCGGCCTTTTGGCCTACGATATCTGGGCCGGCATCTTCACTGCTTCGGTTGCACATGAAGAAACTCCTTTGTCGCACGTACGGAAAAGAAAAGATTAGCAAGAGTGGCCCACACGGCCATACCTTATGGAAAGGGAAAATCTGGCCCATACTTATGGAAGGCAAGGTTTGGCCCATGCCTACTAAGAGGAGACACGTGGACAACGTGCAGAACACTTCCCAGGGGTTTCTGCCGCTGGTTTGGCTCCGCGTCCATAGGTTCGAAAATGGCATCTGACATCCTCATGTCACTAACTAAACCAGGGAAAATAGGCAAATACACAGCCAAGTTCATACCATCTGAAGGTCTTTCTATTCCTCCATTGGAATCATAATGGTAACGCCAATGCATGCATGTAGGATGTAGCTTCGCATTACCAACCTCTGTAGCAACTAGCAATGCCCTTTTGTTTTCAGAAAAAAAGCGATCTGCACAGCGCAAGCAATTGCCCGTGCAGATACAGTAACCAGATACATACATACACGCCGTTTGCGCCGCTCCCTTGTACTCACGGTTTACTCTATATGGTCCCCAACTGCTAGCTCGTTTCCCCCAGCGGTAGCCAATCAAACGTGACGTTCGTATGGCGTTTGGGAGTAATATGCGTGCTCGGCACCATGACCGCATTAGGCATTAGCCTGCACAATGCGGTGAATGGCCGAATGCGCATCCCAGCTGCCGTAGAAAAAGAGAAAATTGGATTTTTGCCATTCGAAACAGTGGGCTTCGCAGTTTTGCCATCACAATCGTTGGTTTCGTAAAAATGCCATCCAAAACATTTGCTTCTTGTTTTCTTTGCTATTTTTCCTCCTTTTCTCCTTTTCCTTTATTTCTCTTAAAATCAGCCACGCGAAAGGACAAAATTGCCCATGGGCAATTTCACGTACTGGCTGCTGGCTCGCTCGATCGAGACAGACACGGACATGAACCGAAGGTGAGCAAGTACATGCTACATGATTAATCGAGCAGCTGACCATTCGCCTCGGCGCACTCGGCCACGATGTCGAAGGCGGACTTGCCCGAGCCGACGACGGCGACGCGCTTGCCCTTGACCAGCTCGGCGGCGTCCGCGTCGTCCATGTCGGAGAAGTCCATGGAGTGGAGCACCCGTCCGCGGAACACGTCGGGGCCTCCGTTGGGCGGGAACGCGGGGACGTTCGGCACACCACTGAACCTCCCGATGCACAGGGCCAGGAAATCGAACTCGTACGCCAGCCAAAACCAAACAAAACGCCGGCCGCGCTGAACGCCGGAAAACTTTGCTTCAAGCTTGAACGCTGCTAGCGCTTCTAAGCAGCCAGTACGTGAAATTGCCCATGGGCAATTTTGTCCTTTCGCATGACTGATTTTAGGAGAAATAAAGGAAAAGGAGAAAAGGAGGAAAAATGGCAAAGAAAACAAGAAGCAAATGTTTTGGATGACAT
The DNA here is from genome assembly GCA_017311315.1 of Dendrocalamus latiflorus. Classification (NCBI taxonomy): domain Eukaryota; kingdom Viridiplantae; phylum Streptophyta; class Magnoliopsida; order Poales; family Poaceae; genus Dendrocalamus; species Dendrocalamus latiflorus. The sequence goes on from CM029628.1 coordinate 43,369,558, forward strand.
TTTTACGAAATCAATGATTGTGATGGTAAAACTGCGAAGCCCACTGTTTTGAATGGCAAAAATCCAATTTTCTCAGTAGGAGAAACTGTGGAAACCCGTAAAGCTCTGCATGCTGCTGCGAGGTGGAAAGGGGGACACTCCGCATGGCGTGAGAGCGAGACGACGGAAGCGGCGCGAGCAGCAAGACCTGTGCAGGAGGCACAGGCGCACAGGCACAGCCCTCCGCGCGGCAGAGAAACTAACGGACGGACTCGGCTCTTCTTCTTCTTCTTCTTCTTCTTCTTCTTCTTCTTCTTCTTCTTCTTCTTCTTCTTCTTCTTCCACCAGTCTCCCCACCCTCTCATCTCTGCATGCCCTCTTGGCTCTTGCTCTCTCCACCGCGAAACGCGTGGCCGCTTAATTCTCTTGCCACCCTGCGCGCGCTCCCTGCTTTTCTCGTAATTAATACCATAGGTTATAATGTAATTTCTGGGTAATTGTAAATGTGTAAGAAATGAGCTTAGTTGTAAATTTGATTATTCTATTCCCCGTGTGTATGAAAATGGATGTAATAATATTGAATTCTGATGTATATTGTAATCTGTATAACTTTACTTTGCCGTCTTTTACTCAATTGAATTGTTGTACAATTTTGATGATTGGAATGGCTACGATGACGTTGTTAGTATGCGGTTAATTACAACTGACAACGTAAGTTTAGCAATTAAGACTAGTTTAAAAACACGGGACGATACAGTAGCTCCTGCCGTCCGGCAAGGAGGAACACGATGTTGACAAAGACCACCGCGCACCATTGTAGCCGCTTCGATATCGGCGGCTGTAGGGGACGTATCCTTGTCAGCTACGTGTCCGTCGTCTTCAGCCTCTTGGCCTCGGATACCTGCTCATATGGATGATGGATTCAGCTCATCAGATAAGCTGTTCGATCTTACATCTTGCTCAAAAGTGTGAATTTGGCAGTTCATGGGAGAGAGACCTGCGATCTGCAGCTGAATCTCACCAGCATCGTCCATACTGAAACCCTGAAAAAGGATAAGCAGACAACAAGATAGCAAGCGAGATTTCACGTGGTGCCTGCAAAACTTATCCTATTGCCTCTTGGATGCGTACCCTGCTCGTCCTTCTCCGGTGGAAATTGGATCCTCATCAATCAAATCATATAATACACAACTCAGGCACTACGGTCTAACTTTGCTGTCGACGTTAGCTTGACTCACCACCGTTAAGCAATGCATCATTTCCTCCGATGAGTCAATGTTTCCTGCATGCCTCTTGGAAAATTCAAGTGAGGACAAAGTTGATCGCTTACGGAATCAAACTTATCTCCCATTTGGCGGAACTGACGACCTTGCCAGTTATTGCGCAACACCCAAGATTCGGAGGAAGTGTCCGTTTCATCTAAAGTTTAAACCAACTAGTCATCATCCCGTGCGGATGCACGGGCTAGATACTTTAAATATTGTTTTTTCATAGAAAACTTGTGCCAATTTTAATTGAATTTAGATAGGATTTCGAAGGATATTATTGTAGCATGAGCACAACAATGGGTATATGGAACCCTTTTCTGGGAGAATGTAGAGTTAGAGAGAGCTAATGACAGGGGAGAGAGAGAGAGGGTTCGTGTGTAAAATGAGTGATCTGACCCCCTCATACCCCTCTTGAGGGGTTTATATACATGAGTAGGTAGGATGATAAATTCTCATCCTACCTCTTAATAATTACAAAAGGTAGAAGTACATTGGTATATTTATTTATACTATTGGGTTTGTTGTAAGGCCCATTTGTTTGGGGCTAGGCCACCCTCACAATAGCTATCAAATTGTTTAGCTTGTACATATCAAACTTCAACATGATTGAGACTTGTCGATGATTGAATCGTCGATCTTATGAAATAATACGAGAAAGATGACTAAAAACCTTAAGAGAGAATATGAATGCTATTTATTATTATGAACTGGTTATAGGGTGTCTTTAACAAAGTGTGAGATTAGCTCTAATTACATTGAATTGAATGAGATGTCAATTGTCGAATTGCTTCTGTCTTCTCTTGTCCAGCCTTAAATACCAATGAAGAGATACAAATTATCCGTTAGGGAAGGCGCTTATGGAACCAATGTGTTTGGTCAGAGAGGTAGTTATTGTCAGAAAGAACGTCTGATCGTTGGTTGTTGTTAGTGGGAGACGAATGTGGGAAATAACTGCATGACAGTTATTGTTAGAGACTCAGGGTTGAAACTCCGTGCTGTATGGAGTGGATAAGGCACGTATATTATCCACCACACGGAAGGAATATCCTAGAATCAAGTCCAAGTTCTAGTTCATAGAATCTCCGAGCAGTCATCTGGTCGGGCAACACACACAGTATTTCTCCGACCAAGGTATTCGGGGAGCAACTTTGGAGGTTTATGACCATGAGGTATCTTGGACTTGATTAAATATTAAAGCCGTGTTTAGGGATTGATTGAATCCTCATCCAGACATCATTTCAATTCTATAATAATTTAATTATGTTTTAATTTTTTCAAATCAGAATTTCAATTTTATATTTGTATATATATTCCAAATTGAATTTAAATCCAATATGATTTTTTCTGAATTTAAACTTATATAAATTACAAATTTTATTAATTTTTGAGTTTGCATTGGAATTTACATGCACTCCAAAAATTTCAATTCATATATAACTTACCTAATCATATTTCCATGCATGCATGAATCGGTGCATGCAAGAGTTCTATTTGTAACAAATACATCAGCCAATCGGATACATGCAGACTTGCATGTATGTGTTGTATTTGTATCAAACTCATCGCTTCTATCTGCTATATATGTGCAGCGGATATGAAACTGGGCATAGCTTGATGTTTCGTGTTTTATCTAGATATTTTTTCTTTGATTAATACGGTAATTTCTAACTTTTTTTACCACCTTTGTGGAGGCTTTGTAAGGAGCCTCCAATTAGTTATTTAAGTCTCACTATCTACACGTTAGATTTATTTGTAGACTTTTGGAATTTGGTTGTGTGATCTCTAGATGCGTAGTCTTACATTTAAATATTTTAACCAATTGCAACCTTTCATGAAAAAAAGAGAGAACCCAAATGGCTTTGCTGCATGAACTTAAGTAGCTAGCCTCAAATAATTTATTATAGGCATTTGCAGCTCACAATGTCCCTTGAGTTCTTCATGACCAAGTAGTAAGCATGCATGCATGTTAGCCATCTCCATGTCAGCCGCTGGCATGCAATATTTTTTGACCAGTCCGATATGGACTCTTTAGCTGTATCTGTATACATGGTAGTATTATATTCAAACTACCGTACGTAGCACGTTAGAAGATGTAACATATGATACTTAATCCAAGCCGTAGATTGGATCAATATAAAAATTAGATGACCAAGATGTTTTTCTTAATTAATGTGGGAATTTCTAGCTATTTTTTCTTTTTTAATTATTGTGAAAATTTCTAGCCTTTTCAATAACTGTAGATATTTTTTTTTGAGGAGCTCCAATTAGTATAGATATAGAACTTAGAGATGAAAGGGACACTTCCTCCGAATCTTGGGTGTTGCTCAATAATTGGCAAGCTCGTCAGTTCCGCCAAATGGGAGATAAGTTGATTCCGTCTGGATACCCCCCATGTGATCAACTTTGTCCTCACTTGAATTTTCCAAGAGGTACGCAGGAAACATTGACTCATCGGAGGAAATGATGCATTGCTCGACGGTGGTGAGTCAAGCTAACGTTGACAGCAAAGTTAGACCGTAGTGCCTGAGTTGTGTATTTTATGATTTGATTGCTGAGGATCCCAATTTCCACCGGAGCAGGACGAGCAGGGTACGCATCCAAGAGGCAACAGGATAAGCTTTGCAGGCACGACGCGAAATCTCGCTTGCTATCTTGTTGTCTGCTTATCCTTTTCAGGGTTTCAATTTGGGCGATGCTGGTGAGATTCAGCTGCAGATTGCAGGTGTCTCTCCCATGAACTGCCAAATTCACACTTTTGAGCAAGATGCAAGATCGAACAGCTTATCTGATGAACCAAATCCATCGTCCGTACGAGCAGGTATCCGAGGCCAAGAGGCTGAAGACGACGGACACGTAGCTGACATGGATATGTCCCCTACAACTGCACCGCCGCCGCCGATATCAAAGCGGCTATAATGGTCGGCGGTGGTCCTTGTCAACATCGTGTTCCTCCTTGCCGGACAGAGCGTGGCTACGCTCCTCGGCAGGATCTACTACGACCAGGGCGGCGACAGCTTGTGGATGGCGACGGTGGTGCAGTCCTGCGGCATGCCCCTTGCCATCCCATTGCTCCTCTACTTCCGGCCGAAGTCCTCCACGGAGGTCCGGCCACAGCTCCTCAAGATCTCTGCCATCTACGCCGGATTGGGCGTCCACCTCTCCGGCGACAACTTGATGTACTCCTACGCCCTTCTCTACCAGCCCAAATGCCGAATGGCAACATAGGAGTGAATGATGCTAATTCAAAATTTTCAGTATTCAAGATTCTATTTTCACACAAGTATACATATATAGAAAATAGAGTTTTTTTTATCAAAAAATCAAGACAATGGCTCAAGAACACAAAACCTTAAAACAACTACTTCTCGACGGTCTAACCAACATATAAATGGCAATCTGACCGGTCCTGGGTAGTCTGACCGCTACTTCAATGGCAGTCTGATCGCTGTTATAGTAAAATCAGGTAAACAAATAGAGTTTTTAGTCCGATTTTAAAAACCAAAATTGAGAGAACTTTTGATCTGTAGATCCAAATGATACGAAATTTTGTAGAGATCTTTTCTAGGGAATTGTGAATCTATTCTAATAAACGATCATAAATAAATGGCCAAAGTTGAGACCTTTTTCAGTTTGAAGGAGAGGTGCACTAAAATCGAGTCAAAACCCTAAACGGTGAATACAACTTGCTCGTGGGTACATAATGGCCAAGAAGGGTCTAAATGTGTTTCCACACATCATAACAAGTTAGATCACCATAAAAACCAAGCCAAAACTCTCAGATCAAGAGATAGACCAAATCTATGTTATTTTGGTGATGAATAATTGACAATGGTTAATTTATGATGAATATTTGATAATACTGCTTATCGATGTTATGCGAGGCGTGTGGTGTGTGTGGACTAATGTTGGTCAAGTTGGGACAAACTTGTGCCAGAAAAATGTTCTTTGGTCCTTGCATGTGCAGGTTGAGCATGGAGGCGATCATGGTCGGTGACAAGGTGGACCAGGACTAGGATGGGAGATCCGAGGTTCAGACGGTCAAGGAGGTTATGGGATGGTCAGGCTCATGTTGGGGCGCATGGAGATCAGGGATAGATGATATGTGTTGGAGCTACAAAGGTGCGGTTCAGAGGCTACGACACGTGGTAGATGATGCGTGAAGAAGCTATGGGAGGTGCGGTCCTGGAGGCTTCAACACGTGACGTGTTAGAAAAGTTAGAATTTTGAAAAACCTGTGTTAGGAAGGGTTTCGAGTCCATTGAAAGGTAGTGGGCCGAAAGCCTGGTTGAGATGAAAAGGCTTAGGCCTATTGGACGAGTTGTATTAGGGTTTTGAGTAGAGATTGAATAGGTGTTATAGGGGGCTACATATACATATATATACATACATATATACACATATATATACATACATATACATATGTACACATATATACATACATATACATATATACACACATATATAAATGAGATAAGATAGACTTTGAGCTCGTGACATGCTCAAAAGAGATCTCCTATCATCTATCAGAAGGATGATGACGCTGAATATGCTAGGGAGGTCCTGGATGAGATAAAGAAGTGGCATCTACCTCATGAGATGAGAAAGTAGGAGCATAGCCACTAGCTCCAAATGAACTAGAAGGTAAGGGCTGATCTCCGTGAGACGTAGTGGTAGAAGCATGCGCCTTGGGGATAGATCAGACTGGACCAGGTAAGGAACCTTCATCTACATCATTCTTGTCATCTACAAAGATAGTCTCAAACTGCATAACTGGACCTGAGATGTTGGGCCTAGTGGCAGGACTGGCCTCATCGAAAGTAATCTCATAGGTCTCTATGATTCTACTAGTCTCACAGTTCTAGACCTAATAGCCTAGCAAAGAAGTCAAGTAACCAAAAAGATATCATCAGATGAGCGTTACTCGAACTTATCTAGATTCTTAGACTTCAGAATAAAACACTTGCAACCAAATACATGAAAATGAGAGACACTAGACTTTTGCCCATACCTCAGCTCATAAGAAGTGTGATGCAAGTGTGCCCTAAGAAAAACTCTATTTAAAACATGGCAAGTGGTGGCTATAGCCTTAGTCCAAAATTTCCTAGGTATAGCATACTCATATAGCATCATCCTAGCCATCTCAACCAAGGTATGATTTTTCCTCTCCACAACGCCATTTTGCTGAGGAACGTGTGGAGAAGAGAACTGATGCTCTACATCTGTCTCATCACAGAGCCTCTCAAAGTAGGAGTTCTTGAACTCCGAGCCATTGTCACTATGAATCGCTCGTAAGGGACCAGAGAGCTCAACAGACAACCTACCAAACAAACCATGAAAATGACTGAAAGTCTCATCCTCTGAGGCTAAGAAAAACGCCCAAGTAAATCTCGAGAAGTCATCAACCACAACAAGAACGTACCACTTCCTATCGGTCGACTGCACTCTAGCTGGATTAACAATGTCTATATGAAGAAGCTATCTTGGTGCATTGGTCATAGTCATAGTGACTGGGAGATGAGAAGTAGTAACCATCTTACCATGCCGGCAAGGAGCACAAACTATGTCTTTGACAATCTTGAGCTTTAGCAGACCACGAATGAGGTCGTGGCTGCTAACTCGGGTCAAATGATCAAAGCTAATGTGACCAAATCTCATATGCCAAAAGGAGAGATCATGGGACTCTAAAGCAACTAAGCACATGAGAGAATCACCAGAAGACTCGATAAAATCAACACAAAAGATTCTCCTAAACCTAGAAATCCCACAAACTAGACTTCTCAAAGAATCAAGAATTTTACAAGCATTTTTCTTAAAACTTACCTCAAAATTATCGTCAGTAAGCTGAGAAATAGATAGAAAATTATAACACAGATTACTCACTAAGGCAACATCCTTAAGAATGAAGGAATCATTAATGTGCACAGTACCTTTAGCGAAGACTTGACCTAACGAAGCGTTTCCAAAGGTGATCATCTCATCACCTGGAGCTCGGACTAGGCAAGAAAACCAACGAAAAGATTTTACATAAAGAAAATCCATCATAAGAAGGAAAGAAGAGAGATCAAAACCAACCAAAAATAAAGCACATCAATCAAAAATAGAAGGGACTCAAGAGTTACACAAAGATTGATATATTGCTTACTTGAGAAGGAAGATTTTATAGCCACTCCACCTTGCAGAACAAAGAGTATCCACGATACTCACTCTCAAACCCTAACTCTAAATCTAGAGAAGAGAGCACAAGAGATGGGTTGGATGGTTAGCTCACATGTCTCCATCCCAAACTACTTTTATAGGTGGGAACCAACTACCTATTCAACTTAGTGGGAAAACCCGTTAACCCCACATACACGGGTTTTACTCACACAAGTTCACTTATGCACTTTTTTAAAGTACATAAGTTTGTATTCACTAAATCCTTAGCCTTGATCCATCTTGATCAAACCACCTCTACCTTGACCTAAACCGCCCTACAACGCATCGTCCATGTGCCGCGGTTTTGATCCAAGATGGTTTCCAATATTTTAGTCAAACAACCAAGATATCCTTTCTTGACCCGCTCATCACCAACTACTGTAAGTAATCACCATGCTTACCACATGTAGGTGCACCACAAGCTTGCCACACGTTTCCAAGTTTCTACCGTCCTAGTTCCAATGAACCCTGGCTCACTTGGCCCGTGCAAGCTACATTGTGCCATCCCATTTTTCAAACTTGCTTTCAATATTTTTCGCCTTTCTCGTGCCATGCTTGAGCTCACCGTCACACCCACATCCTCGATCGTTCTGGGCCCCAACTCCTCCACGAGCCTAGCTCCTATCCTTGCCATTGACCACAGTTGACTCCAAACGACCCTACACATCTAAAGACAAAGAAATCGTTTCTAACATAAGTTCTTCACAACTTGACCCACATTAGTCAAAACATGCATCATGCACCCACAATGCAATGACCCAGGTTATCCCAAACCAATCTATAACTCAAATCCCAAAACCTTGTTTTTCTAAAAAGATCGGTAGTACCGCACCTACATTATTGGTAGTACCGCACTGTGATACTACCGCTCCCCAAACAGTACTACCATACCCTGCAAACCCGAACTGGACCTCTCTAGAAAAAATGTATCGCACCTCTTACCAGAACTACCGTTCGTGCGGTATGACCACCCTCACAACGTCGGTACTACCACTCTACGGTGTTACCGCATAAATACATGTGGTATTTTTTTATTTTTCTGACATTTCTAGAAAATAGTCCAACTGAAATATAATCTCTGCAAAACACTTAACAACTCCACAACACTTACAATGATTCATCACAATAATATCATGTACCTTCTTACATGGTCCTTCACCATGTCGACGTACTGTCATTTGCACGACCTTCCTTCAATGCCATCTTCTCCTACTTCTTGAACAAGGAGAAGTTCACTACGCTCATACTCAATTCCATCATGTTGCTCACCTTCTCGGCTGTGCTCGTCGGTGTGAGACACAGCTCGAATGAGATCGATAGCAGCATCCTAGAGGGAAAGTTCCTCGTAGGGTTCGTGCTGATGCTATTGACATCAACGGTCTTCTCCCTGATCCTGTCCTTGATGCAGTTGATGTTCGCCAAGGTGCTCAAGAGTGACACGTTCTACTCCATTCTAGAGACGCTACGAATCCCCGCAACTACCCAGATCTATTCAGTTGTAGAGTACTGTACGTGAGTGTGCACCACAACAACACATGCTTACAACAAAAGAACCAAATTTTATTACAGTATTATGGTTTAGCAACCTCATTTTGACGCAATAGGCATGCCCAAAATTATCTTACAAAACAAAAGAAACTCCCAGGCAAAGTTGAGTGTGGCTAAGACCTAAAACCAGTCATCTTCAGCGTAGTAGGGTTCCTCTTGGTCTTCATCCATAGCTTGATCATCATAGTTCCACTAATCTTCTATTTGTTGTTTAGCAAGTAATGAGTACAACCGTATCCAACAAGCCACAAGGGTAAATCCTAACTTAACTGCTTGCAAGGATATTCAAAAGAAGGGAATATATTGGTTCTATTAACTTAAGTGGATGCAATTTTATTTGCAAACAAGAAAACGAAAGCAGAACTCCTTAAGATTAAAGGGGTTTTCTTTCAATAGTTATATACTCAGTTTACTCAAATTAAAACATAATGAAATCTATTTATGCCTCACTGTTGGAATCACCCATTAAACACTACTTTATTTACTGGAAGTACGACGTATTTGAATACCATTTATTTCACTTTGTAGAGTTGCTCAACTTTACCCATAAGATTTCTCATACTCTCAATGTCACATGATAGGCACGCTTCAGCTAGCATGCGACTGAGTTGAGAAAACAATGTTTTTCACTGCTCAATTCATCATGTAGGCTCTATCCGATAGATCCACTCAGACTTAGTTTAACTGGCTAAATCTAACACGTCTGTCCGTCCTGAGTAGCCCCTACTATTGTTAGCTATGGTTTTACCGTTCTACATACCAACTCCCCATCATCCATACTCATGCCTCCTGTAGAGATTCAATCGAGTTGAGCAGCTACTAAACTAGGGTTGACAAGTCAACATCCATGGTTGAGTGATCACTGTGTCCTTTATTCATCATAAGGTTCTTGTCCTTACTTTTCACTTGAGGCAACTAACCACATCCCCCTGTGCTCGACGGCACTACCACCCCTTTGATCAAGCCTCCACCCCAGGGTAAGGTCGTGGACTCCAACCATCTCGTAGCTTTCCATGATTCCTCCTTACCCTAAAACCAGTTTAACAATTCTACCGACCAAAAACCAAGTCACTTCGTAGTACAAAATTTTGAATAAGCTAATATATAATTATTTATACAGTAATTAAGTATTACTAAGATGGTCAAGGTGAATATGGCCTCAAATTAAATATGGCATTTTCAGTGGTAGGACATAACTAATTAACAATTCATTCTAAACATTTATTTCAATTAAATAGTATTTCACAAATAACATTAATGCAAATACAATAATTAAATAATTTAAATTTCATGGGATTCAATATGGAATTTGTAACTTGCCTTGCTGCTCTGCAAAGTCTACGAGCTCGAAGACTTTATTGCCTGATTCTGGTCCTTGTATCGTCGCTTCAGAAAGTTTGGGAGCTAACGCAAACACATAAAATAACATAAGTCCATACTTGAGTCTAATCAAGTTAGAAAAAATAAACTAACTAAAAAGAAATAAAATACAATAAAATTCAAATAGAGGAGTTTGGATTTATTTGGAGCTCAATTTGGCATAATGGAGTTAAAAGTGGATTCGCGGCGTCGAAATGATCGACATGGGTATTTTTTTTGTAATTTTTCTGAATTTTTGGGTGAATAGTGTTTTGAATAGTGTTGGGCGGGCCCATTAAAACTGTGCAGCCCGCCTGCCGAATCAACCCGCTCGGCTTAAACGGGCCGATTGGCCTCGGCCCATGCTACGCGTGGCCAAGAGGCCCAGTGCGTGTTCGCTTGCGCCTGATGGGTGAAACGCGGACGGCCACGATGCGGTGGATGCGAACGGCTTGATTGAGACAGCCACGGTGCGCGAACCGACCACGATGTGACCACGTCACGTCTACTATCGTCTTCAATCTCCAGCTAGCCACGACGGTGAGAAAACAGAGGCTTTGCCTCCGCTGTGATTCAACACCGACAAGGACCCTCGACAGAAAAGGGCGATGCAGTAGGGTTCCTTGGAGGATGGAAAATCCAGTTTAGGGCCCTGGGAGGTGGGAGCGTGAGCGGTGGCGGCTGACGGTAGGAGGAAAGATTTGGAGCTCCACTGCAGCACTAGGGTTTCTTGGTGATTCTCTGGCGAGATTGAGGGTGTTTTAGGCTTCTGTGGGGGTGTAGGCTTCAAGGTAGTGGCGATGGTTTGGGTTGGGGATTGCTCATCTAGTTTGTTCACGTGAGAGACCTTACGACCGGTGGTAGTTTCCGCTGGCTGAGCTCTACAAAAATGCTCGTGCTCGAGCGAGTTCACCAATGTATTCAGGAAGTAAAGAAGGTCATGACAGTGAAAGCATTTGAGTTTTAATCGAAAGACGATGAAGATTGGGTTTAGGGCTCACTGGGCTCAGGGGAGGTCGTCATCAGCGCTGCGGTGAGTAAGAGGTCGATTGAGTGGCTCTGGTGGGTGCTTGAGAGTGACACGAAGTTCTCTATGAAGGCAATTGAGTTATAAGAGTGAGGTAAGGCGGTGGGAACAGGGAGGTGGTTCGGGCGTCGCTTACGCATGGGTAAGGAGAGAGAGCGGGAGCTCTGCTGACTGGACGGCGTGAAGGCGAGGTGGCGATGATGTCTTTGCAGGCGCCGTAGTGAGCTGCAGCGGGAGAGCACACGATTGACCGGGGCGCACCAAGTGAGGAGAGAACAGGGAGATGGGCGGCTGGCTAGTAGGGTCACGGTGTAGAGTTGGTGTGAACACGAGAGAATGGCGCAGCCGCAACTTCAAGCGGTGATGCTCGGGCACGTGGGCGACGGTACAGTGAGGCGGTGGGGAGGCGGCGTCCTAGGGAGGCACCGGCAAGGAGGAGAGACGGGAAACCAAAAGTGGAAGGCGCATTCTCAAGAATTTTGCCAAATTGGGTAAGTATTGGAATTCAAACAAAATTAAAAAAGAATTTAAAAATTTTGAAATTTTTAGAGTTATTTCAGGCACTGTGGGGATGCCGCTGTCGCCGGTCATCGCGATGATCTTCCTCGGCGACCGGATGGACGGGGTGAAGGTGTTAACCATGCTCATAGCTCTCTGGGGGTTCTTGTCCTACATTTACAAGCACTATCTTGATGATGCGAAGGTTAAGAAGATAGCCGAGAGAGCTGACAAGCACCAGACTGCAAAACTCTCTGCAGAGTGAGTGGACATCGCAACACTTAAAGTAGAAAGCTAGAAACTTTGCTCACTAGGTGGACAAAAAGATGAGAATAACAACTAAGAAAAATGGAAGATCCTATCGGTGCCCACTGTAGAATAAATGGAAAGTTCGTTAGTCCAAAACGTTTTGAGTAGACATGATATCAAAGTCTGAAATGACACTTCCCGGTTAATTTTCAAAGCAAAATGTCATCATGGAGACTGGAGAGCCTGCTTAGTGCTTGTCCGTTTGTATAATGATAGATACAACCTTACGCAGCCGTAGAAAAAATTGTTAACAACACCTTTGTGTCTAGGTCCCGCTTATTTTAGTTTAAGCTTTTAACTTCTCATTTATTTTCACTATTTTTAAATTTTATCTTTTTCTGATTTTTGACTTTTTTGAGTTTTTTTGCTGGTTCCCGTATTCGTTTGCATTATCTATGATGGGTTAATATGTTTTTCTATTTTTAATTTTTTAAATTTAGTTACACCAAATAAGCCACTATTAGCTACATCGTAATTTCAACCAACTACATTGCAATTTCAGCCATAAGCTAGCTTATTTTAGCCCAATCGAGCGGCACCTTAATCCAACCCGTCAACAAAGATTTGAACGACTCAACGCCAACTTGCCATCAGCAGTCAAAACACCCACGAAACTGGTCAGGCCTATTTTTTTTCTTCGGTTTATGGTTTTAGCTACGGGTTATGATTTTTAGAATATTTATAAGGGAGAATACAGGGTAACAGAAACTCACACAGTTTTGGCCGATATAAGTAAAGTCACTACAATATATATTACAATCAACTTATAGATCCTGCTTTAATAAGACACTCTGTATGAAAACTACTTACCATAGAAAAGTCGAAAAATAATTTTTAGAAACTAAAAAAAGCTCGACACCCAGAATTTTGTGTAAAGCAGAAAAAGATACAGCCGGTGTAATGCGACAACGGTGCGTGCCAACAAGCACTTCTCGGTATGGAAAGACACTGACAGGCAAAAACTGCAGCTTTCTTTTGGATCTTGGCTGAGATCTAGCGATAGACGGCGTGCATGGTAAGAGCCTCTTTTCGAACCACCTCTTATCATATTTGATCGCTACTGGTACCCAACCATTCGATAAACCTGCTGTGAAAAATCATTGTATTCTTTGCCCTCAGCATCATCGTGACCAAGTGGGATGTGTCGATTTCAGGGCGACTTAATAATCGAGTGTATCTATCTAATCATGGCTGAAGACTGATGTATATCTAATGTTGGACCCCATATATTAATCAGAGGGATAACGATGCCTTCAAATTCAATCTCTAAAAGATAAGATATTTTAGAATTTTCACTCTATTAGCTACTGAAAACTAGAAAAATCATTTTTGTACATCAACAAATCACTCACAAAGGCACAAAATCATTTCGGTCGTACTATTACGAGGAAGTGGTTGGACCGCTGGTGACGGTCAGTTTGATAGGCCTTTGTAGGCTTAGGGGTGGTCGGACCACACCCTTGATCCCAGAATCGAAAATCAGCCCGAGTCAAAATAAAAAATGATATAATATCCAACATACACTTCTAAATGATTTGAAATTTAGCACACACCTTATTGAGGATCTCACGAACCTAATATATCTAAGGAGCTTGGTTAAAGTCTCAATCTTTTCTCAAGACAAGTAAGGTTGTACCAAAATCAGACAAAACTCTATAACTTGATATATAACTTGCTTGTAAGCTGAAGATGACCAAGATGGTTCTAAATGAGTTCTCACGTATCACAGCAAGTAAGAGCACCCAAATATTCGATGCCAAAAATATAGGAATAAGATGTCACTAGAAGAGCTCCAAATCAAACCAAACCAGACAACCTTCAAGATTTTGTTAAAGCTTATCCCTAGATGAATAGAATATGATCCTTATGAGATATTTTTATCACTTACACATCCTTGAAATCCAACAAGATCAAGAGAGAAGGAGAGAGAGAGGACAAAATACTAACCAAAACAACTGCAAAAAACAACTAAAGCAAGAACACATCATGTAGGATAGACAAGATTGATCTATTGTAACTTTAGATAGAGATTTTATATCCAACCCACCATAGAGGATAAAGCTCTCACAAGAGCACTCACCCAAAGACTCCATTATAAGGAAACCCTAATGTGTGTATAGTTGGTTCTTTTCTTATTTTCATGGGCTCATGTCTTAAACCCATCCTACTCATATAGATGGAGCAACCAATCCACATTTAACCCTAATGGATATAATCCACTAGCACAACCAGGGAAACTTGTTTACCCCCACACACTGGGTTTTACATTCACACATGATTTATATACACTTATCAAAGTAGCCAAACCTTGTTAAGGAGCAAGCTTCTCACCCACTTAGCCTCCTTAGTGTCTCTTTGACCTAAATTGCTCTCCCAACGCCCTGCAAGCACTGTGGTTTTGATCTTATCACTGTTTTTGGTATTTTGGCTTCTCCTCAAAACACCCTTGTTTTGATCGTGGACCTCACCTCTTGATCAAGCCTAGTTCATAGCCATCTCCTTTGCACGCATTCGCCATATTTGCAATGTGTAGGTTTACCAATAGCTCACGCATCGGCAAGTCTCTCTATGTCGATTTCCCCCGACGACGCCTCACTTGCATTGATTGCACCATTCGATAAATTGTTGCTCGAATTTTTCCTTTAACATCCATTGTCTTTCCTTTTCCTTGCTTGAGATCAACCATCCCGCCTGACTTCCTTGACCATACATCAGCTCATCCTCGTGTCTAGTTCCGGTCTACGCTGTCAACCATGATTGCTCTAAGCTTTCTGAATATCAAAGACCAAGAAATTATTTTCAGACATAAGTTCTTCACAACTCGATCCACGTTAGTCCAAATATACTTCATGAACCATGAATACAATGACCTAGGACTCCAAAACTCGACCCATGACTATTTCCCACAAATATCTAAAACCCCTTGAATATTTTGACAAAACCGGTCTGATCATCATTGATTGGCCGATCAGACCACGTCGGTAACTGGGGAACCGGTCAGACCGCGGCAACCATGCCGATTTGATCGCTCGGCCAACCCCGGTCGGACCATCACCCATTGGTCGGTCGGACTGCTCACATTTTTTTCTCATGCACACATGCGAGCATCTCTTTGGAAAAAACCAACCGCCAACTAAAAATTGGTCACACCGCACTAGTAATACGACTGCCCTCAAAATCCAGTTACACTGGACTTACGGCCACACCGCTACCTCTGATCGGTCAGATCGCTCTCAATCTAACAACAAATATGAAAACTTGTAAATTTTAGTAAATTCAAATTTTAATTCGATACGTTTGCCAATTATTCAACACAAAAGGATCATGGGCATTCTCGACATGGTTTTACATCTAAACTATCTAATTGACTACTTCAGGATCTTGTTCACCTTGAGAAATAGTATTATTTTGCCTTGAGAAGAAACGTGCCCACCATATGCTTCCGTCCGTTCGATGTGAACATGCATCTGATGTGTGGACGAGAAGGTTGGAGGACCTCAATTTATCTCGTTGGAAAATGGAAGTGGATCCCTATATTTGAGGCGCTACATAATTGGAATAGTATAGTGATTTGCTATAGCACCCAATACTACCTGAAATGGGCATGGCCTTCGAGTGTTTATCCGATGCTTGTGGGAGAAATGCACCGCAATGCAGCTTTGCAAACTTTGACTCAAGAGTATCAGCTACTCAGCTCACATGAAAGATTTGTTTGGGCCTTTGAAGTCAACTGTAGAGATTACAAATCCTACCTTAGGAAATGCCAAATTGACTAAAGCAACTATTAAACTTGATTTTACTAATTATTTGGAAATGTAGTAGTGACATGTTTAGAACACAAAAATTTCATAGAAATTGGAATTTCCCGTGAAACAATTCTTACCTCCTGTTCCTTTTGTTGTTGAAATCTAGAGGCAACCATTCTGGTATACCTGCTTCTATAATTTGGCGAACTGTTTTGGAGTAATGGAAATTGAGTTCAGGTGGGCATCTGAAACAGTTCGTTTCTTATGAGAATTAGAAAAAAAATATATCGTGTTTCAAACAAGGCAGAGCTCACCAATTCTCTTACTTGGTACCTCAGCAGGATTTGTGGCTCAGTTCTTTTAGGTTTATGGTTAAGCTTTAGTTTCTATTTCTATAGTAATTTATTGTTAAACTGTGTATTTTTTAAAGTGAGATACACAGGTAAATTGTAGTATAAATTATACCGAGTTCAGCTATACTAGCTAAAATTACGTGTAACTATTTTTTTATGTACTATCTTTTATAAACAGATTAAAATTTTAAAACCCATAACTATAAATATCGGTCCAAAGGAAACTACCTACAGTAACCTCAATCATACGAGGTAAAATGGTCTGCATCATGCATTATTGATTTGCGTGAAATTGCGGGGCCATGACTTTTCAAACATGTACCCCTGAGTTGTTTACCCTGTGGTGGTGGGGTCCTGGACTGAAGAAAAAAAATCACCCAATTGTACTGGAAACAGATGTCTCTTTGCTATCATTGAACAACTTGGTCAATATATATATGCTCCTAAGGAGCCAGGAGTCCATTGTTCATTAGCAAGGGGTGTCAAGAACAGAACAGTGAAGTAGAAGCAACTATCCTCTCATCCTGCTACCCAGTTTCAGTCAGCAATATGGCGCATGCTCAAGAAATTCAGCTTCAAATCAGAGGTACTTCTTCCACACCCGATTTCTCTGCGTTGGCATTTGTCGTGCTTTATTGCCTGTGAATGATTTGGATTAATGAGTTGTGCAAATAGTATTTGTTTTCTTGATGTTTAGTTGGCCCGTGTTTTATCTTTCTAGTCTTGAAAAGTTGGTCAGCTTGTGAAGAAAAAGGATGAGAAAAGACCGATTTTTCCTATTTCTAGGATCATGTTCTGGCGCCTGGTAATCTTTATGCGCCTGAAAAATCCAGCTTGGGTTGTTCTTGCGCTGGTTGCCGTCCTGAGCCAGCAAGACAGTAGCCAGCAACAAACAAGCATCGAGATCATCTATCCTTTCCATATCAATCTTGGGTTCTTCAAAATTTGGCGTCCTAAACGTTTTTTTATTAAAAAATGATAAGAAAAGGAAGAACATTTGCTCAATAGAAGTAGGTTTCCAATTGAAGAAAAATCAACCATTGGAGAAAGAGGTCAATTATAGATGAACTTCACTACTTCATGCATGGGCCTTCTCATCTTCATATAATTGAACTCAGCAGTTGAAGTGAAAGCAAAGCAGAAACAGCCAGCCCTTGCCATACACTACAGCACGAGTACTGCGGCAAGAGTACCCATGCTCACGCATAATGATTTTTGTTGGGAACATGATGGTGATTGGTTAAGTGAAACCAAAGAGAGTTTTTTTTTTAAAAAAAAAGGTGAAACAAAATATCTTTACAAAGCAGTGCTCATGTTGCTTTTCTGTAATTCTGTGTATGTACCTAACTGCTTTTTTTCTGTTAAAAAAGTGAGCTTTACTAATACTCCGAATAAACTACCATGCCTTTTATTTCCACTAAGGAATCCCGGAACAAGAATCCGGCCATGGCGAGAACGGAGCGGGACCGAAAGCCGCCGAGCGTCGGTCGGTGAGAGGCGGCGTGAGGTGGTGGATGACGGTGGTGGCGGACATGCTCCTGGTGCTCTGCGGGCAGACTGCGGGCACCCTCCTCAGCCGCCTGTACTACAACTCCGGCGGCAACAGCAAGTGGATGAACACACTGACAGTGTCCGTCGGCTCGCCTCTGCTCGCCATCCTTCTTCTCCTCACACCGCCGTCCTCCGCCGCCGAGCCCCAGCCGGCGTTGGGCAAGATGGTGGCCATCTACGTGGGCATCGGGATCATCATCGGCTTCGACAACCTGATGTACTCGTACGCCCTGCAGTACCTGCCGGTGTCCACCTTTTCGCTCGTGGCCGCCACGCAGCTCGCTTTCAACTCCATCACCTCGCGCCTCATCAACGCGCAGCGCTTCACTGCGCTCATCGCCAACTCCGTCGTCGTGCTCACCTTCTCCGCCGCCCTGCTCGGCGTCGGCTCCTCCTCCGACGAGACCTCCAGCAACGTGCCGCGCGGCAAGTACCCGCTCGGCTTCATCCTCACGCTGTTCGCCTCCGCCATCTTTGCGCTCACCCTGTCCCTCTACGAGGTCACATCCGAGAAGGTGATCAGGACGAAGACGTTTAGATGGATGCTGCGGCTGCAGATGTGGACGAACATCGTGGCGTCTCTGGTGTCGGTGGTGGGGCTGTTCGCGTCGGGGGACTGGAGGACGATCCCGGGGGAGATGGCAGCGTTCAAGGACGGGAGGGCGAGGTACGTGGCGACGCTGGTGGGGATGGCGGTGTCGTGGCAGGCGTTGTGGGTGGGGACGCTGCGGCTGATCACGAGGGTGTCGTCGCTGTTCGCCAACGTGACGGGCACGGTGGGGCTGCCGCTGGTGCCGGTATTCGCGGTCGCGCTGTTCGGGGACAGGATGACGGGCATCAAGGTCGTGGCCATGCTCATGGCCGTGTGGGGGTTCCTCTCGTACGTGTACCAGCACTACCTCGACGGCCGGAGCGAGGCCGCGGGGAAGGGGAGAGCGGCAGAATGCTGCATCTGCGCGGCGCGCACGGGAAGCAATGCCGTTTTGCACGCTTGAGACTTCTGTCATAGCCGAGCAAGATAAATTGCACTCCTCTCTTCTTCTTTTTTTAAATCAAATAGTAGTATAGTACTCGTATATGTCTTTGCTCTGTTTTTCTAGGGAGGATGGGCAAACGTGTTTAGCCATTGAGATTTGAGAGGTAGCTCGAGCTATGTATTCGCAAATAGTACTACATGGAAAGGTAACGTAAGCAGAAAATTGTTAGTAGAAGAATCTTCTATTGACATTGAGTCTTTTTCCTTTCTTTACATTTCATTAGATGATTGCGCAAAACACTTGTTCCTGCCCCCACGTGTTTAGCTCCAATTTTTGCATTGCAACGCTTACATTGTCCCTTTGGAGTGTAACAACTCCATCAGCACGAATAGGTATGTATTCTCGCCAAGCTTTAAATCTGAACTTTCTTCTATCTCCAAGAAGTGAGCTTCCAATATCAACAGCAACATCATCAGCATCATCTTCCTCTTCATCACTTTCTTCGTCCTCACGTATTTCGATTTAACAGCAATGCCTATCAAGGAACATTAGAGATCTTAGATTATCTTAGAACGCCTTTGAAAACTTAGACAAGGTAATGGCATAAATCTGGAAAGCTACAAGCGTCTCTCCAATGCAAACACAAATCCAATTATCAGCTGGTTGCTAAGCATAAGCCAAGGCCTATACATGCTAGAATACAGATAATGTATAGCATATAATCTTTGTTCCTAAGCATAAGATGGATATCCTTTTTATTTTAACCATGAATCCATGATACCATTTTTCCTTTACTACAGATAACTTGCAACTATTGCTGAAATAATTCATCATGTCTCAAATGCACAACTAAAAACTGGCAAAATACGCCTTATTAATCTATTAAATAGTAATTGATAAGAGAAGTCAAAAATCAAAAAAAAAAAAAAGAACGGACTCTTGCTTCCTCGTTGAAATGAGCCTGGCATGATACTGTAGCAGTTAATGGTAGAAAAGTACTGCAGCATGTTACTACGGCCAAACCATTGCAGAAAAAGTATTGTTTGGTACTGTAGCCAAATCATTGTTTCCCCAAAAAAATCACTATTCAAGTCTTTTTGTTTTACACCAACTTCAACTTATGGTCAGGCAATTTGAAACAACCTCGGGGAATTAAATATGTACAGGCCGCATCGGACCTAACAAATAAACTGTTTATAGACAAGAGTTGTCTTGCGCAAGATTAGCCAAATATTAGCTTAGCTAGAACATGGAGCAACTCCACACTCCACAGTGCATGGTTGCAGGTTCAGAAACACATGAGAATGCAAGAGTAGTTTCTGGTGATCTGACCATTGGGATCGATATTAGCTTTTTTATGTACACTCGTAGCTTTAGGGCCTGTTTGGGACTGCTCCGCTCCAACTTTTTCAACTCTACTTCAAACTTGTCTAGCCAAACGGGTCCAACTCCAAGAACTCTGCTCCAAGAAAAAGGTGGAGTTGAAGGCCTACTCCACGTTTTTTCTGGAGCTCCTCAAGAGGTACTCCAGAAACTGAAGTTTTGTATCTCCTTATGGAGTTGGAGAAAAATTACCCACCACTGCAATTACACAATTTCTCTCCTCCGTACCGATTCGATTTCTTTTCCACCCCGACTTCTCTTCTCCCCCGAACCGCACGCCCTCTCTCCGCCCCCACACCCGCGCCAGCCTCCTCCGCGCCGCCCCCCACCCGCGCCGGCCCTCCTCCTCTCCGCCCCCCACCCGCGCCGGCCCTCCTCCTCTCCGCCCCCCCCCCCCACCCGCGCCGCCCTCCTCCTCTCCGCCCCCCACCCGCGCCGGCCCTCCTCCTCTCTGCCCCCACCCGCGCCGCCCTCCTCCTCTCCGCCCCCCACCCGCGCCGCCCTCCTCCTCTCCGCCCCCACCCGCGCCGGCCTCCTCCTCTCCGCCCCCCCCCCCCCCACCCGCGCCGCCCCTCTTCTCCGCCCCCCCACCGGCGCCGCGATTGCTCGGTACACACTGCATGTATTACAAATGTAGATGCTCGTTGTAGACCACCGTGATCTAACTTAATTTTCTGATGTTACAAGTAGGCAGTAGCTCTATGTTCTTATCATGTCATTACAAGAAGCACCTGTGCTTGAACTTGTTCTAAGGGCATAACCCAATGGCTACTCATCTGACGTTCTGCTCGCACATTACTTTTCAGGTGTACCCTCGGTCATGGACGGCGATTTACATGCCTCTGGACAATGTGGGGATGTGGAACGTCAGGTCGGAGAGCTAGGCCAGGCAGTACCTCGGCCAGCAGTTCTACCTCTGAGTCTACTCGCCGGCGAACTCATGGCGGGACGAGAACCCGATCCCGAAGAACGCGCTCCTCTGCGGCCAGGCTTGTGGCCGCCGGACTAGGCCTCTCTGAACCTGAATATCGTCAGTTTCATGTCACGAAGGGGTGACTGAAACTTTCTGGGAATCAGATGAGATCAGAGCAACGAATACATGGGGTGTTCAGATTGCTGAGCTCCAACTGTTTTGACGAACTTGATGTTTGTACTTGTAGCGTTCTATTTGTGACATTCCAATTGTTTAGCAATTGTAGTTAAAATGTTGCCGGTGAATTCGTTGTATGGCAGGCAAGAACGATCTTGCTTCCTAACATTATTGATTGATGAGATATTGATGTCTATGGTCACATATAGATGAGCTGGAGTATGTTGAAGGGTTTCAGTTTTGAGTTATGAACAACTGAACATGATAAGAACATAAAGACGCCTTCGTAGTCATTTTGGTTTAAACTACTCTCTAGTTATCTATGGACAATTATTTGTATTCGAATGATGGAATTTGTTAATTATCTATCATGCACGTTGCAATTTATGGGACAAAAGGATGGAATTATTTGACCAAAATATTTGTTTTTTGGTTTTCTCGAATAAATTAATTGCAATTATAATATTTTACATCATATTTCAATTGGCAACAAAAAAATCAGTTACATATGCTCCGCAGACATCAAAACATATACCAAACATCATTCAGGGGCACATTGGACCTTTCTCAGGAAAACCTCACATTTTTGGAGCTAGAGCTAGCTGCGTGCCAAACAGGACCACCTGCTCCAGGAACTCCACAGTGGAGCTGCTCCATGGTGAAGTTGGTGGAGCAGAGCTGGAAAAACTGGAACAGAGCAGTCCCAAACAGGCCCTTAACACCCTACTTATTCGCAAATTTTCATCATTTAGATAGATCTAAGGCTAGGAATGCTGAATAGTACTGTGACGTTAATAACTCTAGGTATCTGTTTTTAACACTGTACTTATTTGCAAGAGTAGCTATCTGTTTTTAGAAAATAGTTGGGAAATAAAAAAAACAACAACAATGGCCAGTGGGAAATTAGAAAGAGGGGGGATGTTAACTCGATGCCATCTTCTGATAATGATAAGACAGGAAACCTTAAAAATGAAAACTGCATCACCCTTGCAAGCAACACTGATCATGAGAACGCAGAGGATGGAAGTTATAATTTAGAACAAGGGAAATTTGGTTGCACCACGAGCAATGCCCATGATCTTGATTCTTCTCCTATGGATGAACATGTACCTCCAGCACCAAGAGAGCAGGATATAATAGTTTTGAATGATCAGTTGTTGAACTAGATAAGCGCATTCGAGCATGTTCATCCCTCGCTAACCATTTGGCTGCCTCCAATGTCTCACTTGGACTAACGATTGTAGTTCTTCAGTTGCACTAATGTCAACATCACATATCTAATCAGCAAGTTCTCTCTACTAGCTAAATTTAACAGCAGGTAGAAAACTCGCCATGAGGGGTGCTGACAAGTAGGGATGAAAACAGTCGGAAACGGTCGAAAAACTCCTCAACCGTTTTCTACTTCTACATTTGAATACGAAAACGAAAGCGAAAGCGGTAAAGCCGGACACGAAAACGAACGTGAACTTACGGAATATCGAGAATTTCGAAAACAAACCAATTCGAGCGGAATTATGTCGAACACGGTCGGTATACGAAAATTCAATACGGAAAGTGCATAACAATTAACAAGTGACCAAGTAGATAACAATTACCAAGTGCATGATCAAGTTCAAGTGCATATAATAATTAACAAGTGCATGACCCTTGGTCTTAAGTATTAACACAATAGCCGACACAAATACAAATACAATACAAGTCTAGAACAAGCAATCAACAGCTAGCGGAACATCTACAGTTCATCAGCATCATCCATGAGGTCAGGATCGCTTTCCATATCTTTTGCTTCCTCATTGTCCTCCTCAGAGTCCTCATCCCCCTCCTTGTCCTTTTCCTACAAGTTTGCAAAGTGAATTAAAATTAGATGTAGCAATAGCATATTTCAGAGCAAGCAGTCAATAAACATACACATACCTCAATTTTCAATTTAGCCACAACATTAGCCAAAGCCTCAACCTCAAGATCACTCACAATTGATCCAACCATTTTAGAATCTGAACAAAAAATGAAAAAGAAAGGAAAATAATCAATGCATTATTCTGCTGCAATTATAAGTGTCTAACTGAAAAAACAGATAAAATGAGCACCTTTTCTTGCTGCAGCAACCCAATCCTTTGTGCAAATTAATGCATGTACCATCTCGGGATCAAGACGACTACGATAGGGATCAACAACACGACCAGCAGCACTAAAAGCGGACTCGGATGCTACTGTTGATACGTGTATGGCCATTACATCCCGAACAATTTGCGAAAGGATAGGATAGTCTTCTCTCTTGTTTTTCCACCTTGCTAAGATATCAAACTCACCAACAATTTTTAGAAGTGGTTCTGCAATATACCTCTCCAACTCATTTGACTCAACCATAGCAGGTTCACTTGCATCATATAAGAATTCTTCTAGGTCATGATCTACATTTCCCATTAATATATCAGCTGTGTTACTAGGTCCAGGTGCAACCCCTTTACTATTTTTCTTTGATGATGCAAGAGCAGAACTAACATAAAAGTTGTACAGTTTCTTTACCACACTAACAAACTCATCAAGTTCAAATTGATAATGATCACCATAGAACTTCTTCATATAGTACTCTATCAGCCTTTTCTTATACCTAGGATCAAGAAAACAGGCTACAGCTAGAGCAATGTTGGACTGCTGCCAATATTTCTCAAATTTCTCATTCATAGCAATTGCCATATCTCTAATTGTACCATCTCCACTACAACACCAATCATCAAGCAAGAGCTTTATATCACAGAAACCTCTATAAAATAAGTTTGCAGTAGGATATGAAGTGCCAGAGAGAATTTCAGTGAGATCATAAAATTTCTTCAAGCAGCCATAAATTGTTAATGCATTGTCCCATTCAACAGAAGATGGAGAAATCTTGGCATACCTTATACGATTTGAAGACTTCAGCCTAATAAATGCATCCTTGTAGTATAAGGCATCTCTCAGCATTAAGTAGGTAGAATTCCACCTGGTTGAAACATCCATCGAGATACCCCTCTTTGTATCCAACCCAGCTTCGGTGGCACGCTTCATAAGCTCTTCCCACTGCAATGGAGACCCTTTCACAGCTAGTACAAGTGATTTGACCTTGCTGATTGTTTCTGAAATGACTTTCAACCCATCTCTAGCAACCAAATTGAGAATATGGCAGGCACATCTAACATGAAAAAACATCCCATCACAAACTAGGGAACCATTACCATTCTCTTTCAGATCTGAAATTATATCATTGACAGCCACTTCATTTGAACTAGCATTATCCAAAGTCAAAGCAAACAGTCTATTTTCAATGTACCATTTAACCATAACTTCAGTGAATGTCTCAGACAACTTTGCACCAGTATGCCTTCCTTTTACATTGAAAAAACCAATAATTCTCTTTTGCATACGCCAATTATCATCTATCCAATGAACAGTAACACACATGTATCCTTTATTTTGGCATGAGGTCCACATATCCATTGTTGCACTAAAGCGGCACTGGAAAGTTTTCAAGTGTGCGTACAAAGTTTCCTTTTCTTCAAGATATTTGTCCATTATTTCTTTCCTAACAGTGACACGGGACTTTATCGGAAAGCCAGGACGGAGAGATTTTATGAAATCAACAAGATACTCATGCTCAACTATATTGAAAGGATATTCATGCATGGTTATTGCCAAATTCAATTTCTTCAAGCTAGCTTCTTGGTCATATTTGTAAGGCTGAACATGAGCAATTTCAGTACCAGGGTTCTTACCAACTTTAAGTTGTTGTTGTCCCTCCATAACACTGTGCTTTGACTTCAAATGGTTATTGAATGCAGTTGTCCCACAAGCGCCCTCAGCTCTGTACCTCTGCTTGCAATTGGGGAAATTGCAGTATCCCCACAGCTGCTCAAACTGCTTTCCATCCACCTCTAAAATCTCCTTTTTTCTTGGTGAAATACTTCCGGACAATCGATGTGCATTTCTTAAACCTCTTGCCAGAAAGGTGAACCTGCTCTTCATCCTCGTCATCCTCTTGGTCATCATCTTCGATATTAATCTGCGGGGCTGATGTTGTGGTTGTTGCTGGTGCGCCAGCTCCACTGCCACTGGTGTCAACATTTGGAGCTTGACTTGCAACAGAAGAAGCCATCACTGATGCTGTTGTAGCTGGACTTTCACAAGTTGCACTAGAGCTAACACTTTGAGATGAAGGCCTTTCACTCCCTGATCCTGCCAAGAGCCAAGTGAAACATTGCTAAATCAGTGTATGCCGGTCCCAAATAATCAAGCAAAAGGTCCCAAATAGCCAAGCTTCATCACTTGACATCTATGCAGCTAGCTAGCCAGCTATGCAGCTGCAGGGAAGAAAGGTATCTGCCCAACTTGACATCTAAGTATCTAACCTAATCGCCTAGCTAATCGGCTAATCTAATCGATCAACAACACCTCCAATACAAAAAAAAGGGGGGCTGCTTATTCGGAGTACCTGCTGCTGGAGAAGCCGTTGGTGCCGCTACCGATGCTGCCGGCGGCACTAGAAGGTGGCGCACGAATTTGGTCTTGGTCTTGCCCTTCCTCATTGCTGCAGGACCAGATCCACCTTCTCCAGTGGGGGCGCCATCGATGGGCGTCGGCGGCTTCAGCGGCTGCACGGGCGCGCCGGGCTGTGGCGGGCTGGCGGCTGAAGCGCGGCGCGGAGGTCCGACGCGGGCGGGGCGGCCGCGCCCTAGGCCCTAGCTGCCTGGCTGGCGGGGCGGCGGAGCTGCCGGGGTGGGACGCGAGCGGCCGCCGGGATGGCACGCAGGCGGCCGGCGGGGCGGCGGCGCTGCTGGAGACGGCCACTCGAGTTCGGGGTGCGGGACAGCGGGAGTCGCGCACCGCGTCGCGTGTGGGAGCAGCGGGACTGCGGGGTGCGGCGCCGCGCCGGATAGGAAGGGAAGGGGAGGAGACGGCCAGAGCAGAGGCCAGAGAGTAGGGCTGGGGCGCTGGGCTGTGAGACCTGTGTCTAAGCTAATCGGACTTCTAGTGGGCCAAATTCGGTTTAAACCGTATTTACAATACGGTATATTCTGAATAAAATGTAGAAAAGTAGAAAACGGTCGAAAACGCCTAAACCGTTTCCGCTCCATTTTCGAATTTGGTATTCCGTATTTCGAACCGAATTCGAATTTGTCCGAAAATACGAATTCGATCGGATCAAATGTAGAAAACGATGCGGTTCGGTACGGGATATTTCCGTTCCGTTTTCAATACGAATTCGAAGTTGTCGTTTTTGTGGATTAAGATCATCTTGCTCCTGTTCAAGCCATTACGTAAGGAGTAGGAAGGGGGTTTGACTGCATCTCGCCTTGTGCATTTCTTTGCAGCTTGTTACATACAACACACAGATAACCGATGCCTGTTTGGTCAGGAGAGCAATTTTTTGGTTCGATCCACTCGAACCCTAGGAACCTATAGGTTTAGAACCTATCGAACCTAGTTTTTTGTTAGACCAAACCTCTGGTCCGTACTCCACAATTTGTAGGTCGGTTGAGTGGTTCATTAGATCAAGCTGAACAACTCTCACCCCTATAGAAGATGCAGGCCCAGGCGGCGTCTTGTATCAGTATCCTAGTTTGTGTGACGATCCATCGTGAAATTCTTGGATCGTAACTCGCAAGGCGTTGGGATTCCCTAACGGGCCTAAACTCGTTTCTGGGCATGATGGCCCAAATATTCTGGCCAGTTCACTAATCATTTCACAGAAGGCCCACTAACTCGCCACTTCATTGGGCCTGTTTTGGGCTTCTGATTTTGGTCTTTTGCTTTTTCGAGAGGCAAAATAAACAGGATGACTTCTAAGCGGATTCTTCGAACGGCTTTTCGAGCTTAAAATCATGTACGCTGTTCACATCAACATCTTTGTCATTCACTGTCATCTCAAAAAAGAGCAGACAAAAGACATCAATGGCAACCCAAAAAACAATTCCAATTACTTCTAAACTGACCAAGCAGGCCCCATTTTCTTCTTACAAAAACAGGCCCCCATTTTCCGATTGTTGTTCACTCCAAATCTCCCAAGGAAATTTCAGCTTTGTCACATACATCATCCATGCAACCAACTTAAGGTAAGCAAATTGAAACGTATGAACAAAAGTTAAGCAAAACATTTCTGTTCTGACCAAACAGGCATCGGTTATCTGTGTGTTGTATGTAACAAGCTGCAAAGAAATGCACAAGGCGAGATGCAGTCAAACCCCCTTCCTACTCCTTACGTAATGGCTTGAACAGGAGCAAGATGATCTTAATCCACAAAAACGACAACTCAGACAGCTGCATATTTATATTTTACTCTGTCAAAATTAGTGGTCCGAGACGTGCTCACATTCATATCGTGGCCGTGATTTTTTGTTAGCTTGTTAGTTAGTGGAATTGTGGTTTCACTGGACGTGGGATGGCACAGTTAAAACGGATCATGGCGTAAGAATAGGAAATAACTTTAGACTTTGCTTTGTATTCAGGTCCTATAAATTAAAGAAGAAAGCTGAGAAAAGCTGCTGAACTTGAGCAGCACAAATCCCTGTGTTTCCTTGAGTATCGCGTGCGTATCCTTGAGTGTTTGCGTGTCGTGGTCATAAACGAGTGCTCATAGTCGTAACGCGTACTCGTGGTCGTAAGTCAAAATCGACTATTGACTTGCTGTGACAAGGAGTGGTCATAAACAACTTCGTGGTCAAAAGCGGCTTTGAGTGGTCATAAATGACTACATGGTCGTAAATGATTTCGTGGTCGTAAGTGGCTTTGCGTAGTCATAAACGATTCCGTGGTCGTAAGTAGCTTCGTGTGATCGTAACGAGTAACAGGTACTCATGGTCGTGCGACTGTGTGCGTGTCCACTCCGACAAGCGGTATCAGAGCGGTGTAGAGATCCTGTCAGCGATGTCAGGCCATATATCTGAATCTCCTTTGAGGTCACTTACTCCACCAAGGATCCACAGGTGCAGTAGGGCGAGGGTGCGTGGCCGCGAGGTGGTAGGGCAATAGGTGACAAGGGAGAGTTGGGGACGGCGGTCTACCCCATGCTAACGCGCACGAACTAATTTGACTAGGCTCTCATCATGAGGGTCAATTTGCAAGCACAGGGCTTGTGGCGAGCAATTGAGCCCGACGACGTTGATTTTCGCGATGACAAGGTGGTGCTATCCGCGATCCTCCATGCGGTGCCGCCTGACATGTTGTCAACGCTTGCCGTGAAGGACACAACAAAGCAGGCATGGGATGCCGTGAAGGTGCAGCGGATGGGTGTCAACCGCGTGCGTGAGGCGAATGCATAGGAGCTCCACAAGGAGTTTGAGGACATCACATTCAAGGATGGTGAGACCGTCGACAAGTTTTCAATGCGCATCACCGGTCTCATCAACAACCTTTGCATCCTCAATGACGTGATTGAGAAATCCAAGGTTGTAAAGAAGTTTCTACGTGTCGTACCCCCATAGTACGCATAGGTGGCCATCTCCATCGAGACGCTCCTTGACCTAAGCACAGTCTCGATCGACGAGCTCACCGGGCGACTTCGTGCGGTGGAGGAGCGATACGGACTTGACGACAAAGGCGGATCTGGAGGGTGTTTGCTCCTCATTGAGGAGGAGTAGATCGCGCATGCCAAGAAATAGGAGCAGGGCGATGGCTCCTCAAGTGGAGATTGGAGAAGTGACAGCAATAGCGACAATCGCCACCGTGGAAAGCCACACGGTCGCGGGAGCAACATAGGTGGGCACGATGCCTGAGGTGGTGGCTCGCCCAACACGTGTCGTGACATGTCGCAAGTTAAATGCTACAACTATAACCATATGGGGCACTTCTCCAGGAACTGTCACAAGCCCCACCGCTAGCATAAGGAGGAGGCGCACCTGACACGTGAGCAAGATGAAGAACCCGTGCTGCTCATAATCGAGCACTGTGAGCTGTCACAAGCTATCAGCGAGGTCTAGCAGTAGTCGATGCTCCTCAATGAGGAGAAGGTGATCCTGACGGATGCAGGCGACAATTTGGTACCTCGATAGGGGAGTGAGCAGCCACATGACCGGATCTCGAGCGATGTTCAGATCTCTTGACAAATCGGTGAAAGGGACGGTCAAGTTTGGCGATGGCTCACTCATGGACATCCGCGACAAGGGAACCATCATGTTCCAGCGCCAGAATGGTGAGCATCAGCTTCTCACGAGGTATAATTCATCCCGCATCTCCATAGAAACATCATTTCTGTTGGGCAATTGGATGAGAGCGGGTGCAAGGTGGTGATCAAGGATGGATATTTGCTTGTGTTTGACCACGAACGCAAGCCACTGGCGTGGGTGAGGCAGACCAGGAACTGGCTTTACACGCTGAAGCTAAATCTTGCTGGTCCTGTGTGCTTGCTCATGCGCATGCATGACGAAGCCTGGTTATGGCATGGACGCTACGGCCACCTCAACTTTTGAGCCCTACGGAACCTGGTGCTGAAGGGAATGGTGGCTGCGTTTACGCACGACCTTCGCGTGCCGACTCAGCCTCTGCCGAGAGATTCCACGACCACGTCAAGATTGATGAAACAACCCTACTCTGAGAGGTTTACAGCGTCCACACCCTCGGGGGCTGGGGCTACCAGCTGCATCAGCTCGCCCATCGGCACCGACATTCTTGCTACTGGGGGTAGGGGGGCTAAGCTAGGCTAGGCCAATTGGTCACGTTAGCTCGCCCCTTAGGATCTCCATGCTTACTGTCAGGGAGTACTGTTGTAGGAGTGGCCCAGCCCCAAACGACTGGGCCTTACAGTATAGGCCCAATAGTATAGACCCAATAGTATAAAGGAATGTACCCGTGTACCCCTACTTGTTGTAATTATTAAGAGGTAGAATAAAAAATTTTCATTCTACCCTACTCATGTATATAAGCTCCCAAGAGGGGGTATGAGGCAGGTATATCCACTCATTTTATACACAAGCTCTCTATCTCTCTCCTATGGTTAACTCTCTATAGCTCTTCCTCCTCCCATGAAGAAAGAGTTACCCTGCACCCTTATTGTAGCCATGCTACAACAACCACTGATCCGAATTTATAAATTGTCCAAACCAGGATGCTAGAGCTACAATATTCTACCAAAAGCATTATCTTCTACATAAATTCTATCATTGGAACCATGTTCCATCTGTAAGACCCACTTGTTAGCCAAAGGTAATGGCTGAGTTCTTTTTCACTTATGGTTTGTGACTTATGGTTTATGTTATAGTAACTAACTTTAAAACGTTGTGTTTTTTTAAGGTGAGATCAATAGGAAGATTAGTAAAAAAGTATATTGAGTTCAGTTGTACCTGCCAAAATCGCATGTGATTATTTTTCTCTGCATACTGCCTCTCACGAACATTCAAAATTAAAAAATTTAAGTCATAAGACACAGCCCAAAAGACCTCACCCATTTAAATGGTTCATGAGGACATTTATATAAAATCAAACATGAGCATGTTAGTACTCCAGATATCCCATTCATAACCCCAGCATTTAATCCTGCCCACATGACCTCACTCCCTCCCTACCAAACACACCATCTATAAATAACCTAATAGTACTGTACATACACAACAAAAGAAACATTTTACAATGTTGCAACAAATTCAACTGACAAACAGTACCCTTGGAAATGTCGGTGCCTACATGTCAGTGGAACAGCTTGCCAACCCTCCGTAGGCATAAATTCTTTTTTCAATTTACACATAAAGGCAAAAGAAGAGAAGTAAAACCCCAAAACTAAAATGAAAACGAATTTGCTATTTTATGGCTGCCTAAAATTTTGCAAAATCACAGTTGACTTTCTCACCTCCTGTTTAGAGTTGGGATCATCGGTGCCCTCTGAACTTAGAGGAAAGGTGAGGTGGTGACAGATCAACGATGGGTGACGATGACACCTCCAAATGCGAGAGAGGAGGAGAATGGTGGGTAGGGTCGGGTGGGGGTAGTGACAACCGAAGTGGTTATGAGGCAGTGGGAAGTGTTGGCGAGCTGTCGCATATGAAGAAGGAAGCGACACGGGGGGATCCCTCTGGAAAGGAGAAGGAGGGAGGTGGTGGCAAGCCGTTAGATACGAGGAAGGAGGCGATGTGGGGGATCTCACCGAAAAAGAGAGAAGGGAGGCGGTGAAGGAGGGGTGGGTGAAGGAGCTTGCCAGTGAGGCAGTGGGAGGTGGGGTGGGGGCGACAACTGGATGTGAGAGTGAGTAGGTTAGGGAAAAAATGTGCGGGTGAGTTATATAGTTTAGAGTTCTAGTATCTTGATCTCACGGTAAGAAAAATGTACTAATTTAATTTTTAGTTTACTGTGTAATAGTCACGGCCAAACTAAAATGGCTGTGTTAATTGTTGGGATAAATAATTGGAGCGCGGGAAAGTAATAAAAAAAAGGAAATGAAGGGGAAGATGTTCACCGGAAGCGGCCGCCGTCGGCGAGCTTCCAGGAGCGGCAGTGGTGGAGCGGCGACGGCCGGAGCTCGCCGGACAAGGCGGGGGCGCCTGGCGGGTGGCCTCCGCGGTGGTGCCGCCCCGGGCTGGGCCGCACGAGCGGACTGATGCACACCGCGAAGCCCGAGACACCGGCACCGGCGCTTCCAAGGCGGCGACGGCAGGGGGTTTTCCGCATCGGGGATGGTGAAGTTCGCCACGGCGACTCCGCCGGCGAACTGCTCTCCTCGCCGCCTTCGTCAGCGTACCTCACCGGCGAGAGCCCCCGGTTGCTGATCGCGCGGCAAGAGCGCCGCGATAGGGATGGCGGCGAGGCGGTGACCGGCTCCTTCTTTCGGCGGCAGCGCGACATGATCCCCGCGAGCCAAGATCGGTGCTTCCGCTCCTTGCCACCGCCCTTTTCCTCCGATCGGTGGCGGCGGTGGCCGAAGAGCGCTGCAAGCACGGAGAATTTGCCGCTGCGCCGCCTGACGTCGAATCCTATGTCGCCTTCCTCGAAGTCGAAGCCGGCGCCACCGCCGTAGGCGGGGCCCACCTGCGGCGTCCGGAAAAAGAGGAGGCTTGGAGGGCGCCTCCACGACCCCGAGGCGTCAGACTTCCGGCGGCACACGTACGGCGACACCGACCTCGGGAATACCGGGACTGGCTCCGGCTGTGGCGGCGGCGGAGGAGGCAACGAGGACGCCTCGTTCTGCGCGGTGGCGAGCGCGAGCAGGCGGTTGCGGAGGCACGGCGCGCACACGCCAACCCCGCCCTCGTACGGGTGCCTCTTGCACCTCATGGCCTTCTCCTCGCTGCCTTTTTCTCCATTGCCACGCAGTTCTTGGGCACGGTAGTGGCTCGTGAGGACTTGAGGGGGAAGAGCAGAGAGAAGCAAGGAGTTGTATATAAGCGGGGCTTCGGTTTCTTTTCGTTGTTTCTGGTGCAAGGAGTTGTATATAAGCAGGGCTTCTGTTTCTTTACGTAGTTTCCGTTTGGTTTTGTTTATAGTGGAGAGAGATGCTTTGAGTAAATGAGTACCCTAATTTAGTAGTTTGATTGGTTTCTTTTCACTGATTACTCCACTTAATTAGAGATGGGCAAAACGAAACATGTTAAGATCGGCTCAAATCTCGTCATTTTCGGATGGGCCGTTCCTCTTTACCGTTTTCTTCTTCTGATAGATGGTGTAGCCACTCTGGCCGGTGGGGGAACCGTGGCACTTGGTTACGTTGATTTACCCTTGGTTAGCGTCGATTTAGGGTCTGTTTGGGACTGCTCTGCTCCAGTTTTTCCAGCTCTGCTCCACCAACTCCACCATGGAGCAGCTTCACTGTGGAGTTCCTGGAGCAGGTGATCTTGTTTGGCACGCAGCTAGCTCCAACTCCAGGAATGTGAGGTTTCCCTGAGAAAGGTCCAATGTGCCCCTGAATGATGTTTGGTGTATGTGTTTGATGTCTGCGGAGCATATGTAACTGAATTTTTTTTGTTGCCAACTGAAATATGATGTAAAATATTATAATCGCAATTAATTTATTCGAGAAAACCAAAAAACAAATATTTTGGTCAAATAATTCCATCCTTTTGTCCCATAAATTGCAACGTGCATGATAGATAATTAACAAAGTCTATCATTCGAATACAAATAATTATCAAAACAGAGAATGCTTGTCATATTGCCCAATGAGATGACCAAAAATAACGATCATCACTGATCCAAGTTTCTAACACCACCACCACCACCATCATCATCAGGACATCACCACCTCACACAACATCAAGAGGCAATGTTACTCATCACTATACAGCAGAGACACAAGCACATGCAACAACTACACCGGCGGCACCATACAATTGAACATCAGGCAGAGCGAGACGCTGGAGGGGAGCAACGACGCCGGCGATATCTCGATGCCAGTGAGGAAGTTGTGCTGCAGGTACAGCACCTGCAGCCCGCCGGAGCCCACCAGCACGCCGAAGCCGTCGGGTATCCGGCAGGAGATGAGGTTCTTGCTGACGGCCAAGAACCGGAGGTTTGGGCACGACGCGAGGGACTCCGGGAGCTCGCCCTCGACGCGCCCTGGCACGAGCGAGAGCTCGGTTAGCGCGGTCAGCCGGCCCAGCGCCGGGTCGAGCCGCCCGGACAGCCCCGGCGACCCCGCCCTCGGGCCGCCGAGCGCGAGCGAGAAGAGGGGCGGCGCGGGTGGGAGCGGAGAAGAGGGGCGGCGTGGGTGGGGGCGGAGAAGAGGGGCGGCGCGGGTGGGGGCGGAGAAGAGGGGGCGGCGCGGGTGGGGGCGGAGGAGAGGGGCGGCGCGGGTGGGGGGCGGAGGAGAGGGTGGCGCAGGTGGGGGCGGAGGGGAGGGGCGGCACGGGTGGGGGCGGAGGAGAGGAGCGGCGCGGGTGGGTTTGGAGGAGAGGAGCGGCGCGGGTGGGGGGACGGAGGAGAAGAGTCGCGCGGGTGGGGGCGGAGGAGAGGAGCGGCGCGGGTCGGGGGCGGAGAGGAGCGGCACGGGTGGGGGCGGAGGAGAGGAGCAGCGCGGGTCGGGGGCGGAGAGGAGCGGCGCGGGCGGGTGGGGAGGAGAGGAGTGGCGCCGGCGGGTGGGGAGAAGAAGGAAAAGAAATCGAATCGGTAGGAGGAGAGGAATTGTGTAATGGCAGTGGTGGGTAATTTTTCCCCAACTCCATAAGGAGATACAAAACTTCAGTTTCTGGAGTACCCCTTGAGGAGCTCCAGAAAAAACGTGGAGTAAGCCTTCAACTCTACCTTTTTCTTGGAGCAGAGTTCTTGGAGTTGGACCCGTTTGGCTAGACAAGTTTGGAGCAGAGTTAAAAAAAGCTAGAGCGGAGCAGTCCCAAACAGGCCCTTAATTCAGTCACTCCATAAAACAGAACTAAATACTAGTATAGTTGAATGTCCGGATGTTGCTATGTATATAAAAAAAGGAAAGTCTATTTTTTAACCCTCAACTCTGATCTAGGTATATTTTTCAATCCTTAATTGTAAA
The DNA here is from genome assembly GCA_017311315.1 of Dendrocalamus latiflorus. Lineage (NCBI taxonomy): Eukaryota > Viridiplantae > Streptophyta > Magnoliopsida > Poales > Poaceae > Dendrocalamus > Dendrocalamus latiflorus. The sequence continues at coordinate 43,404,273 of CM029628.1, forward strand.
ACTATTGAAAATGGGTCCCTTAACTCATGAAACCAGATCGCGTGACTCCCTCGACCGAAATCAGAGTGGTTTTAGAATCCGTCAAATTGCACGCATGTCATACTCCTTGGTCTGTGGGTTTTACAATCTGTCAAATTGCACGTATGTCATACTCCTTGGTCCATGTTCAAGACAGGGCAGATGGGGGAGCCCATAGGCCGTTGTAGCGCAGCACCCCAAGGGGCACGCCTTGCGGTGCGTGGGTACCTGCCATGCTGACAACGATTGTCGGAGGTGACTAAGGCCCTTAGGCTTTGGCCGCCAGCGCAGCTGACAACAGTCCACACCCCGAGCCGAGCGATGAACCAACAGAAGTCGTTCCACATACGGCTAGGGCGCATCGTCGATATCCGTCCGTATTCCTCTCGGCAATTTGAAGCACCTTTGACTCTCTTTTCAAAGTTTGTTTCATCTTTTCCTTGCGGTACTTGTTCACTACCAGTCTCTCGTCTGTATTTTGCTTTGGACAAAATTTACCGCCTGGTTTGGGTTGCGTTCCCAATCAACCTGACTCATTGACGACGCCTTGTGGTGCAACAAGGTCTGAGCCAGACGGAGCTCTCACCCTCCTAGGCGCCCCATTGGGCATGGTCCGTCGCTGAGGATGTCTCACCAAACTACAATTCAGATGGCACAACCACTTGATTCTTAATCTTGGATGCTCCCGATCCACTCGTCATTTTTAGGGGAATTCTGCTAAATTTTTTCTCCTCTGCTTATTTATATGCTTAAACTCAGCGGATAGTCCCATCTGATATGGGGTCACAATCTGAGTGACATGTGCTCTGATCGATGGGTCCTTAAGGCCGTTGGATTGGCTACACAGTGGTTCAATGCGTGGGAGTACGAGATTGCCCACTTTGAGGGTATGTGTGCCCTCGGTTGGGTGGCCTCCGGTGTCCCTTGCGTTTATATATGGGTCTGTTCTTTTTGGCTGGAGCTTATGGTTTTTGGCTGCAGCTTGTAGCTTTTGGGCTGTTTGTGCGAGAGATTACAGAGTAACAGAAACTCACGTGCGGTTTTTGCTGATATAAATGAAGTCGGTACAATATATACTACAATTAACTAGTAGACCCTATCTTGAAAAGATATTTCGTTTAAAAGTTAGTTACTGTAGAAAAACTAAAAAACAGCTTTTAGAAGCTAAAAAGAATAGGACCTGACTTATAATTGTTCGCGAGATTTTGCCATTCACATCAGCTATCGGAGAGACAACAGTAGCATTTTTTTTTTGTCTAGTACGCTGAGCTTACTCGTTCATACAAATCGTTCTATTTGTATTGATTTGAACCGGCACGCATCTAAACAGGGAATGCACGGTACGATTTATTTGATCGTGTACAATACAAATAACCCGGCCAGCTTACCGTAATCCATGACGCTCGATGCAACGGCGAGGTGATTGATTCAGGCATATTCATCTCCAACGTCCTCGAGCGTGTCATCGCGATGCCCCTCGCCGAACTACGCTGACCACAGAGCAAAGCATAGAGCCTGGAGCCAAATCCAATCCTACGTGCACCGCCATTAAGCCGGCGAAAACGAGGCGTGGTAGTCGATGGCTATTCACAACTCCTATCTTTAACACTAAAGAAGAGTTCGATCCAATATTTTATTTGTCTTAGTGAATTCTAATTCGACATTAAAAGTATATTAATTTTTTCCCAATAAACAAAAACTTTTTTCTATAAATACTACGTATTTGATTCCATCCATAAATTGACTTTTCCTCCTATGCTCTAATTTCTAGTATCAATAAGAATTTGAGTTCTTATTGTTCTTATGTTATGGTATAAATATACCATACCAATTCGTTATGTATAGATGATGGATGAGATTTCATGGATAGAGAGTCAGTTCCAATACATTTATGGAATGTTTCCGTTCGCGTGTATCCAGCAGGAATTGAATTCACAAATTTACCAATTACGAGTTAGGCGCTTTAATCATCCAGCCATGGATGTTTAATAGAGATCATCGTACATGTAAATAACCAATTTTTATATAGAAAGACATGCCATAGGAAAATGAAACCGAAAATATTCAGAGATGCTGCACCGCGCGCCGGTCTTCACGTAATCACGTGCCCTCGGGTTCCAGAAGCTGTTTCCGTTCGCCGCGGCGTGTGCAGCAGCAGCTTCACACAGATCGATCAAGTCAGTCACAGGCGCGCACCAAAAGTTTTTACGTACCGGAGGAAAAAATATGGCCGTGGTAGCGTCAGCGTGGACAGAAGCGGCAGGGTTTCTCCTCTGCTGATCCATCCGTCAGTAGTCACCAAACCATCTGGTCGTATCATCTTTACTACTTCCGTTGATCCTCCCAACTACCAGTAGAAAAATGCAGAATCCGACAACTAGTAAGATCTCTGAAGGGCCATTATTGATTCTACTTGCAAGAATTGGCCACTGCTGGTTTGACAAATCTTTGCAACAAGCAACACACACAATCTTGGTTTCGTCGGTAAGCGACATGGACGTACGGACATGACACAGAGTGAGAGTCTTACAGATGGTGGCAAGTTCATCAACCGTCTAGAACACAGCAGGCAACTCGTTTGATCGAGGAAGGCCTGACTCGTCTGTCGAAGTCAGCATCACAATGCAAGTGCAGCGCTTTCTCCAACTCGGCTGTCGTTTTGGCGTGTGCTCGGTTTCTGGTGCGCGTGGTTGGCTGTGTTTGTACTATGGAACTCGAATGGTAGGTATTTTAGATAGGCCGTCGCCCATCGTCCGTGGGCCATGGGAACGTGTAACTGTGTGAAGTACACACTTCACTTCACTTCACGGGAGGAGCAACTATTGATCCGATATTTTTATAGGCCAAATCTCTCGGAAACACCAATTCGGCCCGGAAATCTGAAACAGGATCCAACTCTTCCATATCAGCAAGAAAAGTGGGATCACACTGATACGGGAGGAACTCTGTGTGGCTCAGCAAGTACAAACTCCGAACCATTGATACCAAAATCTGATAAGGACTGACTAATGTGGAACTCAGTTGCACTTGTTGAAGGCTGACCTGGTGACTGGAGAAAAGATCCAACTTCGACTGACCCTTCCTGTTGTTCAATAGTGCTCTGAAATTTTGATTTTGGAGGCTTCCCAGACCCAGAAGCAGCCTTCTGCTTGCCTAAATATGTCAGACCAGATATATGCCTAGTAGACATTGGAAAAGCAGAAGATGAAGCCCAATGAAAACCTTCTTCCCCTTCGAAACAAGCTGCTGACGCTACCCTGCAGACATAAATATGCAATTTGTCAGCAAGTTCGCATTCCATAAGATTGTTCGATAGAAAATGTGGGTGTAACTGAACATTTAACGGCACAACATGAATTCCAAAGCCAGTTCTGTGTGTAATCATGTGAAGGAGAACGAAAAACATGCAGGCACAAAAACTCAAATCAAAGTTAGCACTTACCTGAAACTATTCTCAGCACGTACATGAGAAAGATTGGTTAGTAATGATCGCCCAACTGGTTCCCTGACCTATTTTAGAGATTTGGGATCAGATATAAACACATTGACTACTGATGGAAAGTCAGTGTCATATTCAGCTTGCTCAGTTAAGAAGTCTAGTTCTAATCCTAAATAAATGTGATACGATTCTGGATTGCTCATGGGAATTATTAGTCCTGGACACTCAACCTGAGCTTTTGCCAGGGCCTTCTTAACTAGCTTCACACTTGGTCTACAGTTTGTCATGGATCGGTTTTTTCTTATTCTTCTGGGCTTCTTTGAAGGAGAGAATGTATCGAGTGAACCTGTTATGGACCAATATTAGTACACGCATGAACAGCACCACTAGTACTATAGTGTCTCGCGAACAACACTCGCAGGGGTACTATAGTGATGCTACATATTTGTATAGTTTGATAGCATTAACAGCATATGGCAGGTTAGAAATATAATAATTAGTTTTATTATTATTTAGTTTTATTTTTTAGATTTATTCCATATATTAAGGATTAGTTTCCTTAATATAATGATATGTATCTTAAGGATTAAATCTAGCTATTCCTATAAAAAAAAGGCAGTATTGTACCTATTATCATCAAGAAATGAATAAGTAAAGTTTCTAATTTTTCTCTTCTTCTAAAATCAAGGCCTCTCTACCAGAGTCCTGCTATGGCTAAATGAGAGCGAGCGTTATACCCTCGGTCCTCATACCTATACCATAACAAAACCTGAATAAATACCAGTAACATGGCAGCAGAGATATTCTGACCTCCACACAGAAGAAAGTGCAGTCATGAAATGCTTCTGAAGAAGCAACTTATTATTAGGCAGCTCGCCGATAACATTTAGTAGCGTATGAACTTGATCCTGTAAAGCAGCATAGATAAATCATCAATTTATCAGATTTTTTCCCGTCAGGGAAGGACAAAATACGTTCCCTGTCCCAAAAAAAATATTCATAATTGTAAATAAATATTATGGGACATTCTTTTTCTTTCATATGAGAGCAACTATACCCCACACTAAAAATGTAACTCGCCTCGTATGCTTTCAAGGTGGCTTTTTCCCCAGTCCCAGAAGAAACCTTATCACTGTTTAAATTGTCCACTGACGATAGAATATGTTTGCAGAATAGCTCTTGAAATCTCTCGTAGCAATGCAGAGGATGGCGATATCTCCCTCTATAAAATCCACCACCAGCTATGGAATAAATTAATTCACTAGCAAGTTCCCACTGAGGTCCATTATCGTATACAGCTCCACAAAGAACTTTATCGGCTTGTATTGTCCATGCATCTGAAGGGTAGTCTCGAGACCAAACCTGGCCCTTCTTTTTCAACCTTTCTGGCTTGATTACCATGATGCGTTTTACTGGTACACAAGAGATGGGTGTTCTGTCCTTGCTCTTGACAACTGACACTTTTGATTCAGAATCATTGACTTCGAGCCTTACATTGGGCTGCTTGCTTTGAATCAAGTGCTTTGACGACAAGGCCACATCCAAAATAGAATTGGACTTGAGTTTCTTGAATTTCTTCAACCATTTGCTGTTGCTATTTTCTTCTTCATGTGCAGATATTGGGTCTGTTCTTTTTTTAGGCTTATGGTTGTGACTTATGGTTTTTTACTGAAATATTTGTATTTTGGGTTGTTTGCGATAGAGATTACGTAGAAAGAGATACTCGCTTGTGATTCGGCTGGTATAGATGTTGGGCTTTTAACATATACTACAATTAACTTGTAGACCCCGTCTTAAGAAAATATTTCGTTTGAAAATTAGGTACTATAGTAAAAACTACAAACCGCTTTTAGAAGCCGCAAATAGCAGACCCATCTTCTTACGCATGTTAGAATAAATAGGTCGTGAGTCATCACCTATAACTGTACGAGAATGCATTTTCATCGATGCTATCATATCTATCGAAGTTTCCTCAAGCATATTTTCTGACTCAGATGACACATTTCCCTTTTCAAGGACTTAAGACTTCGCTGCCTTATTCTGCCTTTTCATTTGAGTCTGTTGAGTGCTGTGTATTCATGACAGAAGCAACCAAACTTTATTCTTCAAGGAAAGTTAAACAGAGCAAGCTATTGAAGACATACTGATCCACTCAAGTAACTGGGAAGATAACATGAAAGTGCAGTATGGAAGATGAGAATCTAATTGCTATTTATGAAAAACTGAAGACCGCACCATTAGAACTTAGAAGCATAAGTTGCCCACTACAACCGGGTAATCTGGTTTTATTCCAAACCTTTCGCTGCTTCCTAGGCCTGATATTCTTGTTCTTCCATCAACTGCCAAAGAAGCAATTACATTACATCATCAACCACTGGCATAAGAGTATGAGATACAATGAGACGAGATACAAACAGACCCGCTTTTTTGCTAAATCCTCGACATTTTGGTGGTTGGCTCTACGGATGGAAACGGATCGGATATGATCGAATAGTATTAAATACGAATACTAATCTATATTTTTAAAATAAATACGAATACGAATTCAAATATTCTCAAATATGGATATGAATATTCTCAAATATGGATATGAATATTCTCGAATACGAATGCAAATATTTTTTAATATGGATTTTGCTTACTACATTCGCGTTTTCTCGAATACGAATATCGGATAAAATGGATTCCTAGCGGTTTTACCGATTTTTCACCGGTTTGACTAGTGACCGGTTTTAAGCCGTCTAAATTCAAATATTGAATCACAAAATTCGTCCGGATTTTTCATGGGGTCTGGAAACGGATCGAATACGAATACATATATGAATATTCTCGAATACAAATGCGAATGTGAATATTCACAAATACGGAAACAAATATTGGTGAATACGAATACGAACTTTTTTAAATACGAATTTTGCTTACCACATTCATATTTTCTCATATACGAATATCGGATAAAACGAATTATCTGTTACCGTTTCTCACCCCTAGGCTCTGGTGGCAAAATCAATACCCCACCCTGTGATGGACGTTATGTCAACATATTGAAAAGAAAAGAAAGGAGGTTGTCGGACCACGGGATGCTGAGGTGAAAGCTAGCTCTTGTTAGGCGATATTATACAAGTACAATGTGTCAAGTAAAATGAGTGAGGAAGATCACACCAACATGTAATTTCACAAATAAAATGTAAATGATGCAAGACAACCCTCGGACGTTTGGGCCTGTTCTTTTTTGTTGAGACTTATGGTTTTTGGTTACGGCTTGTAGGTTTTAGACTGTTCATATAAAAGATTATAGAGTAACAGAAACTCGCGTGCGGTTTTTGTCAATATAAATAAAGTTGGTATAATTGTTAGATATTTGATCTCAGGCCAAACGGCCGAGACGTGGGGAAACCCACTTCCCTGTTTTTCAGCGCCCTGATCGGGGGTCCCTAACCAACTCATGGTTACGGTCCCCCGTTGCAACAGCGTATAAAGAAGGATGGGTACCGGCCTCTCCCGTACGACGTCGTTCGCGTGAGAGTCAGAAACCCCAAACAAATCCTAAGGACCCGATCTCCTAAACACTGCTAGCAACGGGAAGGCCGGCGCTGCTACTGCAGGACCTTACCGGCGACGACCCTCTGCACCGCACCGACTCTACCTCACGCCTGCATCACGCAGGCACGGGTCTTCGCTCCATGGCGTTCATCGGCGACCGTGAGTCTTCCCGACCCCCCTCTAACCCTAGGTGTTCTAGTGCTGGACTAGTGGATAATGTGATGTGCATGATGATAAGGACCTAACATTTGGTATCAGAGCGTGCCCTAGTCTCCTAGAACCCTAACTGCTGCTAATGTGCTCGGATCTAATGTTTAATGTCACGGTTCAGCAAGATAGAAGGAGGGGATTTATGAAACCTTTGCAAAATCCTAATGAAATCCCCAAATCCGAGCACTCAATCCCCAAAACTTAATCAACAATCTTCGGATTTGGATCGGGAAGAACAAGAATCAAAAAAAAGGGAAGGGGGCTTACCCGCGCCGACCGCCGGCGGCGTCGCTGCTCCCGGGCGCCGCACCACCGCTCCGCCATGGGGCCGCCGGAGCCGCCTTCGCGCCGCTCCATGCGCCGCCGTGCTGGGCTGCCGCCCCGTGCGGGTGCCGCCGTGCGCCGCTGTCGCCCCTCCCGTTGGCGCCGCCTTGCGCCCCGAACACGGGCGCCGCCGCGCCGCCCATCCTCCGCGCGGGAGCGCGCGCCGCCGTCGCCCTGCGCGGGTTGCCGCCGCCTGTGCCCTTGATTTTCGGGTGGAGGCAGTTTTTTTGGCATCTAGGGTTAGGTTTTGGGGTGTTATCCCCTCCGCTTATGAAGTTCAACCGTTGATTTTGATCGGAGGGCTCAGATTTTTTTGGTGAGGAATGATGGGCCGGTGGAGGCCATAGACCGGGCGCATAAGGTGGGCCACGCGGTGGCTGAGGCAGGGCGCTTTTTGGGCCGCGCACGTAAGTTTTGGGCCTATGGCGGCCACGGGCAAGGCTGGTGGAGCCGCAAGGCTAGCTCACGGGCCGGAAAAAAAAGGGAGGGCTGTTAGGTTTTTGGCCCAGCAGTGCATGATGTTATTTTTCCAGCACCTATTTCATGCATATATTTACATGAAATTGTTTATGGTGTATATTTCATGATGATGGATTTTATGTTCAGTATATATATTTCATGTATTTATGATTCATCTCATGTTTAATTAATAATGTCTCTTATGAAATTATTAACGGATAATGTTGTTAAGCTGCTGAAAAATATTATGCTCTTTTCCGCTGCGTAATGCTCTGCCCCTAATTGAATGGAACCAACGGGAAATTCAATTGGAGGACTGTATTTAATTTTACATGCTATTACCTTTTGACCAACGTTAATTGTAATTGCATGTACTCAATTATGTTTATTTTATTCATGCTATTACTCTTTGACCAACATTAATTATAATTGCATGCGATAATTTATGTTAAAATTTTTCGCTTCTGCCCAACGGTGATGCGAAAAATTCTTATGAGCATGTTGTTAATCATACCAACGTAAGATTAATTTTTATGCAAATTAATTATGAGCTTTCCTAATGTAAATTTTAATTTTTTCAGCTGCTTCTGTTTCCGCTCATGTAAATGCTATTGAGCCACTTAATGGTAGTAACTTCCAGAAATGGAAGTTTACACTTATGACGACTTTTCAGCTCTTGGATCTGGACTACGCGTTCAGATTCGATGAGCCTGTCGCTCCTACTGAAGGGGAGGACAATTATGATGACAAAATGAAGGAATATAAAGCTAATACTGAGAAGTGGGAGCGGTCTAACCGTGTTTCACTTGCTGTGATGAAAAACTCTATCAGTGAGGCAATAAGGGGAGCAATCCCTGAAAAGGAAAGGGTAAAGGACTATTTGTCCTCCATCGAGGATCACTTTAAAGGGTCCTCTAAAGTTTATGCTACCACACTGATGCACAGGCTCATGAACACTAAGTACAATGGTACTGGAAATATTCGTGAGCACATTATGACCATAATCAATATTGCTGCCAGACTTAAGACAATGGACATGGCTATTTCTGATGGTTTTGTTGTCCATTACATTATGATGTCTCTTCCCAAGCAATTTGAAGCTTTCAAGGTGAACTACAACACCATTAAGGACAAGTGGACCATGAGCGAGTTGATCGCTAATGTTTCACAGGAGGAAGAGAGGCTCAAGGCTGAGGGGGCTACTGATTTTGTGAATCAAGTCGGCTCTTCAAATAAGGCTGGTCCCTCTAGAAATAGAGGTGGCTACAAAGGAAAGGGAAAGAAGGAGCAAACCTACTCCCCTTATCAGAAGCCACAGCACCCACAGCATCCTAAGGCGCCTAAAAACGCTTCAGGACCTGGGAGCTCAAATGAACAGAAGAAAAGTGGTGAATGTTACTTTTGTCAGTCGAAGGACCATTTCAAAGATGATTGTCCTGGATGGCTGAAATGGCTCGCCAAGAAAGGTACTTATGAAATCACTTTTGTTGATGAAGCATTTTATGCTGATTTTCCTATAAATTCTTGGTGGATTGATTCTGGTGCCACTGTGCACGTTACGAATTCCTTGCAGGGATTCCATATGTTGAGAAGTCTCAGAGGGGAAAGAAGCCTTAGAGTGGCTAATGGGATAGAAGCCGAAATTCAAGCTATTGGATCGGTTTCTTTAGTTTTGAATAATGGTTTTGTAATGAAACTTAATAATGTTCTTTATGTTCCCTCGATGAGAAGAAACTTGATTTCCATTTCATTATTAGATAATGATGGATATTCTTGTAATTTTGGACACGGAATGTGTTTGATTTATTTTAATAATGATAATGTTGGTCGTGCCATCCGACACGACAAGCTTTATATGTTATCCCTGCAAGATTCTCCTATATCCATGAATGTATGTGATGTGAATAAAAAGCGCAAGCGAATTGATGAGACTTCGTCGAAATTGTGTCACTGTCGTTTGGGCCACATTTCGAGGGGGAGAATTGAACGTCTCATTAAAGAAGAAATTCTCCACCCTTTAGACTTTAATGATTCGGATAATCATTGCCTCGATTGTATCAAAGGCAAGTATGTAAAGCAAATAAAGAAAAGTGCTACTCGAAGCACAGGGATTTTGGAATTAATTCATACCGACATATGTGGTCCTTTCCCTGTGACATCAGTGGATGGTTATGATTCTTTTATTATGTTCACTGATGATTACTCACGTTATGGTTATATCTATCCTATTAAAGAAAGATCGGAGGCACTTGATAAATTTAAGATATTTAAGGCTGAAGTTGAAAATCAGCACAGTCTAAAGATTAAAGTAGTGCGCTCGGATCGTGGGGGAGAGTATTATGGGCGACACGCAACTTATGGGCAGATTCCTGGTCCTTTTGCCAGGTTTCTACAAGAAAATGGTATAGTCGCCCAGTATTCAATGCCTGGTGATCCCCAGCAAAATGGAGTTGTGGAAAGAAGAAACCGCACACTTATGGACATGGTTCGAAGTATGTTGAGCTACTCCACTTTGCCTGTAAAGTTATGGATGGAAGCATTAAAGACCGCTGCACATATACTCAATCGGGTTCCTAGTAAATCGGTGCCTAAAACACCTTATGAATTATGGACTGGGAGAAAACCTAGTTTGAACTACCTCCATGTGTGGGGTTGTGCAGCTGAAGCTAAAATATTTAACCCACATATTGGGAAATTAGATCCCAAGACTGTGAGTTGCCATTTTATTGGCTACCCTGACAGGTCTAAAGGGTACCGATTCTATTGTCTAGATCGTACCACAAAATTTGTAGAAACAAGACACGCTGTGTTCTTGGAAAATGATGGCATCAGTGGGGACTTGGAGCCCAGGAAAATTGATCTTGAGGAGAAACGGATTTATGTTGCTTCACCGCTAATCCGACAGACTGATTTTCCTGTGCCCCAAGTGGTTGTGCCCATAGTTGATCCTGTAGTTGCAACTCCTGTTGCATCTCCAGTTAATTCTGTGGCTACTCCTTCTGTTGAGGGCTCTGAAAATACAAGTGCAATACCTAATGCTGAGCCTTCACAGCCCTCTGTGACAATTAATGAACAACCTGATGAGCCTACTAATGAACCTGTCAGGAGATCACAACGAGTGAGGAGATCTGCTATCCCAAGTGATTATGAGGTTTACTTGAATGAGGATGATCTTGGGAAGGCAGATGATCCTAGCTCTTATAAGGAAGCAATGAAGAATAAGGATTCATCTAAATGGCTAGATGCCATGAAAGATGAGATTGAGTCTATGGGCGCTAATGGCGTATGGGACTTAGTGGAAATTCCTAATGGAGCCAAAACAGTAGGCTGCAAATGGGTCTACAAGACCAAGCGTGACTCCAAAGGGAATATCGAAAGGTTTAAGGCGAGACTTGTAGCAAAAGGGTTTACGCAAAGAGAAGGCATTGACTATAATGAAACCTTTTCTCCTGTCTCAACTAAAGATTCATTTAGAATAATAATGGCGCTCACAGCACATTTCGATTTAGAGTTGCACCAAATGGACGTTAAGACTGCATTCCTGAATGGAGACTTGTATGAAGACGTTTACATGACACAACCGGAAGGTTTTGTTGTGGAAGGCGAGGAATATTTAGGATGCAAGCTAAGGAAATCCATATATGGCCTGAAGCAAGCTTCTAGGCAATGGTACCTTAAGTTTGATGAAGTCATAAGGAAATTTGGATTTAAGGAGAATGATGTTGATAATTGTACATATGTTAAGTTCAGGGGGAGTAATTACACCTTCTTAATTCTTTATGTGGACGATATATTATTGGCCAGCAGCAGTGTGGACATGCTGCGGGAAACTAAAAATTTTCTCTCGTCCAATTTTGACATGAAAGATCTCGGTGAAGCATCTTATGTTCTTGGTATTGAAATTCACCGAGATAGGTCCAAAGGAATATTAGGTTTATCACAAAAGGCATACATTGACAGAGTACTAAAGAGATACAATATGCATAAATGCTCTGCCTCGCCTGCTCCTATTGTGAAGGGCGATAAGTTTGGGAAATTTCAATGCCCAAAGAATGACTTTGAATCTGATCAGATGAAGGCTATACCTTATGCTTCTGCTGTCGGAAGTATTATGTATGCTCAAGTATGTACACGCCCTGATTTAGCTTTTGTTACCGGGATGCTTGGCAGATATCAGTCAAATCCAGGACCGGACCACTGGAAAGCTGTTAAGAAAGTCCTGCGCTATATGCAAGGCACTAAAGGTCACATGCTCACATATAGAAAATGCGATAACCTTGAGGTTGTCGGTTATTCTGATGCTGATTTTGCGGGGTGTAAAGACACTAAGAAGTCCACATCAGGTTATATTTTCACCCTCGCAGGAGCAGCAATTTCATGGAAAAGTGTAAAGCAAACACTTACTGCATCGTCGACAATGCAGGCTGAATTTGTGGCATGTTATGAGGCTACCGGGCAGGCTGTATGGCTTAAGAACTTTATCCCGGGATTAAGAGTGGTAGACAGCATTTCTAGACCACTCATTTTGTACTGCGACAATCAACCCGCAGTTTTCTATTCGAGTAACAACAAGTCAAGTGCAGCTGCCAAGCACATTGACATAAAGTATCATGTTGTGAAAGATAGAGTCCAGGATCAAACAATTAAGGTTGAGCATATTGGAACTAAATTTATGCTTGCGGATCCGCTCACAAAAGGCTTACCACCCAATATTTTTTGTGATCATGTTGCCGGCATGGGTTTATTGGAGAGCCTGTGATCCTGGAATAAGAGGACCATATAAAGTAACCAACTCTCATGAAGTATTATGTTATCCGATTGATATAGAACGGAGCACTATAAGTATTGTTGTCCAGCGGTATTTAATTGACTGTTGTGACGCATTATTTTGGTGTGAACTTTTATTGAGAGAGGGCTTATGATGTTTAGCCTTACGATCAAGGGGGAGAATGTTGGATATTTGATCTCAGGCCAAACGGCCGAGACGAGGGAGACGTGGGGAAACCCACTTCCCTGTTTTTCAGCGCCCTGATCGGGGGTCCCTAACCAACTCATGGTTACGGTCCCCCGTTGCAACAGCGTATAAAGAAGGATGGGTACCGGCCTCTCCCGTACGACGTCGTTCGCGTGAGAGTCAGAAACCCCAAACAAACCCTAAGGACCCGATCTCCTAAACGCTGCTAGCAACGGGAAGGCCGGCGCCGCTACTGCAGGACCTCACCGGCGATGACCCTCTGCACCGCACCGACTCTACCTCACGCCTGCATCACGCAGGCACGGGTCTTCGCTCCATGGCGTTCATCGGCGACCGTGAGTCTTCCCGACCCCCCTCTAACCCTAGGTGTTCTAGTGCTGGACTAGTGGATAATGTGATGTGCATGATGATAAGGACCTAACAATAATATGTACTGCAATTAACTAGTAGACTCTATCTTTGAAAAAATACTTCGTTTAAAAGTTAGTTACTATAAAAAAAACCAAAATCTGAAGCTAAAAATGTAAAAAGAACAGGATCTTTGTTTCCTGCCTCACGGTCTATCTTCGACCATGGTTCTGCAATCTTGCATAGATTGCAACTCACTTGGACTTTTACACTCGCTTCACGCAAGGAGTTGCTACAATTGGCTCCCTTGAGTTCCATTGATGGGACTGAACTCCCCACAACCAACCACACCACCACATTTCGATGTTAAGTGAATTTGACTGCAACTTTGTTCAATTGATCATTTCATGGCTACTGAATATGGAAATAATTTACTCTTCGATATTCAAATTTGCATGCACGTGTCTACGTTGTTTGCTATAAAACATGGATATGTTTTCAGCTGGTCGCGCGCGCGCGAGAGAGAGAGACTTGGCGGTGGTTTTCTCAGTTGAGATTCAGAGCCATTGAGCTCACAAACACTCCGCGATCGCCGATTGCAAGCACATTCCCACTGATCAAAGTAGAACGCACTCACATTACTGCATCCGAAGCAAATCTAACCAATTTCAGGGAATTTTCAGATAGAAAAGCCACCAGAACCGGCAAAGTAGCAACAACATGTTTTAACCCCGTCCCACCCGAGCTGCACAAACCCAAAGTAACGCACAAAGGCAGAAGCCCCGCCTCACCACACCAGCAGCAGCAGCTACAAGCGGGGCCAAATCAGCCCACCCGATTCCTCACCTCCGCGAATGTTTGGATACGTAGACAATATTTTAATTCAAAATTTTATTAAAAAAACAAATATAGTAACAAACTAGTAATGCCAAACACAAAACTAACAGTAGGTTATTTATTGTACTTCAGAAAATACGCAAAAAAAATGTCAAAGTCAATCGAACATGTGAACGACTTATTGTTGTGCTTGATGAAGAACAGGAAGCAGTGTGGTCTTGATGTAGTGCATGACGTAGATGAAGCAGAGCAGCGAGCGGTCGCGCAGATGTGCGCTACCCAGAAACCTTATTGCCGCCCCTGTGCAGATCTTCATGGCAGTAACGGCTCGGAGATACCACTCCTCTTCTACACAGTGCACATCGGGAAGAAGAGTCGACGAGGTTCAGACAGTGCGGTACATCAGCACAAGTTCACAGAAGTGAGAAATGGAGGCAATGAGATTATCTGCTATATACTTTGGGCGTCTCCAAGTATATATATAGACAAATTGTGAACTGATAAAATTAAACAGTCATTTACCTACTGGTAACTAACACATTTAACCATTCATTTAACCACTGGTAACTGCCTGTCATCAAAATCCAATAAAGTCTCAAATTCAAACATTTGAATCTCATTCAAACACAGAGAAAGAGTGAGGTGCACGGTTTAGCAAAAATAAAGATGGATTTGGTATGCTAAATGGCGTGCCACGCCACAGCACGGCCGCACATCACCAGTCACAAGTCACACGATTTTCACACAAAAATGTGAGAATACGGGCGTGCGTGATTAACCAAAGTACTCCTTATGCCATCTCTATTCATATTCAAGGAGTGGTGAGGATTCCACCTTATAAATTGGTCTCCCTCATTTTGTCTTAGCAATGTGGTACTAAACTATGCATACTTTGGAAATAAGAAAATGAGCTTAGCTTATATGGACCAATTTCTAACAGGGAAAGCTCTAGAAGCTGGCGTGAGGCCACAGCGAGGACCCGAGGAATTTGAATTGGAGGGGAAGCACCTCGATGGTTCTGCCTTCGAAGATAACGCCGAATGGCCACTGCGGAGAGAAATTGTGAAGGGTGGGATTCACGGCGAGCGGCAAGATCGACGGGATTGAGGACGGGGTGAATGGAATCTCGGGTGTGCAAATGGACGGGAGTGCCCATGGAGAAGGGTAGCCTGAGATGGCAGCGGCGTGCGGGGAAGGACAGGGGTAGTCTCGAGATTTCAGGTGCGCTCAGTGGATTCTCCGGTGCTTTTGACCTCTTTAGATCACGAGCGGTGGTTGCGCATTGATTTGGCATAGGCACGGCGCTGCGACTAGGAGGCGCCGTTGCCGTCCCGTCTTGCCTTTTAGGGTCAGAGAGGGGGTGATTTGGTGGAGTCAACACGCTGGCGCGTTCGCGTTTTCGGCTCGGTTGAGTTGGGTTCTCGGCGGCTAGTCACTTGTTCGAGGTGTTTCGGCGTGGGCCATGGCGCGGCAAAATGGTGGGCATTATGGTACAATAGTTGGGCCAAATATGGCTTCTCTTTACTCAGTTTACATCTCATAAAACTTATGAGCCCATAGTCACAGGCTTATAGCCCATTACTTGTATCAAATCTACCTACCTCATTTGCGTAGCTTTCATATTAACTTTTGCTAATAACTTTAAACTGTATTTTATAATTTTTTATTGAAAATAAATAGTAATAGCTTAAAGACATAGTTGTTAGAAAAAGTAGACGAGCGGTAGAAAAAGTGAGAGGAGTGGGTTGTGTGATGCATCTATGACCTTCTGTCTTATCTTCAAAACAAAACGATAGCGAGAGAAGTGAAAAAACCAGAAGCATAAGACAATAGGGACAGGACAGGGCCGGGCCGGCACCGTTGCTGGCTCGGCCTGCACTGCATTCATCTGACCTTTTCGCTTTTAAGCACTCTCTCATACATAGCAGACCAGGACGAAGAGAAAATGTGGTAAGAGCGCGCATTGTATGGTGTAAATAACGTACGTACGTCGACGTTTCATGACAATTGACACCACACGAGAACGGCGAAACATTGCAGAATGGATGATTAATAAAGGAGACTTTAGTTGGCTAGCAGTATGTTTATCCGATCCGCTCGACTTGCGCGGCACGAATCTAGCTAGTTTTTCCGATTTGTCTTGTCTTTTCATGCAGCGACTGGTATTCTGGTCCTACCAGATTGCGTGGCTGCCAAGGTGAGCATACATGCATGAGACAAACAAACATCTAGTAGGAAGTTTCTCTGATGTTTCAACGTATGCATTTTGTGTTCTGTTCGTTTTAAAATGCAGCACCTCACATCAGCCGATTGATTCACGATTGCGAGTGTCCCCACAAACATATCGGGACAGGTATGTTAAGTATCACTTCGATGGTTCAGATCGTTTTTGCTACATGCATGATGGCTTGCATATTTAAGTCCAACTTGGGTATAAATTTGGGGTTCAGTGTTCGAATTAAGACCTTGACGGTAATATCTAAGAATTTTGGTCAAAAATAGACCCTTGTAGCACGTAAATACCAAATCTAGCTCTCGGAACACCGTAATTCCGTTTCTAACCCCCTCCCGACCGCACGTTTAATCTGACGACGACATGTGGCAGTCGTGCAGTCGCCGACCGCACGACTGCACTGTTCATGCGAGTCATGCGGTCGGCAACCACACGACTCAACTGGCATATCACTCGACAATCCACAAACAAAAACCTGTATCCATCGCCTCCTTACCTAATGTTCCCCGGTTGTTAATTACCATGCATAGGAAAGCATTTATTCATAGGACGTGATGTTCGATTAGGGGAGAAGATGAGGCAGCTTGGAAGTATTGAATATGCTAGTTGAGTCATGAACAGTGCAGTTGTGCGGTCGACAACCGCACGACTACCACATGTCATTGTCAAATTAAACGTGCGGTCAGGAGGGAGCTAGAAACAGAATTACAGTGCTCCAGAAGCTAGATTTGGTATTTACGTGCTTCAGGGGTTTATTTTTGACAAACTTCAATATCTAACCGTATTGTTATTCTGATACGCACATGGTACTTAATTAACGCAGGGGTGACGGCAGCTGCTGTGATATGACCATTTTTCCCTTTTATATACTTCACAAAAGAAGACAAGTTGACTGTCTTACACGGTTGTCATTCTCATGCAAGCGAATGATCAAGTCTTCGTCATCTATAGATTATAAACCCGTGTAATTAAATCATGATCACTCGTTACTTCTCGATCCATATAGAGCTAAGGTCTTTGTACTGGCCCGGCAAAAAAGAGTGACAGTCTTGTACTGTTACTTTACCTTTGACTGACGAATGAATTGACAGGAGAGAAAACGAGTGCTGACCAATTAATTGGTTGAATGGCTATCGCTGATCGACCGGGCTTAGGACAAGGGGGAAGTGCGACCATGTACGTACGAAACTATTCACTTTGGTTGGAGGTGCGATCTCCCTAGGTGGCCACTAACTCTGATGACATGGCACCAATAATTTTTGATGGCGCATGTCAAGAAAAGGAAGCATGCAGTCTCTGTCTAGTACATAGAGTGGATCTCGGCCACCTGCTACTACTAAATATGATCGACTGCATCCACCACTAAACACAAAACAACAAGAAAAAGAAAGGCGTGGTCGTTTTCCCATCTCCATCCAATCCATCCCATATAGGAGTACTGCACATTTGCACTGAACCCCTATGTCCAATATATCAGTATTCAGTAGTCATGCAGTTGATAACCCTTTCTTTTTTTAGTTTATAGCCTTCTCTGAATAAATAAGTTGTTTTTTAGCCATTGTTTCAAAAAAACTTATTGAATTTTTTTTAAAACGACTTATCAACATTCGGTTCGTTCAACCAAATGATCACGCTAAAGTAAAAACTATCAGTCATAGCTATAAAGTTGTAGCAAAAAAGAACACACTGATGTGTTGCGGTCCTATCGTGCCATCACTTAAAAGGTTAATTACATACTAACAGTGCGCTTAAACGTAAAAACTCAAGACGTTAAAACTTTAAACTGTGTACGGTAAACTGATCCTGTCGGTACATCAGATCCGAATATTCCAAGTGCGATTAATAGCTGTGTTCCAAGTCCGACAAGCTCGATCAGGAGTCAGAAGGCTGCGCCCGCATGGACATTAGGATCACTCACTCACCTTGCATGATGCATGCATTATTGCATAATTTGCATTCAGCTGCGGTGAAAATTCTTGGAGACCGATGAGCCATAGCTCACCACGCCTCATAAGGGGCATGTTGTCTTAGGTTGTGATATATATTTTTTGGTTGTTTATAAGAGAGAATATAAAGAGATAGAGATTTACGTACGATTTTAGCCGATATAAATGAAGTTACTATAGTGTGTACTATAATCATTAAAAAGACATTATGTTTAAAAGTTAGTTACTGTTGAAAAAATAATTTACCGTAAAAAGTGGCTCGTAGAAGAAAAAATGAAGAGGGCAAGTCTCACAGGATTCTCAAGGTGAAACAGCCGCTGTTGCTAGCATGTGGAGCTGCTCAACTCACAGGCTTTCTTCCCAGCCTTTAGGGCTCATCGGTTTGTACGCCGCAAAAGGGCTGCTCAAACTGCTTTCCCCATAGCTTTAGGCTGCGGCATCGCCATCTTGCATCACATTTCCTAAGCAAGTAGTTTATCAGCAAGTAGTTTATCAGGCATCTGCACATACCAAATCCCAGCACGCCACCCCTGAGGCCGGCGCCCCCGATGCCCAGTCCGCCGCCCCCGATGCCCACACCGAGGCCGCCGCCGACGCCTAGGTCGTCGCCCCCGAGGTTGCCGCCCATGCCCAGGCCGCCGGCCACGAGGCCTTCGACGCCGCCGCCAAGGCCGCCGCTCGCGACTCCGCGGGCTCTCCCGCCACCCCTGAGGCCGGCGCTGGCAGCGCCCGTGCCCAGCCCGCCGCCCCCGAGGCCGATGCCCACACCGAGGCCGCCGCCGACGCCTAGGTCGTCGCCCCCGAGGTCGCCGCCCATGGCCAGGCCGCCGCCCCCGAGGCCTTCCACGCTGGCGCCTAGGCCGCCGACCACCACGCCTCTGCCTCCCGCGACTCCGCGGCCTCTCCCGGCACCACGTCCCCTCCCGACGCCGCCCCGGCCGGCGCCGCCTCGGCCAGTGCCGCCCCTCCCAGCGACTTCCTCGGCGACCCCGGGGCTTCGCGCAACGGAATCCCGGTAGGCAAGAGCACGGGCAAGTCCGGCCTCCGCATCATCAAAATCTTGGGGATCCATCTTGGGGAAGAGGAGAGGAAGGAGGCGCGTCTGGGAGAGGCGGTGGGAGGGGATTCGCTGGGAGGGGAGGCGTACAGAGGCGCTGCGACGGGAGGCGCTGGGAGGGGAGGCGCTGCGAGGGGAGGGGCGTCGAGAGAGGCGCTGCGAGGGGAGGGGCGTCCAGAGAGGCGCTGGGAGGGGAGGGGAGGGGATAGCGTTCGGGAAATATCCCAATGGCAAAGGTGGGTAATTGTTGTCAAGTTTATGGTCATTAAGATAAAGGGTGAGAAATAAGCTGAAATAAGCTCCTTTTTTGAGTTTATTGGATTATAATAATATGAGCTATTAGATTATAATAAGTTACCTTATAATTTAGGCTGTTTGTTTCCACTTATGATTATAAGCTGGATTATAATAATCTTAAGTGGAAATAAACAGGGCCTAAGCTGCATGCACAAATGGAGGCGAACTTAACAAAACGTCGCATCTCGCGACCATGGCACCACGTGTGAAGTCCTCCTGTAAACAATGTACTTACGTTCTCAGATTCTCCTGTAAACAATGTACATACGTGCTCAGATTTTCTACCGTCGTTGCCGTTTTTCGATCGATCGACGTCGGATCATAAAAAATAGTGGAACCATGACGTACGGGGAATATATTGATTGACGACGTGTTTCAAGGGCAATTTGTTTGTTACTTCTGTCTTTGCTACCTTGTCTGTGTGCTTAAAGTCGTTTTGCACCTGTGGCGATGGTCATAATTAGGGGTGGAAAAAAAACTCGTTAGTGGGGCTCGTTGGTCGGTTCAAATTGCTTCAATTACACTTGTTAATTGGTTAAACATTAAAATGAGTTGATTTCAAATGAATTTGAATTTTGCTCAAGCTCGACTCGGCTCGTTAGCTCGTTTCTAAAAATACTTTTAAATTATATGTAAAATAATATCAGATCAAACTATGTCATTTTTAGGAAAAACTCGATAAGACGAGGAGTTGGCTCGATATCCACCCCTCACATCTGCCGTTTTATTGCATGAACCTAATTGAAATACTTCTCGTAGATTGAAAATACCGTGTTTCTTCACTCAAATAGAAGGAAAAAAAGAGATTGAATAATTTGTGTCCTAAGAGTTCGTGAGAGGGCACAATACTAACGATGATCTATGGATGATCCAATAAATTACGTTGTCTTGAGTTTCAAGATGAGCTTTCCTGGGACTAAATGCCATTAATTAACTTGAATAATTCTTTTTCATTTATAGACTTCAATTGCACACGTAAAATTAACAAAAGAAAACTCTTTATTTGCAAGATTATCATGTACAAGTGTACAATTCAGTTGAATTAGTGCACCCGGCCCAAACATCTTAGTAGCAGTCTAGCAGATACCACTGTTAAGAAAGCATCAACTGATAGGATATACATACAGATGCATCGTGATTCATGAGTAGCCGCATTTTTCCACGGGTGGTGCTGGCCAGGCCTGCCGGTTGAAAACTGTATTTTTTGACCTCTGTCACTACTATCTGGGTTCAGGGCTCCACCTCTATTATATAACCATCACCAGTTCACCACCACTAGTCCACTACCTCTCTCTCTCTCACACACACACACGCACATTGGCACTGTGCCATGGAAGGAGGGGGCCTGCACTTGCCTGTTCTCGCGAGGATTCCAAAGAGGGTGCAAGAGATGTTTCTCCACAGGGGCTTGCTCGATGAATTGTCAAGTAAGGCTTAATTAATCCCTGCACCTGCATGGAGACGTTAGGTTCATGCATAAGCCTGATTCCTCTCCGGGAGAAATCATATCCATGAGTCGACCACACTGCATGGCTTTCCTTTGCCCACCATTTCTTTCTTTTGCTTTTCTGGTTCTGCAATGTTTGCAAAGACAATTAGGGGAACTGCAAACAAATGGATTTCATAAGAAATTTCGAGTTCTCTTAATGGGGGTTTGGTTACTGTATTCCCACATGGAGCAGAATAAAGCTAAGAGACTATTTGGAACGCAAGAATGGAAAATAGAGGAAAAGAAAAAAAAACACAGGAAAGTTATAGGAACACAATGATGAAAAAGAGAATTGAAAACACAAAAAAATGTAGAAAGACGTTTGAAATGCAGGAACTAAGGGCCTGTTTGGAACAGAGGAATTTCACAGGAATTTTACAGGAATTTTGCAGGAAACAGTTCAATTCCCGTAGGAATCGGGAAAAATTCCCGCATTCCAAACAGGGCCTAAAAGTATAAACAATACCGTAGGAAATTTTAAAAATTATTCATTTGTGAGAGAGAGAGAGAGAGAGAGGAAGAGGGAGATTGCATTCGAACTTTCAAAGGAAAATTTTTCCAAGGGCCTGTTTGGAACAGAGGAATTTCACAGGAATTTTGCAGGAAACAGTTCAATTCCCGCAGGAATCGGGAAAAATTCCCGCATTCCAAACAGGGCCTAAACTCCTACCTCTTTTTCTTTCTCCAAAACTGTATGAAGATGCAACTTTCCAAAGGAAAGGAATGAGACCGATCCTTCATTCCAAACACCCCTAACTTTCCTTTGGAATGCAATTCCTCGGCTTTTCCTTCGATCCTAACAGGCCCTAAGTATTTGTAGCCAAGGACCAGTCCGTGGTTCATATTTTAGTTAGCACTCGTGGTTTTGTGAAAATGTATTCATTCATTTATATAAGTGAGATAATATACAGAAGGTCCAAGTTTAGTTCCCAAGTAAAAATAGCTGTACAAATTTGCTTATGGTTTCAAACTGGTTCTTCAAAGAAACTTAGCAAGCTGGGATAGCAACAATCAGGTCATGGGCAGTGATCAGCTTTCCATCTCCATCCCAATACCTGTCTTTGTCTGTTTTTTTCAAGAAATGGTCATATCCAACTCTCCAGAAATGAACCAAGGATATCTTTTTTCTGAACTTTTTCCCTGCTGGTACCAGAGTCTCTTACATAACGTTACTAGATATCATAGTTACAAAATACTGAATTAGTAAACATTTATGGTGTCATTAGGGAACAGGGAATATTCCTGTCAATACACTGGGTTACTAGGAAAATTTATGTTTTTAGCTTGAAGCCAATAAGTATAGTACATAGTGCTGGTTCATGGGAGTAAACCTTCAGATGAAAGAAGTCTATGAAAGATTCGGGCACTTTTCTGTTCACTTCATTACATATAACCTTCAGATGAAATAAGTCTATGAAAGCTTTGGGCACCTTTTTGTTCACTTCATTACTTATCCAGCATCCACTATTAGGGTAAAATATCTGGGCACATCCATGGTTGTCACAAAGTCAATTGGTTAAGCACACATTTCAAAAAGAGAAAAACAGAAGAATGTCAAAAGGCATAATTTCCATCTCGAGAGTAGTAAGTTATTCCAAGTTAAGTGAAATAAATTTGAATGTGTTGTGGACAAATATTGAGGGAAATATTATGGTAGAAGGTCTAAAAGTGTTAAAGAATCCGACAAGAGCTAGCAAGTTCAGTCCAGATTCGGTTTCTAGCTCTATTTTTAGAAGTTTTATAAGATTAGGAAAGTCTTTATACTTGGTATTAGCTAAGGAGTCTTAACCGACTTGGTCTAGGAGAGTCGGCACTTGCAAGGTTATTAAGGCGGTAAGGCGAGGCGACCCACCCCCCTCACATCCTTTTAAGCGGTAAGGCGCGAGGCGAGACGACGTCTTATGCACATCCTAAGGCGCTAATGTAGCAAATAAAATGAGCATTTTAGCAGCAATGCAGTACATATGTACCTTGTTGTTGCCAATTCTTGAGCCCATGTAGCACCCATCCCCCTTTCCAATTTCCCTTCTACCATATAACATCCATTTCCCTTGCAAGCTTTAACATATAAATTATTATAAATATAATAGATACAAATTATATTTTAATTAATTGAGTAAATATGCATGGTGTTATACTATTACACTGACAAGGCCCAAACCAAACACAGCCCAAAACATATCACACAACGGCCCATGGCCCAAGCCGACAAACCCTAGCAATCTCGGCCGAGTCCCAAGACGTCGAAGCCGAGTGCATATCGTCCACCTCCCTCATTTCGCTGCTCCCACAACTGTCACCGCCGCCTCCTCTCTCCCCTTCCTGCTCCCCCAACTGTCGCCGCCGCCTCCCCTACTCTCCCTCCCAAGAGACGCCGCCGCCTCCTCTCTCCCCTCCCTGCTCCCCCAACTGTCGCCGCCGCCTCCCCTACTCTCCCTCCCAAGAGACGCCGCTGCCTTCCCTGCTCTCCCTCCCAAGAGATGCCGCCGCCTCCCTGCTCTCCCTCCCAAGAGACGTCGTCGCCACCCCTGCTCTCCAAGATTCGTCGTCTCCGCCTCCCCTGCTCTCCCTCCCAAGTAGGACTGTGCAATCGGTTTTTTCGGTTTAATCGGTTCGGTATATACGGTATATACGGTAAATACGGTATTTGTAGTTCGGTAATATACGGTATTTTTAGAAATACGGTTCGGTATCGGTAAATCCCAATTTATTTCGGCGCGGTTTCGGTAAATACCATATTTACCAAAGTTGACGTGAGTTACAAACGATATAGCGACTAACGAGACGAAACACCACATGCTAAAAAAAGAAAGAATACGAAAGCCTAAGTGCAACTGCTAAAGAATCCAAGTAGATTTACATCCACAAGCAGCTAAGTCTTCTAAAGAAAGTGCAACTGCTAAAGAAAGATTTACATCAACTGCTTGTGCAACGATATTTGGATTCCACATCCTAAGTGCAACTGCTAAAGAAAGAAAGAAAGAAAATCAGACCATTGGATATTTGGATCCCTTGCCAGCCACGCTTTTTTCTCCAATCTGATTCGTGTGGGCTTCTCTGGGCTTTATATCACAAGGCCATTGGATCACAATTTGCAAAACCAGGGGGCACCGCCCATTTATGCTGTTGCGCAGGGACAAGTGGACAACCGGCAACGAACCCAACTACCCAAGGCAGCCTGCAGCCTGCTACTCAAACCGAGTTCGGTAATTTCGGTATTTTCGGTTTCTATCCGGTTTTTCCCGAAAAAACCGAATGCCAAAAAAACCCAAAATTTAAAAACCGAACCGAATACCGAAAACCGGTCAAACCAAGTTGACCGGTTCGGTTCGGTTTTTTCGGTTCGGTTTTTCCGGTTCGGTTCAAAAATGCACAGCCCTACTCCCAAGAGACGCCGCCACCACCCCTGCTCTCTCAAGAGTCGCCGCCGCCGCCTCCCCTGCTCCCCTAAGAGTCGTCGTTGCCTCCTCTGCCGCCGTCTCCCCCGCTCCTGCCTCCTCTGCTCCCCAAAAGAATGATTCGTCAGCAAGGCCTACAAATCTAGTGACTGTCTCGGGGGATTTGGCCCTAGGGTTGCAGGCGCCGCCGCCTAGACGGTAGGGCTGGGCATTCGGTCTTTTCGGTCTATTCGGTTCGGTCTATTCGGTCTTTGGAAAATTCGGGTTCTAAAAAATGAGGACCAAATTTCTCAGAAAAAAAAACAAGGACCGAACCCAAATAGACCGATTTTTTTGTTCGGTCTATTCGGTCCACCGAATTGACCGAAATAAGATGGGGACCCTTGTCACCCCTCAAAATCTTTGTAAATTGTAATGAGCTAAACAAAACAAATAATATTCATGCATAAAGCAATGAGTAGCCAGCCAGTAAATAGATGATAGACATATCAAATAAGTACATAAATCACATATTAAGTTCATGAATTCAAGAGACAAGAGACATATCAAATAATTCGGGTTATTTGGTCTATTCGGGTTTTGTAGGCCAAAGACCGAACCCGAACCCGAAGACCGAACTAAATCAAAATATTGACCGAACCCGAACCCCGAAACCCGAATAGACCGACAATTCGGTCTATCCGGGTTCGGTTCGGTGTTCGGTTCTCGGGTTTAAAGTGCCCACCCCTACTAGACGGGAGCGACGAGATGGAGGCGCCGCTGTCTAGGGTTCCAGGTGAATCTTCGCGCCTTCTCTTTGGTTTAGTCGCTGCCTTAGTCACGTACGCAAGGCGGGGCGACACCTTGCCACCTCGGGAGCGCCTTACCGCTTAGGCGATGCTTAAGCGTCGCCTAAGCGACACCTTAATAACCATGGGCACTTGTAATATCTATGATACCATGCGGTTTAGTAGAAGGGAGGAAAAAGGAATAAAGCAGCTTATCTTCCCCTAAACCCTAATTCTCCAAGCCGGTTTCATTCACAGCGAGGCTGAGAGTGCCGTGCTGGGAAATCGAAGATCAACCCCTGCCTACTCATTCATATTACTTGAGATCCAGGGTCCAGAATCATAACAGATTGGTATCAACTTCCATGGCTGACGATTGCATATCCACAAAGCTACGCGAACTGAAGGAATTAATTGGCCAAGTGTTGAAGTGCCAGGAAGAACAATCCATAGCTCATGAACAACTTCAGGCGACCGTCTTGGAGCTCGAAGGTCGTGTGTCCATGCCATCCACAATAAGTAACACTGCAACCTCATCTGCACAGTGTCATTCTGCTGATCACGCTGAAGCTCTAGCCCCGAGCCGATTCTTCAAGGTCGACTTTCCCTTGTTTGATGGTACATTCGATCCTCTGGAATGGCTTTCTCACTGTGAGCAATTCTTTCGTGGTCATCGCTGTTATGAATATTGTGTATATATTCATGAGGCCCAAAGGGCAATATATATAGGGAGTACAAGGGAATACAGAGGAATATGCCATATACAGATAAGGCAACTAAGGCATATAAGGAAACAAATCTATCAAATCTATTCTATCCTTAACACCCCCCTCAAACTCATGGTGGATCACACATACTAAGTTTGGAGAGAAAATACAAATATTGTGCTCTAGTTTGGGACTTCGTGAAGACGTCAGCAAGCTGTAACTCTGATGGCACAAACTGTAGAGCAAGTACCCCCTCTTGCACCTGTTAGCGAGTGTATGAAGCATCTACTCCAATGTGCTTGCTGAGCTCATGCTTCACTGGATCACGAGCAATACTGATAGCACCTGTACCGTCAGACATAAGTGTCGTAGGGCCCCTCATAGGTACAACAAAGTCTGCAAGTAACCACCTCAACCAAGTAATCTCTGATGTCACTGCTACCATAGCTCTCAACTCAGCCTCTGCACTCGAATGGAAAACTGCAGTCTGCTTCTTTGTCTTCCAGGAAATCAAAGAAGAGCCAAGAAAAACACAGTAAGCAGAAAGAGAACAACGATTAGAAGGATCGCTAGCCCAGGTCGCATCAAAGTACGCCTGAAGCTGTAGTGAGGTGGAGCTAGGGAAAAACAAGCGACGAGAGATTGTCCCACGCAAGTAGCGAAGAACACGAAGGAGGTGACTGTAGTGAAGATGAGTAGGACTAGCCATGAACTGACTCAAGATATGAACAACATAAGCAATATCAGGGCGAGTGCTCACAAGATATACCAGACTCCCGACAAGATGGCGATAACGGGTAGGATCCTTAAGAAGATCACCATCAGTAGCACGAAGCTGAAGGGAGAGCTCCATAGGAGTCTCAGCAATACGAGTGTCAGTCAAACCAGACCGATCAAGAAGATCCTGGACATACTTCTGCTGGGAGAGGTAGTAACCCTCAGGCGTGGAAGAAACCTCAATCCCAAGGAAGTACGTAAGCAAATCAAGATCAGTCATCAGAAACTGCTCACTGAGTTGCTTCTTCACATATGTGATGAATGAGGAATCGTCACCAGTAATGAGCATACCATCCACATATAGAAGAAGTAGTGCCTTACCTCGAGGTGAGATATAGATAAAAAGAGCAGGATTGTGGGCACTAACAGTGAAACCGGCAGTGGTAATCACTGAGGTGAAACGTGCAAACCAGGCATGAGGGGCCTGTTTGAGGCCATAAAGAGCACGACGAAGACGGCAAACATGGCCATCTGGAACAGAATACCCAGGTGGTGGCTGCATGTAAACCTTCTTATGCAAAACACCATTTAGAATTGCATTCTTAACATCCAACTGAGAGATAGACCACCGGCGAACAGAAGCAACCGCAACAAGAGTGCGAATAGTGGTCATATGGGCAACAGGGGCAAATGTCTCATCATAATCACGACCATACTCCTGCTAAAAGCCATGAGCCACAAGATGAGCCTTGTAGCGCTCAATAGTACCATCAGACCTGGTCTTAATCTTGTACACCCACTTGCACGTGATAGGACGAGCATACACAGGTGTCAGTACAATATCCCAAGTTCCTGTTCGTCGGAGAGCATCAAGCTCCTCCGCTCCTGACTCCGGCACCGCCGGCTCCTCCCCTCCTGGCTCCTCCGCCTCCGCCGCTGGGCGCTAGCTCCTCCGCTCCTGATGTCCAGACCCAGTAGTGGAGTCGTGGTCTCGCTCGTGGAGATGTGGTGGAAGTGAGTTGAGGGCAAGGCGTGGAGATGTGGAGAACCGTGGAATGCTTGAGTGAGTTGAGGGCGAGGCGTCGTTACCTCAAGGGCTCCACCTCCACCGCTCCAGGATATAAGGGCATAAGGGCAGCACTGCCACTGTGAATACTTGCCTGAACTGTGCAGATATGCTTTTGGTTTTGGCAAAAAAACTTTATGTTTACGGCTTTTTGGCAAATGAGTCAGAGAGATATGTCCAATGGTGCAAAAAATTTTATGTTCACCATGTTATTACTATGCGATTTTGGCAATGTTGTGTCATATGTGGATTGAGGATGTCTACTTATGTTATGCAATATGGACCTTGTTATATTAATGCTATTTGCTGTTATGGACCTTGTTATTAAGTGTTTTATTTTATGTCAGTTGTGTTATTATGTTGTATGATTATTTAATTTTCGGTCATATAAGGTATTACTTGTATTTATTACTATCGTATAACTATTGCCATGGCGGGCGCTTAGTCGACTAGGTGTCCAGGCGATCCGGGCTCGCCGTGCCTTGCCAGAGCGCCGTGACAACCTTGCCCTCAGCCCTTCCTTCTATCTTGAATGGTCGGGTTCTGCCTACACCATCAACGATTGTTTCATCTCGTCTTCACAAGGACAAACGGGAATTCCTTCTGCAATGGGTTGGCCAACCCGCCTCTAAAGCTTCATGGGTATCTGTACCAGAGTTCAAGCGTCAATACCCTCATTTCCAGCTTGAGTATGAGCTGTTTTCTCAAGAGGGGGGAAATGTTGTGGACAAATATTGGGGAAAATATTATGGTAGAAGGTCTAAAGGTGTTAAAGAATCCAACAAGAACTAGCAAGTTCTATCCAGATTCGGTTTCTAGCTCTATTTTTAGAAGTTTTATAAGATTGGGGAAGTCTTTATACTTGGTATTAGCTAAGGATTCTTAACCAACTTGGTCATATATATGATACCCAGCGGTTTAGCAGAAGGGAGGACAAAGGAATAAAGCAGCTTCTCTTCCCCTAAACCCTAATTCTCCAAGCCGGTTTCAGTCACGGCGAGGCTGAGAGTACCCACCGGGAAATCAAAGATCAACCCCTGCCTACTCATTCATATTACCTGAGATCCAGGGCCCAGAATCCTAACAGGATGCAATCATCTCTTATCCTATAACCAATTACAGCCTAAAGTATCAACCAAACAAGATTCATGTTATGATTTTTTTAGAGCAAGACCTAACATAATTTACAATACCATCCACACGGAGATTAGCTGTCCCACCCTGACATGAGCTTGTTCAAACATAAAAAAGAACGATCAGCTTATTATAAACGAATCTCCCACATTTTACCTTTTCTTGAACTCAAATTTCCTTTTCTTTTTGAAAAAAAAAACACTGAGTTGAAATTTAATTGTCATGAGAACACATTTGCTTGTTGTTTCCTTGATCACTAATGACATAATGGTGGCTCCTATGCTATATTCACATGAGAAAAACGACTAGTGGAAAACTTATTCTGCTGTTGGTTCTTGACAAACAAATCTGCAATGCAATATTACAGATTCCACTATATTGCAAAATTTGCGAGAATGGCCAGAGATATACTCACCTTGCTTCTGGATGGGCGCTTTTCCATTGATACATTTGATATTCATCATCAGTTTCTTGACCCAATTTCTGTTCAAGAGAATCAGATGGTGCAGGCAGAAATTGAAAACTGCAACTTCTGAAAGCAATAAATGTCCAGATCAGGAACAAAAGAATGCAGACACTAAGCTGGGTATCTCATATCAAGCAAGTAAAGTTTGTTGCCTGCTTATATTAGCCAGTCATGTTCTGAAGATATTATTTCTGAAGTTCCAAGGAAGCACAAGTGATTGCAAGTATCCACCTATTGTTCTAGGTGAAGGTGTGCAGGTGCTATCCTGGATAATATTGTCACTAGCAGTATTTAGTATTCAGAAGACAAAAGCTGCAAAACTTCCACTGATAATACGAGCATGGTGGATATTTAACTTTCTGCAATCAATCACCAATTTGGTATTTGATCTCAGGTCCATTTTATCAGATCATGAATATATAGGATTTGAGGGATGGACTGAGCTGTTCATGCTTGTTATCTTCACTTATCTGTTTGCGATTTCAGCCAGAGGAAAAACAGGAATCACCTTCATAGATAGCAGCATAACAGAGCCACTGTTGAGTCCATCTGTAGGACAGCAGACAGAAACCAAAAGGCCGTGTCCATACGGAAGAGCAAATCTACTAGAACTAGTCACATTCTCCTGGATGAACCCTGTATTTGCTATTGGATACAAGAAACCTCTAGAGAAGAATGATGTGCCAGATGTTGATGGGAAGGACTCTGCCGAGTTCCTATCTGATTCATTTCAAAAAATCATAGATGATGTTGAATGTAGGCATGGTTTAAATACTTCATCAATCTATACAGCAATGTTCCTATTTATTAGAAGAAAAGCAATAATCAATGCAGGATTTGCAGTGTTAAGTGCAAGTGCATCATATGTTGGACCATCACTGATCAATGACTTGGTGAAGTTCCTAGGGGGAGAGAGGCAGTATGGACTCAAAAGGGGTTACCTTCTTGCTGTTGCTTTTCTCAGTGCCAAGGTTGTGGAAACAATAACTCAGAGGCAGTGGATTTTTGGAGCTCGACAGCTTGGGATGCGGTTGCGGGCTGCTTTGATATCCCACATCTATCAAAAGGGGCTCCGGTTATCCTGCAGTTCGAGGCAGAAACATACAAGTGGAGAGATCATAAACTACATGAGTGTAGATATACAAAGGATAACCGACGTTATATGGTACACAAACTACATTTGGATGTTACCCATACAGCTTTCTCTAGCTGTTTATGTTCTCCGTCAAAACCTGGGGGTTGGGGCCTGGGCTGGTTTAGCAGCAACACTGGCAATAATGGCTTGCAATATTCCACTAACCAGAATGCAGAAAAGGTTGCAAGCCAAGATCATGGCTGCTAAAGATGGTAGAATGAAGGCAACGACGGAAGTTCTTAGAAGCATGAAAATACTGAAACTTCAAGCATGGGATATGCAGTACCTTCAAAAGCTAGAAGCTTTACGAAGCGAGGAGTACAACTGGCTATGGAGATCTGTGAGGTTGTCAGCTCTAACATCATTCATATTTTGGGGATCACCTGCATTCATATCCTCCATAACATTTGGTTCATGTATATTGATGGGGATTCCTCTGACGACTGGTACTGTTTTGTCCGCTCTTGCAACATTCCGGATGCTACAAGATCCAATCTTCACACTTCCCGACTTGCTTTCAGTGTTTGCTCAGGGAAAGGTTTCAGCTGATAGAGTGGCAAAATACCTCCAGGAAGGGGAATTGAAATGTGATGCAGTTACAGAAGTACCAAGGAGTGACACTGACTATGATGTGGAGATTGATCATGGCATATTCAGCTGGGAACTTGAGACCACATCTCCAACTCTAACAGATGTAGAGTTAAAAGTAAAGAGAGGGATGAAAGTAGCAATCTGTGGAATGGTCGGCTCTGGAAAATCCAGTCTATTATCGTGCGTACTTGGAGAGATGCCAAAGCTAGCCGGGACAGTGAGGGTCAGTGGAAGCAAAGCATATGTTCCTCAAACTGCCTGGATCCTGTCTGGGAACATCAGGGATAACATTCTGTTTGGAAACCCATATGACAAGGAAAAGTATGAAAAGATAATACAAGCTTGCGCACTGACTAAAGATCTAGAGTTGTTTGCAAATGGTGATTTGACAGAGATTGGTGAAAGAGGAATTAACATGAGCGGTGGACAGAAGCAGCGAATTCAGATCGCACGGTCGGTGTACGAGGGCGCAGATATATACCTCTTTGATGATCCTTTCAGCGCAGTGGATGCTCACACTGGAAGTCAACTTTTCAAGGTTCGTAGAGTTAGTTTCAAACTTTCACTAAATGCACAAATGTGCTTAACTATATACTGTTAACTCGATAAGTCGATTGCTTGAGGCTTATTGTTAACTAAATGGGTAAATGTCAATAGTTCTGTTTTATTTTTTGTCCGCAAATTTGGGATAACAATCGCTTCAAACTCTTAGCAACCAAATAATTGCATTCCACAGGATTGCGTAATGGGAATTCTTAACGACAAAACAATATTGTATGTGACCCACCAAGTTGAATTTCTTCCAACCGCAGACCTTATACTGGTATGTATCTACATACATTTTAGTTAGTAAATCTTGTCCAAAGGTAATAGTTGCTAAGTAAATAACCATGTGTACAACATAATAGGTGATGCAGGATGGGAAGATAGTGCAGAAAGGGAAATTTGATGAGCTCTTGCATCAGAACATAGGATTTGAAGCCATACTAGGAGCCCATAGCCAGGCTCTTGAGTCTGTCATAAACGCTGAGAGTTCCAGCAGAATATTGTCAATTGACAACAAAAAATCAGCTGATAGCGACGATGAATTGGAGACAGAAAATGAAACGGATGATCAACTCCAGGGTATAACAAAGCAAGAGTCAGCACATGACGTCTCACAGGACATCAATGAGAAGGGGAGATTAACACAAGATGAAGAGCGAGAAAAAGGTGGCATTGGAAAGAAGGTTTACTGGGCGTACCTGAGGGCAGTTCATGGTGGTGCCTTAGTGCCAGTAACAATTGCTGCACAGTCCTTCTTCCAAATATTTCAGGTAGCAAGCAACTATTGGATGGCATGGGCATCTCCTCCAACATCAGCAACAACCCCAACAGTTGGATTAGGCCTCCTCTTCTCTGTATATATAGCACTATCAATGGGAAGTGCACTGTGCGTATTTGCTCGGTCCATGCTCGTGTCGCTAATTGGTCTACTAACATCAGAAAAATTCTTCAAAAACATGCTCCACTGCATCATGCGTGCTCCGATGTCCTTCTTTGACTCCACACCTACTGGCAGAATTTTGAACAGGGTTAGTGCTGATATAGTTCTCAGACCATTTCATATTGCATCACATGCCCACAGAACTCCAAACTAATATTCGTGTTTTCACGGGTAACAGGCCTCCAATGACCAAAGTGTTCTAGATCTGGAAATAGCCAACAAGCTTGGTTGGTGCGTGTTTTCAGTCATACAAATTCTGGGGACAATTGGTGTTATGTCCCAGGTTGCATGGCCAGTTTTTGCCATCTTCGTTCCGGTGACGGTGGTCTGTTTCCTGTGTCAAGTATGAACTCTTAACAAAGATCTTTAGTTTATAATTAGTTTTTCGCAGTACTTTTGTGCATCATGAAATCCAGGAAGCTGTAGGAGCAGCTTTTCATCTTAATGATGATGTTTGTTTCGCAATACTAAATCCAGATACTTTCTGTATAATGTGCAGCGGTACTACATACCAACGGCAAGAGAGCTCGCTCGTTTATCACAAATTCAAAGGGCTCCAATCCTACACCATTTTGCAGAATCACTTTCAGGAGCATCAAGTATTAGAGCATTTGGACAGGAAGATCGTTTCAGAAAAGCAAACCTCGGTCTGGTCGATAACCACTCCCGACCATGGTTCCATAATATTTCTTCAATGGAGTGGCTTTCTTTCAGGCTAAACATGCTATCCAACTTTGTCTTCGCCTTTTCTTTGACTCTGCTAGTGAGCCTTCCTGAAGGATTTATAAATCCAAGTAAGCTTTATATGCGCATAAGCTCTTGGTGATAATATAAGCCTTAATTTATCATATTTTTGGTGGGTTTTCAAACTAATATAATTGTATATACAGGCATCGCTGGACTTGCGGTGACTTATGCATTGAACCTCAACTCACAGTTGGCATCCATAATTTGGAACATTTGCAACACAGAGAATAAAATGATATCAGTTGAAAGAATATTGCAGTACTCAAGGATCCCTAGCGAGGCTCCTCTAGTAGTTGAGTATTGCCGCCCCCAAAACAGCTGGCCAGAAGATGGAACTATCAATATAAGATTCTTGGAGGTAAGTGTAACACTGTTATGAGTTATGACCCTACATGGGTGCAAGTATGTATGCAAAGATAACTTTATTTAGCGACAAATAAAAAAACTCTATCACTTGGATGAGCTGGCCTGAAACTAGAAGCCAACCTTATGTAATAAGTTTGAAATTGAATAATTATATGCTCAGGGAAGATTAAACAACTTGTGGAAAGTGTTCCAGAGCAAAATTCATCTCAGGATTAAACTTGTGTTTTTTTTCCTGCCTTAATGAAATGACACGCAGCTCTCCTGCGTTGTTCGAGAAAAAAAAAAGAAAGTGTTCCAGAGCAAAATTCATCTCAGGAAAGTGCTTAATTCATGATACTTTACAGTATGTTCTATCAAAGAGGAGAGTAAGAAGACATAGGAAAATCTATGAGGAAGCTTGTCATGGTTTCTCTTGCAGAAAAAATAATCATATGTTTACACACGTGAAAAAACAATGAATAGCACAGATTGTCCAGCAGGAAGAAACAGAAATGATATAAAAGCAACAGATGTAGAAGCAATAAACAAATAACGACATCCCCATAAAAACACATAAATAAGCATGCAACTGTTACTTTTATTTTCTCTATAACGAAAAGGAAGCTTTTTTTTAATAAAAGGAACTTTTTTGTATTTTCTCTGAATAATAGCATTTGCTCAAATGAAGCCATCTAATGTGGCTCTTCGCATTTACAGGTTCGATATGCAGAGCATCTCCCATCTGTTTTGAGAAACATATCATGTACAATTCCAGGAAGGAAGAAGGTGGGGATTGTAGGACGTACTGGTAGTGGAAAGTCAACTTTAACTCAGGCACTTTTCCGGATTGTTGAACCAAAGGAAGGAACAATAGAAATCGACAATGTTGACATATGCAAAATAGGTCTGCATGATTTACGAGGCAGACTTAGCATCATCCCACAGGATCCAACCATGTTTGAGGGTACAGTGAGAGGAAATCTGGATCCACAGAACGAGTACTCTGATCAACGTATATGGGAGGTAAACAAATTAACTATACATGCCGATAACCCATAACCCATGTTTATATAAGGGAAAAAAACAAAAGGAGGATCTACCAAAAAGGTTATGGCTAAACCAAAGACACATTAACTTCTACTTAATCAGTAATCTAGTATATTCCTTTTTTGGCCAGATATTGGACAAATGCCAGCTTGGTGATACAGTTCGTCAAAGCCCAAAGAAGCTGGACTCAACAGGTAATGGCATTCCTTTTGGGTAGTGGGTAAGATAGAAAAAGTATGACTAAGTGCTAAGAAATCTAGTTACTATAGTGTACTGATACGGGCATGTCCATTGAGATGATCAAATGAGGTTTCTGCTGCAGTTGTCGAAAATGGGGAAAATTGGAGTGTCGGACAGAGGCAGCTGTTTTGCCTCGGAAGGGTTCTGCTAAAGCGAAGCAGTGTTCTCGTCCTTGACGAGGCAACTGCTTCAGTGGACTCCTCTACCGATGCAATTATCCAGGAAACAATCCGTGAGGAGTTTGGGGATTGCACGGTGCTCACAATAGCGCATAGAATTCACACGGTTATCGACAGTGATCTCATTCTTGTCTTCAGCGAAGGTAAGCCCCATCCTTGACAGACACAAACCATTTCTCTACATGCTATTATACCTAGCTGCTACGTTACTAAAGTCTGTACTCTTTTGTGACGAGCAGGAAGAATTATCGAATTCGACACACCGTCGAAACTACTGGAGAAC
This sequence comes from Dendrocalamus latiflorus, assembly GCA_017311315.1. Lineage (NCBI taxonomy): Eukaryota > Viridiplantae > Streptophyta > Magnoliopsida > Poales > Poaceae > Dendrocalamus > Dendrocalamus latiflorus. The sequence goes on from CM029628.1 coordinate 43,439,756, forward strand.
GAGAACTCTGAATTCTCCAGACTAATAAAGGAGTACTCACGGCGATCCAAGGGCTTTAACAGTACAGCGAACAATTGAGCAGCGACGAGAACAACATGAAGCCAACTAGGCGAACTGCAGGATTGCAACACTCGGCAGTTATTCCGCACACCACACACACTCAACATATGATAAGCAGACGAAGGGATCTACAGTGGATGGGACTAGACCTTAGATTCAGACAATTCAGAAAAATTAAGCCATGTAATGTACTATATAAGCTGCTCTCAGATGCGAGTGAAATATCAAGTCATGCAATATAGCTATTCCGTGCAGATTTTTCCACCGAAAGCGTCGTCACAAGAGTTTCTAGCTGGGGAGCTTACGCGTGCAATTGTTTGTACAAAACGAACTTCTTGAATGCGATTTCTAGTGGGGAGACTTACGCACGCACGACGCGTCGGGCCAGGCATTCCGTCGATCAGGTGGCGCGCCGAGCCCCGCACGCGGAGTTCGGCCGGAGTCGTGAGAGAATACATTCATCCGAGCGAAAGCATCCGAGTGAAAGGCCGGCGACGCTTACTCATTTGCGATATTTGCTGGGATTTCGAAGGGCGGCGACGGCGACGGCGACGGCGTGGGATTGGGGACTAAGGGCCTGTTTGGTTCATGACCAGAAGTTGCCTAGCCACAAATTAGGCGTACCACAGTTTTTAGGTAGCTGTTTGGTTCACTGACGCAACTGTGGCATGCCACACTTTCTTAGCACCCGGCCCCACACGTCATAGACTCAGTTTCTTGCCAAACTTTGCCACAAGTGTGGCTTCGATTTTGCTAGCCACACTTTCTGTGGCAGCCACACATTGCCTAAGCTTAGGCATGGTAAATTTAGGCACCAACCAAACAGGCCCTAAACCCATTCGATCCTGCGCCACAATTCAAACCGTCGGCGTAATGAGGGTAATAATAGCTAATAGGGCCTGTTGGGCCGTGGCACATGGTCCTGGATGAGCTGGGCCCTCATATTTCCACGTGGTCAATCCGGAGCGTCAATTAGTGATCTAACAGCCTACACTCGCGCTTCCGTTTCCGTGTCATATTTACACTGCCACCGCACCACATCCGTTTCCGTGTTGTACTCGCGCATGCTCACAGCTGCAGAACAGTAGAAGCATCACTCCAGACCGACCAAACGCAAAAATCTTCAGGACCGTGCAGAATGTCACATCTCGAACGTAAACACGGGCGGTACCCATCGGAGACAGTTTATGATATATGATTTTTCTCGAACAAATAAATAAGATTTTTTCTTCGTCTTTTCAAATCGGTTCATCGAGAAGCCTTTTTTAAGTAGCTTATCGGCATTCGATTCATTCGCATAATCGCTCACACTAAAATCAAAAGTCATCAGTCACAATCATAAGCCATCAGCCATAACCGAATAACAGTTATGCCATATCAGTTTGCTCATATGGATAACCTGCATCCATATGCAATATGTTTTCAAGGTTTCTTACACTTCTTGAATGCAAGGGACCCGAAAAGTGATTTAGGTTAATGATATGAATTAGGTTGGATCTCAGGTTATAATTCTTGAATGCAAGAACCCAAAAGGTGATTTAGGTTAATGATATGAGCTGGGTTGGATCTCAAGTTATACTTCTTGAATGCAAGAACCCAAAAAGTGATTTAGGTTAGTGATATGAATTGGGTTGAATCTTAGGTGATAGCGGGGATGTGGAATATGGTGAGGATGAAAGGATGAACGTTGAGGAGGTGCCGTGATAGTAGCCTCACGACCGAACAGAGGGCATAGGGAACAGTTGTAAGGGAGGGTTCAAAACAGATAGAGGAAGAAGGTAATTCTTGCTTACCCCTTTCTATTATTTGGCCAACCTCTTATAATCTGAGGTGGCTTTGCTAACAAATCAGATGCATATCTTAACTAACAAGAAAACAATCTTATGGAAAGAAAACTAACAACCCTAAGATAGAAAGTGATAACTAGTGTGGAAATCTATCCATGCCTGCACTATTCCTCATCGAACACATTGGCTAGTGATTGCACTGAAGCAGGCCCAACATCCATGCCTTCTGACAAAGTGGTTTCTCCCTTTGCACAGCGCTGGTACACGTCGCCAAATCGCTTAGTGATCATGTCTGCAACATTTTTCCCCCTGAAAAAATGGCTCGTCCTCGAGCTGAAATTGAGGATGTGTTGACCTAAAGCAGTCCAAATATTCCCAAGTAGCATCGGTGTGCGGAAGGCCCTTCGAGTGCACAAGGACTTCCCATGTCCCCTAATGGAGGCTGGCACGGAGGACGGAGTCGGGTTGAAGAACCACCTTGCCATGTATTGTAGGAGGGAGTTCCGGCGAAGTGGCAAGAGTCGGCCCATGAAAGCACTTCAAAGAGTGACATGGAACACGTCGTGTAGACAGGCACCATCCGGAAGACAAATTTTGTAAGCCACAGCGCCCACGTGACTAACAATTTGATATGGACCAAAATGCTTGGGTGCCAGCTTCTGTCGATACCTTATTACCAAGGACGCGGTCAGCCTGTGGTGAATCCACAGCCAGACCCATTCACCTGGGCTGAATTCCACATCACACCGGTGGCTATCCCGGTGACTCTTCATGTACTGGTGGGATTGAAGTAGGCGTTGTTGAGTCTCCTTTAAGAATGCATCACAGTCCAGCAGGGATATATCAACAGCCTCCGCTTTGTCATGCCCCGGTTCATAAGATAGCAGAGAGGGTGGAGGCTGGCCGTAGACCACCGGAAATGGCATGGCACGAAGCGAAGTCTGGAAGGATGTATTGTAGCAGTACTCCGCCCAAGGCAAGCACGGGACCCGTTCGTGTGACTGATCTCCAGTGAGGCATCGGAGATACATGGCAATAATGTGATTCACTACCTCCATCTGCTTGTCCGACTGGGTGTGAAAAGCTAAACTGAAGTTCAATTGTACCCTGGATAGACGGAACAATTCACGCCAAAAATTGCTGGTGAAGACGGGGTTGCGATCGCTGACAATGGAGGTCGGTAGGCCGTGGAGGTGGACAATATCCCCGAAGAAGACCAATGCAACTGAAGCCGCTGTATAAGGATGCGCTAAGGTGATGAAGTGCACATATTTAGAGGAATGCTAGACGAGGAAGATTATATGACTGAATTACTTGGTGACATGATAGACTGCTAACCTTCAAATGATCCTATGATGCCTTAAGAATTGGGATCCGATCCTCCCGCGCAACCTTTTCAGTCATTTCCCCAAGGTAGGGCGGTACCTGAAGAAACAAACCATAAACCATAGGTATAACACGCATTGCAAACACAGATATGACGGAGCAATGAAGAGCAAGCGCAAATGCGAGGAGGAGAAAAAGGAGAGTGGGGGGGGGGGGGGGGAAGACGAACGAGTAGGTATTTAAGGTTGGCGGTGGAGAAGTCGTCCTTGGTCTCGTTGGAGGAGAAGAGGGCAAGCTTGCTGACCATCTCATTGTAGTGCCGCAGCAGGTCGACCCCCTTCCGGATCCCTTCCTGCCCGAAGCAAAGCAAAAAACCAAACCAAGTATGTAAGCACTTGATGAAAACAACATGATAGGGTTGATGATTAGGAGAAGAATTGAAGGAAACCTGGCCAAGGTAGGAGTTGGAGGCGAGGAAGTGGAGGTAGGATGCCTGGTCTAAGAGGGCGGGGAGGGGGAGGTCGGCGTCCTCTGGCGCTGGGTTGAGACACATTTACGCCCACATCTTGTTCCCAACCTCCTCCACCTCCACCATACTCATCAGTTGCTCGATGAAACCAGAAACGAGAGAAGAAAGATCACCAAAACCCTACTGGGGCAAAGCCACAAGTAGAGACAGAGGAGGGAAAGAGAGAAAGGGTGGGATTCAAAAGGAGGACAGCGTGGAGAGGGGCTCAGATGCGGATGTGAGGAGTCATAGAGGCAGCGCGAGATGCCTGGAGGGGGCAGCATCGTCATGAGAGACTGGGGGTGGGAGCAGCGGTGCATGATGCCATGGGAGGTGGCATCAGCGGTAGCACGGTGTAGGGGCGACAACAACGCGAGAGGCTAGGGGAGGGGGTGGCGACGTCGCAATATTTGGGGAGGGAGCGGTGGAGGTGGCATGTGGGGAGGGAGTGGCAGCAGCAACGTGTAGGGAGGAGGTGTGGGACGGAAGTAGGATGCAGTGGCGATGACTGATTTGTTAGGGATTTCGATTCGGGGAAGACGGGAGACATAGAAGGGGAAGTGCAAGCCACGTGATTGGGTGGGTCCACATGCTGGCGCGCTACTTTCTGAGAGGGAGGAGGAGAGATAGATGAACCACCAACAACAACTCTTTTTTTGAAGTAGTAGAAATAGTCATAGTAATTGTTTATACACCGCTGTTGTGCATTCCCTTCTTCCACCTTCATAATGCTGCCCAACCCCATCCCTCTTTTCTCCTCATGTTTATCCTTCTATGATCTAATTTCACACACTTTATTTTCCTTACTTCATTGTACTTCGTTTAACTTTATTCAGTGTAAACTCAACCATGATATGTTCTGTCTTTCGTGATTCTGTCAGAAGAATCACTGTCAAAAGATGATACGCAACTCAGTTTTTCTGGCTGTAAAAGGCATTCGAAACATAAGATAAGTTGTGCACCACAATATTTGCACATGAAGTGGCCGTTGGTCGTTGGATTGCATGAATGAATCAGCTAGAATGGTGCTCACCTATGCACTCGGGCAACATGTGCAACATTCATGGCTGATTGCTACATGTTTCTCAGACTTATGATAGCCTTAACACCCCAAATCTACTTGGAAGCATAAACACTTTTCTACCTCACTGTTCTATAAAGTTGCAAGAACAAAAATACGAGCTTTTCATAATGTTATGTCCCTCTACCTTTTTTTCAGTTTTCTGTATTTAATTTTCGATTCCTGCTATTTCTACCATTTCTTCTGCAACCCCTCCTTAACGAAACGCCGCCCGCTACCTTAATAATCCACAAGAACAATTTGTAGATGCCTTTGTCCCCACGCTGTCCCGTGACCGAGAAGAAAGGCTACCGATAAGGTTCAACTATGTCGCTTCCCGCCTATCTAGTGTTGGACGAATTGCAGACACGAGAACAAAACGGAACCGGACGAAGGGAAAGATCCAGCTCACCTCGGTGCGGACGATCCATGACGGCTTCGATATGCCCAGCCGCCACGGGGCGCCTTGAACTCCGGAGACTGAGCTCGACTGAGCCTTCGCCGGCGGTCCCAGGCAGCCGGGGCCGGCCGCCGGCGTCTCGGGCATCGGAGGCTACTGGTTCCAGTACGGTGGATCCTGGAAATTTCCTTCATCTCTCGAATGTCCAAACACAAATGACTGTTTTCAGGGTGCGTAATCCACTAACGATTGGATCCCTTTGGGCTCTCATTAATTGGGCTGGGCTTGTTAGGCTTTTCATCTTGTCTAGTTTGAACTTTCGAGCCCGCAGTTTCTGGTTTTACTTTTTTCCCCATTTTGAGAGAAGTGTTTTGAGACGTATACGAAACATTAGTACAGAACCATTCAACAATCTCGGTATTAAGCTTTCAGAAGTTCAAAGTGCCGAATTCTGATTTAGATAGAGTTTTTCTCGTATAGGAGTTAGGAAATTAACACAGATCGCAAGGGAACCAAGGTCCATTCAATAATTGCATTTCCTAGTTACCGCTCATGGGCGTTTCTTCTGTTCTTAACCACGTTTATTCTCTTGATTCATGAAATTTCTGTTCGAAGAATTAAACGAGTAAAACGCAATTCGCAGCCGTTGCCCGTCAATGAACATTCAAACCTTCGATGTTACACATCCACAGTTAGGCCCCGTTTGGCACAGCTCCACCACCAGCTCCTTGGAGCTGTTTGGAGCTGTTTTGTGCCAAACGGGGTAAAGCAAAATAGCTCCACCCAAAGAGCTCCTTAAAATCTGCTGAGACAAAAGTAGCTCCACCCAAGGAGCTGAAAAAAGTAGCTTCATTTGGCTCCACTTGTGAAGTCAAAAAAAACAGCTCCACTTATGAAGAGGAGGCCTGCCAAACAGGGCCTATCGTACGTATTAAGTAGCATTAATCTACTAAGGGCAGCTAGTACAAACATGCAAAACAGTCGAACAACCACAAGGTGCACAGGCACGGCCAGCACCTGAGCTTGGCAGTGAGAGCACCCTATAAATGGACTTCGAGCCATTAGCCTTGCTCCAAAACTCCAAAACGGACGACGCCAAGAGTTGCCAAAATCAAGCATGAGGACCTTGCTCCTAGCCGCGCTCCTGGCCGCGTGCCTCGCGCACAGCGCCGAGTCCGCAGCGCCGCGGCGGCCGCTCACCTTCGACATCTTTCCGGCAGGCCCGCGCTCGGACTCGGGCAAGTGCTGGGAGTCGCTGCTGACGTTGGGCCTGTGCAAGCACGACCTGCTCGCGTCCTTCTTCACGGGGTGCCCCGTCCCGGGCGCGTGCTGCCGCGCGGCCGACGAGGTCGACGTCCACTGCGGCCCCTTCACCCGTGCCTTCGTAGGTTCGCTCCTCCCGCGCGGGCTGCTGCAGCAGTGCGCCGCAAGCACCGGCCGCCCCAGCGCGAGGGCACTACCACCGCGAGTCCCCGCCGACGCCAGCCCGATAGCTTCCGGGGCCGGTGGTGCACGCGCGCCGCCGGGGCCAGAGGCGTACACAAGCGTACGCTTCCCACCACCGCGCGCACCGAAGGTCGTTTCCAGTGGAACGCACGCGCCGGCGGAGCCGAAGGCACGCACAATTACATATTTTCCACCGCGCGCGCCATACCCACCGAGAGTTTCCGGCGGCACGCACTCGCCGCCCAGGGCGTTCACGAGTGTGTATTTTCCACCGCCATACCCACCGAGAGCTTCCCGCGGCACGCACGCGCCTCCGCCGAAGGTTGCTAGTGGCACGCACGCGCCGGTGGGTTCTGGCGCGCACGACGACGTGGTGCGTGGCGGCCCGGCCGTGCCTGTGTATGGCGGCGCAGGTGGCTCGAAAGCGCCGAGATCGAAGGTTGTTGGTCGTGGGAGCGCGCCCGTGGCAGTTGCCGCGGCGCCACCGAGAGGATCGCGAACGGCGAGCCCGAGCCCGAGCCCGAGCCCGAAGAGTCTGCCGTATGGCACGCCGTTCTAGTTACTTCCCGGCCCGCGGTAGCACCGTGGCAGCACGTGACGGTGCCATGCATGCATGATGCATGTTTGGTTTTGCAGTTCGTGGCTGTTCATCTCGTTCTTCAAGTGTAACGCAGGTCTAATAAGAAGTGAGGGGATGTTGCGATTTACATTTCTTATTGTTTGTTGGTGCAATAACGGATGTCACGTTGTTCTTAATTACGTGGTGGCAGATGCGACATGCGTGGTGTATGAGATGGATGTGTGATGTTTTCAAATAAGTAGTGAAATGTAACATTTATTTACTAAAACTTTAATACTTACAACCCTTACTAAAAAATGATCCACTTCTTCTTGAACTCCTCACAATTTTTAAATATTTTCCATTGCATTGTAGTGTATATATATACTAATTGAGTATCCGTGAGTTACAACGAAAACCCAAATTTTACATCAAACATCTCCTATGTTAATGCACTCCAAAAGAATGTTGCATCCTTAGCAGTATAAGATGCAATCTTTTGGTGTAATTCAATAATTGGAAAATTGTAATCTTTTTTTATGAAAGAATAGCATGTATTGTAAGGAATAAGTCTATTTTAACTCACTGAACTTTACATAGGTTTCCTTTTTGTTTGTATTGGAGTCTAAGTCTGTTTTAGGTGTCTTAGGAAGGCTATATAAGCCATTGTATTTCATCCATATAACTTAGGCTATGTTATTCAAAATAATCAACTTTAAGCTTAAAAGAACCCAACCAATTATTTCTTAGAGATACTCAATCGGAGCAGAAGATTTTTCATTTTAGCAAAGGTTAAAAGATGAAATTTGCCCTTTCTGTATTACATTGTTATTATCATATCATGGATGTCCACAATTTTCCATACACACCATTTTCCCCTTTCTGTACAACATTTTGCATTGTTATGAAACCCTGTTGCTGCAGAAAATTTGTGAAAGGTAGCATTTTCCCTGCACCTGTCTAACTGCCTATTTTAGCTCGCTCTTAGCTGCTACCCATGTGGTGATGTGGACAGGGTCCATGTTCTTTTCATTGCATATTTCTTTCTATTCAAAGTCTTCAGAGTTGTACAATATTGGATAATGACAGACCCTCTCCCTCTCCCCTGCCTGTCAAAGTTGTCTTGCAGCGTTTGGTTGATGGCCTCACCTGCAGCACCAAACAGAGTTCACCCAGGAAGCCGCCCCGTCAGTCTCTCATTCAGATCTCCCAGTCTGTTCCAGAGGTAGGAGCGGCCCTGAACGTCAAGCCCCACATCGAGCGGGTCCGTGCAGACGGGCAGGACGACGGGGCGGAGAAGTACATCTCAGTCTCCGGCCTGTCGCCCGATGCCCAGCCTACGCCGTGCTCTCCGAACAACGGCGCTCCTTCAGCTTAACCCTGTAGTATTGCTCCATGCTCACTCCTGCAACTGTGGATATTGTGTACCGGCGTGTATTGCTAAGCTAATGGTCAGAACTCTGGACCCTTGGCCTTAATAATTGTCATGATCGTGTGGTGTTCTGTTGATGAACTGCCAAGTGGAATACTTCCATGCAAGTGTGAAGTTGCCTCTTGGCGTGAAAATCTGTCATGTGCAAATTAAAGAACGGTAACGGCCTGAAGATCTGCAGATGAGTAATCACCGTTGATCAGCGGTGGTTCACTATCCCTCGTTCCCTTTTTTTCATTCGACAGATATCGGTTCTTTTTCCATTACGTCCTATGCTGTTAGGCTTCTCCTTTTTAGCTTTTAAAATATGCTTTTTAATTTTTCTATAATAACTAACTTTCAAACGAAGCCTTTCACATGGAATATCTTTTTAAGGTTGTATCTATAAGTTGACTATAGTACATACTATGACGACTTTATTTATATCGGACAAAATTATATATACCTTTTTATTACTTTATATCATATTTTACGAATAGTCTAAAAGGTATAAACCGTAGGGAAAAAAACTGGCCCGTTACCTGCAATGGGTGAGCGTACGTTGGTGACTTTGCTGTCCACTGCCGACGTGGATTCTGGAGGCGAACACTACAAAGAGGCCGTGTTTTGCACGCCAAGTGGGCCGAAAATGTGACAACCTATTGGGGCCTTCCCAAGTTGCCCGAATTTTTTCTATTTAAGCCCTTTTTTTTGAAAAATATTCACATTTAGACCCCTGGTGATTTTAATTCCGTTTTTGGACCCAGGGGGTCGGAGCCGTGGATCACGGCGCCGAGGTAACACGTCTCGGCGCCGTGATCCATGGCTCCGAGGCCCCAGGCCGGCACCAGCGTGGCGACCCGCGTGGTGCCGACGTGGCAGAAGCTCGGCGCCGTGATCCACGGCTCCGAGCTCGGCGCCGTGACTCGTGGCTCCGACCTCGGAGCCGTGGATCTTGGCGCCGAGCTAGCGGCATTTACCCAGTCGGCCGGGCCGAGCCATTTCGCGTCGCGTCTGCCCTCAGCCCCGGACTCCTGCCGTGACCGCCTCCCCGCCGCCTCCCCGGCCGCCACCGCCTCCCCGGCTCCCGCCGCCAGCGCCTCCCCGGCCCGGCCGCCTCCCCGCCGCCTTCCCGGCCCCCGCCGCCTCCCCGGCCGCCACCGCCTCCCCGCCCGCCACCGCCTCCCCGGCCCCCGCAAGCCTTCAAGGTGAATCTCTAGTATATCGTGAATTTTTTTCCACATATGTTACACACTGTCGCTTAATGTTCACTCCATATCTATGGTACCTACGAGAAGGCATAATGATTTTAGACTTTTGGTGTGATTAATACAATATCTAGATAAATATTGGTGGTTCTGTTTGACTCCAAAAAAAGACAATGTAGGCTGCATATTATAACTGAAAATCTCATGTGACTATATCTGGATCCTATTAGATATATAGATGTTTGAATGGGAAAGGGTTCATTTAGATATTTTATTGCTTAAACAAGTATGCATGTGATTTATCCAAAATTTCGCTTAAAGGTATTAAGTTTGGTTTTGTGTATGAACTAGATGGACAACCTATATCATGGAGGCAGTGTGACAAGTGATGATTATGGAAATGTTCAATTTGTTGAAATGCAAAGGGTGCCTCTGATATTCGGTGATCGGCCGTCGTTTAGTGAGTTGGTTGCTAGGGCTCGGGAGAAGCTACATTGTCATGCAAACGAGGAGAGCATCACAGTTGAGGGGTTACTTCACTTCGGTTCGAAAGACATAATTCTCAGGCGGTTGATCTTAATTGGTTTAGAGGATGAGTGGGACAAATATGTCAAATTGGTTGTGAGGAATGAGTTAAAATATTTGGACGTTGTTGTGCGGAAAGTGTCCATTGATCCCACCACTCACGGTTATTCACCAGAACTAGGTGATCAGGCACCCTTTGACCCTCCGTTACCGGATCTTGCGGTGGATGTGGAAGAAGTGCCTGAGGTGCCCGATGCTCTATCTGCCCCGAACGAGGTTCAGATTTCTCGACCAGTTCGAGTTGAATGTCGGACTGATGATGTTGTGGCGGCCCCTCAGGATCATCCCAGTAAGTGTCGAGCCACACTTTAGCCTTTTCCCGTCATTGTTGTTGTTTTTGTCTCAATCCCATCGTTTTCGTGCTTATGATGCAGGAGACATTCCTGATAATATTGGTGTTCCTCCCGTTGCTCCATCTGGCAACGTTGAAGAAGTCTGCAGGGACTCCAACAGTGTGGATGTTCAAATTGTGGATGATCTGCAGCCTTACGAGATCGCAAGGGCCGTTGATTCTGACGATGACCGCCCTTTTGGAGAGCTGACCGAAAGTGATATTGAGCTGATCAGGCGTTATTGCCCTGGCCGGGATCCATCAGTTCATGAATTCAGCGATCTTAGACATTCTCATGGGGCTTATGCAGAAGGAAGGGATGACGAGCTGCTAGATGCTCCTGAGGCCGGTTCAAGCATGACAATTGAGAAGGGCATGATGTTTGAGGACTTGTCTGCATTGAGAAGGTGGCTGCAGGAGTATTCAGTGATTCGTAAAAGGCCATTCAAGGTGAGGCATTCTTATGTGGAGCGGAGGTACACAGTTGTTTGCGAGAAGGAAACATGTGAATGGAGGGTTTGTGCTAGGAAACAGAAGGACACGGGAAAGTTCAAGATCACAAAAATCGTTGGCCCACACACTTGTGCCGAAGCAGAGCTCAAACAGAAGCATCGGCAGTTGACCTCTACCATTATTGCCAAGTCACTGTGTCACATAGTAAAGGGAGAACCCAATATGAAGGTGAAGATACTTGCTGGGATTGTTAAGGAGAAATTTGGATACGAGATAAGGTATGGAAAAGCATGGAGGGCAAAGCAACGCATCTGGAAGATGATATATGGGGACTGGGAAGATGGGTACTTGCAGTTGCCAGCACTCTTCAATGCAATCAAAGCGGTTAATCCAGGCATGCATTATGAGTACGTCCCGAAACCAAACGAATGGACTCAAGATGGGATGCAGATATTCTTCCGTGCTTTCTGGTGCTTTGCTCAGTCCATCGAGGCCTTTCGGCATTGTCGTCCCGTCTTCTCCATTGACGGTACGTTTCTTCTTGGCAAGTACCAGGGCACACTTCTGATAGCCATTTCCTGTGATGCAGACAACGCGTTGGTTACTTTGGCGTTTGCTTTGGTTGAGAGGGAGAACAAAGACAGCTGGGGATGGTTCTTGCGGCTCGTTCGGAGGCACGTGGTCGGCCCTGGTAGGGAGGTGGGTGTCATATCTGATAGACACCAGGGCATACTTGCTGCCGTACAAGAGCAGATACCGGGGTATCCACCTTTGCACCACCGTTGGTGCACTCGGCATCTTGCCGAGAATCTACTCCGTAAGGATGGTACGAAGGATAACTTTCCTCTGTTCGAGGAGGTCGCTCGAATGCTTGAGGTCAAGTTCTTCCAGGAGAAGTTGGAGCAGCTTAATACTGCAACAAACGCAGAAGGTAGACAGTGGTTGTCGGGATTGATGAGAGATGTCGACAAATGGACAAGGGCTCATGACGATGGTGGCTGGAGGTACGAGTTTCAGACAAGCAATATGGCCGAATCCTTCAATAACTTGCTTAGGGGTATACGTGGTATGCCCGTCAATGCTATAGTATCATTCACCTTTTACAAGCTTGTTGCCTGGTTCAACGAAAGACACACACATGCAATGGCGCTACAGAGTAAACAAGAGAGATGGGCGCCAAAACCGAAGCGTCACCTTGAAAAGGCAAAGGCGAGGGCTGAGGCACATGAGGTACATTGTTTTGACAACTCCACGGGCACTTACGAGATTGTAGAAAGGGGTGGTACAACGACCGATGGAGAGCTCCGGCCGACGAGGAGGCATAAGGTTGTCCTTATTGATTTCTCATGCACATGTGGTAAACCGAGGCAGTACCACTTTCCATGTTCTCATTATGTGGCAGCAGCGAGGCATCGCAACTTTGACTACGAGAGCAAGATACCTCGGGAGTTCAGTGTTGACAACCTTGTGCTTACGTGGTCTCCCCATTTCGAGCCTTATCGAGATGAGGGAGAGTGGCCACCGTACACCGGGCCCAAATACATTGCGGATACGGGTAGCCGTTGGAACAAACGTGGAACCAGGAAAAGGACGAGACACAAGATGGTTATGGATCAGCTTCAAGGAACAACGAGGCGAGGGAGAGCAACCCCCTTTCTTACTAACCCCGAGCAGAACCAATGTAGCAGATGTGGTAGACTTGGCCACAATTCACGCACATGCCATTGGCCACTTAGTCAGGTGCGAGTGCTTGTTATTCGTTATGTTTCATAGTTCGTCTAGTTATTTTTTCATATGTAATTTGCTATGTTTCTTATTTAATTTCTTATTCTTTCCATATTTTATGCATGTTCAATTTTTTGTTTACTTGTATGTTGGACTGACAAATTCAATTTTTTTGTAGGATGGCGCAATTCCACCTGCTAGACCAGTACTACGAGGAGAGCCACCGAGGACGGCTCACCGCGGAGGGGGGGTATTGCCTTCATCACTTCCTGTACAATTTGAGTTTATATTGATGCATTAACTACAAAAATTGGTCTATTCTATACAGGAGCTGCCCATCCTTCGTCCTCGAACCCATGACGGGTTCCTGGACATGCGGTACGACGAGAGGTACACTCCCTTCCTGGAGAGGGCTGGCCTAGACGCCATCTCTTACCAGGTTCGCCGTGGGTTGCCCACCTTCAACCCCCCGGCCATCACTGCACTGATTGACAGGTATTCTCCTAAACCATTGCTCCACTTGCATGTTCATTGTTGGTCGGCTTTGTGCGCCTCAAATTCTCTGACATGTAGTCCTCTTTTTTGTATCATGTAGGTGGAGGCCGGAGACTTACAGCTTCCACCTCCCTTTCGGTGAGATGACTATTACGCTCCAGGACACTCAGAAGATACTTGGTGTCGCCATTCACGGCCGTCCAGTGATCGGACCGTGCGTGCCTGCTGGTTGGAGAGCCCGAGTAGAGGCCTTCCTCGGGACAGAGCTTCCTGCTGAGGCAGTCCATCGCAGTTCTGCAGTTATGATCACATGGCTCCGGCAGACTTTCGCAGAGTGTCCTGCACACGCGGACGAGCAGACAGTTGCCTACTACTGCAGGTAAGGGTAAGGCTAGGAGGCAGTGATATTTATGTGTAGGCTTGTGGGTCGTGTTGTAATGAGCTACTTGTTTGTATGTATGTGTATATGTTATATTCATGTGATATTTGTGTACGAATCCGTAGTCTGTACTTTGTTGTTCTATAATTCCTGCAATGAATTTATGTTTACTGCAAACGACTGCAAATGATACGAACTATGAATTTTTTGCTTATGAATTTATGCTTCCTGAAAAAGCACAATCGGCTGAAAAGGCTACGACCTAAAATAAAACAGCTTTGCCCAGTCACAACACGAAACAACACATAGATTGCACGTACATAAAATATAGCAAGTACTACAACCATCAACACAGCAACGACGGTAAACATGGAGGGTACCAAAAAATGACAACACAACCAAGTACTACAGCCATCAACACACCAACGAACACAACAACTAAAACACAACACAACCATACACCTTCTTACCTACATGCCAAACGAGCCTCGTGGCACCCACATGGAGAAATGCTGAGGGGGTCGCCTCGGACGTGGTTGTCCATCGTGGTAGTGGCATGCACATATGCAGCTCGGGTTCGCGCAGCAACATGTGGGATCATAAGAGCTTCCTATATTCACGACCTCCTCGTTGCCCCTCTCGCGTTGCATCTGTTCGCGGAGGTCGTTGTTCTCCTCAGTGAGATTCTCCATTCGGTACTCCAAGTCCCATATTCGAGCCCATAATGTACCCACATAACGATCAACATACCGTTCGTGAGGAGGGCCGATCCAGTGGGAGAAGTCGCATTTGGCCATCTGCACAAAAAATGACGGTAAACTTCGAGGGTCCATAAGCAATACAAAATGTAACATTACTAATTTGTACCCCAGAGCGTGAGCATCGGAAGAAACGTCGCCCGCCATCGTTCGGGGAATCCAAGATCTGGACGACCGCGTACTCATTGTGTCTGCATTTCGGCCACGGTGGTTGAGCACGCCGGCTTGGTATCAATCGGTACTGCGGACCGAACATATCCCTCGTTTCTAAGGGAATGTCGTCCTTCGGTGACCCAAATCCCACTGGCCCCTCGACTTCAGACATGGTATGTTTCACCACGAAAGAGAGGGTACTACTTTGTTCGATTCACAATGTCATGGGACCCCAACCCTGCTACTTATAGCAAAACGGGGCAGCTTAATGCAGTGACCACCAAAAAAAGAGGCTTTTGCTCAGGGACATGACAACACGCCCCTGCTTTGCTCAGGGACATGACACAAGAGGTCAGCTTTTGCTCAGTGAGATGACAAAAGAGGGCAGCTTTGCTCAGTGACATGACAAAAGAGTTCAGATTTTGCTCAGTGACATGACAAAACGAGGCAGCATATGCCAGCTTTGCGCAGTGACGGAGTAGGCCTTTAGCCTGTACACATATAGGGCGTAGGTCTTTAGCCTTTACAGGAGTAGGCCTGTAGGCCTGTACACATATAGGGGCGTAGGTCTTTAGCTTTCTAGGCTTTGAATGGTCCAATCTCTGAAAAGGCTACGAACTATGAATTTATTACGAGACTATAGTCTCTGAAAAGCCTACATAGGGCCATTTATTGCTACACTGGAATCCAGGAAAAGCGAAAATATCCTCTCCATGGACTATGCCCACTGCACCAGATAACCTGCCTACATAAAGGCCTCCCTCCTATGTCTTCCATACCACATCTCCTCCTCAAGGCATCACAATACTACTACACAACAATGTCTTCCTGGAGGTCCGACCCATTTGGAGGGCCGGAGTGGCATGAGTGCCCGAAGTGCCATTGCGGTTTTAGGACGATGTTGGGAGTCTGGACTGATCGAGTACAACGAGCCAAATACGACCGTAGGTTCTTCAAATGTCCTGACCTGGATGACGACTTCGTGGTAACGACCACAACTAAATCATTTGTTTCTCGTTATCTTTTTTCAACTTGATCGATGACATCTACCACGCCACACATAGGCTTGCAGGTTCATCGAATGGGTGGATCGGGTGTCGCCGGCATGGCCAAATAACCGGGCAGTGGAGATGGAAAACAAAGCACAATATTTTGTCAAGATGACTCAGGCTCGCGAGGTGGAACGACAGATGCGGCTTGACCAAGAGCGCCGCGTGAGGGTGGACCAAATCCGTCTGAAGGGCAAGGAGAATAGTTGCAAAGGAGGCGGGAGCAGTTAAGTCTGCGTGAAGCTGCCATCAAGCGTCAGGAGGAGGAGCTTCAAGCTCAGGAGGCAGCTCTCAAGACCAAGAGTGACAGGAAGAAGGATGCAGCGGAGCCATCTTCAGGGCGTGACAAAAAGGGGAAACAACCACGCTACACCCAGTAGACAAAATGTAATAGACCCAGCAAGTTATTTTCCCTAAGGCATGCATGTTAGGACTAGTGGTGGAATTCTGAACATTAGAAGTACAGAGTTGCACACATGCCACATGCCTGCCATGTCAAAATATCACTCACCTTCGAAATATCACTTACCACTATATGCATCGATATTTCTACGCTCAATCCTTCGGCAAAAAAATTTAGCATAATTTGGTTTGCATGTGCAACTTGCAATGAACATAAACTTTTATTACGACTTCATCAGATTCGTTCCCATATTACAACTACAAAATTACCAAACCTTGCAAAAATCACGGGAATTGCAAACCCTTAAAACATATCATACCTTAAAAGTCACTTACCATTTTATATATCGACCGTTCTACGCACAATCGTTCCTAAAAAAAATTACCATTTTTTTATGCATCTACAACGAGCCAATCAACATAAACTTGTTTTACAATTTTTTCAAATTGTTTTGTAATTCACAACTACAAAATTAACAAAACTTATAATCATTACAGTTCCTGCAACTAGTAACAAAATTAACAAAATACAACTAGTAATTCTTTTTGCGACAACGTAAAGCCTGATCGGTGCAAACCCTAGACACCGAGTGTCTGCAGACGTGGCAGGGAGCTCGGCGCCACGTGGCAGGCAGCTCGGCGCCACGTTCTACGGCTGCGAGCTCGGCGCCACGACCCACGGCTCCGAGCTCGGAGCCACGATCCACGGCGCCGAGGTGCTGCCACATCAGCGCCAAGCAGGCCACCAGGCTGGAGTGGGCCTGGCACCTCGGAGCCGTGCTTCACGGCGCCGAGACGTGTTACCTCGGCGCCGTGGGTCACGGCGCCGACCCCCTGGGTCCAAAAACGGAATTAAAACCACCAGGGGTCTAAATGTGAATATTTTTCAGAAAAAGGGCTTAAATAGAAAAAATTCGGCCAAGTTGCAATCCACCCAAAGGCCGTATCCAGCAACCCACCCGAGTACCCGACCGGGTCCCAGAACGGCTGCAGAGCAGGAGCCGCCTCGGGAGGTATGGCGGCGGCGGGAGGAGTCGCGGGCCAGTCGTCGGGGACGAAGACGAAGCAGCTTAAGATCGCCGTCATCCACCCGGATCTCGGAATCGGTACGCCGCTGTCCCCTCTCCCCCTCGCTCTCTCTGATTGAGCCCTAGATGCGGTTCGTCTTGAGTCCAACTCGCGGGTAGGGTCTCGCGGAGTAGGGAGAATTGTGTAGGTCCTGTGACCTCGTAAACTTCGCCAATTAGCAGCTCGAGTCGATGCCCCGGTAGTGTTGATAGATTCAAGGAGGAAGCGCCGTGGCTTGTGCTTATTTAATGTTATAGCGTGGAATTGGATCGTTGGGGCGTCTCAGCATGTATAGCCTATAGGAGCTCCTCAATCTCGTGTTAGATTTGAATAGGCTAGAGGCAATTCAGGTGGAGTAAGAGTGTTTGGGGGAAATATCGACTTTTTCCCAGACGGAATCGATAATTTCATAATTCCTATTGATGTCCTAGAATTAGCTTATCCTAGTAGGATAGGGAGCAGTTGCACGAGTTCAGCGTGGGACTGCACTGCAGCTCTGCAGCAATGTAATACTTACAGAAACTTTTCTAGAAATATGTAGCAGAAGCACAGCATAAATGAACCCTAATTATTTAAAAGAAAGTGGAATTATGATGTAGGTGGTGCTGAGAGATTGATAGTTGACGCGGCATGTCAGCTTGCTGCCCATGGACATGATGTTCATGTTTTCACATCACATCATGACAGAAGTCGGTGCTTTGAGGAAACAGTTTCCGGTAAGGCTCTACACTATACCTATAGTGGACATTGCTGATACCCCAGTTACTGTAATTTATTGATATTCCAGTTACATTACATTTATGTGTTTCATCTGTGTTTTATAAACACTTGTGGCAGACTTGATATGGAGTAATTGTTTTAAGTTATTCGTATGTTGATTCAATTCCTGCAAAATTTCCCAGTTCCCACAGATAGTTTCCTTTGACATCTTATCTGTATATCATTGGATAATGTGTATGGGAAAATGGTGCTTATGTGAATCCAAGCTTTACTTGACTTTTCTCTTTGTTTTCCAGGTCCACTTCCAGTTACTGTATATGGAGATTTCCTACCTCACCATATGTTTTACCGCTTTCATGCTGTTTGTGCTTATCTTCGCTGCATTTTTGTTGCACTGTGTGTGCTACTTTGGTGGCCCTCCTTTGATGTCATATTGGTAGACCAGGTTTCTGTTGTGATTCCACTGCTTAAACTGAAGGCGTCATCGAAGGTATCAATCGCTTGCTTAATTGCTTCATGTGCTCTAATTAAGGGAGCGTTCGTATTGGCTTTTACTATTGGCAGTAGTTTATGGCTGAAAATGAATAGTAATAGCTGAAAGAAATGGTTTTTATAAAGACAGAGTGAGCGGTGGAAAAAGTGAGAGAGAGAGATGCGTGTACGTGACGGAAGTCAGAGGAGTGAGGTGAGTGATGCATCTGTGCCCCTCTACCTTATCCCCGAAGTGAGACGGTAACGAGAGGAGTGGAGAAACCGCTTTGAGAAGCCGGGTGTTTGTATTGGTTTTAAGCTTTTCTAAGCCGAAGCTAGAAGCAAAAGCTAATACGAACAGGGCCTAAATCTATTTGTTGACAATTTGTTTGTTGCATATTCAGGTAATATTTTATTGTCATTTCCCTGATCTGTTGCTTGCACAACATACTACCATGCTTCGGAGGTTATATCGTAGGCCAATTGACATGATTGAGGAAGCCACTACCGGTATGGTCTTCTGCATCTAGATTTGTAACCTGCTGTGTTCATTCCTTTCGTTTGTTTAAATATATGTCTAGACATCTGGCAGGCATCCTAATTGCAGCGTTATTCTTTTTTATATACATTAGGCATGGCAGATTTGATTCTAGTCAACAGCAAGTTCACTGCGGCAACTTTTGCCAGGACCTTTCGTCGCCTTCATGCTAGAGGAATCAATACCGGTGTTCTATATCCAGCTGTCTCTGTTGAGCAGTTTCATGAACCTCGTGCTTATAAGTAACTGCATGCTTGTATATCTCTTTATAACTCGCTTAGGTTTCATTCATTCAAATTTTAGTGTACTATAAACAGATTTTTTTCTCTCATGTCCACATTCAGGTGTAGCTAAACTGGACTTTCATCTTTCTGTCAGGTTGAATTTCCTCTCAATTAACCGGTTTGAGAGAAAAAAGAATCTTGATCTAGCCATTTCAGCATTTGCTTTGCTCTGTTCTGTTGTTTCTAGTTCTATGCCACCTTGTGATGCTCTGAAGGAAGCAACCTTAACAGTGGCAGGTGATTTCTGTTTATTTATTCTTTTCCGTCCAGTTACAGGTTCAATCTTACTACATCTTGAGTTATTGAAACCTAATTATCAACTGCTGACTGCTGTTTTCTTGCAATGCTCATGCTTAAGGTGGATACGATAAGCGTCTCAAAGAAAACGTTGAATACCTTGAGGAGCTGAAAAGACTGGCAGTAACTGAAGGGGTGTCTGGACAGGTTAAATTTGTGACATCTTGCTCAACATCTGAAAGAAATGAGCTTCTCTCCAACTGCCTCTGTGTGTTATACACTCCAAAGGTAAATGTCTAGCATGTGCTTAGGACTCCCATCGATGATCAATCTAAGCACTTTAACAAGCCTATTCTGATACTTATACAGGATGAACATTTTGGCATTGTTCCTCTTGAAGCTATGGCGGCACGTAAGCCTGTAATTGCATGCAACAGTGGTGGTCCAGTGGAAACGGTAATAAATGAAGTGACGGGGTTTCTCTGTGATCCCTCCCCCACTGAATTTTCAAGAGCCATGCTGAAGCTTGTGAACGATCATGATCTAGCAGTTAGGATGGGTAAACAAGCACGGGACCATGTAGTGCAAAAGTTCTCAACCAAGACATTTGGTGACCTCCTGAACAGCTATGTCCTTAATATCTACCATCAGAGGATTGAGTGATCTAAAATCCGGTGTCGGCAATGCCATATGGATATACACTTTTGAATAGCATAACATAAAACAAATTTTACTCCTGAGTCCTGACTTTGATGTACACACTAGGAAGTGAGTTAGTATTTATTGCATGGTGATAATGACTTAATATCAATGCCCTGTGGCAAATTAGGATGACCTGTCGACCTGTTTATTTTTTTTTTCGAGCAAGCCGATCCGCAAAATTTTTGGTGCCGGTTTCTGGCCCCTCTGGAATGGAGCTGGAGCTTTTGGTCAGCTACATTTTTTAACCTTAAAAAGAGTAATTAAGGTGGTGATCAGTTGGGTTTTTTTGTGGTTTATGGTTGAAAGCACTGTAACTGACTAAAAAAACATTGTAGCTGACAGAGACTTATTTAGCATAATTAAATTAAAAAAATCAAAAAATATAAAAAATATGTTAGCCTATTAAGTATAATACAAACAAATACGGGAAAAAAAGAACCGGCAAAAAAGCACAAAAAAAGTTAAAAATTTGTGAATAATGAAAAATAAATCGGAAGTCAGAAGTTTAAGCCGAATTAATCAGGATACAAAATTTGATTTGACGGGTCAAATCTAAACTGTCAGGATCGATTCAGGCTTGCAAGTTGCAATGTACGAAGAACAGTGTCCGAAAAGAATCATGTAGGTCTAGGTAGCTGTGCCAATTTGCTGATACCCTTTGGTTAATTCGGTGAACGATTGCGCATCATCCAACCATCATATTTCCACGATCTGTAGTCTTACGTTTGGAAAATGGTAGCCTACATAATATTTTGAGTTGGATGCAAAAACAAGCAATCTGATTCATGTCAAATGCTATGTGCTGAATCAAAGTAAACTCTGAAGCTTTCTTGAGAAGAAACTCGAAGTCTAAGGGGCTACTTGGTTAGGTTGAAGTAAATTTGCTTATGACTGAAATTACACTGTAATTAACTGAAATTATACTGTAGCTGATGGTGGCTTATTTGGCGTAACTAAAGTTAAAAAATTAAAAATAGAAAAAAAACAGGTTAGCCTATTACGGATAACGCAAACAAATACGGGTAAAAAAAGAACCGGCAAAAAAAGCTTAAAAAAAGCTAAAAAGCCACAAAAAGATGAAATTTAGAAATAATGAAAAATAAACCAGAAGCCAGAAGCTAGCCGAAATGAACAGGGCTTAAATAGCTAAGTTCTCAATGTCCATTGTCAATGCGGTTTTGTCAGCAGTGGAAATGTTGCTTCTGTTCACAGGAAACAGAGATTTTAAGTTTAGTAAGGTGGGCATGTGTTGCAACGGTTTCTCAAAAAAGGGTGATAGATATAGTTTAGCGTAAGGTTACGGATTTATCTTTGGTCTTATGCTATGTGAAAGTATTTTCTCAATATGGTGTTTTATAAAACTCAAGATAATTTTCTTGTGCTAAGTGATTTAATAAAAAATGAAACTAAGGTTTCTTTGGGATTTTCTAATTTTTGCAATAATATTTGAACTATTTTTTGCGTCACTCATATATTCCAAGCAAGCCTTAAAAAGTTTCACACAAAAAAATATTGACAAGCTCAGCCTACACTATCCGCGATAGGTCACATCTTATTATCATGCAATAGAATCTTTTTAGGTCTATATGAAAGGGACTTTACTCTAGAAATTTTTAGTATTTAGGCTCTATTTGGAATGGAGGAATTCCAAAGGAATATCATAGAATTTATACTACTTCCTATGAAATTCATGTGTATTAAACGAGGCTTTATAATTCAAATAAAGATTAAAAACTACACCCCGTCCAGTATTTTAATGGCCTCCAATATCAACTCCCTAGGTGACATACAACAACATTTTAGGAAAGAGCATGATATGATGATCATACGAATGACTCGGCCTAGCGTCAGGCGGAAGCGGCAAACTCCTACTCCTCGGGCGGTTGAACACCTGTTAGGCTACACCTGATACCTCGGCATTGTCCACAGCTCTGTGCCCTCACCATGCCGCAGTGGAGATGCTCGCCCTACGCTTCCTTGTCCACAACATCTACGTTGCCGCCACCGAGATTACACCCATCAAGCTTGGTCGGTTCAATGGTTCGTGCGCATGATTTGGGCCCTGCCTTGTGACCTCCTCACACTCATCCTCATTGTCGTCGTTCCTGCGCTAACTGGCGAGGGAGATGTGGCCGCCGTCTTCGCACATCTCGACGCTAGTGTCACCAGCCTCCACCAAATCCGCCACTGCTGCCTCGCACGGTGCTCACCTTGACCTTGACTTCCAGGTAGGACTTGACCGGGCCACTACGCAGATGGCATCCACGATTGTTGCGTAGGCCATCGCCGCAATTGCTCGAGGCTGAGGGAGGCGAAGACACAAAAGGTGGCGAGGTCAGCTATTGGCACGATGAATTATGCAGTGACAGCCCTTGGTTGGAGAGTATTGTAGGGTGTGAGAAGAGAAGTAGAGAACGAGAGAGATTTGGGGGAGGAAGAGTCACCCGACTCAAGGAGGGAATAGCAAGAGGAAAGATAAGGAAAAATCATGGGGGCAGTTGCCATTGGTTGCAGTCTGCAGAGAGTTGGGGAACGGATTATGGAGGGTTTTCTGCTTTTCTTTTAGGTTTCTTAGCCAAATTTTGGGTGAAAGGATAGTAGGGTTCAATAGTTTGATAGAAGCGTGGAAGGGAGGGATGACTAGAGAAATTTCTCTTTTTTATATTAGTAGAGAAATCTGTTGGAAAGGGAAAGGGCACGAATCCAGGATGAAGGCTTGGTACTACCACCTGTAAGGCTGTAACTCAACGCTGAACAATTCCAAGTCGTTGACAATATTATAACCCCATTAGTCGGTGACAGTTCTGATCAGGATGCTTTTTTTTTTCCAGACCGGTTAGTCAACTGATTTAGCGGTTTCTTGATGATCATGCGCAGCTGCACCGTCCAAAAGAAAAATGCGCTAGTCAAATCGATCAGGAAGCGTTCGTTCGACGATATGCCTAATTTTGTCAAACCATGTGGCTTAGCAAATGCTTCAAGACGTTGGACGATGGCATGAGCGAGAGATATGATATTAGGACGTGTGGCACGTCAGTGTGGCAAGTGGATATTAACTAGTAGTGAAATATATGCAGGTATTCGTATACATAAATTTCGTGCGAGTTTTATATTTCTGCTTTGAAAAATCGCGGATTCGCTAGATGGTGGTGCACTAATGGACAGCTTAGGGCCAACCAGTTTGGCTTGCGTTAGCAAAATAAATAAAGGAAAGCAACCAGGCAATCCTTTCATCCATGATCCATGTTCTGAATATATTAAGCTCGATCTGGCCATTTTAATCATTAAAAAGTGTTTTGCTTGGCAAATTAAGGCAAGCCAATGACAAGCTACTTGCCAATTAATTGAACAAGAAACAGATTCCCTGTGATGAAATAGATCCTCATGACTCATGTATGAGCAAAGTAAGCGTTTTGTCAGCCAGTGTTTTAGTTGGAACTGTACTCGTCTTGTTTTGATGGAATTGTTTCCTTCCGTTTCAAGAGTGGGCAAACAGTGCATGATCTGGAAAGACACCGTAATGATATCAGACTCTTACCTAAACCACAAGAAACGTAAACCCATTTAGAATTAAATTAAATTTATTTAATTGGATTTCAAATTCTATTCTAGTTGGAATTGAATTTGATTCAAGGCAATTCAAAATTCAATTTTTTTGTTCAGATGTCATTTGGAATTCTACAAGGCTGTGGGGCCCACCTAGGTCCACCAATATACACAAGTAGCTTCTCTACACGCTAAATCATCTCCAACAAATTTCAGACAATTTTATGAAAAAATTATAGTGTGAATGTAAGATTCAAGTTCCAAATACTGAACTTTTTATGAAATCATTCTCTACAAGGCTATGAGGGCCACCTGTGCACCTAGCACTTGCTAATGTGTATAAATTAGCTTCTCTACATACTGAATCATCTCTAATAAATTTCAGTCAATTTTGTGAAAATTTTGTAGTGTGAACGTTAGATTGAAATTCTAAATACCAAACATTTACTTAATTTTGTACAATAATTTCCAGATAAATGATAAGATGTAAGTTGAAAAATGCTTCTAGCTCTGTCAAGCCCCTTGGAGTTAACTTTGGAATCATCAATTCAATTCTAGGTAGCAACCAAATAGCTATATCCTTGGAATTGAATTCCAATCTCACAATTCCAGGGCCAATATCTGGTAGCCAAACAAGGTGTAAGAAAAATCATAATATTGACTTCTAATATCCTGGCACGCATAATCTTCACCAGGCTTAGGGGGGAATATATGAGAGGAAGTGGGCATCAACAAGATAAAGCCCTTTAAATAAGTGAAAGTGAAAATGGATACACAAGAAGATGGATAGGCTATTCACCTTGGGTGATCCACTGAGTGGATTTATCATTTAACGCCGGCATTAACATGTTTGAATTTTAAAGAAATGGCATTAGATACTACCTGCGATGGCCGATGAGAGAATTAATTTCATCCAAAGAAAAGATGGGAATGCTGCTGGATGTAATTTGGATTAGGTAAATGCAACCAGATCATAGTCAAAGGAAACGCTCAACCGCTCGCAACTAAACTGAAAAAAAAGGGAGATATCGGCGCGGCAGTTTTATATTTGCCAACCTTGCACTCTAAACATGTAAGCATCTCTTACTATTCTGGCCATTTGACTTCTGACCCGAGCGTATTTTACATATATACAGATCCATAGAAATCAAACAGAGATAAGATACTAATTAATACTGCAAGCTGTCCTTTTTAAGTTGTTCGTTTAGGGGTTTTTGGTGGAATTTTCGAGTTACGTTAATAAATTGTTAGGATGTAGACATGTAGTACATGGTTTATACAACTCGTTGAGAGCGAATGCTTAATTAATAATCATTGCATGTGCATTTTCCCTCTTTCGGCAAAATTAAACCTTAATACTACATATGCATTTGCGGTCCCATGTATGCTATATCATTTTCACTGTGGCATACTGGCAATGTGCTATGGTTTCATTTAACACCCTAGAAAATCCATCTTGCACATAACCTTACTCAGGGGCGGAACTGGGCCTCGGGCTAGGTAGGCTGTAGCCCGGGGCCCAGCAAAATTAGCAGTGCAAAAAATTTTTTAAGAAGGCCGAAAATACACTGTTTAATGGTTCAGCCCGAGGCATCACAGCCCAGCCTGAGGCGGCATAAGTGGCCCAGCCCACGATGGAAACCCTAGCGCCCACCCAACTCCCACGTCCAGACGTCCCGATGGCGGCGGCGGCTCTCCCTTCTCCCCCCGCGACGCCTCTCCCCTCTCCCCCGCGGAGGCTCTCCCCTCTTCCCCGCGGCGCCTCTCCCCTCTCCTCCCGCGGTGGCTCTCCCCTCTCTCCCGGTGACCGCTCGCTCTCCCCTCCCGTCCCGGCGACCCGAGTGGCAGCTCTCCCCTCGGCTCTCTCCCGGCAGCCCGGGCGGCGGCTCTCCCCTCTTCCCCGGCGGCGGCTCTCCCCTCTCCCCCGGCGGCGGCTCTCCCCTCTATCCCGGCGGCCAAAGCGGCGGCTCTCCCCTCGCATCCTGGCGGGCGGCGGCCTAAACGGCGGCTGTCCCCTCCCGCCCGGCAATCCGAGTGGCAGCTCTCCCCTCGGCCCTCTAGGGCTCCAGGCCGAGATCGACCCGTCGACCAAGGGCTACTTCATGCAGCAAATGGTAAACCACTCTACCTATTTCACTGCGTGCAATAGTTCATTGCGTGCTCTGTGTGACAAAAAAATCGCAAGAATCTTTGTATGTTCTTTCCCGTGAGTGGAACATTTCCTAATTTTTGCCTGCCAACTAACTCTATGCTACAAATGTTTGAATAGATCTGACGAGGACAGAGAAACATGGGTCTTCTTAAGGGTTATGTTCGAGGATGGGGATTTTGCCCGGACAAAATTTCTGGCTCATCTTGGCTATCCACCTCAAGAACCAACTGTGAATTCAACGGATGAACTGAGCAAAACATTGGTAGACACACTTAATCTTGATACTCTGGTTATTGTCCATGCTGGTGGTTCTGCTCTATGGGAAAGCACAAGAATTCATTATCTTAAGAAAAGTATCTCACCCTATCTAAAGGTATTCTTGTATTCTCGGTTTATTGAATATCTCAGCTTTATTATTTCTGACTACAATATTTCTGCTTATATTACCATGATTTATATTTCCGTTGGTTCAAACTCAGGTTGTTTCTGCTATTGGGGCAATGATTTAATGAGTTTTGTGAGTGCTTGGCCACTAAGGGCCTGTTTGGAACAGAGGAATTTCACAGGAATTTTGCAGGAAACAGTTCAATTCCAGCAGGAATCGGGAAAAATTCCCGCATTCCAAACAGGGCCTAAATGAATGGAAGGAAACACTTGCACTACTCTGCACAGTAAGTGTGTTACATTATGTAATGTAATTCATTTTTCTTGTTCAATCAGCTTGCCTGTACCGTTATTTATTATTAAGCACAAATATGAGAGATCAGATATGATCTCTTTCCATGTAGAAGAATTACCCCATGGTGGCTTCAGGCTTTCAGCTATTAGTCTAAACAGGCATTACATTTCATTTATTATCTCACATTTATTCACTGAACTTATATAGAGCCTAACTTTTCTGATGTGTGTTACCTTCATGTTAGTAGCATTGAACTCAAGTTTCATATCAACAATGCATTTGTAATGTACTTTTGTTATGTCGTGGTGTAGATAAAAATTGATGTTAGTTTTAGGTTGTTACAGTTTAACCCGGGGCGTAGCTAAATCCTGGTTCCGCCACTGACCTTACTCATTGATTTTTTCTGGCCCTGCCACTTTGTATTTAATAATTTTCATTTGTTAATTGCACCCCTTTTGGATTCGAGTTCTTCTACGGGTTAGCATGACTGTTGCATTACGCATGCAGAGATCGCTGGCATAAAACCAACATCCCTGGGTATCCTCATCCCTCGTCCTTCTCAGACAAACCGCATTGTTTTCTGTGCAACCTGAAGCCAAGAAATTAAGCTGCTTGCTTTGGTGCTGATCGAGATTAATTCTAGGCGATGGCCATGGAGCCTCCACAGCTGTTCCTGTGCCCCATCTCCATGGAGCTAATGGAGGACCCCGTCACGGTGTCCACCGGCGTCACGTACGACCGCCGCAGCATCGAGCGGTGGTTCTTCAAGTACGGCAAGACGACGTGCCCCGCCACCATGCAGCGCCTCGCTTCCTTCGACCTCACGCCCAACCACACCCTCAAGCGCGTCATCTCCTCCTGGCTCAAGCAATCTTCATCGTCGTCGAGCACAACTGACGAGCTGGCGCCGCTGGCGCGGGAGAGGCTTCCGTCCGTGCTCGCTGGCATTGAGGAGACGCCGTTCAAGGTGACCGCAATCAAGAACTTGAAGTGCTGCATGGCCGGAGACGAGGCTGTGCAGGACGACTTCGTGGCCTGCGGCGGCATTCAGGTGCTCGGCCGCGTCATGACGCAGGCGCTGGCGGAGAGCGGAGCTGGTGGTGACTTCTCGGCGTTCCGGACGTGCGAGGAGGCTGCCGCCGTCCTCGCTACGCTCCCGCTCTCCGACGACGCGTCGCTGGAGCTGGTGCTTAAGCCGGAGTGCATAAGGCCCGTGGCTGCGCTGGTCCAGCGCGGCAGCGCCGAGGCGAGGCTGCACGCGATGTCCATCGTCGCCAAGATCTCTAAGGCCAGCTCCCGCGACTGGACAGCGGAAGTCGACGTCGACGACACGGTCAAGTCCCTCCTCGAGCTCCTGTCCGACGGCGCCTCCGCGAAGCTGAGCTCGCGCGCGCTCGACGTGCTCCTCGACGTCACGGCACGCTCGCGGCGCGCCCGCCGCGCCAAGGCCGTCGAGGTGGGCGCCGTGCGCGTGCTTGTGGAGCTCCTCCCCGACGCCGACCGCCACGTTGCCGAGCGAGCTCTCCTCCTCCTCAAGCGCCTGTGCAAGTGCCCCGAGGGCCGGCTAGCCTTCGCGGAGCACGGGTTGGCGGTGGCGGCCATGGCGCGGACGGTGCTGCGGGTGTCCGGGCTAGCCACCAGGCTGGCCGTCAACGTGTTGTGGCTGGTGGTGTGCGCGGCGGCCCCAGCGGAGAGGGTGCTGGACGACATGGTGGTGAGCGGCGGCGTCGCGAAGCTGCTGGCGCTGCTGCAGGTGGAGAGCTCGCCGTCGACCAAGGAGAAGGCGGTGAGGATACTGAGGGCGCACGGCGCGCTCTGGAGGCAGTACCCTTGCTTCCCCGCAGATCTCAGGGACTACCTCAAATTTCTCAAGTAATCTTCTTTCGTCAGTGTTCTCTGTTGCACTGTAACTATGTAACTGCAAAGAGAAACGGAATTACAGAAGACTGGGGTAGTGTGTATATTATTTGATAGGAGTATTTGATAGGAATTTCGTCACCATTGCATTGAGCATGAGTATATTCATTGTGTGTACAATTGAAATGTTCAGTTGGGTGGGTTTTGACCCTTCCATTCCCGCGTAGGTTCGAGTTTTGTATCACATGTTAGAGAAAATGTTTGGAGCGTATGGATTTCACAGAAAAACATTTCAATATCCTTTGGCGAATAAAACATGGGTGTTGATAAACATCACCCGGATGTTTTCTTCTTAACTATTATCCAAATTTGTAACTATTGGATTAGAGATTCAACGACTATGAATTCCCCCCTCCTCCAAAAAAAAATCTCCCCCTCCAAAAAAAAGGGACATTGGATCTCTACTCCAATGGTCATAAATTTGGATGATTGTTAGAAAGAAAACATCCGGGTGATATCTAGATACACCCATGAAACATTTATGCGATCCAAACAAACCCTGTTTTTCTTGAGGCTCACAAACGGTGTGTGCATTTTCATTTTCTTTTGTTTGATTTGGCCTTCTTTTCCTCCTCTATATATGCGGTTTTGGTTACATTGGGCTTGTTTGGAGTGAAGACATTTCTGGGAATTTTACTAGATGCAGTACTTAACTCAAAATTCTACTTAAAAATAGGTTCATTGGAGTAGTTCACTGTGAACTTAGCCAAGATCCAACTCAAAATTCTACTTAAAACTAGGTTCATTGGAGTAGTTCACTGTGAACTTAGGCAAGATCCTGGATCATTCTGTATCTCGAAATGGAGGCAGTAGTGTCAGTATAGTACCTTGTCTCTTCCATAACCTATCGTATGGGCTGGCGTTGGTTTGGTCTGAACATCCCAAAATAAGTGGACAAAAGAGCGTACATGTCAGGCCCACGTCGAAATAAGTAATGTAAATCTTCCCATTTCTCTTAATTAATAAGAAAATTTCAATGGATTTTGCTTTTCCTGATTTAAGGATTAGAAGCGACTAGACAACGGTATACTGTTGAAACGGATAGCAACAAGTTTCATGCAATTTCAATAAATTTTATGAAAAACGTTTAAAAAGATTCATGTTTAAGTGAATTTCACGCATTTCTAAAATTTTTCAGAAAATTCCAAGAAAAGTTTCAAGGCAAGTTTTAACGAGTTTTAGATTTTAAAAACTCAAATTTCAATAAGTTTCAGGCAAAGAGTTTCAAACAAAAGTTTCAATAAGTTTCAGCTAAAGTTTAAAGAAAGTTCCAACAAGTTTCGACAATCTCACCTGGGTACGACGACGCTACCATGCCGCCACGAAGACACTCGATGCTGGATCTGTGCTCGACCTCCACACTGAGTATCCATCTCTCTTTCTCTTCCTGAGCTCCACGTTGCACCGCTAAGCCGCACCATTGTCGGATCCGACTGTCTCGGGTCACACCGCCGTCAGATCCGTGCATCCCGAGCCATACCCCTACCACCAAGGAGCCGCTTGACGCTAGATCCGTGTTCGAGCTTTGCGTTGAGCTTTCATCTCTCTCTTCCCTAGCTCCAGCCCAAGCTCCGCACTGCGCCACCAAGCCCGCATCGTCGCCGAATCCGACCATCCCGAGTCGTACTGCAGTTGGATTCATGTGTCCCAAGCCATGCCGCAACTCCCATCACCAAATCCAGAGCTAGAGGTGAAGCCCCCCCCCCCCAAATTGCCTGCGCTATATCCGAAGCTAGACGATGGAGGAGGAGGGTAGCGCCAGAGTTCAAGGAGGAGGTGGATGGGCAACACTGGAGGTGAAGGAGGAGGTGGAAGGTCACCTGCCTCCGTCGACTCACCATCTGCCCTCCCAAGCTGAACGTGGGAAAAAGAGAGATGGAGAAGGGAGAGAGATAGACAGATGTTGGATGTGTAGTGGAGAGAAGGGATGGCTTATCCAAAGGGGTTGTCTTAGGGTGCGTTGGATTCGATCGGCACAGGCCTAGCGTGCTTCGGGCCATGTTGGCCTGGCACGACCCAAAGCACGATGGGCTAACGCTGTGCCATGGCGGCCCTGGCCTAACCCAGTGTACCTATAGACGGTGGAGACAATGGTGGTGGTGGCCGCCATCTTCATTTATCTTGTGTTGTGGTTGTCCTTGCGCTTGCGTCTCCGGTGTTGCCATCGTCGAGCCTTGCTCAGCCACGACCACAAGTACTATGGTTCCTCGCTCGGCCGCCTCCGCTATCTCCCTGTCGCCGTGGTCAGGCACCGATGCTGTTCCTACCCACCGTAAAGGTGGCAAAGGTTAGCACGGGTTGGCACAGAACCTGTGCGAGCCAGCCAGAGCCCTCCCAGGCGCACATTGGGGCTATAGAGCATGCTCTCTCGCCGCTCGATATGGAACTCGAACTCCTGTGTTCAGAGCCATCAGCCCTGAAGTTCAGTTGCATTTATACTCCTCCCCCTCAGCTGTGCCCCCCCATCTTGCTCAAGTATGCTTTGTAGTGTCGATTCAAGTGCCCCGTTTCTCCACTTGTACGAGTAGTTAATTGAGCTTTGTAATAATTACAAGTTGTGATATCTACTGTTTAGCCATCTTAGATTTTCTGGCTTTAAGTCATGTGCCTCTAGCAAGACACCCTCTGTCTAGCGGCACGGTTGCCAGATGCAGACCTGCCATGTTGCTGTCTATGAACTAGGGAGAGATGTCTGGTGTCTCCATTGGCTTCGGACTGCCCTGGTACTCCTCGTAGCTTTCTGTATCATCCAGATGACGGTCATCCATGTCGTAGTCTCTCATGCTTGGTAAGAGCTAACGAGCATCAACGGGAGTTAGAGCCAGAGGAAGACTAGGGGAACGGCCCAAGGAGGCTTACACTAAGTTGCCCTACTGCTGCCTTTGTGCTGCGACTCCTCGATATCATATCGCTTGGGAGTTTCAACGTTCCTGCCCCATCTTCGTGCTGCGACTCGTTGGTAGCATACTGAACTTTCTATTGTATAGACTACTAAGACTACTAAGTAGAGCAAAGAGAGAAGAGAAGATTGTTGCTTCGGTGGTGAAGAAATAAGTAGAGGAGATAAGTTTTATAGCCATGGAGAAGGAGAACATTGCCTGATTCCCTCCCTGCCCGTTGCTTCTCTGGTTTTTGGCCGTTGCTTAATTCCCTCCCCACCCGTTGTTTCTCTGGTTTCTGACTGCTGCTTCATTCCCTCCTCACCTGTTGCTTCTCTGGTCTCTAGTGCTACCATGGCACGAAGTAATGGCTCCACTCATCTCTGTCTCTCACTCTCTCTCCATACTCCAGCTCTCCTCACTATCTCTTGGTTTTCTCTGTCTATTGCTTCTTTCCCTCTCCATTTCTTTCCCCATTTTTCCTTTCCTCCTGGTTCTCTACTGATCTGCTCTCCTGCGCCTCCAGCTCCAGCCAGCGGTGAGCTGGGTGGCGAGGCGGCTGCACGGGAGGCGATGCGGTGAGGTGGCCACTGAGCGGGGCCGTAGGCGAGTGAGGTTCACCGCTGGCTGCATGGGAGATGAGGTGGTGAGGCAGCCACCGAGCTGGACCGTATCGCGCAACTCCCCTCGCCGTGCCTACACCGCTATTGTGCTCGCCGGGCCAGGTCACCCAACAGGCCTATTTTCTAGGCCCAGCCTAGCTTGTCTGTGCCATGTCAACCCGACCTGCCACGTGGTGGGTCCGTGCCGTGCTGGCTGGGCCCCAGGTTGGCCTGACTCGCACCACTAGTGCAACGGGGCGCAAAAAGGAAGCGAAGACTGCGGGAGCTGTTTGGAACTGGTTTTCTTGCCGACCGTGACAAAGCTACTGAAACTAAAAGTTGGGTGGTGTTGACTGTGCAGAGAAATGCAGTGGAGCCTCTGGCAAATTGCAATGCAATAGGCTTACCTGATACTAAAGGAAGCAAGGAAGCCTTAGACGAACATGGCAAGCTGCCGAAGGACTGTGATGGCATCAGTTTAGCTGATACTCGAGAAGGTTCCCCAGGAGAGCATAAACAGAAGACTATCAGTAACTGTGATGATGGAAGTTTAGGGCATATACAATAGTATAGACAATTGCTGTCTATAATATCATCCATGACATCTTTAGACAGACAATACATCTTGTTTCTCTGTTATAGTTAACTATTAGGTGAGAGATGGTCTAATTCTTTATGCTCCCTCTATTTCTTTTACATCATCTCATATCCTACATGACAAAACTCACAGGCAGCTAACATCACATTATTGTACATGCTCTTAGATGGTATTGAAAAAAGTATCCAAGATGATGACATTGAACACAGCAAACTGCTAGTCAATTGTAATAGTTGCAGTTGTATGCAATTTAACACTGCTGGCCACAGGGGCGGAGCCAGCATATAAGCATTGATGTCCAGTGACATCAATGAAATTTAGCAAATCCTATAAAAAATTACTATTTATTACTGTTCATCAGTGGAGGGGATATCATCGTGCAATGGAGGTGACCTCAATGCTCCTATCGTCTGGCTTCGCCCCTGGCTGGCCATTGATATGCCAGCTAATGGATGTTAATGGAAAAGTACCTGAGCTTTTCCTTGTGTATCATCATCTTCAATAGATTATCATACTTCTGACAGCAAGTCAATACTGTGTGCGCATGTTCGTGTTCACAATAAACGGAAATATCAATAAACGACCTTTGGGCAAACAATCCTGTAAGGTGAATGGCACTAATTAGTCTCTCTTTAAGTAGATATAGAACAGTATAGGCAAAACTAACAAAGACGATTGCTTCTCTCTCTAAAAAAATCGATTGCTAAAGCTAATTGTTCTCCTAATAAGGGATAGAAGACAAATCAGATCTGAATCTGAATTACCTACATTAAGTGCAGGATCTACCAGCACAGGTCAAACCATACGTTTCAGAAAAACATACAGATCAACCCTTGACAGATGGTCAAACAAAAGGAGGCATACCAAGCGCCATTCAATTCAATGCTCCTGTTTTTAGAGAAACCGAGAATCAAATCAATCGATAGTAAAATCGAAAGAACCTGTATGGCATGTAAAATTGCACAGGAAAATACAATAAAAAGGCCTGACGGGGGAAACAATATTCCAATCTGAAATGCAAATCGGGAGGGGAGAAACATGGATCGGAGGGAGCAGAGAGGAAGGAGGCAGGAAGAATGATGGCATCTACGAGTGGAGCGAAGGCAGCGAGGTCGCCGGGTGGAGCCGAGGCTGTGACCACGAGGCAGCGGGTGGTCCTTGCGAGGGGAGAGGTGGGAATTTGTGCTAGAAGTAGAAGGTGACTGCAACGCCGCAATAATAACTGTAGTTAGTGGAGATCAACTGTAATAGCCCTGATGAATTTGGCTTAAACTTTTGACTTTCGATTTATTTTTTATTATTCATAAATTTTATTTTTTTCTAAATTTTTAGATTTTATTTGTACTTTTTTGCCGATTCTTTTTTCCCGTATTTATTTGTATTATACGAAATAGGCTAACATATTTTTAATATTTTTTTAAATTTAATTATGCTAAATAAACCTCTGTCAGCTACAGTATTTTTCAGCCAGCTACAATGCTTTCAGCCATAAGCCAAAAAAAAAAAAAAAGCCGTTGGTTTCATCGCCGAAGGTAAAAAGCCTCAGGTTGTGGGTGCATGATCGGTTAATGCACACAAATTGGCCTCTTCGTCCCGATTATTGCAATCTTACAATCCAGAACAGTAGCTCAATCTTACAGCCCACAACGAGAACTCAGCACTTACGAGCCGCCGATACTAATATGCAAATAAAAAAAAGGCATTACAAGACGAACACTCGTACACGCCGATACTAGAGAAATACAAATCCATGCATATAAAAAAAAAGGCATTACATGATGAACACTAGTACACGCCGATACTAGAGAAATACAAATCCATGCATATGAAAAATCGTAGTAGCGGATTAACTCCAGAAGGCAGGCTGCATAAGCTACTGACAGTGAAAGCAGAGTACTAGAGAAATACAAATCCATGCATATGAAAAATCGTAGTACCAGATTAACTACAGAAGGCAGGCTGCATAACTGCATAAGCTACTGACTGTGAAAGCAGGCGAGATGCAAATTAACGACTACCTTACAGCGGCGTGCGCTGGGGCTACTTATTGCTCCTGAGCTCTTCAGGCTTCAAGCTCTAATTACTGCTAGCACACCGGATTATTGGCCGACTCTGCAGCTGGCACCGGTGCAGGAAACCCTGAATCCTACACTCTACTAGGTCAACTGCTAACAACAAAGCTTCAAAACAGAAGTCATCAGTCGGTCATCATCTTCAGGTCGGGATCGTAGCGGCCTTGGTTCCCGGATAACGACCAGGCTACAGGAGCATATGCGGAGTGGATGGGATGGCCTGAGCTCTTGAACGTGCTGCCATTAGGTCCCATGGGGCTCCCTGGGTCATCAGAGCGCTCGCTTGATGTTCCATCCGATGGAGGACTAGCAGCTGAGGCTGCACCAAAGCCAGCTGTGTGCGTTGGCGCAGATGTTGGCTCACGTTTCAGTTGTTCTTCCTTGGGCTTTTTACCTTCGCCGATGAAACTGCCCACCACCACCTGAAAAATAAAATGGTAACTTGTCACCAGAGGCCTTGCAATTGCCGATTTGGGGCCATATGCCAGTTGAAAGCAAAGGGCAAACAGCAACAGATGAACGACGAACCTGGACAGGCGTCGCAGCCATCAGCATTCCAGCAACACAACCTCCTACTATACGTCCATCACTTCCAGCCAGTGCCACACTCAAACCACCTGTCCTGCTACGAGTGTCACCATCCTCTACAAGCAGAAAGGAGCCCGACAGAGAGAGAATATCGAAATGGCCCTGTGAGACATCACAGAATTCATTTATTTGATAAATTGATTTATATGATAAATAACAAGAAAAAAAATCTGTGGCGTGATTCTAAGTCTGTCAAGAAGGCACCAATAAAATATCGCATGCTCTAGAAAGAATTGACTCCGAAAGGCAAACCTGGTGTCTTTAACATCATATTTAGTTATTTGCACTGGATTGGAGAGCGAGAGCAGATTAAAATTTTCATTGTGTTTTTCCTGTAACCTGCCTAGCTGAGATGTAAACTTAAAAGAAAAAATTGATCATATACCCTCCATTTAGATGGAAATTGAGGATTTACCCTCCTGGCCCACGTGTCAATGACTTATGATGACCCCACGTGTCATTGAAATGTGGAGGGTAAATCCTCAATTTCCTAACTAACTCCATATTAAAACTACATGAACAAATTAGCCATTTCTCCTCTATGGTCAGTAACCAAGTTATCATGAACAAATGAGAAGGTAAACAAACTCCATATTGGGTTCAAAAAGACTGTAAAGCAAACGGCATAGCTTGTTGCAGGCAAAACTAGGAAGAAGTGGCAAGAAGAAACTAACAGAAATATGCACATTAAGTAAATCAGTGGTATAGGCCATAGGGTTGTTACAACAACACTAAAGCCTTTTGTCCTAAACAAGTTGGGTAGACTAGGAATGAAATCTTCTCAAAGCCAAAGAAACAAAAGACTTGAAATAAAACCTACAATGCTAAAACCTAGGCCGTACATCCTGATATTTGAGCCGAGAGGTTAAAACACTGACCCTAAACTTTGTTATGGTTCCAATACGTGGATCACTAACTTCCATGTACTCCTATCAAAAGCAAATTCCTTATATACATTCCAATCCATCAAGTCTTTTTTAACTGTTTCCTCCCACATCAATCTTAGTTGACATCTGCCTCTTCTTACGTTTTCAGTATGTTTTAAAATTCCACTACGTATCAGTGCCTCGAGAGGCCTCCGTTAGAGATGTCCAAACCATCTCAAGCGATGTTAGACAAACTTCTCTTCAATTAGTGCTACACCCACCCTGTCATGTATATCATCATTGTGGATGTGATCCTGTCTTGTGTGACCACAAATTCACCGTATCATCCTTATCTCCGCTACACTTATCTTTTGTATATGTTGTTTTTTAGTCGCTCAACATTCTGCTTCATATAGCATCGCGGGTCTGATCGTTATCCTATAGAATTTACCCTTTAACTTTTGAGGGACTTTTTTTGTCATCCTGTGACTCACGTCTTCATCAATCTTCCTATTCCACTGTAGCATCGATCGCAAATAATTAAACATATCCTTTCTAGGCACTACTTGTCCGTCTAGCCTAACAACTCCATTATCTACCCTGGCACCACTGAAATCACATCTCATATACCCAGTTTTAGTCCTAAGTCTAAAGCCCTTCAATTCTAAGGTCTTCCTCCACAACTCGATTCCTATCTACACCTATCCTACTCTCATCAACTAGCACCACATCAACAGCGAAAGCATACACGAAGAGATATCTCCTTGTATGTCCCACGTGACCTCGTCTATCACTAGGGTAAAAATATATGGGCTCAACGCTAATTCTTGGTATAATCCTATCTTAATAGGAAAGTCATTAGTAACACTATCACAAGTTCTGACATTAGTCACAACATCTTCATACATGTCCTTAATTAAGGTAATATATTTTGTTGGGACCTTTTTCCTTTTCAGCGCCCATCACATGACCTTTCTTAGCACTCCAAGTCAATAAACACCATGTGAAGGTTCTTCTTTTGCTCCCTATACATCTCCATCAACAGTCGTAGCAAGAAAATCGCTTTCGTGATCGACCTCCCAAGCATCAAACCAAATTGGTTTGTCGTCACACTAGTCACTTTTCTTAAATAGTGCTCAATTACACGCTCCCAAAGTTTTATTGTGTGGCTCATGAGCTTAATTCCTCTATAATTGGTATAACTTTGAATGTCTCTTTTATTTTTGAAAATTGGTGCTAATGTGCTTCTCCGCCACTCGTTCGACATCTTATTCAACCTAAAAATGCTATTGAACAAATTAGTTAGTCAAACAATCGCCACGTCTCTCAAGCATTTTCACACTTCGATAGGGATATTATCAGCCCCCAATGCCTTACTTGTTTTCATTCTTTTTAAGACCTCTCTTACTTCTAATTTCTGGATTTTTTCGAACAAAATGCCTATTGGTGTCGGCACAAGCATCATCCAATTCAATCATACTATTATCATTGTCATGATTGGATAGCTTGTCGAAGTAATCTCTCCATCTATCCTTAATCTCCTCATCTTTCACCAAAAATCTATTAGTGTCATCTTTACTGCATTTAACTTGGTTGAAACTTTCGTTTTTCTTTTTCGAAGTTTAGCCATCTTGTAGACATCCTTTTGTCACTAGCTGAATTACTGTTCACGCGCACTGTTCACACACGTGAACAGTACTCAGGTACTGTAGCAGAAGTGCAGCGGTACTATAGCAATCGCGCATGGCAGGGTTAGATTAGTTAAGATAGAGATTA
Organism: Dendrocalamus latiflorus; assembly: GCA_017311315.1. NCBI lineage: Eukaryota > Viridiplantae > Streptophyta > Magnoliopsida > Poales > Poaceae > Dendrocalamus > Dendrocalamus latiflorus. The sequence goes on from CM029628.1 coordinate 43,477,546, forward strand.
AAATAATTAGTTTCCTTATTATATGGGGTTACTATCTTATAAATATATTCCATCTATTAGAAATAGATTTTCTTAGAGATAGAGATTATTTCTTAGAGGTCAAGTCGGGTTATCCCTACAGAAGAGACATCATGTATCTATTATCATTAAGCAACAAATAATGAAGTATTCCCAACTTCCCGATTCCTAGCTCTGGTCTCTCCCCTAGACCGGCTACTCTAGATCCATTCCTTCCCCTAACCGGTGTCCTCCCTCTTCTAGCGCCGTTCCACCTCAAGTCATCGTCGTCTAACCTCTCTCCGACAGATATTTATCTCATTATGAACCAAGGTTCATGACAATTGGTATCAGAGTAGTCCATCCCTTCCTATGACTTCTGCTTACCATGAAGCGCGCCACTATTGTTCCACATTGGTTGCTCTCATCGCCGGCAACTTCCTCGACATCGAGCAACGCTAAAGCTCTCACACCTTCGCCATCAATCATCATCAACACATTGTTTATCTCCCACGTGAGGCATCACAATTACTCGTTAGATTTGGTCTACCAAGGGCTACAACTATAGCCGCCACCACAGTTCGAGGACGAACTATCGCTGAAGGGGGGAGAAGTTGTCATGGGGCAAATTATTGTTCACGCGCACCGTTCACGTGTGAACAGTACTCGGGTACTTAGCAGACGTGCATGGTAGAGTCAGATTAGTTAAGATAGAGATAAAAAAACAGTTAATTTCCTTATTATATGGATTTACTATCTTATAGATATATTACATCTATTAGAGATAGAGATTATTTTTTAGAGGTCAAGTCGAGTTTTCCCTATAAAAGGTACATGTATCTATTATCATTAAGTAACGAATAACGAAAAAGTATCCCCAAGTCCCTAATTTTTAGCTCTGGTCTCTCCCCTAGACCGACTACTCTAGATCCGTTTCTTTCCCTAACCGGTGCCCTCCTTCTCCTAACACCGTTCTACCTCAAGTCGTCGTCGTTCGACTTCTCTCCAACGGATGTTTATCCCGTTATGAACTAAGATTCATGACACATTCTTTTCCTCTTTTGTACTTAGCTTATGGTAAATTTCCTCATATGCCTTGCCTCGTGATGCACGAGGCAAGTCGTGCCTTACCGCTTTCTTCGTATTCTTTTTTGCTGCTTTGTATTTCTATACATTGACATTGCTCCTATCATGATGCATGTGCTTAAAGCATATCTTCTTATTCTCGATAGCCTTTTGCACTTCCTCGTTCCACCACCACGTATCTTTATGTTCGCCTTTTATCTCTCGGGTCATTCCAAGCACCTCCGTAACCACCAGGCCATGGGGTTGTTAGTTGTTACAAAATAATAGGCAAAAATTTGGTAGCTCATAGGCCAACAGAGAGCACGTTACTAAAGCATACAAAATGAAACTGAAACAGGGGTCGCTGACAGTTGTGAAGTCTATGATAGGTCTTTGAACCTGTGCATTACCATTTCACGGAAAGAATGAGAAGTGAAACTCAAGCTTTGCTCTGAGCTCTTAGCAAGTTGGGCTTGAACATACCTCATACGTCACTATGCCACCAGAGGTTGCTGGTTGACGGAGTGTTGCTGTGCACAGAGCACCATTTGCTGAGATTATACATGTTGTGCGTGGACCTTGTTGCGAAAAAGCCATTATTTTTGAAGCGACATCCTGCAAAGAAGATGAATTGATGCATAAATATTCACTGTGCGTTATATAGTCTGGATTCCAGGTACAAACAAGGAATAGGCTCAAGAAATATCCGTTCAGGTAGGAGATTGGCACTAAAATTGTAAACAACAGGCAAATATACGAGTAATGCCAGGAGAAAGGAAGCTAAGAAAGGATCAACATTTTTTTGTTCATACGAATAAATACACTCCAAAATTTGTAAATATATCCTTTAAGCGTTGTGTCATGTATCCTATATTCATATGGATTCAGCAATAAGTTGAATACATGTATACTCAATACACAGTAATGGGCAATAGCTGGAGAACATGAGAAGACCAGCAGCAGTTGGTAGCAAGACAAAAAAAGTCAAAAGGATAACACAATTAAAGATGCTGAAAAGACCACCCAATGCTATGTTTTCTTTGTTCTAGAAGGCACATGACATACAGCTCTCTTCTTAGCTCTACCATGGAGATGGTTGTCATCACTTGGAACCCCATCAGGCATCAGCTGATGATTTGGAAACCACATGGTGCAGTCCACAGTCTTTCAACACAAAGCAATGTGTTCAAGAATATCTAGTTTTGTCCTCAACCAAAATTGGTAGTGCAGCCTAATCAATCCTGACGACAGTACGACACAAATATTCTCCAAATACAAATAAGGCACAACCAGACCACACAAAAATATACATTATGCATGTAAGCGTGCAGACAGCAAAGACGGAGCATTTTTCAAGTACCTCATTAGGCTTCACGGTTATTATGTGAGGAGTAAATGATGTCCCGGAAGAACCTGAAAATCACAAGGCGAAAGATCATAGTAAGTATTTCACAGTCAACGAAAAAAATTGGTTCACAAAAACCATTTAATATACTTTACTTTCAGTTGAGAAACAAAGGCACCAAACAACCTCAGAAAACGTGATGAATGACATTGCCATTAACGTTTTGACTGTGCAATATGGGAGAGAAAAAAATCAAGTAATTGGTAAACCAAATATTTACTACCCTTTTTATGCTGGCAAGAGGCATGACAGAAATATATGAGCAAAAAAAATATCCATCTTTGGTTAGCTTATGCACAGTCATGTGAAGAATCTTATTAGAAAATAATCAACCCATGAAATGTTCAATATTCAAAGACTAAACTCAGGTTTGAATAAATCCTACTTTTTCCTGTTTATACTGTGCTCTGTGCGTAACTAAGATAAAGCTTGTTTGTACTTTCCCACATTATTTAAATGCCTGCTCTATTCCATCCTATTTTAATCCTTTAGAATATTGAGGAATCCTTAAAAAATTCTTCCACCCATGCCCTTTAAACGAACACAAACACAGACATTTATTCCACGTCCACAACGTTGCACCATATTTTCCAATGCTACAAAAGCCAAGCTACTGCGAACTAAGCACTAACATTTGAGAATTCCGTTATAAATCCAACGCAGAGAACTGGTGCAGGCAGTATTTACCCAAAGCAGCGAGTTGTTTCTTTTTGCCGGACCCCGGGGGCCGCCCTCTACGCTTCCCGTCAGGGTTCGAGTTCGACCCTGCACCACCGGACTGCCCGCCCGCCTCCGTCGCCGCTGCGGAGGCAGGCCTCAGTCCCAAGCCGGTGCTCCCGTCTGGTCCATACTTCCTCGGCCTTCCCCTCTTCTTCTTCACGAGCTCCCCACCGCTGCCGCTGACCACGGCACCACCACCGCCACCGGGCTGCTGCATGCCCGGCGCGCCGGAATCGGCGCGGTACACGGCCCCCGGCATGTCCGCTGGCTTCATGGGCGACCCCGCGGCCGGCGACGTCATGGGGTTGAAGGTGAGCGGCATCCCGTGCATAACATTAGCCGAGCCCGGCGGCATCGCCGGCGCGGGGCCGTAGGCGTGCTGCGGCATCATGACGCCGCCAGCCGGCGGCGGCGAGCTCACGCGCGTCGGCGGCTGCTCCCGGCCGTCCATCCCGAGGCGAAACCCTAGCCCCCGAATCCGAAGCGCTCCTCACCTGACCTGCGCGTTTCACCGAACAGTTTCACATGCGCCGTTGGCGGCCGCGTGCATACGTGAGCTCTCTGCACTCAAAATCTTACACCGAAATCGGATAAAATACAGAGGAAATGGGGAAAGTGGAGGCAGAATTTGTGCGTGGAAAGAAAAAATTTGGGGGGAATCACCTGACTGAGGGGTCGGATCAGATCTAAGCCAGGAGAAAACGCGAAATATCGAGTAATAAATCGCCGCCTCCTCGCGTGCTGCTTCGACTGGACAAAAATAGCCCCGGGTTTCCTTTTTCCTTGGGAACTTTCCTAACCCTACGCGTGAATAATTAGATTTTCCATTTAAACATCCTTTTATTTTCTTAAAAAATAGCTGGGTGATTAGAGGTATGCTAATGTCATATGATTTGCACTTAAACAGAACAGACCTGATACTCTCTGAAATACATACATAGCATATTTTTTTTGGTTTCAAAAAAAGAATACACAGCATGATTTTGGTACTGAAGATAGAACCATGTTTTTTTTTGAACGGACTAAAGAACCACGCTAAGCACCTGTGTTCGTGTTCCCTTTCATTCTTTTATTTTTGAACGTAAGTTCCCTTTTTTTCATTCTGGTGTAACCGACCTATCTACTTCCCCGGAGACACCTGCAAGCGACCGTGCGTTACACGACACAATAAAAGGCCCGGACCCATCACGAGCACGAGAGTACCTGGTGTTGGTGGGGCCCAACCGGAAGGAAAACACCACGGACGAGGCCCAACAACTCCAGGGCGGGCCGGGGCGGGGCGGGGCAGGCAGGTACGCACGGGCGGTTCGGCAAACCGGCAATTACGCCGAGCGCGGGCAGCAACCAAATCCCAATCCAAATCCGCTCCGCGCCAGCGGCCGGCGAACCACACGGCGGCAGCCAGCGACGACGCAGCCGCTGAGCGAACAGCACCAAAAAAAACCGTGGTTCGTCACGGCGCGCGGCTCTCTTGGTGCTACGTAGGGGTGGGAGCGGACAGGGCGGGGATCGCGTCCGCGCTGTGGCTCACGCACCGCCGCTGTGCGCGCACGCCGCACAGCACGGTGCGTCCCGTTTTTTCTTCGTGGAACGCACTGCACGCGCGCGGTGGTGGCTTGTTGGACCAGCGTGACTCGTAAGGGCTGTTATTTTTTGTTGAAGTTTATGACTTGTGATTTTTGAGTTGTTTGTGTGAGAAATTACAGAGTAACAGAAACTTATGTACGGTTTTTACCGATATAAATGAAGTTGGTACATTATATATTATAATTAACTAATAGATTCTATTTTAAAAATATATTTTATTTAAAAGTTAATTATTATAAAAAGTTAAAAATAACTTTTAAAAACTGAAAATGTCAGATCCTAAGCCGTGACACCTGACATGTCCATAGGACGCACCCGCGGGCCGCAGAGATCGGTCCGAGGGAAGGGTTCTCTTTTCAGATGAGTCTGAGGGAAGAGTTGGGCTACGGTCACGTAACGTTTGTGCGGGGCAAAGCTTGGAGGCCCTCTTGCCCGTCTAATATGGGCTATGTGCCAAAATTGTTTGGGCTGTGTGTAAACTTTATCCAACCAACCTCTTCAGCTTTTCCGCTTCCCGTTTCTATTTTGTTCCGCCCTTCTTCTTTTTTTCTGTTGGATGCAGTTAGCCTGCACGAAATGGACGAACTTGTTCGAGTGCAATTCATGGTTAAAATGTTCTCTTCTACCCGTGCGCGCTGATCGTAGTGTGGACTTGGAAACCGTCAATTCTTTCGCTTGGCAGACGAATTGGCACACACAAGTGTACATAAATTAATCTCATTTCCTACAAAATTGACCCAGTGGTCAATCACAGCAACTCAACCACTTCGGGAAACATTCTCGATGAACCATGAGTTTGGATTGGCAAAACCACGGCACAATGTCAAGTCCCAACTGAAAAACCTCTGAGATGTGTGACGTGATCTGAACCTCTAGACTGCTCTTCTCAACCATCAAGTGAACCACCTTCAACAATTCTCCAACAAACTCCTGCACATCTGAACCTTCCTTGAAACAAAACCGAGTTTTCATAAAGATTTGAAATCCTTGTTTGATTTGGATTTGATTTGGCCAGAGTAGCGTAGTAAGCTGGTGGCGGCGCATAAGCCACGCGACGGCTGGTCGATGGTGGCGCGTTGGCCGAGCGGCGCAAGGCTTGGTGGCGTGCAGGCCGGGCGCTAGGACCGGGAGGCCACGCGGCTGGCCAGTGGGACTGCAAGTCGAGCGCCGAGGCCGAGAGCCGACGTGGCTGGCCAAAGGCAGCGCACAGGCCAAGCAGTGGCCATGCATAGCCCGGGAAGGCGACAACTTAGTTGTCGGTGGCGGTGGTGGCCGGCGGCGGCGGTGCTAGGCTGGGCGCAGCGTGGGTCAGGCGGTGTCTTAGCCAGCGACGGCGGCGGCCGGAGTGGCATGTGGCCACTTTCACGGTCGTGTGGTTCGGCTGGCTAGGAAGCACAGTCGAATCACGTTTCACAGGATGGTTGTTGGGTTGTCAGCGTTTTGTGGTTTGCACAGCCAAACGGATATTCGCACGGCCAAACGGTGATTCGCATGATGGAACTTAGTGAACGCGAATTCTTCTGGCCAATTGCACTTCCGTCCGTCTTTCCACAAGTTTATCTTAGCTTTGATCTGATTCATATCCATTCCATCGTGTAGGTTCACACGTGGCCTTTTAGGGAACGTTCGGACAGTTGCACACCCCGGATCCTTCATGGAGCAAGTCCGCCGAACGTGCTCAAGGTAAAAAGGCCGTTGTTAGGTACTTGCTAAGATTTCCAATCTCACACTTGCTCTTTCTATTCTCAGGTAAAAAGGCCAGTGGATTGATAGCAACATGCATAGGTGGGAATACTCGAGTTTTCAGTACCATGGTTTGCCACTATTTATATTTTCTTATTTACTCTTTTTTGATTAGAAGTAGACCGGTCCCATGTTTTAAATATATATTTCAGCTTTTGCTGGTTCTCTAATAAAGTACTATTAAACTTTTAGTTTTCTTGTGATTTCTATTTTTGCTCTTATTTATTCTTCACTTTGATAATGACGTTCTATAGTAGTATGCCATGTTGATATGTGAGGTGGTATAGTTGAGGTGAAGAAGAAAGAGGAGGAGGAGAAGGTCAAGGAGGTTGTCGCCCCCTACTTCATCCCCTGCACGCACCCACAGTTCATCGACTACTCGCACCCGTGGCACCGAGGCGGTAGCGACTACTACTCACCGTACGGTGGCGGTTACGGCTACGGTGGCTGCCGGTACCCATATAGTGTGAGCGCTACCAGGACACATCGCTCTTGCATTTCTCACACCCTAATGAGTTCCTTAGTGAGGAGAACCCCTATGCATGCTCTGTAATGTAGAGTATTTGCAGGTAGATTTATACAAATATTGTTGAATTATTAAATAAGAACAGTACTAAGCAACTTAAATTTGCTTCACTTCAGACCTCAGAATGGTTGCCTTGTAGTATGCATGCAACGAATCTGAAATCCACTGTATATAAATCTGCAAGAACAACTTGATCCCCCAACTTTGTGTGTCTTTCTGGCTCAAATGTTAATTGGCTGGCACACTACGGTCAAGTGTTTGATGCTTTAATGAGATATGTTTTGCGGCAGATCAATGTTTCTTGTGTGTACGCAACAGTTTTCAGTTTATATATCACCATAAAACCAAAGTGACATGAAGAGCAAATGGAATAACTCAAAGCGCATGTATACCGGATCAGTGCATGCATGAAGGCCTGATATTTTTAGTGCTTGCAATTTGACAACTAATTATGCTATGTATTTAGTTCATTATGAATTTGTGAAGCTTCATATCATGGGAAGTCATTCACACATATTAGGCACAACTTTGTCTAGCTTGCTCTATGCATGTGTACTAAGTTGAAGAAAACTACTCAACTTCCATTGCAATTCAAAGTTCTAGTTAACCTAACTCGGCTAGTAAAGGTGCTTTAATTTAGGTTCACGAGGAAAATTTTAGAAGGCAATTTTGTTTTACTCTTCAATTCATGAACGGTGCACACTAGTTCATCTTTGTATAATTAATTAAACAAATTGTTCCATTAATCCATATATCATGTATCTAGGGAAACTATTTGAGAGAACAGAAATAGAGGGTCAAACGTACAATATAAGGAAAAACATATGGATCATGCCAACATACAATAGAAATGGCTAGTCAATTGAAGGACTAAATTAAAACAACAAAATTGGAGTTTGCAAATGAAATTGAACTTTGTCAGTAAAGTTTGATGGTTATCCCGCATTCTTGTTTCAAAAGAGACACTTCATGTGTAATACAGAGCATGTAGATAAACTGAATAGGACATGATAGTCTATGAAATATGTATAGAATGAACTGATTTGACAACTATTCAGTAAAGTAAATTCTTCATCCAAATCATATAACAATCTCGACAATCTAGCACTTAAACTTCAGGTTGTATTCGTGGTTAATGTTTTGTTGCTGAACAGGGGTAACAAAGAAATTGAATTTCAACTGTAAATTCAGCGCAAAATGAAATATGGATGCATTTTCAAGGACTCTATGGAATGAAATAAGGAATTAATATATCTAAATCGATACTAAGCCTAACACTTGAACATGTTCTTCAAGAAAAACTGGTATTTGCAAAGGTGTGTATATACCATCAAATTAATTCTATAGAAACAATACAAGGAGAGAGTTAAGACATGCATGAAACACTATTGCCAAGACATGCACAGTGGTGCAAGACAAAGAGGCCATAGCAAACATAACACATGTCGTCAATGGAAACCTTAGGAATCTTTGAATGTGCAAGTCCCAAGAACTTGGGAAAACTAGTCTCTGTTATTTCCTTACACATAGCATCTTGCGATCTATGCATATAGGACAAGAAAAAACATGGACGCCGGAAAACGGTAAGTGGTAAGAAACATAGACAGACAGTTGATGAGGATTCCCCATGAGCTAGCTAGATTGTTTTAAGAGTATGCAATTACTAGTAGTAGCTTTGTAATTCTAAACAAAGGCGAGCATGCACACGTGGGAGCAAAGAATTGTAACTTGTGATGGAGTTCCCAAACCCCCACATAAACTCAGAACCAGAAGAAGCGATGATATGATTATGTTAGCACAGCTGAGCTATCCTAATTAGTATGATATCACCGGCATCACTAGTTATACACATAGGCATCTAACAGCTTTGTATCACACAAAAACAAGTACCCAAAAGCACAGATAAAGTAAGAATTGACAGCTTAAGCCACACGAACACTAACAGCACTAATTTTTATTCTCATCAATTTGAAGCGAATCTCTCATCGACATAAAAACGTAGCAAACAAGAACAAGAAGAAACCCATGCATCCTTGAACAAGTTAAAGGCGGCCACTTATTAAAAGCCGGATTGAAAATTAAGAAAAGGTACACCACAAATTAGGGTCCAAGAGAGACAAGAAAAGGAAAAAAGAACAACGAAAACACATAATCAGAGATCGAGCAAACACTAGGAAATTGTACGGAGATATAGAAATAGAGCGGTAGATAGATGATATCCTTGACTCGTCCATGCGTGCGTGCGCTAACCTTTTGCAAGCTGCCCTGAACCTTGTGTTGTCCATTCCTTTCTTCTTGTGATCTCTCCTCCTCTCCTCAGTCCTCACACCGGAATTACACTCCATGCACTTGTCAGAACGGTGGACGTGCGCCGGTCCAGCCGTGGCCGTCTGCGCCCGGGGGGAGCTGCGAGCTGGCACCGGGCATGTTGTGGAGCGGCAGGTTGAAGAACGGCAGACCGGCGGCCGAAGGGTCGGGAGGGAACGGGGTACCACCCATATCGCCCGCGTCATCGGCACCGCCGGGCTGCTGCATCTGCAGGCCGGCCGGCGCAGCAAGCGCCTCCTCCTCCAGCGGGAGGCGCTCGTAGGCGACGTTGGCGAAGGACGCCGCGATGACGATGACGGGGCCCGCGGCGTAGAGCGCGCCCACGACGTTGCCGCCAACCACCTGCCCCTGGTTCCCGGCGAGGAATATGGTGAGGCTGGTGGCGCCGGGGGGAGCTGGCGGCGGGAGGAAGGAGCCCGATAGCGACAGGATCTCGAACCTCCCGTGCAGCGTCACAACGGCGCCCGTGGGCGCCGACGGCTGCCGCAGAGTCACGTTGGTCACCACGCCGCTGCCGCTCAGCACGCAGACACCGCGCTGCCGCCGGAGCGCGTACGTGGAGACGCACTCGAACACGTCGCAGCCGCTCCCCACCTCCAGGATGTGCGCGCGCAGCGTGTTGGCGCTCTCCCGCGTGATGATCACCGGCGGCTTCAGCTTGTTCTTCGAACCAGGCGGGCGCCCGCGGGGCCGGCGAGCCACCAGGTCCCCAGGTCCACCACCCGCGCCATCAGCGGCGGGGCCAGAGGAGGACGAGCCGCCGTCGTGTTCGCCGTACTGCCCGCCGTTGTTGCTGTTGCCGCCGCCGCTGCCGTTGAAGTCGTCGTCGGAGGGCTCGTGCTGTTTGGCGTAGTTGTGCTGCAGCTGGAGGTCGGGGTGCTGGAGCTGGAGGTCGGGGTGCTGGAGCTGGTGGAGCTGGTGCACGTAGCGCGTAGCGGCGGTGCCGAGGTCGAGGCCAGCCATGCTTCTCTGCTAGCTCATGTACTGATGTAGCTAGCTAGTAAAGCTTCTAAATTTTTAAAAAAAGTAGGGAAAAAAGACAGAAAAAAAATCAAATTGAAACAGAGTGCTGTTTTGTTTTTAGGGTTAAAAGGAAGTTTTGGAAAAGGAAGCAATGATTTTTAAAGCGCGGAGTTGTTTATGCCACGCTTGTTTTTAAAATTTTTGGATGCACAAAGAAGCAAACAGGGAAGGAATTAAAAAAAGAAGCAAGCGGGTGCTTGCATGGAGGAGAGAACACCAACAGAGAGGTGTGATATGTGGGAGGAGAGGGGAGGGGAGGAGACGAGAGCCTGGAGAGGAGAAAGACAAGCTATGAAGAGAGGCACGCAAGAGGAAAGAGGAGAAAGTGAAGGGTTTGAGAGGTTCTCCCGACCAGTAGGAGGTGCAACACATAAAATAATGAGAGAGAGAGAGAGAGAGGAGAGAGAACAAATTCTTGTTATGCACAAGACGGTAAGCTGTGACACTGTTCTTTTTTTTCTCTAATTTTGGGGTTCTTCTGGGTAATTCGTTTTTAAACAGAGTATTTTTTAAAATGAAGTCTATAAATTAATTGTAGTATATACTATAATAACTTTATTTATATTGTTACACGCGACGGCGGAGGAACAACGAAGTAAACAAGATCAATCGCAGAAAGACACGAGATTTAACGTGGAAAACCCTCCCAATGCGAGAGGGAAAAAACCACGGGCGCCAGCCAGCAACAATCTTCACTATATCGGGGTGAGGTTACAATGCCGGGGATTACAACTCTAATCCCATATCCCAAACGGCGGCTTACAGGAAATATATATAACAGGGAAACCCTAATTCGACTAGAATCCATACCGCGGGGGGCTTCGCCCCCCCGCACCCCCCTAGGCGTCCCTGGGTGCACGGGCCTTGCACAATGGGCCGCAGCGACGGGCCTCCGCTACGCTCCATCCAGAAGCTGCCCTAATGTATAGAATTTGGATCACAAATCAACATACTCCACCTTGAGACAAATTCCTTCCTGTAGCATAAATCAATCCTTCACCCTAAACACAACAAAGAAAGAAATACTTTCGGCGCCACACAGCCTCTTGGGCTAAGCTGTAATACCAACTAAGCTTGAGCAAAGCTCAAACTTAGCAACAGGAACTGGCTTTGTCAACATATCAGCAGGATTTTCATGAGTGCTAATCTTGCATACCTTTAGCTTACCCTTTGCAACAATATCTCTGACATAATTATATTTAATCTCAATGTGCTTTGTCCTCTCATGAAACATCTGATCTTTAGTGAGATAAATTGCCCTCTGACTGTCACAAAACAGATTAATGCAAGAATCAACTCCAGCAAGCTCAGCAAACAAACCTTTCAGCCAAACCGACTCTTTACTTGCTTCACACATAGCCATATATTCTGCTTCAGTGGTGGACAGCGCAACAACATCCTGCAAATGTGCCTTCCAGCTCACAGCACAACCTCCAATGGTAAATACATAACCTGTGAGCGACCTACGCTTATCCAAATCACCAGCATAATCTGAATCAACATAGCCAACGAGTTCTTTTTCAGTCCTGCCAAACTTCAAACAAGCATTCGATGTGCCTTGCATGTACCTGAAAATCCACTGAACGGCTTTCCAATGCTCTTTACCAGGATTAGCCATATATCTACTGACCAAACTCATAGCATAAGATAAATCCGGACGAGAGCAAACCATGGCATACATCAAAGACCCTACAGCACTAGCATACGGAACTCTGGACATGTACTCAACCTCCTCATCAGTGCTAGGACATTGTGAAGCTGACAATTTAAAGTGAGGTGCAATGGGAGTACTAACAGGCTTTGAATCATGCATGTTGAAACGACGAAGCACTTTCTGAATATAATTTTGCTGACTAAGAAACAATAAACCAGAAGCACGGTCTCTAGTAATTTCCATACCTAGAATTTTCTTAGCAGCACCAAGATCCTTCATCTCAAATTCACTGCTCAACTGAGACTTCAATGTAGTGATTTCTTTCTTGCTCTTGGCAGCAATCAGCATATCATCAACATATAACAGCAAGTATATAGGTGATCCATCAACAAATTTAATGTAGACACAGCTATCATAATCAGATCTTTTAAAGTTATTTGATAACATAAATGAATCAAACTTCTTATACCACTGACGAGGGGACTGTTTCAAACCATATAAGGACTTCTTCAATTTGCAAACATGATCCTCCTTACCAGGCACTATGAACCCTTCTGGCTGGTCCATGTATATCTCCTCCTCAAGATCTCCATGCAAAAATGATGTCTTCACATCTAGCTGCTCAAGCTCAAGATCACGCATAGCAACAATACTAAAGAATGTACGAATTGAGCTATGCTTCACAACTGGGGAGAACACATCATTGTAATCAACACCCGGAATCTGACTGAAACCTTTAGCTACTAACCTTGCCTTAAATCTTGGAGGCTCACTAGGAGATAGGCCCTCCTTCCTCTTGAAGATCCATTTGCAACGCACGGTCTTCTTATTTTTAGGCAAGCGCACCACGTCCCATGTGCCATTTTTCTCCAGGGACTGCATCTCTTCTTGCATAGCTGAGATCCACTTCTCATGATCTCCAGAAACAATGGCTTCAGTGTACGTAACCGGCTCATGAGTGTTCTCCACCTGTTCAGCACAACTAAGAGCATAATGAATCAAATTACACTCTTCAATTAATCGGGATCGAGGAGCACAACTCCTCTTTTCTCTGCGAAGTGCAATAGGCTGATCGTCTTGCTGCAAAACAGGAGATAAGTGCTGAACAGTATCAATAGTATCATCAATAAATTCATCTCCCTGATCATCCACGTGCTCCACCTGCACGCTCATATTCTGCTACTCATCATCAGATCTGTCTGGTACAATATCTATGGGTAAACTGTCATTAAACATCACAGATTCATTAAAAACAACACTTCTGCTCATGAAAGTCTTTCTTGTATCAGGATTCCATAGCTTATATCCTTTTACTCCAGAGCCATAACCAAGAAACAGACACTTAATAGCTCTAGGCTCCAATTTTCCATTATCAACATGAGCATAAGCAGTGCAACCAAAAACTTTCAGCTGTGAATAATCAGCAGGTGTAGCAGACCATACCTCAATGGAAGTTTTCTTGTTGAGTGGAATAGAAGGCGACCTGTTAATCAAATAGCATGCGGTGTTGGCGGCCTTTGCCCAAAAACGCTTGCTCATCTTTGCGTTGGACAGCATGCAACGAGCCTTTGATATGATGGTTCTATTCATGCGCTCAGCCACACCATTCTGCTGCGGAGTGTACGGGATGGTATGATGCCTCACAATGCCTTCCTTTCTGCAATAATAATTAAACTCATGCGAGCAAAATTCACCACCATTATCAGTACGAAGCAGCTTTACCTTCTTCTCAGTTTGCCTTTCTATCATTACTTTCCAATCTCTAAAAGCAGCAAATGTATCATCTTTACCTTTCAGAAAATAAGGCCACACTCTTCTAGAGTAATCGTCAATGATAGTAAGCATATAATTTGCACCACCATACGAGGTCTTACGAGAAGGCCCCCACAAATCAGCATGTACATACTCAAGTATACCTTTGGAGCGATGTACCGAGGCATTGAACTTTACTCTCTTGTGCTTACCAAAAATGCAGTGCTCACAGAAGTTCATCTTACTCTGAGTGCAGCCGTCCAGCAGGTTCCTCTTCATCAATTCTGCCATACCAAGTTCACTCATGTGTCCAAGACGCTTATGCCAGAGGTTAGTATTATTATCAGAGACAGTAGCAGCCGTGGCGGAAACACGCAATGCACTTCCTCTAAGCACATATAACTTGGCAGAATTCATATCACCAATCATGTAAATGAGAGAACCTCTTGATACCTTTAAAACTCCACCTGAAGCGGAGTACTTGTACCCTTCATCATCGAGTGTGCTGAGGGAGATGAGATTTCTTGCCATCCTTGGTATGTGTCGCACATTGTCCAGTGTGCGAACCATGCCATCATGTGTCCTGATCTGAACAGATCCAATGCCCACGATCTCACATGGGTTGTCATCTCCCATGCGAACGACATCTCCACTCTGCACAGGCTTATAAGAACTAAACCATTCTCTGTTAATGCAGATATGAAACGAACATGCCGAATCGAGTAACCATCCATCATGACCAGCAACACAACCAGCAAATACGACAAGGTAATCTCCAGAATCATTACTATCAGCACCGGAGACAACAGAGGCATTACCTTCAGATTTATTTTTCTGTTGGTGTGCAGCATTCCTCTTCTCCTTATTCTTTAACTTATAGCAATTCTCGATGAAGTGGATCGTTTTCTTGCAGTACTTGCAGAACTTCTTATCCTTGGACTTTGAACGTCCTCTACCATGCTGGCTCTTGTCGCGATTGTTGTTATCATAGGACTTCTGCTCGGATCTGCCACGGACCTGCAACGCCTCGCCCTTGAAGGACGATGACTCACCCTGCACCATACCTTTCATCTTCTCCTTACTCTGGAGCGCCTCATAAACCTCCGCTAGGGTTAGTTCATCACGGCTTAACAATATGGTGTCACGAAAATTTGAATGTGAACTAGGCAGTGAGCATAGTAACAGAAGACCTAAATCCTCATCATCAAATTTTACCTCCATGGATAACAGATCGGCCACGATCTCCTTAAAGACCGATATGTGGTTCAACACTGATCCTCCCTCCTGCAACTTGTGCGAGAACAACTTCATCTTCATGTGCATCTTACTGGTGAGATCTTTTGACATGCAGATCGATTCCAGTTTCACCCAAAGTTCTGCAGCAGTTTTCACCTGCAGCACTTCTTGCAAAATATCATTAGAAAGATGAAGTTGAATGAGCGAAAGAGCCTTACGATCTTTACGTTTCTCCTCAGGAGTCCATTGATCCTTCTCCTTCTTCCCGAAGCAATCTAGGGCCTCATCCAGATCCTGTGATTGGGCGAGTATCGCCCTCATCTTCACTTGCCACAGCGAGAATCTCGTCTTGTAGTCGAGTAGCGGTAGATCAAACTTCACCGACGCCATCGCGATGCCCGATCTGAAAGACCTAGGCTCTGATACCACTTGTTACACGCGACGGCGGAGGAACAACGAAGTAAACAAGATCAATCGCAGAAAGACACGAGATTTAACGTGGAAAACCCTCCCAATGCGAGAGGGAAAAAACCACGGGCGCCAGCCAGCAACAATCTTCACTATATCGGGGTGAGGTTACAATGCCGAGGATTACAACTCTAATCCCATATCCCAAACGGCGGCTTACAGGAAATATATATAACAGGGAAACCCTAATTCGACTAGAATCCATACCGCGGGGGGGGGGGGGGGGCTTCGCCCCCCCCCCCCGCACCCCCCCAGGCGTCCCTGGGTGCACGGGCCTTGCACAATGGGCCGCGGCGACGGGCCTCCGCTACGCTCCGTCCAGAAGCTGGCCTAATGTATAGAATTTGGATCACAAATCAACATATATTAGATAAAATTATACGTGGTAGCCATAAGCTAAAGAAAAAAAACAGCCCCACTGACATGGAGGATCAGGAATGTGGCGAGGCCGGCCGTGCGACGGTTTCACAGGTATCCTATGCGCTGGGGTGACAAAGAGGAGACTTCAGAGAAGCGGCGGGGAGCGGGATGAACTATGATGCAAAAATGTGATGCATGGCGATAGTGATGGCTTAGCGTATTCATTCTAAGCTTTATGCTAATTAACCTGTGTTAAGTTCTTAAACCTGTGGTTTAAGACACTAGTACAGGGTTAATACGACTTAGGGTAGAGGTTGTTCATACTGCTCTCCTGTGGGGACCACACCAGCGCATGCTGCGCTAGGATCGTTTGCACCGTGATTAGGTATGGTCCTTGACTCCTTGTTGAGGGGGGTATACACAAATACACATCGGTGCGGAGTCCATACCACGTACATGGCCCTCAGAGAGTATTTCATAGCTAATGTTAGTTTTCGACTTAATTTGAAACACTGCAGTTCACAACTCACAAGAATTGTATATTTTCGGAGAACCACTTTCTTAATGGAGTGGTGAAATCATGGGAATACGATTCCACCTAGTAAGATTTAAATTCTAGTGTCCACTTTTATGCACATATAAGTGCGTCTTAGCGGGAGCTTTTATGAGGTTACGGGTTTATCCTGAACCTGATGAGAACATCCCTACTATTCACACATTAATTTCTTCATTTAGTGTTCAGGGGCGCAAAGGGGGTCAGTTGTCCCATTGGCCTACGAGCAAGTACAATAGTATAGCCAACTAGTGGTTATAACACTTGTCCATTTCATCTATAGCCTTCAAAAAAATAGTTCATACAATAAGGTAGCTATTACAATAACTATTTAGCCCCACATGTAAGAGAGTGAAATGCATATTTTTACGTGCTATAGCTAGCTGTAATTTAGTAGTCAGCTTCCTTCGCTTTCTTCCTTTCTCTCTCTGCCACGTAAGATTTGGTTGATATTATATTTGCTATAGCCTGTTGACTAAGCTTTATTGTACCTGCTCTACTAACTGGCCCCTTCAATTTTGGCTCCATTACGTAATAGGTTGGATCACGAAATTAAGAGGTCCAATAGAGGCTGGACCCATCGACTGTAGGATTGATCCATCCCGGACTCACTTCCCCCTCTGCCTCCTAGCCTCCTCGGACTCCCAACCTCCCACCTCCTAGCGTCGTTGTCCTTTGGTGCCATAGCACAGCCAACCTCCCCACGCTCCTCCGCCTCCGCCGTCGTAGTCGTCGCCAACCTGGATGAGCTGCTCCTCACGGCCTCGTTGCCATTGGCATGAGAGCCACGAAACCACTCCTTTGCCGCCACCACGAGAACTGTCTCTCCCTCTGCCTCCGCCACCCACCTCGAACTCAGCCTCCCCCTCCCTCTCTAGTCTTTGTTGTCACCGGATCGAAGCTCCCGCTGCTGGATCCAGTGATGTGGAGGCCGACGAGGGCCAGATTCGATGAGTGCTGCTGTGATCCCCCATCCTCCCGCTTCCCCTCCTCTATGGCCACGATGGCCGCCGCTGCCTCCCCTCTCACATTGCTCCTTGGCCTGTTCCTGCTTGTGGTCATCACGACAATGATGACCGTGCTCACCAACGATGTGCTTGCATTGGTGGTCTTCAAGACCGGCATCTCCGACCTGCTGGGTCGCCTTGCTGTGTGAACGCAGGATGACAATCACCCCTACTCCTAGCTGGGCGTCGACTATGACGCACACATTGACTGTGTCACCTCGCTCTCGCTCCCAGCCGCGCCTCTCGGGCGACCCCCACAGGTTTGGCACCATTTCCACATTATAGAGGGACAGGCTGCTCTACTACCCTGATTTTTTGTAATGGGCGAGGGGGGTCGAGTACAGTGCCAGCCTGCCCCACCCCTTTGCATCCCTAGATGTTGTACAACATGAGTACTTCGGCACAGGACCAAATCACGAAAGAAGTTTCGGTTCCCGATGATAACCTAGAGCGGGAGGCGTGGGAGGAAGAAGGGGCGCAGACAAGAAGAAATTGTGCTGGCTGCATAACACCCAATTAAGAAGAAGGAAAGCATGCAGGCACCATGAAATGGAAGACCCAAGTCAAGAAAAGAAGGCATGTAGCACTGGGCAAAAGAAAGAAATGTATGCAGTCCATGTGCATGCATGCTGTGCGTTGCATGGAAGGAAAGACCAGCGACGAAAGAGGAAGTTGAATGCACCGCATAGGAGAGGGAACGTCGATGTGGACTGCTGCATGTGTGTGGCTGGTGCAACCGAATCAGGAAACAAATCGACATGTATCCTTTATTTTGCTGCGTTGAGTCCGAACTCTGCAGTCTGCTAGGATATAATCTCGTGGGTGTATGTGGGTTCGCATATGGATCCGAGTCTAGTTAGGGTCGGCTACGGTTACTTGTGTACGAGGCTTTGCAAGCCTCTCGTGTGTGTCTCAGACCACGATTTTTATTTTCAGATTGAATCTATTAGAATATATGTTGTTCTTACAAAAACTTATGTGTTTTTTTATCGTCCACTGTTCTTACAATTTCTTCGGGATTGCTTGGATTAATCCGTCGTGATCATCCAATTCATTGGCATGCCTCCGTGTTGGTTGCATGGATTTGATTATTTGTGAGTTATGGTGTGATTGCCGCTGTTGTGTTCGTGTGCTCAACGCAAGACTGCTTTAACTTCAGATCGAGTGGCTATCCTTGAGTTATCCTTGTTCGTCATGTTATCATCGTCATCGTAAGTTCAGGCCACCCTGTATCACGGTCTCCCTATTTTTAGGCATGTGCTAAAGAGACACATTTGTGTGTGTATGTTCTTGTGATCGCAAAAAAAAATAAGAGTTGTATATATAGGAAGCATTTTCCGTACTCTCGACAATATATACTCCCATCTTCAAATATGCCACTTAAACAAATACGTTTTACTTCTTTATCATTTTTGATATACTTCAATAGTAATTCTAATATACTCCAATGTGACATGGTTGAAAATTTTTCATCGGAACAATACATTTTTTTGTTATGTCCTTTTTCATATGTAAAAAGAGTATACATACATAAATTATGCTATAAAGAGTAAACTTTGATGAAATTTTTCTTGAAACTCACTTTAGAGTATCTTAAAACATTATTAAAGTATACTCAAAAGAACAAAGATGTATAACTTATTTATTTAAGCGGTATACGAGAAATGGAGGTACGTATTCCCAAGAGTATGATACCAATACTTCCACCCTCACGAATCCGAGCTGTAGAAGGTGGATCCAATGACCCTGATTCGTATTTGTATGTTTACACTGAAAAGATTGTTTGCACTAGATATATTTCCGTATATAATATACACACACACACGTACGTACTAGGTATGCCTTAAAATTTTCACTTATCACATGAGGTGCAACAATCAGAGCAAGTTCAATAATAGAGTCAAGTGTTTGGCTATAAGTCAAGTTATAAGAGCCAAGTTATACAATAATTTGTCTTCTATTTGTGTACAAAATGTTTTTTATTATTATGTGGTACCATGTCTCACATTCTCTTTCCTATTCCTCCTCACATACATTTATTATCTTGGCCCACCACTGCATAGGCTCCCGTGCCCAGCTTGTTGCTTGCATGAGAGCCAAGCTCTCATCTCTCTCCTCTCTTCTCTCCTCCACATCAACAAAAATGCTGACTAGCTTGGCTATAAGACCATTAGAGCATCTCCCATAGTGACTTATGAGCTAGCTCTAAGCATATTATTTTATATTTTAATAGAAGAGAGAGAAAAGATATCTCTTGATCAAGAGCTAGTCTCATACACACATTCCAAGATTATGTGAGAGTGTCATGTGAGGCTATTTATGTTATGAGCTATGTGCTAAAAGTTAGTATTATTGGAGAAGTTGTCTTAGAGCTAGTAACTATATCATACTGTTGGAGATGCTTGTACTTGCTCTCAGCTGCCACTTTTTGTCCACGCTTTTTACCTAGCTAGCTAGCTAGGCTCATGATATTAATTTGGTCGTGATCACGATCGCGACATTGGCTTAGCGTTAGCTACAGCTATCTGGCTTTAAAATGGGATCGAGCTAATAAGCTGAGCAATGGTTACTTTCTTTAGCTATCGATACCCGGCCCGTATATGCTCATGGATCACAAATACACGATTCATGCATGTGTGCGATCGACATGTACAATTATGTATGATATGCAATTCTCTCTAACATAAAATTTTAGTTTCACGAATTGATTGATGCATTTTTAATTGCCCATTGTCCTTTGTAGCATGTTTTTAAACAAGGCGATTTAAAATTTGATTGTATGTAGTTTACTCATAAAAAAACTATGTCAAGTCACACTACTACAGAAATCGACATTACAGACGGTTCAGAAACGTCATCACAGACGGTTTTCTGAACCGTCTGAATTTATGGGTCAGTGATGATCGAAGGTTATCACAGACGGTTTTCGAACCGTCTGTGATTATTAGATATCACAGACGGTTTTTAATTAAAAACCGTCTGTGATTATCAGATATCACAGACGGTTTGTAATTAAAAACCGTCTGTGATATCTAATAATCACAGACCGTTTTTAATGAAAAACCGTCTGTGATACATATCACAGACGGTTTTTACTTAAAAACCGTCTGTGATATTCCTTCCTCCTAAACCAAAATCTATTTCTGTTTATTGGCTAGCCTCAGGAAATGCTAGCCATGCCCTCTGAAACAAGCAGATAATCACAGACAAAAAACATACAATTCACACATCTCATTTGCTTTCAGGTACATTTCGCAGACATAAAACATCCAATTGACATCGCACTTCATCTCACAGACATAAAGCATGCATCCATTTCGCAAATCAATTAATTGAATTGAACTGAAATATCCATTAACAAATGCACAGTTACAAAAGATCTACACTGCATTTACACTTAGTGATAAGACCAATAGGAAATCAGTGTGCGCAGTGGAACCGTCCTTCTGGCTGTATGACTTGAGTCAGCAAAAAGAACGCTAACTCTGATTGAACCTCTCGAAGCTCAGACTGTTTCAATGCAGTTGACGGGATTGATACAGCCTGTCGATAGGAATATCAATGTACATATATATGTAACGTGATAAGTATGAAGTAATTATGGGAAGAGTGACAAACCTTGCGATTGGTGACCCTCGAGGAATCGAGGAGTAGTTCCATATGTTGGCAAACGTAGTATCCACATGTGTTGCCCGGCTGCTGCTGGTGGCACTGCAAAAAATGGAATGTGTTAGTTCAAAAGGCATTAGTACCATCTGTTGCATAGGATTAATTAATGTGAAATAGCGAATACCTTAAAATCTCGAACATGTGTCAGCAGGCCGTTGGCCCCGCGCTTCGAGTCACCTCCCTTTTCAATGTACATCGCGAACGCCCTACGTAATTCGAAAAGGTTAACCTTAATCATTCGGAAGGAAAGAAAGAGTACAATGTAGATATGTATGGGGAATATGTGCTTACCTATCGATTACTTGGCCGACAATTGTGAAGTCCATTTTATTCTTACTTAGGGAATCAAGGTAATATACCTTGTTCCATTTTGGTACAATTACTATTAAAATCCAATGAAAGCTCTGATTGAAGGGCATAAGTACATAGTCCTTATTGCGACAACTCAGCAGGCCTGATGCAATGTACCTCTCGACGAGGGATGCCTCCACGTCGATGGTAGTCTTGGCGACCAATTGTGGGTCCAAGAAACCAGCTGATGAGTTCGATACTCTAGCTTTAATCAGCATGTGTCTATATATATACACACGAAAGCAAAAAATTAGATATGGCATTTATCGGTATGACATTAACGGAGACTGTGATTGTACACACTTACAGCGTCCAGCATCGAACGATTGAGACGTCAAGAGCGTTGAGCATGAACAGCTCGAATAAATCCTCAAAGGCGACCACGAATGTACACTCTTGAAGATTGTGGTGTAAATCTTCCTCGGAGAATTTGACAGTGATACTTGAAGTCCGTTCTCCCTCTGGCTTATTGGACTGCTGCATATACCACGTGTGCAATTGCATGCAACTATATGGTAGCTTTTGGAGGGCTTTTTGCTCGAGCAACGGCTCGCCAAGCACGAATTTGCGGGCCAAAGGGTGGTACGGAAGATCATCATTGGTCTTCTTTGCTTTGCCCTTGCTGGCCTTGCTGCCTCGGCTATGGGTCGACTTCACGGAAGTCGACTTTGAAGGTAGCAGCGGTGCAAGTTGCTCTGGCGAGAATAGGGCCCGTGGAGATAGCACCGTTGTAGTATCCGGTGGTGGAACCGACTGGTCTTGTACTGGAGATGGCACCAGTGCATGTTGCTCTGGTCCTGCCACCGGTGAAGAAGCCTCCAGGAAGATGTCGCTTTTGGGCCACTGGATGAATGTTCCAATGGCCTGTCCTAGAGTCACGATCTCGTCGTTGGGGGGCTTCGGTAGCGGGACCACCTCAAAATTGACATACACACCATCCACATTAACTTTTGCGAAGCCTGGCGCTAAAGCTTGGCCGTGCACCATGGCCCCGTTACCAGACGAATATGCCTGGCCCCAAGCAGCGTACAAGGGAATGGCGCCATATCTCACTTGGAGCTTGCAGTTCGTAGGCTCCTACATAACGATACAAAATTAGCTACTCGAATAGGCCTACCAATGGAGCAAGCATTCGAGAGGTAATAATTATTACCAGGATGTCGTCCACAGGAAATTTGGACTGGGTATGCGTCGGATTGGACGCGCAGCTACTCGGACGGTTGTGCGGGCTACCTAGCATAGCAGCGGCGGTGGCGGCCTGCTGACTTTCTGTCTGTTTCCGCACCTCTTCTCTGATTACTTCACCCATCTGAGCAAATAGCTCCTCTCGAAGAGATTCCTTGATCTCTTCTCGTAGCTGCTCCTCACGCTCGGCTTTGTTTCTCTTCCTACGCCGATACATTCCGGAGTCATCTTGGAAACCATGTTTCCAAGGAACGTAAAGCCCAAGGCCTCTCGTACGACCCGGGTGCTCCTTGTTTCCCAGGGCCACGGAGAGCATATCATTCTCCCTTGTTCCCTGGAATGATCCCAGGGTAGATTCAAAACTCAGCTCTTCCTGCAAGAGCACGACATGTCATTTCAATTCGTACGAAGTTGTGGAGTAATTACAAGCTACGTAGTTCGATCGATATCTTACCAGGCGCTGGGACACTTGCTGGTCTGCAGGGTTTCGAAAGGAGACGTCCCCCGATGTCGTTGTAGATGACCTTGCTCTAAGCCAATTTCGAGCGCGGTCATCCGGGATATTGGAAAACGGCGGGGCGATGTCCTCTGCAGCTGCCAGCTCATCCTCCAACCTCCACTGCGGGATTTTACCCGCATACCCAGCTGTGCCAAGTCTGTGGGGGTGCGTGTTTTTTGCCTGGAGGGCCTTGTGCGCCACACTTGTACTTTTGAATTCTTCGGTCGTTTTCATCGCCTTGAACTCTTCCCATTGTGATTCCAGGAATGGGTATTTAGTAAAAGGCGTTTCGTCCGTCTCCACGTATTTCCTGACAAGCGTGCTCTTGAAGTTCTTCCATGCTTTGCACGCCGCTTGGTAGGTTTGTCGTTCCACAGCGTGTAAGTGTTCTTCTGGGAACTCGAACGATGCCAAGATTTCGGTCCACAGGTCACGTTTCCGAGTGTCAGGCACGTTCTTCCACGAATTGTATGTGATCTCAATTCGTTGTCGTGCAACTATTCCGACCATGGTTCGGAATGCGTTTACCGCTTGCTTAGGAAGGATAGGGACCCCAGCTGCGTTTACCGCTGTGATGGTCTGTCGGCTCTGAGGCTTCTTTGATAGCCCTCTTCCTTGGCGTCTTGATGTTGGAGCGGACGCCTCCGGCGATGATGATGAAGAATGCGCGGGTGACATGTTGCTCATTTTGTGGGTCTATTAAGATAAGATGAGAATGTTCAAAGTGAGGAAGCACGAAAAGTCAAACATGATGCTCAATGTTCGGAAGAGAGGAGAGGAGTAGAGGGAAGGGGGAGAAGGGAGGGGGTGATGTGGACACAGAGAGGGGTTATGTGCCTATACTATATACTACATACTATATGTGTATATACATACATATACATATACATACCTACATATATACATATACATACCTACATATATACATATATAATGGTAGCAATATGAAGCAACAAGCAACAAGCATCAATAATAGAATCAATAACAGTCTCAACATGAATATGTGCTCTCAAATTGTAGGGTTGCACAAGATTAATCTTGGCCGTCCCGCTACTAAATCATATACTCTTCCTTGATTGGTTATGCCAAATAATGAATTCAGTATTTTGAGCTCTAGATACAAACTCTAAAATCTCAAGATCAAGATATATTTAGCATGCATATATTCAAACAACAGTATTCATACAGATCAAGACCACACAAGTTAACTTTGCCCAATAATTCAGTCTTTTAACTTGTCAAGATTAAATCCGAACAGATCAATTTAATAACATGCTATAACCTGAAAACTGCATGAACCGACAGCTATTAGAGCTCAAGCACTGAATGAACCAATCTCAGTATATGATTTTATCATCATCGAGCAACTGTAGTAAACAATTAATGTACCAAATAGCAAACTAATTAAGCTACTGCAGTAAACCCTAGTCCATCACAGAAAGTGCTCACAATGCAGTCGGTAATCGAGGGGAGGTGGCCGGCGAGGGGCTCGACGGAGGCGGCCGGCGAGGGGCTCGGGGAGGCGGTCGACGAGGGTTCGGGGAGGCGGAGGCGACGAGGGGGTCGACGGAGGCGGTCGACGAGGGTTCGGGGAGGCGGAGGCGACGAGGGGGTCGACGGAGGCGGTCGACGAGGGGCTCGACGAAGGCGGCCGGCGAGGGGCTCGGGGAGGCCGAGGCGACGAGGGGCTCGACGAAGGCGGCCGGCGAGGGGCTCGGGGAGGCGGTCGACGAGGGTTCGGGGAGGCGGAGGCGACGAGGGGCTCGAGGAGGCGGAGGCGACGAGGGGCTCGACGGAGGCGGCCGGCGAGGGGCTCGAGGAGGCGGCCGACGAGGGTTCGGGGAGGCGGAGGCGACGACGGGCTCGGGATTTACTTGGATCTAGATCGAATAACTGCGCAGCGCACAGGGAAAACCCTAGCCAGAGGGTATATATAGGGAGGTTATCACAGACGGTTCTAACTCAAAAACCGTCTGTGATATTAATATCACAGACGGTTCCAAGTCTAAAACCGCCTGTGATAGTATAAATATCACAGACGGTTCTAAGTGTATAACCGTCTGTGATAAGCCTTTGCGACTGTAGTTATTAAGACAACACCAATAACCACAGCTGCATTCATATCCACCACCAAACAGCTGCATTCATATACAACACCAACCAGCTGCATTCATATCAACCATCACATGTGCATCACACATATACATAAATGCCAATACTCATATACATTTTGTCACACATTTTCACATATACATCTCAAAATCGACTACATCACACATTTTCACATATACATCTCAAAATTGACTACATCATACATTTTCACATATACATCTCAAAATTGTCACACATTTTCACATATACATCTCAAAATTGACTACATCACACATTTTCACATATAGATCTCAAAATTGTCACACATTTTCACATATACATTCTTATTGTACTTGCTTATTTCCTTTAAAAATTAGCCCTTCATCATGATCAATGCGTACGTAACTAGTTTCGTCACGTTGTTCATCGTCGACCCTTATGCCATTTCCAAAAGGAGGTAACTCGTCAAATTGATTGTATTCCTCCTCGTCCACTACATTCTCCACTCCGACAATTCTCCTTTTTCCATGAAGAACTACATGACGTTTCTTATTTGCCGGGTCGGTTACATAGAAAACTTGAACAACTTGATTGGCAAGTACGAATGGTTCGTCTTTGTACCCGACACGTTGGAGGTCCACGGTCGTGACACCGTACTTGTCAACCTTCACCTGTGGGAGATGCACCCAACGGCAGCGAAATAAGGGGATCTTGAAAACCACATAGTCGAGCTCCCAAATCTCTTCTATTAAGCCATAGTACGAGTTTCTCGACCCATCGGTACTGAATGCATCTATGCGGACTCCGCTGTTCTGGTTAGTGCTCTTGACATCCTGAGACTGCGTATAGAATGTGTACCCATTTATGTCATATCCTTGCCATGTCACAACTGTAAATGTCGGCCCTTTTGCCAACCATCTCAGCGTCTCACTCGGCGAGCTCCTAGCAATTTGCTCCTTCAACCATTGGTTGAACCAACGGTTGTGTTGCCTCATGATCCAAACATCCGGCCGCTCTGGATTCTGTTGCCGAAGCACATGCTTGTGCTGGTCCACATAAGGCGCCACTTCAGTCATGTGTTGCAACACCGTGAAATGGGCTTGAGTATACGTGTCCGTATCTGGAGTGATTGCTTTCCTTCCGATAGTTCCGAGACCCTTCAGCCTCCCTTCATGACGAGATTGAGGGACACCTATCGGTTGAATCTGAGCCATATAATCGACACAAAACTCAATCACCTCTTCGCTTGCATAACCTTCGACGATGCTGCCCTCCGGCCGAGAACGATTCCGTACGTAGGACTTGAGAATTCCCATGAACCTCTCAAATGGGTACATGCTGCGTAGGAATACGGGCCCGCACATTTTTATCTCCCACACAACGTGAACAACGAGATGGACCATGATATCGAAAAACGAAGGAGGGAAATACATTTCAAGGTGACATAGAGTCATCACCACCTCGTCCTGCAGAGCATCTAGTCCTTCGGGATCGATGACCTTCTGAGCAATTGTGTTAAAGAAATAACATAGCCTCATGATTGTCTCTCGGACTTTGATCGGCAAAATATTTCTAATTGCAATAGGGAGCATCTGTGTCATCAGCACATGACAATCATGAGACTTCATGCCATTTAACTTCAAATCTTGCATCGAAACAAGTTTCTTCACGTTGCCGGAGTAACCAGACGGAACTTTCACACCATGCAAGCACTGGCACAGTTCTGTTTTCTCAGCCTTGGACAGAGTGTAACACGCAGGGGGAAGGTACGTTCGTCCATTATCAGTGCTTGTCGGTGCTAACTCAGGCCTGATGTCCATGTCAGCCAAGTCAAGCCGTGCGTTGACACCGTCCTTTGTTTTATCACGGATGTTCAGTAAGAGACCAATCAAGCTGTCGCACACATTCTTTTCTACGTGCATGACGTCGATGCAGTGCCGAACATCTAGGTACTCCCAATAAGGTAAGTCCCAAAATATTGATCTCTTCTTCCAGGTGTTCTTCTCATGAGCCCTCAATTTACGTCCCTTTCCGAGGACAACATCTAAATCCTTAACCATATCATAAACCTCGCGTCCCCTTAAATGCCTTGGAGCTGAACCATCTTCCTTCTCTCCGTCAAATTGTTTCTTCATCTTGCGGTATGGGTGAGCCCTCCGAAGGAACCGGCGGTGACGCATGTAGACGGTTTTGCGTGAGTGTCTCAGCCACACACTCTCGGTACCATCTAAACAGTGAGTACAAGCTTTGGCACCTTTTGTACTATGGCCCGATAGGTTACCAAGGGCAGGATAATCATTTATGGTGCAGAACAATAAGGAGCGCAGAGTGAAGTTCTCTCGTTTGTACGCATCCCATACCTGTACCCCTTCGTTCCACATTACTTTTAGATCTTCCACCAACGGTGCTAGGAACACATCGATATCATTCCCAGGTTGTTTTGGCCCTTGGATAAGTATCGACAGCAAAATATACTTTCGCTTCATACACAACCAAGGAGGAAGGTTATAGATGCAGAGAGTCACGGGCCATGTGCTATGTCGGCTGCTCATGCTACTGAAAGGATTCATTCCATCTGTACTCAGTCCAAACCTTATATTCCTTGGTTCTGCACCGAACTCTGCAAAACTCCTATCGATGTTTCTCCACTGCGCGGAATCAGCAAGGTGTCTTATCATTCCATCCTTCTTGCGCTCCTCCGAGTGCCAACGCAGCAGTTTTGCCTCCTTTGGATTTGCAAAAAACCTTTTCAAACGGGGAATTATAGGAAAATACCATGTCACCTTAGCAGGAGGTCCTTTCTTCGCCTCTGTTCCCTCGCCATCAACTGATTGATTGTTACGTTTGTATCGGGATGCGTTGCACACCGGACATACATGCATGTTTGCATACTCTTTACGGTAGAGGATACAATCGTTCGGGCATGCATGTATTCTTTCTACTTCCATTCCCAACGGACAAAGAACCTTCTTGGCTTTATACGTGGTTTTAGGCAACTCATTTCCATCCGGAAGCATGTCCGCTAAAAGACCTAGCAGCGCCGTGAAACTCTTGTCCGACCAACCGTTGCTTGCCTTCAATTTCAACAGTTCAAGCACGGCCAACAACCTCGTGTACTTGCATCCCGTGTACAAAGGTTTCTCTGAGTCCTCCATCAAGCCACGGAATTTAACATACTCTCTCTCATCATAGTTCTCTTCAACATCGCGAAGCATCTGATCCAGATTATCATCGTGCAACCTATCCGAATCCGACCCACAATCGACATCAGCCGGCGGCATGTCATTCAGTTCACAGGCGATGTCATCCGGGGGCATATCATTCACTTCACCGGCGATGTCATCCGGCGGCATATGATCATTCACTTCGCCATGACTGGTCCAACACGTATAATCCTTTTTGAAACCCCTCCGAATCAAGTGCGATTCAATTTGCCCTCGGTTCTTAAACATCTTCACATTCTCGCAGTCAGTGCATGGACAGCACATATATATCGCCCCCTTATTCAACATATCCTCCTCGGCAGCTCTTATAAAAGCAGAAACGCCATTAATGTACTCTTCACTCACACGGCTCGCGGCATACATCCAGCTTCGGTCCTACGTTACGTACATATATAACAACTTAGTATTAAAATCTAGATTAACTAATTATAACTACATATATACCGGCCACATTTATTATATTGAGACTTTATTTGCTAGATTCATATTACAAACACAACAGCTATTATATAACCAACAATTTTGCAAATTAACCATCTTCAATAACCACTCATGGATTACTTAGAACTAAATTGTAATGCAATTAAAGAAAAAAATAAATTGCATTACTAACCATATCTAGAACAACCAGCAAAGTATGAATCTTCAAAGCTCAATCTCTGCCTCTTCCCACCAAATTAACAAGGCCTGAAATCGCCTAGCTTCCTCCCGAGTGAAAAAGTGCGCAGCAGTGGCTAGATCTGGATCGAAATGAAGACAGATGCGGTCTGAGCAGCGCAATAAATGCCTACTGACATTATCACAGATGGTTTTTAATAAAAAACCGTCTGTGAATTATCACAGACGGTTTTTAATTATTAACCGTCTGTGATAACAAGGTTATCACAGACGGTTTTTATTTAAAAACCGTCTGTGATAATCTGGGATTATCACAGACGGTTTTTAATACAGACCGTCTGTGATACAAACGTATCACAGACGGTTCATAGTTAATAACCGTCTGTGATAATCCATTTTCCCGCCACAAATACCACAGACGTCCTCCAAATTACAACCGTCTGTAATAGTGCTCATTAGAGACGGTTTCACAAAACCGTCTGTGATGAGACGTCTACTATTAGGCTTTCTGTAGTAGTGTCAAATGGATGACCTACATCATCCGCGATCGCTCTAACTTATTTTTAATATGCTATATCTCATCAATTCGTATAACCGTAACCAGCATGCCAGTACTTTTACTTCGTGTGATGACCTGAAAACTTTGGACACTAGGCTACTTTTAACATCTTTTCATGAGACCAATTAACGTGAGTAACCTCACACCGGCTTTCCCAAAGATGCACATCTTTTTTATTGTTTCTCCTTGATCTTTTGGAGGGAAATCTATTCGACCACGCACACGGTAGTTTTCAACTACAAAGACATGGAATGTATACCTTTTCAGAGAGGAAACGAAATAGGCTATCTACAGGAAAGAACAATAGTTTATGTACTGTCAAGTTGTATTACCTTTATTGTTTTTGTAATTAAAATATAATCAGCTCTCAATCATGTAACTTTATAAGGACAGATCGTGCAGCCATGCCTGGTGTTATTATATAATAGACCGCAAAAATCTAGAGCAAAAGCAATCTGTTCTTTGTGAGCTTATGGATGGAGCATCTATTAGTCTGGGACGTGTGTTCTATACCTCTACTATAAAGCAAATTATATTAGATGTCTCATCACAAATAGTTTATAAAAAACCGTCTGTACTGTAATTATTACATATAATTTTACAAATGTGACCGTGTATCGTCTGTGATACGCAAATATCATAAACGGTTCTTGTTAATAACTGTCTGTGATAGTTCACAGACAGTTATTAGTACGAACCATCTGTGATAATTGTAGACATCATAGACGGTTTTTAATTAGAACCATATGTGATAGTTTACAGACGGTTATTAATATGAACCGTCTATGATATTTGCGTATCACAGACAGATTGTGGTTGGAACTATCTGTGATATGTATTTGTACGCATGAATGGTGCTTCGTCTCCCCGATGCATGCCTCTTTGATCGTTTCGGCTCTCTGATGCGTCTCTTTGTCCCACACGCCAAATGTATTCCTTGTTGTATAAAAATGATCATCCGCCACTGAAGATTAATCCTCTGCTAATCCTGTATGAGCACCTCGTCGGCTGTCTGTCTATCTTCCTTGCTTGTCTCTTAAAAACAAATAAATGGCTCCCTACTCTTTCTTGTCACCGGCATTGATGGCCAACCTAGCCATATTGTACGAGCACCTCGTCGGCTATACGCTGGCGGATGTTGTGGAAGGACACTGTGCCAATAGTATCCTTGCTTCTATATGTCCGAGGATTTGCCAAAGCAGATGAAGGCCACCTTCCGATCATCTTGATATCCTCCTCCGTTGCGTCTTTCAGTTGGTCTCCCACTTTTGGTGAGCTAACCTCACCATCAACGTGGTCCTCCACAACGACGTTGCATGTCTCTAAGAGGCTTGCCATTACTTGAAGTGCTTAGTCGAGGTGGCGGGCGACTGAGTTAATCTTGCCAAGACCCCTTAAGAAAGAGAAGAGAGCCTATGGACTCAATTCAACTTGATTATTCAGTTGGAGGGTGTTTAGGAGACACTCAAACGAGCACATCAGCGTATGGACGCATATCAGGCTTCGTTCGCTGATGATCCCGAATCGTCCTATGCCAACAATGTCACCTACGAAGTTTTGAAGACGGAGATATCATGACACCTCCACCACTAGAAAAGCCTCGAAGTAGTTAGCTTTCTACTTTTTATCTTTTGTAAGAAGCAACTGGCCATACTGTTTAACCATATGTAAATACAAGCAGTTAAATTTATATTTATTATCTTCTAATATATAAACAGTCTCTCTATAACACTATGATCGACAACATTACTGATCGGTAAAAAATAACAAAGTAATACATATTTACTCCTAATTAAGGCGTTACTGAATTTATATTTATGTATATGAGAATATGTCATATATATGTGAATTTTCATTTATATATATGAGAATGAATTTAAAATAATCTATAGTATATTTATCATAGACATTTCTACTTTACAACCATCCGTGATGTATATTCACAGATGGTTATTAATACAACTATTTATGATAAGTAATTATCACAGATGATTCATAATAATAACCGTATGAGAAATCTACCATTATCACATATGGTTCTTAATGAGAAACGTCTGTAATAATTATGTATTATAGACGGTTCATGGTTGGACGCGTCTGGGATACGTCGCATTATTAATTAATACATAACCAGACCGGTCCTGACAGATCTGTCTTCGTTGCACTGCATTGAAGGAGGCGACCGATTTTGGGGAGTTTGGTGAAATAATTCCGCTTATAGATCGATTTGTTCTTGGTAATTTTATGTTAGTTTTTGTTTCTAATTATATGCTTTCATGAGCAGTTCAGTACCACTACCCCAAGCTTCTATTATGGGCTTGTAGAGGAGATTTGGGAGTTTGACTATGTAATTTTTAAGATCTCTCTCTTTCGGTGCCGTTAGGTTCAACTCCCACAGGGTGTAAAGGTTGATAAGTATGGCGTCACTACTGTGGACCTCAAACGTGTAGGATACAAAGATGAACCATTTGTATTCGTGAGGCAAGTTGTTCAAGTTTTTTATGTAACCAACCTGACAAATAAAAAGCATCATGTAGTTCTTCCTGGAAAAAGAAGGATTGTTGGAGTTGAGAATGTCGTGGATGAGAATGAGTACAATTAATTTGACGAGTTGCCTGCATTCAGAGACGACATCAGACTCGAGGAAAAACCAAGGGATAAAGCAAACTATATGTGTGTCGATCATTATGAAGGGCTTTATTTAAAAGAAAAATAGCCAAGTAAAATGATTCCACACGACGAATACCTATTTATAAATTATTCCAATGTAATTAAGAAACTCGGCATGTAATTAAGGAATTATTCTATTGTAATTGATTTAGTAATTTAGAAATAATTACATCTGTGATTGTATCTACTTGCTTGTTTTCAGAAGGCATGGCTATCATTTTCTAAGGCTAGCTGAAAAACCTGATATGTTGTATACAGAAGAAGTATCACAGGCGGTTTAGTGGCACAAACCGTCTGTGATATATGTATCACGGACGGTTCTATAATATAACCGTCTGTGATATGTATCCACATCACATATGGTTCGATAATAGAACCATCTGTGATAAGCTACAATATCACAGACGGTTCGATAATAGAACCATCTGTGATATGCTGCCACATTATAGACATTTATTTAATAGAACCGTCTGTGATATTTCGTCTATAAATAGGGCCCCTACTAGGGTTTGCGCTTTTACTTCTCTAGAGAACCCAACATCTCTGTCCTCTCCTTCCTCACCTGGCGTGGTGGCCCCGTCGCTTCCCCTCCCAATGCCGCCTCTCCTCCTAGCACCGCTTCTCCTTTCCGTCGCCTCTCGTCCTGACGTTGCCTCTCCTCTCGAAGGTATGGATCCTAAATCCCACTTTTTTACCTCATGTGTGATAAATTCATCCATATTTGTTGATGTGTGTTCATGAGTTCTCTCTTCCCCGTCGCCTCTCCTAAAGGTATGGATCCCAAATCCCACTTTTTACCTCATGTTTGTTACATCCGTCCATATCTGTTAGTGTCTTTTTTATGTGAAACCAAAAAAGGAATGGGAGAAATGGATGTGGGAGAGAAGGTGGGCCTACTTGTGTCGGGCTGGAAGTAGTACGGTTATTAGGGGTAGTCTCAGTTTGGTCCTCACGCAAATGAAGACATGGATGGTGGTCCCTTGTCGTTGCCAAAAATGTCGCATTCATGTAGTCCTGACGGTCGGCCTTCTAGGTCCTTGGTGGTCCACGCTCTCCTTCAGCTTCCACTATGTTCTTGTCTCCTCTCTTTTGACTCTTCTCTTCTTACTTCTATAGGTGGGTTGTTGGTTCAAGTAAAAAAAAGGGTATGAAACACTGTGAGTTGGAGTAGTAGTTGTACAAAAGGAACATTACAACACTATACACGTGGGCTTCAAAAGGCATGAAGCAAATTAATTTGCTTCATGTCTTTTAAAGCCCAAGTGTACGGTGCTTTAATGTTTGTCATAATTGTTGAGAAATACATGTCCCCTCCTCTGACTCTCCTCTCCCTACTTCTATGTATGGGCTGCTGGTTTTGGGATGAGACTCTTTGTCCTTCAGCCGAGAGATGAAATAGCTTGGGAATGAATTTAGAGATAAATTGTTGAAACTATTGTTTAAGTGAGTTAGAGTTTTTAGAGATAACTTTAAGGGAGGGTCGTGTTATTGCTACAAAATCTATTTAGAATGGTATGTTAGTGTATTCTAAAGAGACCTTGTAGCGATATTATATACCAAAGAGACCTTCAAAGGGCATGAAGCAAATCACACACTCTAGTGTGTCGGTTTCTATAGAGTAAGTTATGACTGTTGTTTCTTCCTCCTCATCATTCTGCGTGTTGTGCTTCGTTGCTATCTTAGACGTAAAAGAACCTTTAGGCATGGCTAGCATTTCCTGAGGCTAGCCGAAAAACAGAAAATAATTTAGCTATTCAAATAGCTATCACTAACCGTTTGTAATACCAAACCGTCTGTGATATATGATATATCACAGGCGGTTTTTGGTATTAGCATCCTGTGATATGTAAGATATCACAGACGGCTATGTTTAAGAATTATCTATGATATATGATATACCACAGACGGTTTTTGATATTAGCAGTCTGTGATATGTCAGATATCATAGACGGCTATGTTTAAGAATCTTATGTGATATCTGACTTATCATAGGCATATTTTGGAATTAGCCATCTGTGATATGTCAGATATCATAGACGATTGAGTTTAAGAACCGTCTGTGATATCTGACATATCACAGATGATTTTTAAAAAAACTGTCTGTGTTATAACTTATCACAGATGATTTGAGAGCCGTCTGTGATAACCACTTGTTATTACGGACACATAAATACAGACAATTCAGAAATCGTCTGTGATAACCCTTTCTGTGGTAGTGTATCTTCAAGTTACAATATACCAATAATAGTATCTCAATATTAGATGTTTCACATCTGGATTACAATTAAGGTCGTACATTTTCTTGTTCCAAAGCTTCTTTCAACAACTTCCATTAATTTAATTGCAACAAAAGAGTAACCATGAAAAAGAGTAGGTCTAGATCACAAAATCTGCCAGTAGTGTAAGGATAGTATAATTTAACCAGAGTCTTAAATTAACCAATAATTCAATCGGTGAGTACTTCTATGTGCACCAAATAATCCGGAGATATTTGGACATCTCCGATCCTCTTCCTTAGGCCAACTATTTCTCAAATTTCCGTCCAACTTAGAATTTCAAATCCTTTTTCCTGGTCATGTACACATAAACAAAGTGACCACATACAAATTAATTAACTCTGTAGTAAGAACATTATGTAACATGAGCTTCTCAACATATATGTATATATGTTCGTATATATATCGTTTGCTTAGAGCTTTCTTCACTGAAAGCTTCCATATTACACTTACTTGTGGACATCACATTTCTTCTCATGTACGAAATTAGATAGTTTGCGATTTTGTTCGCTTTCTTTTCTATGATATTGTCAACAGAATGGTGGGCCTTAATTTGACGTTTGACGAGGTAATACAAGGACTATTAGTAAATTCATTGCACTGCTAGCTTGGTCATTGAGAACTTAATTAAAGCGTACGCTGCTAGTTTGGTCGTTACGTTTCCTCGCTGATCAAAATCTTGAAAGTTTCAAGCACATAGCTAGAGAGCTAGTTGCCCTACATTTGACAGAAAAGCTTAATTAGTCAACTTGTATTTACATTTCTTCTTTAAAGAACTTGCATTTGCATTCCCTAGAACTTATGTAGCCAAATTGTATTGGTGCAAGATATTTAATGTAAATGATCAACTTGGTAGAATAACATGGATTACTACAATGTGCACTTATCAGGTTCTGGGGCGACAAGTTAATTCCCCTAAAAAATGATCAACTGATGTGGGAGTACTCTTCATGTACTTCCATGAACCTTACATTGCTTCCCACAGCAATACGCTTGGAAATTTTTACTCTCACATCAGAGTGATGAGCAAAGTGACCTTTACGGCTTTAATTTTACCTCTCAATACAACATGGCAGGCTTCCATGTACCTCCTTTACATTTCTCCCCGCTGCAATACACTTCAAGTTTTCACTCTCACATCAGGGGGCGAGGCCAGCGGCCATTTACCGCACCTCTTTACGGTTTTAATTTACCTCTCCTACATCAACACCGGGGGAGGGTGCCTGGCTAATCAGCCCTCGACAAGCACTCCCATCCAGGAGCCGAGCGAACAGCGCGTGCTCCAAAAGCGAGCCGACGCACCCGAGCCAAGCTTCGGCTTGCCACAGGCGCGGTCAAGTGCGGCCGCCCCTAGGCGATAACTCGGCGTGGCTGTCGGCCATGGCCGGGCAGCGCAGCTGCGCAGGAGCTCGCTTTCCTCGGGAACGGGTCACGCTCAGCCGCTGAAAAACCATGCGTCCCACTGCACGTGGGGCCCACCACAAAGACCCCCTCTGCCTTGCAGGTAAGCACGGGAAAAGGGACATCAGCAATTGTACCCTCTCTCTTCATTAATTCCTATGCCACATCAGCAAAAAATTAAATTGACAAGGTAATTAATACACATAGAAACTACCATAAATATACCATTGGGACTGCCCTAAGTATGCTCCGAAAGTCAGAAAGATGGACACACACGGGAGACACAGGAGATGTGCTCGTATGTCTTGGTAATTATGCATTCATACACCTCATCTTCCATAATGCTAGCCAGCTTCCGTGTTTGACTGACGTACAGCTGCATCGTGTTCGTATTAATTTCTCTAGCTCATCCATATATATAGCCTCAGTGACAAAATAAAGGTCTCTGTATTGTTGGCACTCAAACACAAGGGGTCATCTCACCATTAGTTAAGACAACAAATTAAAACTACTTATCTGAAGTTAGTTAAGACAGTCATATAGAACATATCGCCTTATTGCAGTACTGCCTTTTTTTCTTTAATTTGTTACAGTGGCATGCCATATTGTTTTGCTATATCCTATAATATTATGTTGTACGGGTACATCTGTTGTTTATGAAAATAATAACATATATGGCATGCTCGACTACTCTTAGCTAGTTGGTAGTATCAGATTATTTTTGTCCGGGGGGTTAGCAGTTAAGATATCTCCTCTAGGTCGGAAAGTTGGAATATATATTTGAGGGGAGCAGATCCGTAATAGTGCCTCGTACATCCGCTAACTCTGGGGATAAAAATATGATGATTTGGTGTTTTGATTAACAAGTAAAGACGTTCGAGGTTGGAAAGATGTATAGATCGAAAGGGATTTGGATAAGGTTTGTAAGTACATTTCACGGTGTTTTACGTTTCCCCTCCTCATTACTTTCCGGTATCTTAGGTTGTAACCACCACTTTTTTAAGGCTGCAATAAAATAATAGAGGGTGTTAATGGTAGGTTCGGTGTAGGATTAAAAACATTTAGGTTACATGCTGTCCTGGCCTCTTACTTGAAGGTGTGTGAGCGCAAATTATTCATCTAATCAATCATTAACAATGTTCACCTTCCATCAATATATATAAATACTAGCACTACTTTGGATACCTTATACTAGTAGTTAGTAATAATGATGAAGTCGAGTCCATGTTACTTGAAATAGAAGTTTAGTAATATAATGTAGCGGTATACACACTACTACAGAAAAACTCATCACAAATGGTTCAAAAACGTCATCGCAGTCGATTTTTGAATTGTCTGTACTTATGGGTCTGTAATACCTTAAATGCATTACAAACGGTTTTCGAACGATATGTGATACAATTATCACATACTGTTTCTAAATAGAATTGTCTGTGATAACAATTATTACAGATGGTTCTTATTACTAACCGTTTATGATAGTATATTAGTATACTATCACAGATGGTTTCTAAATAGAATTGTCTTTGATAAGTTTCGACCAAACTAAAAAATAGGACTCTTTCAGTTCATCAGCATTCTCTGATTGCGTTGTTTGCACTAATTGTGCTATAAAATAATGCAATCAGATAATGCAGATGAACCAAAACAGGCCTATTTATGAGAACAAGATCATCCTAGCCATATCCATCCAAGCATCACATGCAAGAACTAAGGCATCAACAAATAATTTTCACATGCATCATATCCATTCAAGCATCAAGGAAGAGCGGGGAGGGGATTGGATGGGAGTATGAACAAAGTAATGGCGCCAACAAAGGAGAAGAGGTGGCAGCGTCACCGTTGTGTCATGACGGTAATACTGCAGAAGACATTCTTACAACAAGAGTGCCTTGTATAGTGAATCGTGACGTTGCAACCGGACACAAAGGAGCTCAGGGGAGGCAGCCGGCACTTCGATCGGCGGCGTGGGGGAGCTAGCAGGCAGATTGGTTTGGAGTGTGTTTGGAGGAGGCGTGTGGGGAGACATATATAAGGGCATTTGGGTAGCGGAACCGAGAGGTCACGACACTTCAGTTTGAATAGAGGGGTGGCAAAATATCACAGACGATTTTTAATACAAACCGTTTGTGATGAGGTAATATCACAGACGGTTTTTAATACAACCCATTTGTGAAGTATCATGGACGGTTTAAATAAAAAACTGTCTATTATATTTGGCAATATCATACAGATAGTTCCTGGTAAGAACCATCTGTGATATTTTATATATGGTTTTCATCATAAACCGTCTGTGATATTTCTCCTCACAGACAATTTGTATTAAAATCGTTTGTGATTATACTTAATTAGTACTGATGGTTTTGGTTAACCGTCTATAATAAGCCATCTAGTATAACTTGTTTTTGTAGCAGTAACATATTATGCCAATGTTGGTTAGTCCAAGTGGTGTGGCACCCAGTTTTTCTGACTAAAGTTAATTTGTATGTTGGCCGTGTGAGTAATCTGGTCATATTATCCATAGTTTGATGACTTCTTGGTGCTAAGTCCTAGCTCTATTAAGAAAAATTCGCATCTACCTCAAAAGTATGTACTTTGTATATTTCGATGTTTGTTTTTTGAGAGTATTTGGGAGGCTTATACACACACATACATACATACATATGTATGTATGTATGTATGTATGTATGTATGTATGTATGTATGTATGTATGTATGTATGTATGTATGTATGTATGTATGTATGTATGTATAGAGAGAGAGGACGCCTTTTCCGTACTCCCCATGAGTACATACTACTACTTCTAATACATCACTTAAATGACTATTTTATACCTCTTTAGCACTTTCACTGTACTTAAATACTAATTCTAAGATACTTCAATATGACTTGGTTAAAAAAATTTCATCGGAGCCTTTTGTTTTTGCTATATACATTTTTTTCATATATAAAAGAGTACATACACAAATTATGCTATAAAAAGTGGACTTTTATGAAATTTTTTATAGAACTTACTTGGAGTATCTTAGAATCATTATTAGAGTATGCTCAAATAGATAAAGAGGTATAAAACACCATTAAAGGGTATATTAGAAGTGGGAGTACATACTTCCAAGAGTATAGAACTATTTTTCTATATATATCTGCTATTTTTGGATATAACAAGGTTCCTAAAAAGTGTATATCTGTCTTCCGTTACAATGTTTCACTACTACAAAAAAGGCTATAATGGACGCTCATCACAAACAATTCCCCAGAACCGTCTGTGTTGCAATTATCACATACAATTTTACACTAGTATGGCTAAAACCATCTGTGACACATAATTACCACAAATGGTTCTTAAGAACAAGAACCATTTGTAAATTATCACATACGGATCGGATTAAAAACCATCTATGATGTCTGCAATTATCACAGACAATTTTTAATAAGAACCGTCTATGATACTTTACAGACAATTCAGATTAAAAATTGTTTGTGATGTTTGCAATTATCACAGATAGTTTTTAATAAGAATCAACTGTGATACTTCATAGACAGTTCTTAACAAGAACCGTCTGTAATATATCCAATTATCACAGACGGTTCGGATTAAAAACCGTTTGTGATGTTGCAATTAAAAACCATTTGAAAACCAAAGTCTCTTACCTTGCTTGAGTTATTGGATCTCCTAAAAATCCAAATCTGGTATGGCTGTTTTTTTCAATTTTGCCATGTAGAACTTCCCAAAAAGTGTCTACTTTCCTAAAAATTGAAAAGTATGTCAAATTTATGCCAAATCTAGTGAAAATTGGTGGAGTTCTTCTACATAGAGCTACAAACTTTTACAAAAAAATTTAACAATATTGGCCCACGGGGTTGAAAGATATAACAGATTCAATTTGAACCCTAGACGAATTCGAGTCCAAGTAGGATTCCATTCTGAGACTCCTTTAGTAAAACGGAGATAATTTTGCATACAGTGTCTGTTTTTTACGTTCTTATACTCGTTGGAAAGCTAACGATGAGCCCAATCTAAAAAAATGACCAGCTTGCCCCAATCACTCTCTAAGACCCCTAAAATCAGCCATCTTCAACTCTAAATTTGTGTTGTAAGTTTTTGGTTTCTGTTTTTGCCAAATTTTTGATCTTCCCTTTGGAATTTGGGGTTTACCTCAGCTGTAAAGTTGTAGATCTAGTCGAAACCTTTCAAACAAGCATATATAAGCCACATAAAACTTTACTATTTTATCTTGTGAGACTAGCTGTTTACATTGCACCGGTATATATATATTGTCTTTGTACTCTATACCATAATTCACAGATGATTGGTATATAGAATCGTCTGTGATAGTTATGTCTCTAACCGTTAGGCCCGTCGATCCTCTTCAACCCAATCCCAGCCAATAGAAACCCACCAACCTCCACCCCACAAATCATAGCTCCACCTCTCCGTCCCTGCGCCCATTCCGCCAAAAAAAATTCCACTCCGGCCTCTCCCTTCTCTATAAATACTCACCCAAACTCATCCCCTACCTACCGTTGTTCAAAATCTCTCCAGCCTCCTCACCGTCCTCCTCCTCGACCCGACCTCGATGGCCCTTATGAAGTAGACGGCATGCAAGTCTACGGGTGGCAAGGCACCGCGAAGTAGCTGGCTACCAAGACGGCACTCAAGTTGGCGACGGCGGGTGTCAAGGACATCCAGCTCACGCGCTGCATCTTCTACTGTCTACGTGATGCATCGCCAGAGGGCCTAGGAATAGATGTGTTCTTGCCATATTCTTGTCGTGTTTGATGGGTAACATGTTTGTTATCTTGTGATGTTGTAATAGTAGATTCTAATATTAATGGAAATAGAATGTGCTGATGTATTTGCCGTCATATGTACTTGTTTTCAAAGGGCATAGCTAACATTTCCTGAGGCTAGCCGAAAAACAGAAAACAAATTTAGGTGTAGAATGAACTATCACATACAATTTTGTAGTATAAACTGTCTGTGAAGGACTATCATAGACGGCTCAAGCTAAAAACTGTCTGTGATACTCACACATCACAGATGATTCTATCTACGAACCATATATAATGGAAAAGTATCATAGACGGTTCTATATACCAACCATCTGAGATACTTGTACACCATTGATAGTTTTTATTAAGAACCGTCTGTGATAACAGACTATTACAAATAGTTCTAGTTTTGAACCGTCTATGATAATAGACGATCGCAGACGATTTTAGTTTTGAACCGTCTGTGATAATAGACGATCACAGACGATTCTAGTTTTGAACCGTTTGTGATGCGGTTTTCAGAGACCGTTCAAAAACCGTCTGTGAATAACTCATATTATCACTGACTCATGAAGTTAGACGGTTCAAGGAACCATTTATGATAATGGTTCCGAACTGTCTATGACCATTTCTATGGTAGTGTTTTGGAGTGTGTGTATGTATGTGTGTATGTAAGTACACACTGAGCGAGTCTGCACCACATCCCATTCTCATGCATAAAGCTTGAACTGAAAGTTGCTCGATACAATTAATTCCTATATGCGCGCGCAATACATCGCCGTGTGCACGTACTTATCCCCCTCAAAAACAAGTAATGGACTGAACAAATTAATTTGCATATGGTTTCTATCATTGTACGTGACGTGATTACATTCTACCGCAGTTCGTATACCGCGAACGCGGCCAGCTGATCCCAGGTCATCTATACAGACCAGAGCTGATCTCCGCCGAAAGTTCCACACTACCTCTTCTTCTTCTTCTTCTTCTTCTTCTTCTTCTTCTTCTTCTTCTTCTTCTTCTTCTTCTTCTTCTTCAACACAGATCGAGCGATAGGATCTTTTAGTCTACGTTTGCCTTTTTAGTTTTTTTAATATATTCTAGATGTGTTAAACCTTTACATGTTCGCACTGAATTTGTAGCTGATTGACGTGTACCATGCATCTGCCTGCATGGGCGCACGCACCGCCCGGTCGGTGCGTAGCTTGATCGATCGATCGTGCGCTAGCTCGAGATCTCCGGCCGGCGAGCTAAATTTCGTTCTTTTCTCCATTTTTTGACCGGTCAGTTGGCGCGCTCTGTGGTCGTGCCGATCGATCATGGATCGAGATGCCCTAGATCCTGGGCAGCTGCGTGCAGCCAATGGTGGTTCCAAGAACGGTGACTCGTACCAGTCGCCATATTTTAACCCGGGTGTCAACTTTAGCTTTAAGAAAGCCAAGCCATAGCCAGGCTTAATTAATTGCTAATGGAATACATTATTGTGCGTGTCATGGTCCCTAATCCCGACAAGCACGTCACCTTTGGCCAATGGCGGATAAGCTCGAGGCTAGCTAACGCTAATGGAGTGATTAAACCTAGCCTAATCCCTCGTCGGGTCCGAAAGACCAAAGCAAAGCGAGGAGGAAGAAGCCGCCCCCACCACGAGAGGCCAGTTTGGTAAAGCCAGCTAGCTAATTTGCGAGTTCACATTAGCTCGATCCTTCAATTCATGCACACAAATTAAACAGGCCATACTGTTCGGCTTCGTGCCAATATATATATGTTCGTCTTTGATCGCCATTGGTTGGTTGGTTGGCCTGTCGCTGTTCTTAGCCACACAAGCTGAAAGCTACAGCGAAAAAGTCCAACTTCCGGGATGGCACATGGTCGTTCGTGATCTGGGATGTCACCGAGAAATGCTGTCGGCTAGCTAGTAGCGTCCGTATAGCAACCCCCTTTGGTTTGTTGCAACCTTTGTCTGTTTGATCCTTCTTGCTAGTGTGTTTGGAAAAAATATATATATATTTGCAATGTGCGCATCATGAACTTTACCACCCAATTCTGTAGCCTTTTGTAGGTACCAGTGGTTAATTAATCGGTATGGTAGGTGGTGATCTATCGATACAGCACCATGTAATAATAACTCGGCGTTAAGATTGCTTGTTGCTACACGAAGGGTAATATGTTAGGTCTTCCAAATGCAACTTAGTGCATGTGTACGTCGAAAGTTATGTAGAAAATTTATCGTATGTGGAATTGTTTTGAGTCAACCTAGTCTAATATTGATACGGCAAGCATCAGGTAACATGCACATTCACACAGATGGATTTGGCTGAAATATACGTGTCGTCTTGGCCTTCTTAATGATGGTTGCACGTCCTTTCCCTAGTGATTACCATATACTACTCAATGAGCAGTGAGTATTTGTAAATCCCCGCAGGATCGGAAGATTCTGTTGTTCAATCACTCAATGATGAGACACTGCTACTTAATGTAGCGTCACCAAGAAAGTTATAAGTAAATTAACGCAATAGATAATTGTACAACCACTCGCATGTTGGTACTAAAAGTAACTTCTAATTCTAGTTTATTTTCCTGCCGGTTCTTTCTATATGCTTGCTTTAGTTGCTTTTACAAGTAATTAGTTGTCTAGGAAAGAATATAAAAAAAGAACTAGTACAAACAATTCGACCATGACCTCGTATATTTTATGCAAATGTATTCCTCGAATTAGCAGCTAGCGCCTTGTGTTAAAATTTATAAACATCACATAATATAGCTCCAATTCAAGTCAAATACTAGATTAACTACTTCTGCATGGTCTATAAAGGGATAATGTTAAGGTACAAGAAGGTTACTTTCAGAAGCAAACTATATAGGATATGTTCTTTTTG
This sequence comes from Dendrocalamus latiflorus, assembly GCA_017311315.1. Lineage (NCBI taxonomy): Eukaryota > Viridiplantae > Streptophyta > Magnoliopsida > Poales > Poaceae > Dendrocalamus > Dendrocalamus latiflorus. Next base: position 43,521,160 of record CM029628.1, read on the forward strand.
GTTTTAACTTATGACTGTGGTTATGTCTTTTAGTTTTTAGGCTATTCGTGAGAAAAAGTATGGAGTAACAAAAACCCACGTGCGGTTTTGGCTGATATAATTAAAGTCACTATAGCGTGTACTACGATCAACTTGTGGATCCAATCTTGAAAAGACACTTTATTTAAAAACTAATTATTGTAAAAAAAAACCGAAAAACAACTTTTAGAAACTAAAAAGAAGAGGCCCATACTTACAGCTTCATGTTTTGCTTTGAGGGCTCAATATTATAAGTCATTGGTGATTGTAGGATTGAAGATGGTGACAAGAGTGGGCGAATAGGAGCCAACAAGATTTCAAGACTTTCCAAATATTTTTTTAAGCTGAAGCACGACTCCAAGTTTTTCATACCAATAACCATGAGAACTTATGAAGTTCAGAGACTAATCACCCACATGAAAAAATCCAAATGAAACTGTGCAAAATCGGTAGTACTGCAACAATAACTTGGGACAAACAAGAAGAGTCACTACCACTTCAAGTACTTGTGTTGGCACTAGGAGCACACAGGCCATGAATGCTACAATTCTTGCAAGAAGGTAAATCATTCACAAGTACTTTTTCATTCTCTAAGCACAAGCTACAAGGGCTAGTTCTAATCCCAATAATTTTAGCCCTAACATTCTCTAATTACTTAAGATGAATGCAAAGACTCAATTTCAATTTAGTTGTAGAATTTTTTAAATTGTTCTACACAGAAAGAATGGGCTAATTTCATATTTTCATTTTCAGCATACATGCTTTTGCAAGAATCGCATTCATTGCTAGCTAATGACGTAAGATTGTCAATTTCTACCTTAGCACTATTAAGCTCATGAAGTAAAATAGTTCAAATATTCATTTTTGGATTTTAAGAATACAAGAGATTTATTCATATTACATAAGTCCTTGAGCAATGACTCATAAGATTCACATGGTATATGAGATTTCAACCTAGCAATTTCATAAAACAAATATCTATTTTCCCTTTTTAGCTTTTCTACTTTATCCTCAAGTTTATGCATTCTAGTTGCTGCAGGTAATGAGCACTTAATGAGTTTTTTTTTTGCTTCCCTTACGTAACTTGTGTACGAGATCATTCACGGAAATGTCCTCAAATAGCTCATCATGATTATTCTCGATCGCGACTCCACAATGTCCATAGCTCTCCTTTTTCTCCATAGTCTAGAAAATTCTTATCCCTAAAACTAGGATAATTGAAAGAAAAAAATCAACTACAAGCTTTTTAAAAGAATTTTTTTTCAATGCCTTTGCTTTCAACTTGAGCTCAAGCCTCTTGTCACAGTGGACATCATCGGCAAAGGAATCCCGGCAAGAATCAAAGAACCACTCACAAGTTCTCATCATACTCGCCAAGCTCAAGATTTATTAAGATATATGAAAAGAGCAAACCAGATTTTGATACCACTTGTAGGACTGAAGATGGCGACTAGAGGGGGTGAATATGAGCCAACAAGTTTTCAAGACTTCTCATCACGACTCAAAGTTATTCACTCCAATAACTATAAGAAGCTATGAAGTTCAAAGGCCAATCACCCACATGAAAACATCCAAACGAAACTATGCAAAATCAGTAGTACCGCTACAGTAACTTCGATAGTACAACTACATTAAATAGGCAGTACATCTATAGTAACTCTGGGAGCATGATTTCAAAATCATAAAATGATGGAATTTTTGATCCTTGGTCCAATGACTTGAAACTTTGCATGTACCTTCATCAGGATGTTAGAGATATATTCCAATCAACGATCAAGAGAATCATTGCCAATTTTTAACCTTTTTTCATTTAAGTAAAGAGTGCACCAAAATCAAACAAAAATAAGATATCTCGATATGCTCTTGCTCGTGAGTTCTAGATAATCTAAGTGATGTTGGATGGATTCTTACATGTCATAGCAAGCTAAATCATAGCACGAATTCAAGCCAAAAACCCTCACAAGATCAAAACACCAAAACCATCCCTTTCTTGAGTAAAACCGAGCAAACTCAAGAACTGTCCATAGTAAGTGCTCAGATGGCTGGGATCTGATTTCCAAGAGATATGTCCATGTCTTACACGCCCTTAGCACCAGTAAAGATTAAGAAGAGATAACTCCAAACAAGAAAACCAAACAAATCAAAAGCACAATTGAGGATCTAGGGCATAACTCACTTAGGCAAACTTTAAATGTCTATTTCATTTAGAGAGAAATGTTTTATAGCTAATCACTCGAGATAGCAGAGCTGTAAGTTTAAAGAACACACACAAGGCTCCAACACAAGAAAACTCTAACCTTTATCTCTCAAGTCATAAGAGGCAGGCCTCTCACAACACAACACAAGGGCTTATATAGTGGAGACTCCTCACCTCTCACTTAATCCTAACAACTAGCCACTCCTTAGTGGATCTCATCACTTATATATGGAAAAACCCGGTAACCCACACACAAATGAGTTTTGCACTCACACATGCTTGCACGCTTTTCAAAGCATGACTTTCACAAGGGTCCACGAGCTCGATAAGACACTCCAACCACAAATACGTGACCTAAACTAATTAGGCCAATGACGTTGTTTTGTAAACTGCGAATCCATCCAGTATTGGACAATTTTCCAAATTGCCATCCACTGGTCTTCACGAACGATGCAATGCCCATAACTTGTTGCCAAGATCGTATGCCTACACCGAGGCAATCACCACTTGAAACGTCCAAATCCGATGACACACCAACATCACACCATAGTCCATGACTCCCAATGCTTTCCGCAAGATCGTACATCTGCTTTGAGAACTATCACCACTTGAAACGCACATGACCAATAGCACACGACATGCATATTGCCTCTTCACGACTTTTGTCTTTCTCCCATGCTTCTCAGTTTGTGATGTTGCTCCACCCAAACTTATGCGACAAGCCGTGGCCTCAGGACCCCCTTTCATAACCTCGGTCTTGCCACTTGCCACAACAATCACCAAAACGTCTTCACACCAACGAATAAACAATCGATCCAAGCACAAATGACATGTACTTAACTCTTAATTAGCAAAACATATGCATGGATCTACAACATGACTCACACATATATGGACTCCCCATGATTAACACTTGCACGGACCCATACCGTGACTAACACCACCAAAACCAACACGCAACAGCTAAACACAAGGGCTGGTCTGACCACTGCACCCATACAGGTTATACCGCGCACTCCACACCGGTCAGACCGCCTTGCCTAGGTCAGTCAGACCGCCTTGTCTAGACCAGTTAGACCGCTATACTTCAGTCGTACCACCGGTACTACCGCGTTAGGTCTCAACCCAAAAACTCCAAAAAAAACTTCCTTTGAAAAATAGCTACCGACAACTATATGCCGGTATTACCACTTCAACCGGTCATACCATGGCACCCTTGCCGGTATGACCGCTAGCAACAAACAGCATCAACTCAAAATGCAATTTCTTAAAATTAAACTCAAACAACAAAAGCAAAACATAAATTATATCAAATATTCATCACTCTCGTGAAGTTGCTACCATATAGTCTTACGAGTACACGAGCACCTTGTTTTGTTTATATAGTATGTGTACAGAAGTCTAAGCAAATGAACTACTATAGGAGGGGAACATGCAAAGTTAGTTATAGTTAAACACTTTGTACTGTTGAGTACGTAATTAAATGAAGAACACCAAAAGTTCATTTGTAGGTTACTAGTAATATAAAAACTTCGTAAGTACTTGATCACAGGCCAACATCAACATCATTTGTTGCATCAAATCTTTATAGTCACTGTACTGGCCATTTCTTTATTACCCACCGTGAATACGCTGTGTGTGTGAGTGCAACTTGATATCTAAGTGTGTGCGAATTCAACATCTAAATGTATTTTTTTCGTATGTGGGGTAAACGACAGCATGAGTAGCTGAAAGTTACTTTTCTATATCTCCTTTTGACATTATTCCGAGTTCACAGAAATATCTCGAATTTAATGAAACGTAACTATTTCACAGATCATTTTATCAATTATAGATTTTGTAAGTTTCAATTCAATTTGCATCGTTGTATGCAGGTTTAATTTAAGAGTCTATACGTCATATATCAATCGATCAGTGGTCAAAGCATACTTGAGAGCATGTTACAATAGTTACATATATATAGCCTTGAACCTTAATTCGTTTATATCCCAAGCGACGATCGACGAGCATCTAGAGTTGGGTAAGAGCTTCAGAGATACTCTATGATTTGCAGGACATATGCAACTATACATATATACGTACGTATACATCACATGTATGCACATATCATCTCTCTTACATTAAAATGCACTCCAATAAAAGATTAAACTAGTTAGAGAGGAATTGAAGAAGCTAGCCGACAAAACGTCTCGCTAATCAACATGCATAAGCATCCCAAAGTGACGCAAAATAAGAGAAAGCGAGAGAGTGCATGTACACAACACACGGTATAGTTTATTGCGACAACCAAAAAAAAAAAGATTCTGAAACAACCAAAAATTTGCAAAAGCCAAATTTGGATTTGAATTGCTTTGGTTTGAGCTCCATCTCCTCCCTAATCCTAATCCTCACCAATCTCAAAGCATCACAGCCACTAATCCCTGTCATCACGGCGTCATAACGGGAGAAACGGGATTTTTTCCCGCGGGCACTGTAGCTGGCCCGAAAAATCGCCGCCGCCTCTGATTTTTGCCCCGCCGCCGACCTCCCGCGCCTTCTCGCGCCTGCACGCCGCTGCCAGCTCCTGCCCCATCTGTCAGATGCCGTACCCCGCCTTAAATGCTCCCCGACCGGCCGCGAGCCGTGGCAAAGCCGCCGCCGTCCGTGCGCGCCTGCTTTTGCCCCCTTCGCGCCCCTTCCTCTCACGGCCGACGCCTGCAGCCTCTGACACATTTGACCGCCGCCTCGTACCTCCCTGGCCAGCTGCACCCACCCGGAAGCCCTCGAGCTGCCCCGACCTCTCCCGAAGCCACGGCCGCCGCTCTGATATTTTCCCCTCCCGGTGAACCGCCATGCCGGGCCTATTTAAAGCCCGCCCGACCCCCTCAATTGAAGCATCACACTCCCCTGAAGCTCTCCAAGCAACCCCGAGCTCCCCCTTCCCCTCCATCGCCGGTAATCCCGAAAAGCCCCAAATTCATGCCCTAACCCAATGTCCTAACCCCGGGCCTCTACTCTCCAATTCCCTCCGCTTCTAGCATCCTCATAGCCCTAGAAACCTCCCCCGGCCATTGCCTTGAGCTCCCAAACCCCCACCTCCCCTGGCACCATGAGCCACCCCACCTCCGAAAACGACTCCCGTGGCCAGCCCAACCCGAGCCATCCGAGCTTCGGCCAACGCCCCTCCAATCCTCCCTACGCCCCACTGATGCTCTAGGACCAGCCCAATTGCTTCAAGAAGCCCCCACTCGCCCACAACTTCAAAAATTCCGCAAAAAGAGATGGCCTCGCCGCCGGCGAACGCCGCATCCGCCGGGCCCTCAACCACCAAAAACGGACTCCCCTCACTCCCAGGAACCCGTCCATACCCTCGGTTCGCGTCGCAAATCACCGGAGCTCCGCCGCCACTCGCCGCCCATTCCCTCTGCTCCTCTGCGCGCGCGGGAACGCGAGGAGGAAGAAGAACAGTGCCCCAGGCACTGTTCATCCGACCCCGCCGCCCCGACTTGGCTGGGCCAAGCCAGCCGACCGCGCCCGACCGCGTCGCCCCCGCACCCGCCGCGCCAAGCGCGCCCGCTCGCGTCGCCCGCCCGCGTCCGACCCGAGCCGCCACGCCGCGTCCCCGCCAGGCCGCTCGCCCGCGCCAGACGCGCCGTTCGCCCGCGCCCGGTGCACCCGACCCGAGCCGCCTCGACTTGATCCAGCCGAACCCCCTCGCCCGCGCCTGTTGCGTTGGACTCGAGCCCGAGTGACGCGGTTCGACTGAGTCAGCTCGCCCGAGCCCGAGGAACAGTACCGAGCCCGATGAACAGTGTTGGACCCAAACCCAAAAATGCAAGTTTATACTCTCCGGATTCGTTTCGAGCCCGCCAACCCAAATCCAAGGCCCATTTCCCCATATAGCCCTCCTATAACCCAGTATCCTCAATTTAATGGAGTTCTTCGGATCTTCTTTCTTCTTTTAATTTCTTTATTCCTGGCTCATTCCTTCGGGCATGGAATTGATTTATTTTAATTGTTTTACGCTAGCTTCCGGGATCGAGGTTTTGCAAGACCAGGAGGGAGAAGCTCAAGTCCAGGCTCACCCCGTCGAAGATTATGAATTAACCGAAATAGTAAATCCGCAAGGCAAGTCACACATACTTTGATCATGTTGAACCTACATTTCCGCTATTTATTTATTTACCAGTATTTTCATTATGTTATTTGTGAACTGTTATTTTATGTACAATAAATGCTTAGAATGACATGATACTAGTTATGTCCTACCACCCGAAAAAGCCCAGTCTAATTTGATGGCCATATTCACCTTGACAAGATATAGTAATATTAAATATAGTAATAACGTAAATATGATAGTTTAGAGAATTGATATCTTCTGAAAGAAGTGGTACTTATTTGGGAAGTGGCTCTATGGTAAGCGAGGATCGCTGGATCCTGTGACCTGGGGCGAAGGCAAATATTACAAATCAATGGGAGTGTCAAATCACTGGACAGATTTGTAGAAGGGAATTTGCCACCGGTGAAATTATAAGGACTAGACCCTTATGCTGAGTAAAGAACATAGTGACCGCCCAACCACAAGCGTTGATACGTCAAACCTGGTCTAGTAACTGCTCAACTTCGATTGAACCTTTACATAGGCGGTTGGAGGCAAAGTGTGAGTACATACGGAAGGGAGTTAAGGGAGGGCCGTATGGAAGTTGGCACCGTTATTGTGGTTATTATTGATTTGATTATCGGGTGTCCACACAATAGTAGACTGAGATGAGTCAGAGGTTGTGGCCTGGGCTTGTTGAGGAAGTCTACTAGGTAGAGGCTATATAAAGGATTGAGCAGTGAACAACCTTGTTTCCTTTACTCTTTAGCGCGGAGTTAAGGAATCTTGTGGGTAAAGCAGGGCAGCTTTGCAAAGTCATGACTAATGGTATTCGAATACGCCGTACTTCCGGTCAATGGAGTTATGTTTAATGGGTGAATCCAACAACAAAGCATAAGTAGATTTGGAAAGGATTTTGGGTAATGTTGGTGGTCTGGTAATTGAACCTTGAAACCCCCCTAAAGCTTATAGAAAGCTAAAATTTTGTGTTTAAAACCTGTTTTCAACTAAAACTGCATCCACATAAAATAACAGACATGCTTCCCTTTATTTGTCATACCTTGCATATAGTTATTGTTAAGCTCCGTGTGACTTGTTGAGTACGGTGGTTGTACTCATGCTTGCTAAAAACATAAACAGAATTAGCCAGCAATAAAGAGGCAGATGGAGGCAAAGGGATGGAACTACGAGATCAAGGATACGTGGAAATTAGGGCCGTCCTCCGCTCAGGCGTGCCTGTGGCGTTCTTTTGTTTGTAAGTTATCTAAGGGCCGCTTGCCCTTCTGTATTACTTGGCTTTTATGCCTTTATATTAATAAAGTTGGCTTTTGTCTTAAGCATGTGTTGGCAATGTTATACACTCGATTGATGTAACTCGCAACTGAACAGTCCTGGGCGGTTGCGAGGGTTTCATAGTACTCCCAGAAATGGGGGTGTTACAGAGTGGTATCAGAGCCTGCTTGCTTGACCGTAGGATGACCCTAAGTGTGTTAGATGTGTTTGCAAAAACTATTTTGTTAAAAAAATGAATTGCATAAAATATAGGTAATATTCTTGTATAACTTCTTTTCCCCTGTCTATATTAGTGTTATTTAAAACTAAATTTTGTTTTCCTAAAACTATTTATATCCATTCTTGTCTAAATTCAAATTTGGCGATGTGAGTAGATGTCAAAAAAAAAGAGAAAAAAAAAAGAAGAAAAAGTAAAAAAGTTAGAAAGTGTAGATCTGTGTGCGTTAGTATAGTTGAACCCTTCGGTAGTAGTATCTTCTTGGCTGTGTAAAACAAGTTGAGATGTGTACCTTATAAGAATGGTATGTATCCAGCTTGTGTAATGAATAGAAACTATCTTTGCCTAGTTGATAATTTGTTTGCTACAAGTATCTCTAGTCTACCCTCTTCAAATTTCAATCTTTCTATTTCACTCTAAGTCCTTACCTATTTCATTCTAATCTTACCCAACGTTCTGAATCCTTACTTCTCTATCTGACTTCCTTAAAAACTCGCTGCAGACCTAGCTCCCAATCCCATCAATCAAGATGACTGAAACTGAAAATGGATCACAAGTGCAAGGCAATTCTTATTCAGAAGAAGCAAGGCAGCCAAACATAATAAACCTATTGGTAGTAATGGAAGAAGACCGACATCAAGCGGAACTTCGTCAAACCAACATGATGGAACAACATGCTAAACTATTAGAACAGATTGCTAAGGAAAGTGAAGGAAATAGTCAGCAGGGACTGCCTGTGCAATCAAAGTGGACAGATTTTCACAAGACTAGACCTCCAGTCTTTTCTTCATCACCTGACCCGATGGTGGCAGAAGATTGGTTTAGAGATATAGAAAGAAAGTTAAATACTATTCAATGCAAAGACAAGGAAAAAGTGTTGTATGCCTCCCATCAGCTACAAGGCCCAGCAGCAACTTGGTGGATGAATTATCAAACTATGGTTGAAGGTCGAGAAATAACGTGGAAAGAGTTTGAGGATTCTTTTCGCCACACCCATATACCTGCTGGAGTGATTGAAGCTAAGCGTCGAGAATTTCTCGCGTTGAAGCAAGGAGGACGTACAATCATAGAGTATCTTCATGAATTCAATACATTGGCTCGTTACGCCCCTGATGACGTGAAAACCGAGGAGAAAAAGATGGAAAGATTTAGAGAAGGATTGCAGATATCTTTAAAGCATCATATCTCGGCTATGGATTTTAAAGATTTTCCTTCAATGGTAAATAAGCTTATTATAACAGAGGAAACCCAAAAGGAGTTAGAAAATACACCGAAGAGGAAGATAGCACAGGTAACATCACCAGATGCACCTCGAAAACGAGTAATCCTAGCATCCCAGTTCAAAAACCAGCAAGGCAAGAAAATGATATTTATTCCAAGACCACAATTGCAAATGAACCAGAATACCACAACTCCACCACAAGATACAGTGAGAGCCTTAAATCCGAAGTGCTTTAGTTGTGGTGGGAACCATCCACAGGAGCAGTGTCCACAGTGGCCTCCTGCTTGTTTCCATTGTGGCCAAGTTGGTCATTTCAAGAATCAGTGCCCAAGAAGGGGACTGCCTTCTGAAGTGGCAAAGACTCAAGTCAGGACACAAGCATCTTCGCCACAAAAGAAAGAAGACCAGAGCCAACAGTCTACAGACAAGACAGCAAGAATTCAAATGACAGCTATAACGCCAGCAACGGACAAGGACAAAGGAATACTGAGACCAGTCCAAGGAAGAATAAATCATATTTCGACAGAAAAAGCAGCTAGAGCCAACGACATCATCGTTGATGCAATGAGTCAGAAGAGGTACCATGGCGAACAAGGTCTGATAGCAGCATTAGAAATCCAACAGACGTTGACAGATCAGATTAAGACAGCTCAAGAGAATAATGAGGAAACTCAAGGACTCGCAAAGAAAAGTCAAGAGGAAAATTCAACCGATTTTGTTAAAGATGATCAAGGGATCTTGAGATTCCGAGGTCGTTATTGTATCCCCAATAATAAAGAGCTAAAGGACTTGATATTACGAGAAGCCCACTCCTCTCAATTCTCTATACATCCAGGAGGGACAAAAATGTATCAAGACTTAAAGAAGAGATATTGGTGGAGAAAAATGAAAAGAGAGATAGCAGAGTATATTGCACGTTGTGACACATGTCAAAAGATAAAAATAGACCATCAGAAGCCCTCAGGGTTGTTAAATCCTTTACCCATTCCAGAATGGAAATGGGCGGATATCGGTATGGACTTTATCACAGGATTCCCAAAAACCCGCAACGGTTACGATGCTATTTGGGTAATCGTAGACCGACTGACGAAGGTAGCACATTTCATACCGATTAAGCAAACCTATGGCAAGAACAAACTAGCAGAGTTATACTTAACCAAGATTGTGGTATTACATGGAATACCAAAGAGGATAGTATCTGATAGAGGAGCACAATTTACGTCTGTTTTCTGGGAAAAATTGCATGAGGCAATGGGAACAGACCTAGCATTCAGTACAGCCTATCACCCACAAACCGGAGGACAGATAGAACGAGTAAACCAAATCCTAGAAGACATGTTGCGAGCATGTGCGCTAGTATATGGAGCAGCTTGGGATATGTGCTTACCATTTGCAGAATTTTCTTATAATAACAGTTATCAAGCTAGTATCAAGATGGCACCATTTGAAGCACTGTATGGAAGAGCATGTAGAACACCATTGAATTGGACTGAAATCGGAGAACAGCAGTTCTTAGGACCACAAGTCGTTCAAGATGCAGAAGCCCACATCAAGATTATTCAAGACAAAATGAAGATGGCCCAGAGACGACAGAAGAGTTATGCTGATAAACGTCGGAAAGAATTGAGTTTTGAAGTTGGAGATTTGGTATATCTCAAGGTTACACCCTTCAAGTCAGTAAAAAGGTTTCAAGTTAAAGGAAAGCTAGCCCCGAGGTATATTGGCCCGTTCAAGATTCTCGAGAGAATAGGAGAAGTAGCTTATAAGTTGCAGTTGACACCGAATCTGGCAAGAGTACATAATGTATTTCATGTATCCCAGCTACGGAAATGTCTCCGCCATCCCACAGAGCAAGTGCCAGTTGATGACATAGACTTACGAGATGACCTATCATATGCCGAAGAGCCAATCCAAGTTCTAGAAACTACAGAAAGACAGTTGAAGGGTAAAAATGTCAGATTCCATAAAATTCAGTGGCGAAATCACACTGAAGATGAGGCAACATGGGAAAAGGAATCGGATCTACAGCGAGAATTTCCCAACCTACACCTTGGCCCGAGTTGATCTCGAGGACGAGATCCTTTTTAAGGAGGGTAGGTTGAAACAACCAAAAATTTGCAAAAGCCAAATTTGGATTTGAATTGCTTTGGTTTGAGCTCCATCTCCTCCCTAATCCTAATCCTCACCAATCTCAAAGCATCACAGCCACTAATCCCTGTCATCACGGCGTCATAACGGGAGAAACGGGATTTTTTCCCGCGGGCACTGTAGCTGGCCCGAAAAATCGCCGCCGCCTCTGATTTTTGCCCCGCCGCCGACCTCCCGCGCCTTCTCGCGCCTGCACGCCGCTGCCAGCTCCTGCCCCATCTGTCAGATGCCGTACCCCGCCTTAAATGCGCCCCGACCGGCCGCGAGCCGTGGCAAAGCCGCCGCCGTCCGTGCGCGCCTGCTTTTGCCCCCTTCGCGCCCCTTCCTCTCACGGCCGACGCCTGCAGCCTCTGACACATTTGACCGCCGCCTCGTACCTCCCTGGCCAGCTGCACCCACCCGGAAGCCCTCGAGCTGCCCCGACCTCTCCCGAAGCCACGGCCGCCGCTCTGATATTTTCCCCTCCCGGTGAACCGCCATGCCGGGCCTATTTAAAGCCCGCCCGACCCCCTCAATTGAAGCATCACACTCCCCTGAAGCTCTCCAAGCAACCCCGAGCTCCCCCTTCCCCTCCATCGCCGGTAATCCCGAAAAGCCCCAAATTCATGCCCTAACCCAATGTCCTAACCCCGGGCCTCTACTCTCCAATTCCCTCCGCTTCTAGCATCCTCATAGCCCTAGAAACCTCCCCCGGCCATTGCCTTGAGCTCCCAAACCCCCACCTCCCCTGGCACCATGAGCCACCCCACCTCCGAAAACGACTCCCGTGGCCAGCCCAACCCGAGCCATCCGAGCTTCGGCCAACGCCCCTCCAATCCTCCCTACGCCCCACTGATGCTCTAGGACCAGCCCAATTGCTTCAAGAAGCCCCCACTCGCCCACAACTTCAAAAATTCCGCAAAAAGAGATGGCCTCGCCGCCGGCGAACGCCGCATCCGCCGGGCCCTCAACCACCAAAAACGGACTCCCCTCACTCCCAGGAACCCGTCCATACCCTCGGTTCGCGTCGCAAGTCACCGGAGCTCCGCCGCCACTCGCCGCCCATTCCCTCTGCTCCTCTGCGCGCGCGGGAACGCGAGGAGGAAGAAGAACAGTGCCCCAGGCACTGTTCATCCGACCCCGCCGCCCCGACTTGGCTGGGCCAAGCCAGCCGACCGCGCCCGACCGCGTCGCCCCCGCACCCGCCGCGCCAAGCGCGCCCGCTCGCGTCGCCCGCCCGCGTCCGACCCGAGCCGCCACGCCGCGTCCCCGCCAGGCCGCTCGCCCGCGCCAGACGCGCCGTTCGCCCGCGCCCGGTGCACCCGACCCGAGCCGCCTCGACTTGATCCAGCCGAACCCCCTCGCCCGCGCCTGTTGCGTTGGACTCGAGCCCGAGTGACGCGGTTCGACTGAGTCAGCTCGCCCGAGCCCGAGGAACAGTACCGAGCCCGATGAACAGTGTTGGACCCAAACCCAAAAATGCAAGTTTATACTCTCCGGATTCGTTTCGAGCCCGCCAACCCAAATCCAAGGCCCATTTCCCCATATAGCCCTCCTATAACCCAGTATCCTCAATTTAATGGAGTTCTTCGGATCTTCTTTCTTCTTTTAATTTCTTTATTCCTGGCTCATTCCTTCGGGCATGGAATTGATTTATTTTAATTGTTTTACGCTAGCTTCCGGGATCGAGGTTTTGCAAGACCAGGAGGGAGAAGCTCAAGTCCAGGCTCACCCCGTCGAAGATTATGAATTAACCGAAATAGTAAATCCGCAAGGCAAGTCACACATACTTTGATCATGTTGAACCTACATTTCCGCTATTTATTTATTTACCAGTATTTTCATTATGTTATTTGTGAACTGTTATTTTATGTACAATAAATGCTTAGAATGACATGATACTAGTTATGTCCTACCACCCGAAAAAGCCCAGTCTAATTTGATGGCCATATTCACCTTGACAAGATATAGTAATATTAAATATAGTAATAACGTAAATATGATAGTTTAGAGAATTGATATCTTCTGAAAGAAGTGGTACTTATTTGGGAAGTGGCTCTATGGTAAGCGAGGATCGCTGGATCCTGTGACCTGGGGCGAAGGCAAATGTTACAAATCAATGGGAGTGTCAAATCACTGGACAGATTTGTAGAAGGGAATTTGCCACCGGTGAAATTATAAGGACTAGACCCTTATGCTGAGTAAAGAACATAGTGACCGCCCAACCACAAGCGTTGATACGTCAAACCTGGTCTAGTAACTGCTCAACTTCGATTGAACCTTTACATAGGCGGTTGGAGGCAAAGTGTGAGTACATACGGAAGGGAGTTAAGGGAGGGCCGTATGGAAGTTGGCACCGTTATTGTGGTTATTATTGATTTGATTATCGGGTGTCCACACAATAGTAGACTGAGATGAGTCAGAGGTTGTGGCCTGGGCTTGTTGAGGAAGTCTACTAGGTAGAGGCTATATAAAGGATTGAGCAGTGAACAACCTTGTTTCCTTTACTCTTTAGCGCGGAGTTAAGGAATCTTGTGGGTAAAGCAGGGCAGCTTTGCAAAGTCATGACTAATGGTATTCGAATACGCCGTACTTCCGGTCAATGGAGTTATGTTTAATGGGTGAATCCAACAACAAAGCATAAGTAGATTTGGAAAGGATTTTGGGTAATGTTGGTGGTCTGGTAATTGAACCTTGAAACCCCCCTAAAGCTTATAGAAAGCTAAAATTTTGTGTTTAAAACCTGTTTTCAACTAAAACTGCATCCACATAAAATAACAGACATGCTTCCCTTTATTTGTCATACCTTGCATATAGTTATTGTTAAGCTCCGTGTGACTTGTTGAGTACGGTGGTTGTACTCATGCTTGCTAAAAACATAAACAGAATTAGCCAGCAATAAAGAGGCAGATGGAGGCAAAGGGATGGAACTACGAGATCAAGGATACGTGGAAATTAGGGCCGTCCTCCGCTCAGGCGTGCCTGTGGCGTTCTTTTGTTTGTAAGTTATCTAAGGGCCGCTTGCCCTTCTGTATTACTTGGCTTTTATGCCTTTATATTAATAAAGTTGGCTTTTGTCTTAAGCATGTGTTGGCAATGTTATACACTCGATTGATGTAACTCGCAACTGAACAGTCCTGGGCGGTTGCGAGGGTTTCATAGTACTCCCAGAAATGGGGGTGTTACAGATTCCGCATGGACTTTGTTTGCTGTGAGGCGCTCATCTGATCATGTCGCCACCTGAATTTGGTAGCTAGCCTCTCTCGCATCCACTATTATCACAAGCCAACTAGCGATTAGCTCATACTACTCCCTCCGTATAAGTTTATAAATGGTTTTTTATATAGGTCAAGTATATAATAAAATAGTTAAATTACTCTTAATTATTATCTCTAAACACTATATTCAATACATACATGTAAAAAATAGCAAATCAAGGTGCATATTTATTAAAGGTATAAAAAACATCACTAATTTTACATTAAAATATAAAGTACGTCTATATTTATAGACAATGTTATTTATAAAATGCATTTTGTAAAATTGGACAGGTAGAGTAATATTTTAGGGCTAAACGGCATCTTACCGGGGTGGAAACCGGTTAACATAATGGCCACTAAAGATAAGCACTAAACCTATTAAGGCCAATATTGTATGCATAGTCGACATCAGACGGCAAATGGGGGTGCAAATGAGAGGATGGAAGCTCGTCTTATTACATTAAAGGGTATTGACCTAAAGGAAATGCGGGCGTATAGGAGTATAGGGGTATCTTTCAAGGATGAGGTGGAGAAAAATATTAACCGACCAAGAATTGCTTGTGCCTACACCCCCCCCCCCCCCCCCCCCTGTGATTGATAACGATTGATTTGTCACCCTTTCAACTCCATAATTTAGTGGCTTAATTAAATGGTTAATTTGTCATGTCAAATCTATCTCTTCTCCCCTGTCATATCCAGCTATATCTCTCGCATAGTTTATACTTGGCCTCAATCAGATGTGGCGTACCTATGAAAAGTAGTACTCCAATTTGTTATATGAACGCTATTTGGATGCTTGATTCTGTTCAAAGAATATATGCTTAATTAATTAGTATATGCGCTCTCTCTGAGATTTGTGTTACTGCTCAGCAATCATACAAGACCCAATATATTTCATTTGACATTCTATCTCCATTCATCGTCTAAAGCACGCATAAATAATGAAGGGCTTACTTGATCATACTTAAACACGCAATTACTACTCATTTGACTCGTGACCTGCATGAAGCTCGATCTACCTGCCGCCGGATCCGATGGCCACATGGATGTATTTTGGTCTTGGATTAGCTCCAGCAAATCAGCAATCAATCAGGCATTTATTGAAAAGAAATCTTGACTTATTGATATAGATTGCATGACAGGAATGACACTATCAATTTTGATAGTAATATTAGATTATGCTAGTAGATGATTAGTTTCTTAGTTTAGTTGATGTGTAAGAGTCTAACTCAGAGTCCAAGTACGTATGTTAGTCAGAGAGTATTAGTATATATAATAAGAAGGCTTGTAACCTATTTTGAATATGAGCAAGAGCAAGAAAACAACAAAAGGCACTAGTGCTAGTTGTACCGTACCACAAATATTATTGTTTGTGTTCGTGAGTTCTTTTGTTCATACTTGATTTCTCCTGACGTTCTTATCATCATGGGTATGTGTTGATCCTAATTGAAAGCCAACATTTGACATTAGAGCCTGAGTTCTTGACCCGTGTATGACCAAGATCATGCCACACTCTCTGGGAAGTAGTGTCATTGATGATAAGACAACATCAGGTCCGATGGTGAAGGAGAGTTCCTTGTCTCACTGCATTATCCGATGTTCACGATAAGCAATTATGCAACATGGGAAATCAAGATAAAAGTGTACATAAGGTCTCAAGGAGTGTGGGACACGGTCGAGAATGGCAATGTCAATGAGTGCAAAGACCAGATGGCATTGACTACCATCTATCAAGGTATCGCAAAAGAGACGCTCTTCTTACTGGCTGAAAAGAAGACAGCTAAAGTTGCATGGGAAGCATTGAAGATAATGCATCTTAGCACCGATAGTGTGAAGGAAGCAAAGGTGCAAATCCTCTGTCTAGGTTCGAGGATAAGCTTTGAGCTGGTCCTGAGTTGAGTCCAGGACGTTGAGAAGATGTGTTTGCTATCCTAAATTGAGTAAGTAGAGTTGAATCCGAGGTGTTGAGAAGATGTATCCGTCGTCCTAAGTTGAGTCCGTAGAGTTGAGTTCGAGATGTTGAAGAAATATGTTCGTCATCCTGTGTTGAGTATGAGTTGGGCAAGTCGTAGTTGGAAATGACTGCCTCAACAAGTTAAACATGCATCAAGATTAGGGGGAGATTGTTGGAAAGTAATCTTGACTTAATTGATTAGGATTGCATAACATGCATGTCACTATCTACTTTGGTAGTAAATATCATATTATGATAGTAGATAATAAGTTTCTTAGTTTAATTGATTTGTTAGAGTCTAACTCAGAGTCCGAGTACGTATGTTAGTTAGAGAGTATTAGCATATATAATGAGGAGGCTTGTAATCTGTTTTGAATATGATCAAGAGTAAAAAAAAATAGCAAAAGGTGCTAGTTGTGTCGCACCACAAATATTGTTGTTTATGTTTGTGAGTTGTTTTGTTTGTGCCTAATTTCTCCTGACGTTCTTATTGTCGTGGGTATGTGATGTTCCTGGTTGAAAGCCAATATTTGGTATCAAAGCCTAAGTTCTTGATCCGTGTATATTCAAAATCATGCCGCGTTCTCTGGGAAGTAGTGTCACGATGATAAGGCAACATCGGGTGCGATGGTAAAAGAGAGTTACACCACCTCGCTGCATTATCCGATGCTCATGATGAGCAATTATATATCCTGGACAATCAAGATGAAGGTGTACATAAGAGTTCAAGAAGTGTGAGACACAGCTGAGAACGACAACATCGATGAGCACAAGGACCAGATGGCATTGGCGGCCATCTATCGGGGCACCCAGAGGAGACGCTCATCCTATTGGCCGAAAAAGAGACAGTCAAAGAAGCATGGGAGATGTTGAAGACGATGCATCTTGGCGTCAATTGTATGAAGGAAACAAAGGGGCAAACCCTTTATTCGGGTTTGAGGATAAGCTTTGAACTGGTCCTGAGTTAAGTCCGGAATATTAAGGAAATGTGTTTGCTGTGCTGAGTCAAGTAAGTAAAGTAGAGTATAGGACGTTGAGGAGATATGTTCACTGTGCTAAGTTGAGTCCACGACGTTGAAGATATGTATTCATCATCCTATGTTGAGTACAAGTTGGGCAAGTCGTAGTTAGGACCGACTGCCTCAATAAGTTGTGATGCGTTAAGATTAGAGGGAGATTGTTGGAAAGTAATCTTGACTTGATTGATTTAAGATTGCATGATATGTATGGAACTATCTATTTTGGTAGTAAATATCATAT
This sequence comes from Dendrocalamus latiflorus, assembly GCA_017311315.1. Lineage (NCBI taxonomy): Eukaryota > Viridiplantae > Streptophyta > Magnoliopsida > Poales > Poaceae > Dendrocalamus > Dendrocalamus latiflorus. The sequence continues at coordinate 43,538,786 of CM029628.1, forward strand.
TATAATAGTAGATGATAAGTTGCTTAGTTTAGTTGATTTGTTAGAGTCTAACTCAGTCTGAGTATGTATGCTAGTCAGAGAATATTAGACTATATAATGAAAAGACTTATAACTTGTTTTGGATATAAGCAAGAGCAAGAAAACAACAAAAAGTACTAGTTGTATCGCACCATAAATATTGTTGTTTTTGTTCGTGAGTTTTTTTGCTGGTGCTTGATTTCCCCCAGATGTTCTTACGGTCGTAGGTATGTGCTGATTCTAGTTAAAAGCAAACTGCATTGCTGTTATGAACCTGTTAAACCCAGCCGTAATTAAGCACGCAGCAAGGGTATTATAGGTCGTACACGCGATGGCATGGCGTTTGCATGCGTTCACGTGCGCGTCCCATCCGAATCCATGGCTGCTCTCGAGATATTCGAGAGCCTACGCGCAGATGCAGGCACGCATATGGAGCACACAGACATGCATGCAGTATCATGGAGAGAGAGAGGCAGGTCAGTCACACTGTCTCACGTGCGGCAGGCAGCTGGCGCGGCCGCCGAGGCGGCCGCATGTGCTTCCACCCCCATGCGTCGCCATATTAATGGTTTGGCACACGCGACTGCTTGGAGCATGGACCATGGAGCTACCGCATGGAAGCGGATGCCGGATGCAGTGCAAACTGCGCAACGGAGAAGCCACAGCCTGGGCCGCCCACCAAACATGCAGTAGCATTATGGTGAGTGCTTAACATCGCCTGCCTGTCGTCCGTCTTCCCCAACGCCGGCGACGAAGGGTGCTCTGAGATATGCCCGCATATGCATGGAGTCGTCACTGATAATGTCTTGATAAATCAAATGAATTCCTCCCTTCAGTACCATGCAGTACACCGATGGAGATCCGAGGAGCAGCTTCAGCAGACACTGTTTTTTCTCCTCTTCTGTAAAATACCTTGCATTCTTAATAGTTTCTTCTGCACGACATGCAAAGCAAACAGCTCCCCGGGCCGGCAAGCAGTTTATAGGCCCATTTTGTGGAGTATTGCGCGGTACAGAAATGGGTCTTACATTTAGCCCAGTTTGTGGGCCCAAGTGTGTAACGGGGCCACGGCCTTAGCAGTGGTGGCCATTTTTCGTTTTATTGTACTGAATTTAGTGTGAACTGGGATACCGGTTGTGTGCTACTTGGTCGTCCAAAACTTTGGGATATTCGTGCCGTATAGGTTGATCGAAGATATCTCCTAGCTAGCAGACGTAACTCTCAGTTCCATCGAACCTTCTCCATGCCTTGTGGTTGTGATAAATATTTTAACGAATTATTCAAGACGTATATGCTGATACATTTGTTCAGTTCCTCCTCCGTGTTTGCGTAAGCAATTTTTGACCAAGTAATGACAAGAAATTTGCTCTTCTTTTACACCACATCACACATTTTTTAGGGGAATATATCAACAATGTTACAAGCATTACAATCACACGGTCGATCATCTAGATGAAAAGCACAAGCTCGTGGTGAACAACGATGCAGTACGTACGGATTCTCCCGATTGATTCGACGCAGCCCATTAGAGATTTAGAGCAAGAAAAATGCCCCTTGTTGTGTGCTAATTCGACGATAAAGCGGCATAGCTTCTCAGCATATGCCCCTAAAATTATATATACAGCTACGAGGGCGACAAAAAAGCACAGGTTTTTGGACCTCGCAGCTACACACGATACAGATGTTTTGACTCAGGACAGCCGTAGTTACCTGTAAGTGCAACGTACGTGCATAACGTGTCCATCTCTCTCTGTATATATACACTACCGTTTACGAGTAAAATTACTATCAAATATATGTAGAATTATTGTTAATTGTAACACTACATAACTAGCAGTAACTATATATATATAAAACAATAACTTCACTCACACACAACAGTAACTTTCTGACATGCATAGTCCGCGCAAGCACGAAATAGCGCAACTATATATACACATATATAGAAACACTAACCAGCGCGCATGTGTAAAATAAGCGTGCGCCCCTAACTGAACAACCAGTCAACCGTTTTACCATCCCACCCCATGCTCAGTTATTAGTGTTTGTTAATTATGATAAAGTTATTATCGAATGTACATCAAGTTATCATCTATAATGCATTAAGTTACTTACAGCTATCGCTATAAAGTTGACAGTAACGTCACTTATACACGATAGTAAATTTATATGACATAATTTTCGCAGTATCAAAACATATTCAATATATATCTTGTTTTGTTAAGTTTGTAATTTCAAATGCAATAGTGAAAACATATCGTGGATTGAACTTTTGGTGAAAGAGTTATTATATTTTTTAGCCTGTAAACAATATAAAAAATCACAAGTCAAATGCATTTATTCTTTTCTGTCTCCTGCTGCATGCAAGTCAAGTTACTACCCGCTGTGAGAAAAGTTACAACCTATTGTGAGGAAAGTTACCACCGGCTGTGTACTGTAAGCGTTCGACAGTAATTTCACTCGCTACCGATGGTAACTTAATTCAAAAACGTCAGTAACTTTCTGGCACTGTGAAGGTTTGGCAATAACTTCATTCATAACTGATGGTAACTTCATTCAGAAACGTCGATAACTTTTCGGCGCGCTAGTTATCATTAATTCGTATGCGTAGACGCTAAATAGCGCTACCATGTATGTATAGAACTATTTTCATATATATAAGTCTTAATCATAGATAGAAAGTCTCAATTATGGATGGAAAGTCTTAATCATGGATGAAAAATCTCGATCATAGAGCCTGGGCACTATGGTGCCCCTGTTATTTATACTATATATATATATTCTGTAAACTTTTCTGTTACCTCATTGGAACAAGCCAAACCATTGATTCTAGAAGCAGATGAAAAGAAAAAGATTTCATGCAAGGACATGTAGGCGAAGGAGCCGAGGACATTAGTCTCTAGGACAAGATACAACAGCTAGCTTAGATAATATATACTCCACTGATCATAAGGAGCTAGCTTACGATTTTGCCTGTAGTTAGCTTGAGGCAGATTCAGTCAGTTTGTCCCAACACTCAAGCCAATTAATGACAGCTCAAAAGTCCTAGTTTAACAATAGAATCGGACTGTTAATTAGTACTAGCTCGTTTTGGCTTTCTTTTCTGAAAGTATTTGTATACAGGACGTCATTGGGCTTGTCACACACTGGTATTGTTCCTGTCGCCATGTATATATAGGTGCTTCTTTCATTTTTAATATATGATCGGTAACTTTGTATAATGAAATTGTTGTGCTACGTAGCTAGCACGCCGCTGGTTTTCTGAGGGTGGCCAACATGCCGTAGTCTATATATCAGCTGTTTGCTCCCAGCCTTTTTACCTTCCGGCCGGAATACAACTAGCATCAAGAGAAATGCCTCTCGATTACTTTGTGAAAAGAAGACAGGACAGTCCCGTGACTTAAAAAGAACAGAACGAAGGAAGATGCAAGCTACGTTCCTGTTAGGAATATTACTTATATATAGACCCTTCAGATCGAATTCGGTTGGCATTTAAGACTTCTCTCCATGTTTACTCTAAAGTTTAATCCTGAACATACGGTGTGATTGAACATTTTGAATAGACGAACAGAACACTACATTCGAAGGGGATACATACATATTTTGCCGTTCAGGTTGTTATTGTAGTACTAGTTGTTATATGTGCGCTAGGGCCATGCAGAGACGCCGCTGATCTTAGCTAAGGTGTGGTTCTAGATTAACTTGTCCTTGGCAGCACTTCACCAGGATTCCAGACCTCATAGATCCCAACCTTCAGACACAGCACTGAAGCCAGAGCAACACAACTGTGGCATAAGCTTCGCCTTAGCAGGTTATGGCTAACTCCATCAGCTCTGCTCCCAGCATTCACCACAGCCACAGGTGATACAACCCATGCCAGTTTTGCGCTAGCTTCTGTGTGTCTCGTCCTTGCAGACATGAACAAAAGCACACTACGCGGTGACACAACCGATGCTGTCCTCCTCTTGTCACTACTTCCCAACCCGCCGTGCCACTGTGGTATAAATACTCGGCAACGAAACCGCACGCATGTCTCGTCAGATCGGACCTCGAGTGCAAATAAAAAAACACGGGAGCTGGCACATCCGATCGAGATGGCGCCACCGCATAGCACCCAACCGATGAAGAGCATAAGGCTGCACCACTTCCTCAAGCAGCAGCACCTGCTGCAGCAGAGGCTCAAGCCCGCCGTGATGTGGAGCTGGCCGGCGGTGCCACCCACCGGCCGCCCGGCGCCCGACGAGGCGGCGGTGGAGGACGACGGCCTGGGCGGGACGTGGCCGCCGCGCTCGTACACGTGCGCGTTCTGCCGCCGCGAGTTCCGCTCCGCGCAGGCCCTGGGCGGGCACATGAACGTGCACCGCCGTGACCGCGCCAAGATGCGCGGCCACGGCGCCGCCGCGCGGCTAGGCGGCGAGGCGTTGGCCGCCGAGGCTCCTGCCGCGGCGCCGACGGAGTACGCGGTGCTGTACCCCATACTGAACTCCAATGCGGCCGGCGCGGTGCTCATACCCAGCGGCGACGTGCTGCTCTCCGCGCCCATGGCACTGGCGGCGGCTGCCCATCATGATCACCAGTGCCATGTACGTGATGACAAGAATGCCAAGGAGATCGACCTGGAGCTGCGCCTTGGGTGGCCGTGATCGACCAATTAATCATGGAGATATGTTTTGATTCTTCGTGATGTGTGATTTTTTGGTTTCCCATTTTGATTATTTTTCATCAAATAATTAACCCGAGTGTGAGAGCTACGGTTTGCCATGCATTGGCAAATTAAGATACAGGAATAGTTAACCCTCGTATCATTTTCTCCGCCTTGGACTGCTCAATTGTTTTTGCTCCATTTAATTTATGACGTGTCATTTCATTTCATTGAAAAACTTACAGGATTTTAGTTACAGCATGCATGATATTACGGTTGGATATTAAGCGGTTTTAGCAATTTTTCCAGATTAACTTTAAATTTAAGCATATATCCAAATACACGAATATGACATGAAAATAAAGCAATTATCTCTCAACACAGATAATGAATTTAAGTCACTTAACCAGGATTGTATGCTAAACTGAGAAAGAAAGTAGACAATCAAAATCTGCATAATGCACAGATTAAGTTGTGTTAATTTACTCTCAAGTGAGGAGTTGCACAAGTTCTCATACTTGGCCTTCTTCCACTCTTGTTAATATATCAATAATTAAAGTGACAATCTCTCTATATTCTGCTAGTTTGTCTACTTGAATATTACCTCAATGTAGTAACAATGTCAATTAGCATATAGATTCAACAAGTTTTGGTAATAATCAGAAACAAGTAACATGTATGAGCTACTGCAGAACCAACATACTTTCGAACAAAACCAAAGAACAGCAGTAAGTAGTACTGAACAGGTGAATAAGACTAGCAATTGATAAAGCAACATACTACACTTAACTGAAGTATACAACTAGCAATTGAGAAATCAAACTAGCAGAATATTCCTAGACAGCCACTGTGATTTCAACTATGACAAGTTTTCTCATTGAGCTATCTCAAAAGCCCACAATCTATCATGCAATAGTCGTCCTAGTGCCAGCAAACAATCACCGATTCAGAGATAATGAATAAATGTACTAGCACGACTAACTAATGCACAATAGAATTAAATGATGTAAAGTAAAACTCATAGTACAGTGACATTCCAAGCCATTGAGAAGGCCGATAGGAGCAAGGCTCATCGCAAAGACGATATTCCAGAAAACCAATCATCGGCATATCCCGAAAATTGCCAAAGAGGTTAACAGAGATACAATGCCCAACTTCATAAATCGGTACTCACCAAATCATGAAGCCGAGATGCATGTATTATCACACAAAGCCAACGCAATCTCCAATCGGATGAAGCAACTCGACCACGGCTGATCGACCACTGCGGATCCACTACGGCAAGTTGACCACGGTAGATCAACCATGGCTAATCGACAACAGCAGAACAACCACATCAGAGACAAACAAGGCCGACCACACCTCAGAGAATCAGCAGAGCCTCGCCAACGTGAAATCGCCGAGACCCTAGTGAGTTCGCCGGAGCAAACTACACAAGAGATCAAAGAAATCACCACACTTGCTCTCAAATCTAGGTATGTCCTCTTAATTTGTCTCTTCTTCTTCCTACCTGGCTCTTCCATGGCTTCATTAATAAAGACTAGTAGTGTGTCCGTGCTAACGCTACGGTAAAATACAAAACAAGATAAAAATTTGTAAAAAATAAAACGAACAATCAGATTCATTAAGATTCACGTCTCATATAATTCCTGTTGGATCTAATTCCTTCTTTGGTTTGGCCAGAATTCTTGTTGTTTGCCTTGACACACCCCTCGACAAAGCAACATAGAGCTGTCCATGGGAGAACACAGGCTCTGGAAGGTAGATCCCAACATTTGGGATGGTTTGGCCCCACGCTTTGTTTATGGTCATTGCAAAACTCAGGCGAATGGGGAACTGTTTTCTCTTGAACTTAAAAGTAAGTGAAATATCATCCGACAGAGACATTGGGATCCTAGGTATGAACACCCTTTTCCCTGCATGCTGGCCACCAACAATTTCAGCATCAATTGGATTATCTTGGAATACTCTTACCATTAGTCTTGTTCCATTGCACAAGCCATTGTTAGGATCAAGATTGCGGAGAAGGATCACAGGACAATTAATTTTAATTTTTAGCACATGTGGGGGCAGGCCATTCGGAGTGATCGAATTCAGGAAGTCAATAGGATAGTTATTTCTGGAATCCTCATCGACAGAGTCAAAGCTATGATAAACCTTTTCCTCGCCCGGAAACCTGTCAATCATCTTTGCATTTAGCTTATCAACATGCTCATTTTTGGTACAAAGAATGGCACGTGTACTCATATAAGCTGTTGATCTTGCATTTTCCTCAAGTGACGGGAAGACATCTTGAATGAGTTTGGTTATAGAATCTTCGGTGTCAGTATAACCAATCACAATATTCTCTGGCAGGCTAACATAATCATCCCCGATAGTCTTTTCAGTTCCATTCCGAATCCTAAGGAGGTAATCTGAAAACCATGGGTCAGATTGAGCTCTCATGTTTCGTGACAATCGTATCTTCCTTATACTTTCCCATAGGTAAGATCTCTGCAATGTAGCATCAGTTATCTGTGCTCTTGTCCCATGTGTTATGACTGGAAGTACCTGTCTGAAATCTCCACCAAATACCACTACCTTTCCCCCAAAGGACAAAGATGAACTCATAATATCTTGCAGGGACCTATGAAGACACTCAACTGCTTGACGCTTTGTCATGGCAACTTCGTCCCAAATAATCAAGGATGCCCTACGGAGTAACTCTGCGGTGCCACTTTGCCACTTATCCAAACAATCAAGCACCCATATTTTTTACGCCGTTGCCTCTGGTCTAATTAAAACAGACAGACTATGTTGGTAGTATGTGGTAACTGGTAAGCTCTAATATCACTCAGCAGTGTCAAAAAGTTCTTTCTTCTAAATGCAAGCAATCAATATTAGACAGGTAAATCAGTGATCATAAATTTTTTCCTGTGCTGAAAAATCTTTTTTTTGGTAATTTCCTGCAGCTGGGAAAAACAAGTATTGCTTGCCTGGGGAATATCTGATAAGTACTTACCTCTCTCGATAGCTGAGGAATTCCAGAAGGTAATCCTGATGTGGTAAAATTGGAGTCAATAGAAGGAGCTGGTCATGCCGCAAGAGGACTGGTAAATATTTTGAGTAGCATAGGAAATTCATTTATTTGTGTACTGCACCTTATTATTCATGTACACCACATAGTTTCGCGAATCACTATATAAAGGCAAATAAATGGAATCATACCCCGCCTCCTAAAAATGCTTCAATCTGGATATGACCAAGGGTTGTTCCAGGAACAACAGATTGTATTGGCTTGTATTTTTGAGCTGCAGCTGCCACCGGATCCTTATATGCCATTGTTCCTACAACAGTAGAATCTCCAACTATTAGTGTCATGAAGAAAATAATGAGCAAATAGTGATAGTTACAAAAGGAACAGAACAAAAATAGACAAGAATGTAAGGGCATACTTAGCAAAGCACTGATAAATGCAGATTTCCCAACATTTGCTGAACCCTGTAAGGATGTATGAAATACATCAGACAAAACTATAGCAGCTGAGAAGCAGACATATTACTCATGTTCTATGACTTCAATCAGTCAATGCGCATAATTTAAAACAAAGGGACTAAACATGATACTCATTGTCTCATCCTATTCATTGGGTCTAATGCATATTTCACCAGTGGGTAAAGTCCAATTTTGGATCTTCCTATACTTTTACTATCAAAATTTTCAGGGCACCTAATTGTTCATTATAAATTCAACATTATGTGCATCAAGCTATCAGCAATGGACTGATATATGAGCAGCAACTGCGGTGTGGAACAGCATTTTTCGAATAGGACAAATACAATGACATGTGTATATCACTTGAGAATTCATATAGAATTCAGAAAGGAAAGTGAAGAGTGCTTACCAGTATATATACGTCTCGGCCCTAATAAAAAGGAAAAAGAGCATTATCAGCAGGGTTGTGAAATGAAGAACAGGCAGGGAAAGTCAACAATCAAGGCTGAAGAAAATTTGTGTGATGAGATGAGGGGAAAAAATCATAGTTCAAAACTCTACACATGTGGGGTAAGAAATAATTAAAGATATGACAGAGAAAAAAAATCTAGTCAATTATACATGCTGACCTTCTTTTCCTTTTGAATCTCTGATATAACCCCAGTGATGCCAACCAATGACTTTGAGCTTGTCAAATGGACACTAAGGATGCTGCAAGTAGCAGGCTCAATTTTGAACTAACAAATTGGGAATTATGTTGAAATTATCTATTTCAGATATATTTTTTGTTATTTAGGTGTTGCGATAGGATAAAAGCGAATTTCATGTTGAAATCTAATCTCTAGGGCCTAAACGTTAGATTGTAGGAAGTATGTTTGTTACTTGCAAGTTTTCCTGTGCAATTGCTCGTCTTGCACACTTGCATATCCATTGATCACAGGATATGATATGTTACTCTGAATATTGCTCGCAGGGAGCTGTAAAAATTATGGCAAAGGACCTTATCCGCACAAGACACCAGATCACAAAATTCTATGCCCTGAAGTCCAGCTACAAGGTGTATCTCTTCATATTCAGGTAACTATTATTCAGGTAACTATATCATTTAATCAGATGCTCTATTTTTGGAAACATTTTTGTTGAGTAGTCACATTAAGGGTTACGACGCACGGGTTACGGAAATCCAAAAAACCAACAAAATTAAGCTAATTTTCTTTAGGAAGGATAATCTAATTTGATGCCACATGATCAAATTCTTGCACAAAGATTCCAATAAAAGCTAGGTCTAGATCTGCTAGTCCCTGCCCGCACATAAACAAGAAATACTGCTTTTGCATAGCGAACTGAATAATCGATTCATGTGAGGAATCAGAACCAAAACTTGATGGGTTTCGAAATCGGAAAGCTGTTTTTTCAACTTTTCAGAACGAAAACGTACAAGTATTATCGCCTTGAGCGCCTCTTCCTTGATGGACGCCCGGTCGCCTTGCCGGCTTGACTCCCTGCGAAAAAGAAAGGAACCCAAATTAAATTGAAGTGGCAATTAAGACCAGAATGAAGAGGATCGACAAATCATGGATGCATCGCTCACCTGACTGTATGCCGAGACCTATGCCGCTTCCCGATACCCTGGGAGCTCGCACGGTCCCTGTCCAGCGAGAGGCACGCGAAGAACTTGTCCTTGAACCCTATCTCCGCCTGTGGCACCAAGCAACCAGATCAAAACCGCCGTTTCCCAATTCCACCCCCATGCCATGGAGACCCACCTTTATTATCCGGACGCGCGCGATGCCGGCGAACTCGCCGGCGGCGATGGCCCTGTCCGAGTCGCGCGAAGCCCTCTCGTGTTCGTGGCGGCGCCGCGTCCCCAGGGGTTGCGCGAGGCTTGGCGGAGTCAAGGAGGCGGCGCAGCGTGCCCAGGAGTCGCGTGAGGCCGACGGCTTCGTGTTCGTGGCGGCGCGGCGTCCTCAGGGGTCGCACGAGGCTTGGCGGAGTCAAGGAGGCGACGCCGACGGCGGCTGTGATCCGATCGCGCGCAGTGGGTCCGCTTGGGATCGCGAGTCGCGCGGGGGAGGTGAGCGTCGGCTTTGAATTTGGATTTGGATCGTTGGATATGAGTGGGTAAGGAGAGAGAAAGATGGGAATTGATTCTTGATCGTTGATTTCACTGGTTGGTTTTTCTGGGGACACGAATTGGTGTGGACGCAGGAAAACTCATGACTGCTGGGGGCACAATTTGGGGTGGTCGTAGGAAAGAACTGAACTGGTGGATTTTAGGGGTATTCAGGTAACTATTATTCAGGTAACTATATCATTTAATCAGATGCTCTATTTTTGGAAACATTTTTGTTGAGTAGTCACATTAAGGGTTACGACGCACGGGTTACGGAAATCCAAAAAACCAACAAAATTAAGCTAATTTTCTTTAGGAAGGATAATCTAATTTGATGCCACATGATCAAATTCTTGCACAAAGATTCCAATAAAAGCTAGGTCTAGATCTGCTAGTCCCTGCCCGCACATAAACAAGAAATACTGCTTTTGCATAGCGAACTGAATAATCGATTCATGTGAGGAATCAGAACCAAAACTTGATGGGTTTCGAAATCGGAAAGCTGTTTTTTCAACTTTTCAGAACGAAAACGTACAAGTATTATCGCCTTGAGCGCCTCTTCCTTGATGGACGCCCGGTCGCCTTGCCGGCTTGACTCCCTGCGAAAAAGAAAGGAACCCAAATTAAATTGAAGTGGCAATTAAGACCAGAATGAAGAGGATCGACAAATCATGGATGCATCGCTCACCTGACTGTATGCCGAGACCTATGCCGCTTCCCGATACCCTGGGAGCTCGCACGGTCCCTGTCCAGCGAGAGGCACGCGAAGAACTTGTCCTTGAACCCTATCTCCGCCTGTGGCACCAAGCAACCAGATCAAAACCGCCGTTTCCCAATTCCACCCCCATGCCATGGAGACCCACCTTTATTATCCGGACGCGCGCGATGCCGGCGAACTCGCCGGCGGCGATGGCCCTGTCCGAGTCGCGCGAAGCCCTCTCGTGTTCGTGGCGGCGCCGCGTCCCCAGGGGTTGCGCGAGGCTTGGCGGAGTCAAGGAGGCGGCGCAGCGTGCCCAGGAGTCGCGTGAGGCCGACGGCTTCGTGTTCGTGGCGGCGCGGCGTCCTCAGGGGTCGCACGAGGCTTGGCGGAGTCAAGGAGGCGACGCCGACGGCGGCTGTGATCCGATCGCGCGCAGTGGGTCCGCTTGGGATCGCGAGTCGCGCGGGGGAGGTGAGCGTCGGCTTTGAATTTGGATTTGGATCGTTGGATATGAGTGGGTAAGGAGAGAGAAAGATGGGAATTGATTCTTGATCGTTGATTTCACTGGTTGGTTTTTCTGGGGACACGAATTGGTGTGGACGCAGGAAAACTCATGACTGCTGGGGGCACAATTTGGGGTGGTCGTAGGAAAGAACTGAACTGGTGGATTTTAGGGGTAGAGATAGAGAAGGAATGGGGAGATTAGAGATTAGAGAAGGAGGCAGCGCCCCACAACGCCGAACCGAGTCTATTGCAGGAAGAGGAGGAAATCAGTTCAGATCCCCTTCTCACAGGCGTTCGGTGCAGATGGTCTTACCTTCCCTTTCATCTCTCTTACAATGGGCCCACTCTGGTTTTCTTTTTCTTTTTTCTTTTATTCTAGAATTGAGGGGAATTCTCAAATTGTCCAATAGTTACACAAAATGGTTATTTGTTTATGCCTACATAGAGCTACAAGGATTGACAATGTGAAATTTTATGTGCCTAAATTGCAAAATATCTTCTTCCTTTTTTAGAGCATGCAAACTATCTCTTCGGGCTCCAATACGAACGTCCTAGCTTCTATAAGCCGCTTTTATAAGTCATTACTATTCATCAACTACTACTTTCACTTTCACATATTGTAACGTACTTTGTATTTTATTATATCATAATTTCGTAAATCGTATGGCGGTCCGAATGTTGTAGTATTTTTTGTTGCACCGTATTTCTTACATAATACACTACTATTTAATAGCCACTGTTATTCATCAGTCACTTCTATAGCTGCTTCTATTTATTAGCTATTATTATTTATCTATCGCAGCTAAAAACTATCAGTAAAAGATAATATAAACAGGCACAGAAGAAAACAAAATGCCCCCGAGCCAGCCACGAAAGATACAGCCCATGTCCCACATTCCATCACACAACCCAATTCAACCTGTGTCTCCTAATCCAAGGACCAGCTGCACGGCAATATTAAAGTTTACAGCCCACGCCCAACACCGCCTGTCCCGGCTGTGGCCTTCTACCGCCGCATGATGTTCATCCGACCCGCGCGTGCGAATTCCACCCAAAGCGTTCGTCGTCCAGACACTCGTTCCTGTTTCGGTTAGCTCCATCAACTTCAGGTTCACTAAAAATAGTTCCACTCTACGAATTTTTACCCAAACGCTCCAGCTTCACAAAATCTGGATCCACCGAAATACTGAATCTAGCTCCAGATTCATGAAATCCATAAAGCACCTCAAAGGGTGCTCCACGAAACCTTGTTTCGTACCTACTCGTGAAGTTGAGTGGTAATTACCCACCTTTTGCCACTGGTTACACACCCCATCCCATACCACCATAAAACCTATGGGCAAAACAGGTCATTCCCACCAAAAACTCAGTTTTGTGGATCTGGAGCTGCTGTGCAAGCCAAACAGTTTTGTCTAGCTCCATGGTGGGATCCCAGATTCACAGTGGAGCTGTTTTTTATGGATCTGCTACTTCAGATTCATTTTTTCAGTGGTGGAGCTCTGCCAAACAGGCCGGTTTCGTGCAGATTTACGCCGGCAGCGTTGAAGACGGGAGGAATCCACCCAAATTGTACGGCTTCGCCGTGAAATGCTTTCGCTTTAGCATGACTTCATGTTCTACTCAACCTTTTCTTTCGAAAGTGCTACACTGCGTCGCATCATGCATGGTGCTCCTGCAATGTATGTCATGCGAAACTCCTCTATAATCTTTTTGGATATATTCTAGATGGCATCGAATAGTTGTGGATTAGTCAAAATTAAGGCCCAGCATATTGGACTCGCGATGTTGAATTTTAACCACACGCCATTGGTCATTAGTACACAATAGATTCAGGTAATCATACGGCATTAAGTTATCAAGGTCATCAGTTCTAAATTATGCAGTTGCCGTTGCCGTGTATGTTTTGGAGCTGATGCGCGTGAGACGACGAAGAGAAAATGCGCAGAACGCAGAGACATCAAATGTACTAACTACAACACCAGAGTATATGGAACTACAGCAAGACAGCTTAAACATGGGGAATATATGTCTCAAGAAATGGCATCTCTAGTTGCAATCATTTTGATGCGGCCAATTGGTTGAATAGAGCGTCCAGCCCATGAGCTTACGCCCTTAAATGTTTCCTGCAATTTCAGTTTCATAAGGTTCACTGTTGACTATACTTTTCGATTTGGATATCTGAATATGTGGATTCCAAGGTCAGTGACTCACCTGGTGAAGCTGCTAGCCATGCAATGTATTCATTATGTTGCACTTTCGCCTTGCACAAAACCATGTTCATTCATCAAGTTTTCCACATGTTCATTCTCGTTCAGTGAGGATATTTCAATCTGCAAAATTAAGGATTTATTTGTTTTCATACAGAAGCTTGAAATAATACGCATACACAATAACATTGAACAATTTATAATTGAATTTCATAAACTCGTATTTCTAGCAATAGCATAGAGTCTTGTAAAGAACTGTTTTCAATCATTCATTTGAAGAGCCTTCACATTAACTTGTAAAGTTGAGAGTATTAAAGCATAAGTCAAAACACTATGTTTGCCAAGAAAATACTACTTTACATAAATATTCATTATTCAGCAAACAAAATACTTTAAAGGTACGGGTTCTAGGACAGCGCTACTTCTGTTTCATCATTAACAGCCTCCTTTTCCACATTGCCGGTGACACGTCTCAGCCGGCAGGCAGCTTTGTCAATTGCCAGGTTCAGTTGGCTTATCTTGTCACCCAGTGTTTGACGAGTTTTCTAGATCAAATCCACAAAGATTTAGTTGTAAAAAAATACCTTTCATATAACAAAAGTCAGGCAATGAGTGACTGAATTAGGTTCCTTACCTCTAAACCTTCATCATAGTAACGTGGCCTTGGTACCCTTTGGAGGCCTTGTTCATCAGGCTCACCATCTTGTCCATTCTCATCCAACAAAGAATCTACAGTTTTGCTGATCTGCTCAGGACGTTAAGTTGTTAACAAACAGTTCTCAAATAGAAAAATTACCTATATAACAAGCAAAGGTAGATAACAATAGAATCTAGAGTAACATTAATGCAGAGCAATACAAAGCATTGCATCATCAGCAAGACTATTTATCAATGAATAGTAGCTCACATCTCTGGCCAATTATCAGTGCAGACCAAGTGACCAATACAAAGCATTGCTTCATCAACAAGATTAATTACTGATGAATAGTAACTCAACTCATAATGTTTAGTTAGAGTTCCACTATAGTCAACTATAAGTGGACGTCTAGATCAGAAACTTTTGTTTTGCTCTTCGAGAAGAAACTAGATGCTGAAGTTTCCATTGGCTAGGCAGAGCATTGTTAAGCAAAGAGACGGTTTATATTTCCTTTCTAGAGAGGGATTTCCTGACGTACTGCACATATGCCAGCGCAGAATACTTTGAAGGTTTTTAACAATACCTGTGGAGCAAAGACATATCCCAGTGTTCCAAAGATTGCTCCCCCTATAAGAAATCCAACCAGAAATCCACCCCCACCTTTAGAATCTTCACTGTATAAGCGAATCAAATCATAGAAAAAAAACTTTTGAGAAAAATGCATATTGGCACGCAGATGAAAACATATTACAGTACACTAGTGATTACAAGATATCCAAATGTGGCTATGCTTTATCCATTGTCCAAACCAAACATACAGGAAGGGAAAAAAAGGTCATACTCATTAGGGAAGATGACCCCACCACTCCTGTTAAAGTAATTGATAACCCTACTTGAAATGTTAGCATCTCAACAAGCACTTTCGAGACAAACACATGTGACTCGCACCGACTTGTAAGCAGGTTATCTTCAGCACAGACCATTTTCAGCCTGATATGAATTGTACATTTAGAAGACAACTCCATTTCAGTTTGCTCGTGTTCAATTCAAATATGATTCCACTGTAACTTAAGCTATAAAACACTAAGTGAGCTGGGCCATTAGGGAACATCATTATCTACCATGAAACGCTGTATCTAGATATGAAAACTCGGAGTAGCTCTGCCTATGCTCAACTACTTCAAAACTGTTAGTACTCCAGCCGTGATCATTCAAGCACAAGAAAAACATATAACCGAGTAACAAATTCAAAGCAAAACCTTTGTGCTCTGCAGATGGTTAACTTTCCACAGCGATTTGCATTGATTGAACTTGAGGAAATTGCCAGCTGCAAGTGATTTCTGTTCGAGTTCAGCTTGTTGGGCTTGCCACCAAATGCATTGACATGCGTCGCACCTTTGACAGAACAAAAGGAAACAAAACTCTCAAAAAATAACTTAGGAGTGGCAACAGGGTAACACAAACTCCTACACAATGCATACAAATAGCAAGCTCCCCTTCATTCATCAAGCAAAAAAAACAGGCTCAGTAATGATTTAATTTCATAAAAGGGAGAATGGATCACTTTATATTATTTACACTAAGGATGACTTTCTGGCAAGCGCACAACAAATTGATTGTAGCTCCGTTACTCTGAGCATACCATAAGTTGCACTACAAGTAGCAGACGCGGCGGTTGTTCATGCAACCACGCCAGATCAAAGACCTCGTTTCTTCAAAGAACAACCAAAATGCATTTCTCTTTGCCTTGCCTGACTCGTTCACCAGAATGTTCATCTTTTTTTTCGTCAGAGTCTTTTTAATAGTTCTTTTTTCTTGGACTCAGTACACAACGTACCACGAAACTAGCAATATAAACCCAAAGCTAATGAATCTACTCATAGATCCTTAGTAAAGAAACACATCTCGGTGGCCAACTAATTCTAGAGAAGTGGTGGTGGTGGCCAGATATGTCTCCATGCGAGGAAAATCGAAAGAAAGATCCAGGAAAGACTCGAGAGTTGGGAGGGTCTGGGAAGGGGCGCTCACCGGAGATGGAGAGGGCGGCGGAGGGAGCGGCCATCGCCGCCGAGCAGGAAAGGCAAGGAGGCGATGAACTCGGCGGCTTCTCCTGCCCGCCGCCGGCTTCTAGTAGCGTGAGGGGGGATATGTGGGCTCATCTGTCAGTTGGAGAAAGAGTGTAGCTGGGCTCTAATAGGCCATGCGTCTGGCTTCGTACGGAAGCCAATTGGGCCATCCAGGTTGAGCTTATTTTTTAGGCCTGGTAGGCTTCGCTAATTCGTAGACTTGTCCCTTCCGTCTTTTATATTTCATGTTTTCAACACGGGAGCACTCTCTCATAACAAATGTGTATATATAATACTCTATTTGAACATGTAGATTATATATTTGATAATGATATGTGTCATACGTCTAAACAGAGTGCTCTACATCAGACGCTCTATTCACTTCACTGTGTGTGCATAGGTCTATCATTTGCTTTCCCCACTTGTTGCCCTCTTCCCACTAGGTTTCAATTTCTTTCCCCAATCCCCAGTTCAGCTGCTCCTCTCCTTCAACTTCCCTACAATCAGAGAAAAATCAAAATGTCTCAAGGAGAGAATCTAGAGAGAGGGAACCTTAAAACATCAAGTGTCACTCTCTCCTCCTATCTCAATCTTTTCCCACTCTCTCCTCACTTCGCGCCTCAAATATCTCTATCTACCTACCGGAGGATGCCCCAACATTGTCGCCCCCTTCCCCCTCTTCCTCCTCTCCTCGACCCCTTGTCTATGCGTGCCTGACTACCGTCTCCCTCCGGCCATGCTGCTCCTGTGATCTGCATGGCTCGACTTTGTGCTAAGTTCGGGGGCTGTGAGCTCCTCACTGCCGCCTAGTAAAAGCAATGTCCGGCTCTCCCTGCAGGAGCTGCACCTCGTGCTCGTCTACTATGCACAATAGAGCTATGACACCTACTACGCTCGAGGTTTTTGATTGGGTGCACAGGTCACCCCTAGCTAGATGTTGCAATAGGTGGATTTGGATGTTGCAATAATTAATTTGGAATGTTGCTATAATTCTTCCCAATTGTTATAATAATAGTTTATTGTTGAGGCAGTTTTGGTGATTTGTTGCGCATAGGATGTCATTTGTTGCATCATTTGATTGTGTTTTGCTTGTTGCATCGCTGGAAGCTTCTTTCGAACTAGATGAGTCGTGAAGAATATTGCACACATCATTGTTTATTGTTGCATCGATATATTAAGAATGTTACAACAGTGTACCTTCTTTTTTGAAATTATATTAAATCGTTTTTGGGATTTCTGCACAACATTTCAAATATATCAAGATCTTATGCTGTGTGTAAGATGTACATTACTACTTAAGGTTTGTCAAATCTGTTGATAAAATAATAATTTTTAAATGTTTTATGATATACGCCGATTTGGTGGTGGACCGTACGATGGGAATGCTCCCATCGTATGTTCAGACGCTAGCAAAGCCTTTATATATATTTAATGCCTGGAAAACATATAGATACTGAATTATGTTTCCTTTCCAGATTTTAAAGTAAGATTCTGATGCAACCAAGATGACTTGCACATAAGAAAAACTACGCGCGCGCGCAGTACGTACATACCTTGCTTCCTGCCAAAACGTATTGCTCCCATTACACTGAGAACTACATCTGAGGTATTAAAACCCTGGGAACTTGATGTCATGTTACATGTCCAGTGAAATATCATAGATTCATAGTAGTTGCCTAGTAGCACGAATATCTCATCCATCCATCGCCCAACCGTCCCCGTCAGCTAGCCCTCACAGTGCTGGAGCGTACGTGCGTTCCAGGCCGAGGCCATGGCATGCATGTTGGCTCGGAGGGTGGGGGCCTGGCGCGCCATGGCCGGCAATGCAAGCACAGCACTCTCGCACAGTGTCCTCCACGGCCGGCCGGCTGCGGTACTGCCGACTGACGTCGACCATTCCAGCTTCCCTTCCAATTGCATGCCCTGCCACTTTTGCACGCAGCGACGCCCCGTACAGTACGTACGTGCTGCTCCGAGCCAGTTGCTCCCGGCCTTTCCATGAAAGAATCGGCGCCAGACGTCGCCAGGGACACGCACCGCACATGCATTATTGGCGATTGAAGATGCGCGCACAGGCCATATGTACAGATACATGCATGGTGCTGAAAGTACAGAGATCGATCGATGTGTTGCTGTTAATGAGGCTTGAGAGAATCTCATGTCCAGGACCTGCCGGCCGGTTGAAGTATTGGCCAATCGAATTCCTCGCAATTGCTTGCACACGATGTGCCTAGCTTTCTCATAGTCTCACTGGATGTGCCTAGCTTTCTGCAAGTCCTGCTTAGAACAGGTACAATAAGACTTAGTCAGCAAGCTATAACAAATATAATATCAACCAAATCTTACGTGGCAGAGAGAGAAAGGAAGAGAGAGAAGGAAACTGGCTACTAAACTACAGCTAGCTATAGCACGTAAAAATATGCATTTCACTCTCTTACACGTGGGGCCAAATAGTTATTGTAATAGCTACCTTATTGTATGAACTATTTTTTGAAAGCTATAGATGAAATGGACAGGTGTTATAACCACTAATTGGCTATACTATTGTACTTGCTCTTAATGACGCATTGGTTAATTAATTAGTAGAGCGAGCCTTACTGCCTGACATACGTATTTGTGTTTGACTACGATTAATTGGGACGAGTTTCACGTTTTCACCAAGTCAGAGCAGCTTCACGATAGATGGCACACATGCAGGCTGCAGCTAGCTACCTAGCAGGGTCGTCTCCAGAAATTTGGGGCCCCAGGGCGAATTGTAAATGAGGCCCTCAATTTTTAAAAAATATTGGTCTAATATAACTAAGGCATACTATCGCATAATCATGTAAGATGTAACTTCAATATGTATTACTCCATACAAGATTTGGAAATATATCAAATATTAAGACCAAAAAAATATAGTACTGACCTCATATTCTACTAAAAAGCATCATACGTCTTGTATTTCTTGAAATGAAATCTCCAATTATATCTTCATAATTAATCTTCTCCAAGACATCATTTTCAAGCGCTATTATCGCTAACCCATTGAGTCTTTCTTGTGTCATAGTAGAACACAAGTAGGATTTCAACAACTTGAGTTTAGAAAAGCTCCTTTCCGCAGATGCAACAGTCACAGGAATGGTTAACAAAATTCTATATGCAATAACAGCGTTAGGATAAAAGGGGCACTTCTTCAAAAACTTCAGAATATCAAGAGAATCCATAGATTCCTCAAGTAAATCTTGGATGAAAGTTAACTCCGCAAACAATTCCTGTCCATCAATATCTTTGTGTTCTCCATTATTAAGTGCATCCTCAAGATTAACACCTATAGCCTATAGCATGGTTTGAGAGCCCCATCAATTTAGGGGTCCTGTGCCATCGTCCAGGTCGCACGCCCTCATCAACGGGCCTGCTACCTAGCTTTGCGAATATGCAACGCAACTAGCTGGCTTAGTGCTAGTACCTGACCAAGTTTCGGCTGGCACATATATACACGTGAGCTTCTGGTCTGCTTTGTGTTGGCCGTGACCCTGTCTCCGGTGCGCGCGGCCATAGCTTTGCTTGGACTCATCCTGTCATCCGTACGTGAGGCACGGCCCCCACGCATCAGCGCGCATCCGCCGGGTCTGTGACATTTACTTGTGGTTTATGTACGTACATACATAGGTCGCAACAAATTAACATTCTTCAGGAAGTGTGTATAGTTTATTGACTATCTACCTTCATTCCTTGCTCGCTGCAGAGGGCAGACCTCACCAGCTCACCTGTGGTACGCAATACGCATCCGGCCGGCGCTTAATTGCTCACTTGTCTCGTGAACCAAAATTCTTTATATTTCGACGAGAACCTGTGTAAGCAGTATGTAACGCCCTTGTTTTTAGAAATAGAGACGTCATTACCTTTTGTAACAACCTAAAAGTTTAGTAACAGACAAAAAGAGTATCATGCCTACTCACAAATATTTAAAAAGATTAATTTGATTAAAATATGACCTAGTGGACAATTTTAACAATATAAGGACGACTAAGCCTAAAACTTTTAACTTATATTTAAAAGAACCGAAAAAACTTCCCATAGGAACGCTTGAGTACGGTCGTAACTCTAATACGAAAACTTGAAGTATTCTTTCTTCTTCTGGTATCTGTTGTGGTGGAAATATAGCAAGATTAGGTACAACCAACATACTCAGCAAGTCCCTATAGCAGAATGTATTTATAGGGCTATCTTCTATATGAAAGGTTAAATCAAAGTATGGTTTTATGTTTTTTTTATGTAAAGCCAGATTTTCAATATTATATTATAATTAGATTTCAAACCTATGATTTAGCCACTTCAACTAAAATAAAATAAATAAATAAAATGTCCATAAGCATTTGACTATGTGGGAGCAACTCTCTTCACAGGTATTTCACATGTCATGTCCATGGACCTTAGTTCATGTCCTTTACCAAACTCCCATACCAATAACTATTTTATGAAAACTACACACTGTGGTATTTTAACATGTTGCCCATGACCAAGGTACGGCTATCGAATAGATTATTAACACTCTACAGAGGTATACAACTTTACCCACAAGATATGATTATCTCGTAATGTCGATCATTACATATTTCCGTAGGCGTGTGACTGAGTAATCATAACAAGGTCTTTACAATGCTTAGTTCCGATGTTTTTCCCTTCTCCGAAGGTAGTAATCCTTCAGCGCTAAGATACATCCGTTGTTAAGGTTATCCTCTTATCGGTGAGTGCGCACTCCATGTAAGAGCAGGGACCTTTCGGGTCCCTCTTGGGCAGTGACCCCCTATAGGTTCACCCCATCACTTTTCACCGGGAAATGACCTCGTGAGTTATCCCCAACCTAACTACACCTGCGCAGGAGTCCACACCGGAACTAAGTAAATTAGTTGGTCAGGTCTGTTTCATACTGGACTTGTGATTGTATGGTGGATGTAGAAATAAGCACACATGGATATAGCCAATACTTGCATGTGTTCGTACATAGCAGTGGAGGAAGCGTCCGTTACGCATGCATGCACTGATGCATGTCATATACATTTCACGTTGGTGAAGAGAGGCGAAAGTATTATTGCTACTCTCTTGCACTGTCGTCGTACTACAACTTTGACATGCATCTTTGCAGTGAATGTTATGACGTAGAGCCTGCCGGCTGCCGCATCCATCCCCTTGGTCTCTTTGCCGTCCGAATGGTCAGCTCTCTGTGACACATGCATTTTGGTGAGCAAAATCCTGCGGCTGACATGCCCAGCATTGTCAGCAAAGTGTTGCTGGGGAGACGCTCGATCGATCGTGCCTTTCCACGTCGCAGATTGGCGCCTTGCGCAGAGGCGGACCAGAAGGCAACGCCTCTCGAGATTAATTAGCGACAGGCCGGGCGGCAAGTTGCTCGAGTGAGTCGATCGAGGCTCAAGCTAGCACATCGGAACACGGAGGTGAGCCCAAACGGGCATTAACTACCGCTCTTACGCCTCACTGCCCCGAGAGATCTGGCCAGCGATTCCCTAACCGGCCACTGGACCTGTCTCCGTTCGCGTGGCACCAAAACACATTCACTTCGCCTTGGCACGAGCCGGCCGCGCGCGCCGATCGGCCATGCATGCATGCCGCAGAACATGCATGGGCCTGCGCGCAGCTAGCGCTGCTTAGACGGACGTCGAGCACGCATGCGTTGCGTCCATCCAAAACGGCCGTGCACAGTGCACATGCCTGCCTGCCTACCTACCTGCTCTGTTAATGAGGCGTCCCGGCAGGCGGATCGATGCGTGTAATTTTCCTCGTCGTCGGTCTCATGCATGGCGCGCATGAGGGACAGAGAGACGACTCCAGAGGGACTGGGCAACACTGCATTAAACGCGATCTCTGCATGTATGCGTGAGTAACGATCCAGCGATCTCAGTAGTACCAGTAGTAGCTAGTGTGTGAGGTGCTCGCATGCGGACCCCGCTCGTTTCGACTTAAGTTTCTGAGTTTTGGCTTATTTTATACTATTTATAAATTTCATTTTTTCAATATATTTTTGGCTTTTTTGAGCTTTTTTACTGGTTCTTTTTTCTCATATTTGTTTGCATTATATGTGATGGGTTAACATGTTTTTCTATTTTTAATTTTTTTAAATTTAATTATGCCAAATAAGACTCTGTCAGCTACAGTATTTTTCAGCCATAAACCACTCAAAAAGCTCTGTTTCGCTCCTGAGTCCAATATGAACAATTCGTATCGTATGTCCGGAACGTCTCTCCACCACTTATTTCTTATCCATACACTCTTTATTTTCTTCACCGCATGTTATGCCTCTATCCACTAATCCCTTTCCTCACTATAGTATTGCTCTCCTTTTTTCAATCACATTTGTTTTCTTCACTCACACCTCGACTGATCTTGTCTCTCATGGCACAGCCACGGCTCACACTCATACTCCACCCCACGTAGCAGCAGCAGAGGCGACAAGCGTCGGCCCCGACTCCTTTAAGTTCATGGATGACTGTCTCCTCAAGCTTCTAGATGAGCATCGTCTCCGCCTTACCTTGTCCAGTCATTGATGTGGGAACGATGGACGGCACTATCCTATACGTAGTCTAAGGCCAAGCATGCCGACACCATCATTCGAGGCCAAGGCCCGATTAGTCGAGGTTGATGCAACAATTTGCCTTTTTTTTTGTTGCACTAAGTGATTTGAGATGTTGGGGCTGTATCTTTTGAACATTATAGTAACAAATCTTTTGAAATGTTGCAGTTTGCCATCTAAAATATTGAAAACAATTTGCTTTTTATTACACTAGGTGATTTGAGATGTTGGGGCTATATCTTTTGAATGTTGCAGTAATAAATCTTTTAAAATGTTGCACTTTTCCATCTAAAATGTTGCATGCTTTCTATTTTAAATTTTGATGCTATTATTTTTTAATGTTGCAATAGCCTTTTAATTATCAAGAGAACTGGATTTTCCTTTTAAGTTTCTCCCGATATTGCAAATGTTGTTGCACAACGTTGCACGTGCAAAATTGGAATGTTGCAACAAATTTTTGGGATAGGATGAGCCATTGCATGATTTTTTGCGATAAATTTTGAAAGCGAGAGAGGTCACGGTTTTGGACGAGGAGGAGGCTCGATGAGATGAGGCCCTATGAGATGAATTTATTATGTATAGCTCTTATTTTGGTGCACATTTCTCTCTACTATCTCTCTCACCGAAGAGCGAGCTCCGATTAGCCATCTTCATGGTTGGCGAGTTTCAACTTTTATTCTGCTTCTCCTTCTACTTTGCATCACAAGCTATGCCATTGGCCATCGGTCCAAGCTCACCGCCGTGCATGCTCGAGGACCTGTCTGCCATGGCCAGAGATCAAGCAGAACTCTGAGCAACCCCATAGAGGCAACACTGCCGGAGATGACCTGTGCTTATTGCATCGTGAGAATGAGATCGAATGACTATTGTTGTATTCGATAAAAATCCAATGACAAAAATAGTGTACAGAGCTAGCACTCGAATCAGACGTCCGAATGCTAGTGGCTTCATGTGTACGTAAGAATGCAGCGATTGAGTACATGCTTTGCGTACGTATTGGAGTCATGGATGCAGGACATGACCGCGTAGCATATGTTCTTGCCGGATGTATCTCTACTATTATATAAAGAGGAGTTAGTGATCGTCGGTGCGTTCTTCTCTCCCCTCTCCACAGCCATCCGATTTAATCTGGACCATTCGTCTCTCTCCTCCTCTCTCTCAGATACAACCGCCCACCCCCTCCACTTTCTCCATCTCCTCGCACATTCCGGGCACCCTTCTCTTTCTGTCGCTTACTCTCAATATTTGATATGTGAAGTTGGCAAGACAGTAAGTTTTATCTCATTATTTTTATGACTTCGTTGCAACGCACAGGTGTGTGTGTGTGTGTGTGTGTGTGTGTGTGTGTGTGTGTGTATATATATATATATATATATATATATATGAAAATTACATAATGTTCGATCGGCAGTTCTTGCAGGTCCAGCTTGCGAGCTGAAGAAACATGTACTATACAGGCAAATGCAGCCCGTGTTCAATGGCGGATATCCAAAATTAGTTCATTCCCGTGGATCAATTTCCGCACAAATATCAATGCAAATAGAACTGTTTCGCAAAAAACTGTCACTAGAATGTTGCGGAGTACAAGGCGTCTCCCAAAAACGTTACAAACATTTCACGAGAACGTTGCATATATACACATCTCGGGTTGATTTGAGACTTCAGCTGGCTGTCGTTCGCGTGGAGGAACTCGAGGTTAACGACAACACAACCGCGCCAATCCACTCTTACCTGACGGCGAGTTGGCGAGTATATGCAGGGGGCCGGGCAAACGACAAGTTGGAAACATATATTGTTATGCGCGGCATACGCTGAAGGGGACGTACTGCTGTTCGGCCGTATTAATACGTTTCTGTTGTGTCCAGGCCAGTCGAAAGGTAGATACATACAAAAGAGCGCGTAGTACACGAACAGATGAGACGAGGCGCGTCGCGTGTCTCTTCTACGTTCTAGCCAAGTAGCCATACACTAACACTGCCGCTAGCTAGCTTGGACCATGCTGCATGGTCGGTCCAACCTGTCAGGGGAATCCATGTGATCAGCGACCCCTACCTCGAAAACCACGTCGCCAACAGTCATGAAATCGCTCACTGCCGAACAAAAGCTTGCGAGGATAGGTGTGCCGTGCAGCAGTCACTTTTGGAACAGCACCAAACTTTCTAGGATTGCCTTTTCTTTCTAAGCCTACACAAAAAAAAAAGTTTAAACGTCTGGAATAAACCCATGCTTCCGCTTATGTCAACCAAGATTGGTTAATCATTGCCTGTTTTTCGTTATAAAAGTCGTATCATATGTTCTCATTCTCTCGTGTAACAGCGTAAGTTCAGTTTGGAACAAAGAAAAAACGGTGGAATTTTGGAGGTCCCACGAATTGAAGGCGTTTGCCACAGAGAAATTACTCGTAAGTTCCATATGAAATGTCAAGGAAAGCAGACCGAAGTTTGGATGGCGCAGTCGGATGAGGAAAGGGAATTGGTTGAAAGCAAGGATGGAGAAAAAGTACTGAAGCTTAGCCTTTTCAGTTTTTTTCATAGTCCTTAAGCTATCTTTCCTGTTGTTGTATGTCCCTCAGTTTTGAGGCTTTGAGTCTAAGAGCTCGTGTAACTTTTGACTGTATATATCCCACGTGGATATAGAGGCCGGATTTTATATCCTTTATTTAAAAAAAAGGAAAACTACGATCATATGTATCCTCATGTGTTTCTATCGCTCGTTAATTTTTGTGTTTTTCCTACGTGGCATCCAAACGGCTTTTTTGAATCTTTTTTTTTTCATATTCATGTAGGTTTTGGAGGATTACAGAGAACATGACACTTTATCCCGTGTTCTTTTTTATTTAGTATGTTCCAAATTAGTTAATGGGCCTTAAAGTGAAGTTTGTTTATGATAGTTTGATTCAACTGCTTAGTCTCACCGATACCGGTGTAGATAATAATTATTGGTAACTGAACATAATTTCGACGACCCTGTGTAGTTCAAAAGGAATTCTGTAGTGATCATGCGAGGACTCCATTCATTCCTGTGAAATTCCTGGATTTCAAATATATGGAGACCGTTACGAGTGAACTCTACGTACGGCCGGAGAAACGAAAGGCCAACCTTTTTTTTCTGGTGTACTAGCTAGTGGGCTTAATTAGGATTACTTGGGAGATACCTCATTAATGTAAAGCCGGTCCGATGCTTCTGCCGGTAACGGAGAACGAAACCGCTGCAGAGGAGAGGCCTAGCGTTTGCATATGGTTTGAGGAATTGCGTGCTGTGATATGCATATGATATGCCCTAAAAGCTGGCTAGATTCTTTCGAAGGTGTATACTAAATTACTAATCTGATCCGGTCTCAGTGTGTTCGATCTGGACTGGCCGTGTCATCTATATAGTTGCCTCATCGATCTGTTTACCATGTGGTTGCACCCCAAAAGACATTCTCAAGGGGTATCTGTCTCGGTACTAGCTGGTACTAGGCACATAAAATTACACGTAAAATATGGTTGCCTGCTTGCAATTTGCTTCGACCGAAAGGGAGACGAGCAGAGCAGAGCACGCATATGGTGAGTAGTAAACAAAGGACGTACACTGTAGCTACTGTATCTACGACCACAAGAATATTCAAGGCTAAGCGACGCGGCGATTTGTGCTGCGTGCATGCTGCATTGCTGCGTGGTTTCTTGCAAACCGTGCTTGTTTTTTACCCATCGTATGGTAACTGTTAGGGTACGTATATAGAACAATTGTACGCAGTGGCGACCTTGGATTGAAATATAGTTACGGCGGATTCATAAGTATAAAGCAAATGCTATTATCCAAAAGTAAAATAATTCATGCTCAAACTACATTATAATCATATTAATAAAAGTATATGACACTAAATAGAAGTAACAACTATATTTCACATGTGAAGATGACGGTAGAGCATTGAAAAATATCTCACTAATAAAGTTTAATCTATAGTTTGCAATCAAGTTATCGAACATAATAGTGTGAACAAAAGATGAGCCATAGAAGAAATAACCTATCAAGTGTCAAAGATAGATGGATCAATAGTGTCATGATTTGATAATAGAACATAAAAGATACAATAAAAAGAGAAGACAAAAGATATATCACTAAATAACTAAGTATATTTAGGAGAACGAGTCATTTTCATTCTCCAAGATTTCATGACTTAAAATTGTTTCTTAATTTTTTTTACGATAAGTCCTTTGAATATCCTCACAAAACATATTGTTGGCAGGATGAAATAGGCAAACTATAGTCACCATCGATGTTGGCATGTGGAGGAAATAGAACACATTAAAATTCACATATCCAAATAGTCAGATGAAACATGGGTTGCAGAAGCTTGTTTACAAGCAGATGGCCATGCAAACAAGCTAACCTCACTACTACAGAAAATATCATTACAGACGATTCAAAACTATTATCATAGACGGTTTTTTGAATCGTTCGAATTTATGCGTCAATGATAACCATAGGTTATCACAGACGGTTTATAAGGCGTCTGTGATAAATACATCACAGACGGTTTATAACTAGAACCGTCTGTGGAGAACACTATCATAGACGGTTCTAGTTACCAACCGTCTGTGATACTCACACATCATAGACGGTTCTAGCTACCAATAGTCTGTGATGTATGAGTATCATAGATAGTTGGTATATAGAATCGTCTGTGATACTTTCCCATCACAGATGGTTTCTGGTTCGAGCCGTTTGTGATAATTCTTCACAGATGGTTTATACTATAAAACCATCTGTGGTAGTTCAATCTATACCTAATTTTTTTATTTTTCGGCTAGCCTTAGGAAATATTAACAATATCATTTGAAAACAAGCAAATACAGCAACAAACACAGCAACACATTCTATTTCTGTTAAGATTAGAATCCACCATTACAACATTATAAGATATTAAGTAGGTTACCCATAGCACTGCATACATAAGAGAACACTTACAATTTTACAAAGATAGCTTCATGGCTACAAATTCAGAAAAATGCTTACACTACAAGAAACTTCATGCTAATGCAAACTAGACTTACACATCCTTCATTAAACTACAATCTAAAAAAAGTAGTGCGGGAAAATTTTCAAGTAGCAGAAACAAAAAGGCAATGAACACCATTTTCAGCTTCTATGATAAAATCAACAGCTTCTATGACGACGACTTAGAATAGTGCAGAGTTACCATTGCCTTCTTCCTTTCCATCTTGCTTCAAGCGAAATTTTAATCGCCCTTGCCGAACCCTTTCCCACCCTTGCTGCGCACAAACGAGTTAGAATAGTACTGGCGGTATTGGTTCTTCGAGTAGGGAGGGGGATTAATAAGGGGCGAGAGGTAGGGATCGGAGAAGAATGGTGCTTGCCGTTCGATGTGGAGAGAATGGACGGGTAAGATCAGGATCTGGGGGATATGCTGCGGATCGATGACGTGGCGAGATATCACAGACGGTTCGGATTACAAACCGTTTATGATAGAGACATCATAGACAGTTCATAACAAAAATCGTCTATGATAATAGGGGATATCACAGATAGTTCATAACAAAAACAATCGGTGATAATGGTGTCACAAAGATAATATATCGGTACAATATAAATAACTAGTCTCAAAAGATAAAATAGCAAAATTTTATATGTCTTATATATACTTGTCTGAAAGGTTTCGATGAGATCTACAACTTTGCAATTGAAGCAAAACCCAAATTCCGAAGGGAAGATAAATTTTTTTTGGCAAAAACAGAAACTTAAAACTTAAAACACAAATTTAGGGCTAAAGATGGCCGATTTTGAGAGTCTTAGAGGGTGACTAGCATAGGCAGATCATTTATTTTCAATCAGGCTTATCGTTAGCTTTCCAACGAGTACAATAACATCGAAAACAGATACCGTATGTAAAAGTTATGCCCGTTTTACTAAATGTGTCTCAAAACTGAATCCTACTTTGATTCAGACGAGAGATTATGAGATTTTGGGGGAGGCGGAAAACATATCACAGACGATTTTTAATACAAACTGTCTGTGAAGTATCATAGACGGTTTAAATAAAAAAACTATCCGTAATGTTTGCCATTATCACAAACGATTCTTATTAAGAACCGTCTTGTATTATCACAGACGGTTCGTATAAGTAACCATCTGTGAAAATACCATAGACGGTCATTCGTATAAACTGTTTGCGATACTTACAGCACAGACGATTCCTAGAAACTGTCTATGATGTAAGCGTCTAATTTAGCCTCTTTTATAGTAGTGCCTAATGCTACAAAGAAATTGGTAATTGCCAGTTGCCACAACACAGAAAAAAGAGAATGCTTGCTCTCTTAACCCATTAGCGTAATGCTTTGGAGGTCTGAAAGGCGGCCTTTCTTTTAGAATTGTATGCCTCCTTAATTTCATCAATTTTCTTATTGTAAAAATGGAGACATCCTTCAATCATCTGAAAGAGTTGAAACGTCAATAAGTAAAAATGGTCACAATCCCAATTAAGGTATCAAACAAAGATTCCAAGTTCTAACTGGCACTACACAAAATATGTGGAATTGTGGATACCAATATGATAAATTGATAATAATCTATTGTGGCACATTTTATTCCCTTTGTTCCAGCGCAACAACTACTCATGCGTTGGAGCTCTCTGAATCTACCTGGACAGAATGCACACTCCGTCTATTTGCATTATCTATATCTAGCATATAGCTGCTCTCCGTACATACACACTTGCAAGCTATAGCTGACATATCACCTAGCACTCATATTGTGAATTTTTTTTTTTACAAACTTGCGTGTTTGCGAGCTTAGTTGGTAATATCGAACTGTGTCTGTGCCTATCAACTTGTACTGTGATAAATCAATATCTCTATGCTTATGGATGTAAATGATAGTGTGGTTACACAAATCACTCTGACGTTAGAGCAAATCCACTGCATTCCAATCATTAAACAATCGGCGCACAGGAAAGCACCCTAATCGGTAAACAATTTACTAAAATATCCGATTGGCGCAGCCTTTCCAGAGTTGAATTAACATCTAGGGCGCGATCAACATGGCTGCGCTACAGTGCTGTGGGCTTATTTGGTACTATTCATAAGTTTCATCTTTTTCTGAAATTTTGGCTTTTTGTTGAGCTTTTTTGCCGGTTCTTTTTTTTCCCGTATGTGTTTGTATTATACGTAATGGGCTAACATATTTTTTATATTTTTAAATTTTTTTAAATTTAATTATGCTAAATAAGCTTCTGTCAGCTACAGTACTTTTTTCAGCCAGCTACAGTGTTTTCAGCTATAAGCCACGAGCTTTTCAGCCGAACCGATCACCCCCCTAAACTCGAACTATGCTAAAATACTAATCATTCTAACAAAGAACTATGCTACATTGCTACCACCCATTTGACCAGGCCCAGGGGCGTAGCCAGTCCGAGATCTAGCCTCGGGCCTAGTCCACTGGAAGTAAAGATGACAAGGCATATACTGTTGATTTCTACAGTAAAACAGTAAAGATTTTCTCAGCTGGGCCTCAGGCCATTGCCACGGCGTCATGAGGCCCAGCTCCACCCCTGACCAGGCCCATGAAGCTCCTGTAACAGCCCTATTTTTGGGACCAGGGTCGTCATATATCCCGCAACAGCTCAGGAGTTCAGTTACGAACAGAAGAAGTATCATACCTACTCATGAATATTTAAAATAGATTAATTAAATTAAAATAAAGACCTAGCAGTCAACTTTAGAATCTTATCGGGCGTCCAAGCCCAAAACTTATCTTACAAATAGAAGAACCGAAGAAGATTCCCACAGGAACGCTTGAGTGCGGTCGTACCCTAACATAAAAACTTGAAACATCATTTCTTTTTCTGATCTCTGTTTTGGTGAAAATAAAGCAAAACTGGGTACAACCGACCGTACTCAACAAGTCACATGAGGAAACGTTATTTAACTACTTACCAGGATTCTCAAGATGGGGATATAATGGTTTTATTATGATATTTGTGAATGCAATTTTATTTGTGAACATTTTGAACACAATAGACTAAGAGTTTGACTTCCTAGTGAGAAAGGGGTTCAAACATTTCAACTACCAACTTAAAATCGTACTAAAGCTACTTATGCCTCGCTATTGGAATCGCTCATTAAACCTAGCTTCATTTACCGTAAGTACGACGTATTCAAATACTATTTATAATTGACTATACAGAGTTATCCAACTTTATTCATAAGATTTCTCAAACTCTCAATGTCCAAACACATAACAAGTAACGTGCGACTGAGTTGAAAAAACAAGATTTTTCACTACTCAATTCTCTATTTAACCTCTACCTGGTAGGTGATGGACCTCGCGGGACCTACCATTTTTATCCAATAGGTGATAGACCTCACAGGACCTACCATCTTCTACTCGGTAGGTGATGGACCTTTGTAGGACCTACCATCTCTACTCGGTAGGTGATGGTCCTCACAGTGTCAGGATCTTTGAATTAACATCACAATTCTAATTGAACCTAACGTCTCTAAAACCCTAACTCTGTGTAGATATCCGATTGATTTGAGCAGCTACTTAACCAATTTTTGACAGGTTAAAACTTATGGTCGAGCGATCAATATGTTCTTTACTCAACACAAGATTCTAGACCTTACTTTTCATCAATGAGGTAACTAACCACATACCAATAATCCAGTGCTTTGAGGCATTGCCACTACTTCAATCTAAGCCTCCTCCCGTGGGCAAGGTTGTGGACTTCAACCATCTTGTGGCTTTCCACGTTTCATTCTTTACCCTAGTATCATTTTGTAGACCTACTGGCAAAACACCAAATTATTTATTAGTATGAAACATTTGTATTTATATTCTGCCATGATATATTTTATAGTAATTATATTATTACTAAAGCTTGTCAAGGTGAATATGGCCATCAAATAAAATAGGGCTTTTCTGGTGGTAGAATATAGCTAAATATCATGTCATTCTAAACAATTGTTTTAATGAAATAACACTGTGTAAATAACTATAATGAAAATACTATAAATAAATAATTAAAAAAGTGTAGGTTCAACATGATCAAAAATATGTGATTTGGCTCCTTGTCTATAGTCTCTGATTATTTTACTGTAGTCTTCAGATTGGACGTTGATTTCTTTTAATTGTTCTTGTAGCTCTTCTGTTGACCAACTTGTCCGGTCCGTCTACTAACGCGGAAAACAATTACAAATAAGTTTCTACTTTGCAGAATGTAAACTGGGAACAAAACACAAATAAATAATCAAAAAGACACAAAGAAATTAGGTTTGGATTGTCAGGGTTTAGGTGGTGCCTAGTTTAGCTGAATGGAGTTGGGGTTGGGCTAGGTGAGCTTGAGATGGTTGAAAGGGCTATATATTTAGGCTAAACATAGTTGTGAATGGACTTTATGGCTCAAATTGGTCAAGGCAAGTATATATAGGTTTCGACACACAATAAAAGTTTGGATCGTGTTGGGTTTAGAGTTTGAAACAGTATATTGATAATTTTGGATTGTATCGGTGTGTGATATGGGAAAACAAAGCTAGGAATAGTGTAGACGGGTTTGAAATGGACGAAATGGATATATATGTATATTTTAGGGTTTGGGTGAATAGTAATGGATATTCTACTATTCATCTCGGACTTGTACTGTTTCGGGAGCTTCATCGTGAGTCAAGGGAAATTAAGGGGTGTCAGAAGCTCAGGGAATGAGAGTACGGAGGGATGCTTGGTTGTTGTAGTGGTTGACTGAGGATTGCGGCAGGGAAGTCGACCGAGAAAGAAACCAGAGGCGGTGGCGAGGGATTCGGGGCTTGTCGTGTTCGACAGCCGTCTAGGGCTATTAAGGGTAGAGGTGCTACGACTGAGGTGTATGGTGTCTGACCTGGTGAGGTGGTAATTGACTAAAGATTGTGGTGGTTATCGTCTTTCGGATTTTGTCGAACGACACACAATGATTTCGACTAGGACCTGGAGTAGGCGAGGTAAGGAGGTGGTATGGTCAGGGGAGTGAATTACCAACGGGTAGAGGAGGCGATGAATTGGGCAAGGGTTCAGAGGAAATCAAGATTCAAAGAAATTCAAGTTATTTTCAAAACATGGGTTGTTTCAGCTCCTTTGGCAAAAAAAATATTAAAGGCATAAAATAGATGCAATAAACACCTAATAAGCATTCCCACAAACACCTTATGTGCATGAAAAACAAGTCGCTACAGCAACAAGACAAGTTAACATCTGCATAGCCCCATTCAAGCAATACCACAAATACCTTGTGAGCATCAAAACTGAAGCCAATTTAATCGAATTAGGAAAACCATTTGTCACCAACTAACACATAAACCCCTCCTAAAGTTGCAATTGTTCATCAAAATCAACACCCACGAAGCACACTAGATTAGACCATGGATCACACACACACATCAAACCGAAACACACATGAATTTATAAAGGAAAGCAACAACAGAGAGGCCTTACTCTGTGAGATCTCTGACCTAGTGTAGGATCCTCACGACGGTGACGATAGTGAGCAGTGCATGACTACCTTCGACTTCATCTCCCCGCCTTGCTTAGCTGACGCCGACGAGGTTGTGACACCCCGGCCCATTTTGGCCCATGTGTGTGCACATAAATTTCTGGGTTAGTTCCACCTTGCTAACTTACCTTGAGAAGCACTTACATATAAGCTTAGGAGTTCCAAAGGTAGCACCCCCGGTTAACCGTTTTGCGCGAAGCGAGGACGAAAGTGCAAGCGGGTTGCTACATGTGCGTGGCCTATCCAGAATGTGGTTAGGTATGAGCCGGATTGGACACTAGGGCGTTACAAATGGTATCAGAGCCGACTCTCGCGGTTACATGGGCGCGTGCAGGTCAGGGGCGCGGGCATATGGCGCATGGTGCGTGTGGGCCCGGAGTGGACACACGGCATGTCATATGTGCTGGCACTGAACGCACGGACATGTGCCAAGAGGGGAGATCCTTACCATTTGCCCCGGTATGGGTATGTTGGTCCGACGAGGACGTCGAGTCCTTTGAGGGGGTGTATGTGACACCTCGGCCCATGTTGACCTATATGTGTGTGCACATGAATTTATGGGTTAGTCCCACCTTGCTAGCTTACTTTGAGGAGCACTTACATATAAGCCTAGGAGTTCCAAAGGTAGCACCCCCGGTTAACCGTTTTGCGCGAAGCGAGGATGAAAGTGCAAGCGGGTTGCTACGTGTGTGTGGCCTATCCAAAATGTGGTTAGGTCTGAGCCGGTTTGGACCCTAGGGCATTACAGAGGTTGTAGGGGATCACCTAGCCGGAGTAGACGCCAATGGTTGATATGGTTAGGATCGTGGAGTTCAACAACGGTGTGGGACTCGATGGCAAGGAGATCGCTCATCCGACTGCAAGGCTTGGTGGTGAGGTGGATGACGAGCCTCCTAAGCTAGATGGTAGCCCATGCGCCACGACACCAGTCACGTTGTTCACTAGTAGCTGGTGGCCATGACCTGGTGCCTGCTCTGGAGGAGGGGCTAGGGGGTCCAACCGACGACGGAGCTTGGGCGGTTGCCTGACCTCACCCGAAGTGAGGGTCCGCCCCTGATTGTATGTTACTATTCTACTCCCGGTGTAGTTACTCCCACCCATGATATACCATCTAAACAAACTTAACATACTTTTTTTTCACTTTAGGTATACCCATATATTAATTATAAGATACCCCAATACCAACGATTGTAAAACTTACAAGAGAGCATATAGTTTTTGACATATTTTACTAATACATTTATATTCGTATATAAAAGGTGTATATTCAAAAAACTGTACATACCACATCGATGATCTTATATACTAATATACTATAAGTATAAACCCTCCGTTGCACGAGATATTTCCTACTTTGCGAGATACGATACAGGGAGTAACTATACTTGAAAGTAGAAAAAAGCTTCACACACACACACACACACACACACACACACATATATATATATATATATATATATATATATATATATATATATATATATATATATATATATATATATATATACACACACACACACACATAATTGCCCACGCGCGCGCCGGTGTACCAAAAGTTGAGGCCATTTGGATTTTGGTGGCTTGGATTCATTGCTCTGGAGCTTATGCGGATAACTGATCATCTCCCGAGCCCGCGGTGCAGTAGAACACGTCGCTTTGTGGCCTCCCTTGTCTCCTTGCCATTCTGCCCACTGTTAATCCATGTGGTTAGGCACCTTTGTCCTCCACCCGTATTTCCTCTCTGCTCGCATGTGAGATGGTACTACTTTGACATAAGCAACTGGAAACTAAACACGATCTCGTCTTACCACTTAATGGTCACTGAAAAAGAGAACATGAACACTTAAAAAATGAAGCCATTGATTCTTTCTAATGGAGTAAACCATAACAGCTAGCCATATCATATCCGAAATCACTTCTTCATTTCTAGCACAAGGTAGCGTACTGACCGAGGTAGAGCTTACGGGGGTAAATGTAAAAAAAATGGAGGTGGCCATCGTCATCGTTTTGAAGAGAAGAAATTCGAAGGAGCAAGGTGAAATATCAGGAGAAGCAAGAGTAGTGCCTGTAAAGTTTACTCGACCGCAATTCTGATTCCCAATCAAACCCTCACAAGACGCTGCCGTGGGGCTCCCTGCCTCAGCTAGGCAGCATCCATATGGCGTGGTGACTTTCATTTGGCATACCAAGAAGGTACATCACCACACTCCCAGATATCGAACAAAGCAAGAAAAGAAAATCACAGCAAAGAGAGAGAGAGAGATGGATGGAACTTGAAACAAGAATGCCCTATAGAGTGAGACCACACATCTTTCATCTCCTCCTCTCTCCTTTCCCACTCACTCACTTTTCAGTGTTCAGCTGAAGCAGCAGCAGCAACTAGCTAGCACAGAGAGAGAGAGAGAGGGGAAAAGGAAGCCCAGTAGATCAGCCCCCCCCCCCCCCCCCCCCCCAAAAAAAAGATTTCACCGCAATGTCAAAAGAAAGCGAGGTTTTGGTGCCAATCTCTTGGAGCATCGCGTGGTGAGGGAGATCGATCCATCTATCTACACCTGCCACGGCACAGCCCACACATCTGCGCCGCTGCAGCGGCTACCTGCACTGCAAGCCCATTGCCCAACTAGCACAAAGCTCTCTCCCAGCTTCTGCGTCCACTGCGCTCGTCTCTCTCACTGCCCACTCCTATTATTATTGCACAATCTTATGCATTTCCTAGCTTCCCCCATGTCGTGCTAGAAACACACGCATAGCACCAACGCGAGCACCGGTTGGTCTCGTGCTAGCTCTCTTCTATTCTTTCTAGGGAGGAGTAAGGCAGCACGAAGGAAGTGAAGAGGGTAGGCCGCTCATAGGCGTAGTGACAGAGACAAGAGGCCACGTACTTACGTGGATACGCGCGTCCGGCCGCTCGATCGACATGACACTGGATGCCTTGTGCTCGGCCAGCGACGTCCTCATCTACGACACCTTCAACGCCGCCGCGAGTGCGCCCGCGAGCTTCCTCTTCGGCAATGCCCGCGCTGCGGTCGGCGTCGGGACGACGGGGTCTGCTGTGGCTGCCGCGGCGTCGGTGACGGCACTGCCGGTGGCCGAGGGGGAGGGGGAGGGGGAGAAGGCGGTGCAGGGGAGGAGGAAGCGGCGGCGGCGGGCGAGGAGCTGCAAGAACTACGAAGACGCCGAGAACCAGCGCATGACCCACATTGCCGTCGAGCGCAACCGCCGCCGCCAGATGAACGAGTACCTCGCCGTGCTCCGGTCGCTCATGCCGGAGTCCTACGTCCACCGGGTACGTACAGTGTTAATCACAGCAAACACTCCTGATTCTGCTTTTTTTTTTTTGGTTAAAAGTCTGGAGGTGAAAAGTTTAGGGTTCATTTGGATTGTTGGATAGGGTGGTGCTAAAGCGGCGAAAGAATGTTTGGGGTGAGCAGTAGACAGCCCCGCTGTTACTGTTGGGGCGCCCTGTGACTTTTCTCCTTGTCAAATCCTGTCTAGTTCGTATTCACCAGCTTTTGTTTTGTTCAGTATTAGGCCCTGTTTGGTATAGCTCCACTTCACAAGTGGAATTGTTTTTTTTTACTTCACAAGTGGAACCGAGTGAAACTATTTTTTTCAACTCCTTGGGCGGAGCTACTTTTGTCTCAGCAGGTTTTAAGGAACTCCTTGGGTGGAGCTATTTTGTTTTACCCCGTTTGGCACAAAACAGCTCTAAACAGCTCCAAACAACTCTAATCCGTTAGTGGTGGAGCTGTGTCAAACGGGATCTTACTATTGCTCTTGCTCAGCTGGATCTTGGGGAATTAATGCCGGTCTCTTTCTTTAAATGGAATGAATCCCTCCTCCTCGGCCACTTTGTGCCGTTGATGTGCCTCCTCTCCTCATCATTACTTCACTCATAGTGGTAGCCTGGTAGGAGTAACATTACTCTTTTTCTCTCTCTCTCTTTTGATATTTTCACATGCAACCTTTTCTACGTTGAATACGACCACTTAAGACCACTTTAATTGATGTTACGATGATATTGACTAATTTTGTAACATCCTAGATCCAAACTATCTTAAATATAATCTCTTTTGGATAGACCACAAACATATAGTAACATATTTGCACTTTCGTTCTCGCTTCGCGTAAAACAATTAATCGAATGTTACTACCATTGAAAACCCTAGACTTATATGTTAGTGCTTCTAAAGCCAAACTAGCAAGGCGAGACTAATCTACACCCTCATGTGCACACACATATAAAGTAATTCTACACAGCCGAGGTGTCACATACACCCCCTCAAAGGACCCTATGTCCTCGTCGGCCCAACATACCTATATTAGGGCAAATGATCATGATTTTCTCTCTTAGCACATGTGCGTGCGTTCAATGCCAGCACATGTGCCATGCCGTGTGTCCACTCCGGGCCCACACGCGCCATGCGCCATATGCGCGCGCCCCTGACCCGCACGCGCTCATGTAACCATGAGGGTCGGCTTTGATACCATTTATAATGTTCTAGGGTTCAAACCGGCTTAGGCATAACCCCATTCTAGATAGCAACCCGCTTGTACTTTCGTCCTCGTTTCGCGCAAAACGGTTATATGGAGATTACTACCTTTGGAAGCCCTAGGCTTATATGTTAGTACTTCTCGAGCTAAACTAGTAAGGTGGGACTAATCCACACCCTCATGTGCACACACACATAAGAACCATCATAGGCCTAATTCTACATGACCAAGGTGTCACAGATTTCGACTACGACCACGTCTTCTTCGGATGTTGGTTTCGACCACTTGCTCGTAGACGACTTCGACTTAACATCATCAATGGGACCGGTCCGGTCAATCATAAGCAATCGATCCACCCGATTGTAAATCAGCGATCGAGAAAACAAGTAACTCTTTAGACTGCTCCGATCACACGCGATGTCGTTCGGAGTGGTCCGAACATTCCGACATCAATTGAACCATCAAAAACAACTTAGATGAAGATCAGATAGTCTGAGTATCTTTGCTGATCGGACTGGTCCGGTCAGATTCTTCTTTGCGCTCCTAGTTAATTTTCGTAAGCTATGAATAGAGACAATATAAGAACACAAAACTTTGGTGGTGCTTAAATCGTTGTATCTTTTCTTTGGTTTTCTTCTCTATTTATACATAGCTTTACAAATTTAGACTTGGATACATAAATCAACACTGAAACTAATTCAAATTCAACTCAACTCAGACTCGAAATCGGATTCGGCAGGATTATTTTCAACATTCTAGCTAAGGTGGTACTTAAATTCACAGGGAATGCTAGCTCGATCTGATGCTCTACTTGACTGTTGTGCGCTTTTGATCGATGGGTGTGTAGGGCGACCAGGCGTCCATTGTCGGGGGCGCCATTGATTTCGTGAAGGAGCTCGAGCAGCTACTGCAATCGCTAGAGGCGCAGAAGCGCACGCTGCTGATGCAGCAACAGCACAAGGCCAAGTGTGATGCGATGCCAATGCCGAGCACCGCTAGCACCGTCACGACCGCGGGCGTGGACACCGCGAGCAACTGCAGCAGCGGCAGCAGCACCGGCGCGGGCGAGGAGGCGGTGGCGGCGTGCGACGCGGCGGGGCCCCCGTTCGCGCAGTTCTTCACGTACCCGCAGTACGTGTGGTGCCACCCGCCGCGGGACGGCGGCGCCGGGGCGGAGAACCGCGCCGGGGTGGCGGACATCGAGGTGAACCTGGTGGAGACGCACGCCAGCGTCCGGTTCATGGCACCGCGGCGGCCCGGGCAGCTGCTGAAGATGGTCGCCGGGCTGCAGGCGCTCAGGCTCACCATCCTGCACCTCAACGTCACCGCGCTCGACTCGCTTGCGCTCTACTCCCTCAGTGTCAAGGTACGATCGATCCATGTATGCTGCTGCCCAATACAACCGTGCTTCACTTGTTTTCTGAATACAACGCGACGGCTGGGGTTTAACTTTTCCTTTTGCGCCCCAACCGTCAGAAAAAGCCTCAAGATGTTGCGTTCTGCCTAAATGGAGCATTGGCTAGCTAACATTTCGGCCGTTATATTTTAGTGCGTGTTTTCTCCTACGTTACTGAAAAAAGGCTAGTGCCAGAAAAACACCACTGGTTTGCGAGTAATAAGCCCATATGTCAGCGAGAGCACATAGCTATAGTACTGTAGCAAATTATTTTGTTCTGGTAGTGCAAAAAGCTCTAGTACTGTGCACAGCCCAATGCACTACACCTGCTAGTACTTGATTTGACTGATCAATCAAGTTAGAAAAAAAGAGAGAGAGAAACAGCCTTCTGGTACTAAACCCAAATACATACCGAATTGATTGTCATTTATATGTCCAATTCACACAAGTCCATGCACAGATGTGGTGCCCATACATTTGCGTGTGCACAACTCAGCATACATATTCGTGACAAATCATGATGCCAATCACCAAGGAAACAAAATCATTTCACTTCCCATCTCTTGTAGTCAGACGACAGCAAACAGCTATTGCAACAGTATTGCAGAGGTTGGCATACATCGCGAGAGAAGCCATGCATCGATTCAAACGCATTGCTAGGTAGCTAGTGCTGTATCATATGTGCCATGGCTAGGATCGACTAGACTTGGCTGATTGGCTCCAAATCCATAGACCTTACCGTCACATCACAAGCAAATTTTACAGGGAGCTGGTCAGCCAAGCGCCCAAGCCATGGCGATTTGCTTTTGACCAGAGATTCCAGGGAGGAAAGGCTTTTGCTCTCTTTGGTGCTCCCAGTGCTCTGCTCAGCTGTAGTAGCTCTGGACTTGACGTGCCTCCACAGGCTGCTGCTGCACTATAGCAAGCCATGACACTTCACACTCAAAAGCAGGAAGAGAATTGTATAGAATTCTTTCTTTGCTAAATAGGTTAAACGAAAGTCGAAAGATCGAGATCGATGGACACTGCCATGGAGAATCTTTCTGCTGAGCTGGGCCGTAGATTGACAAGGCGAAATCAGCAGAGAAAAAGGGTGCAGAGTTTGTGTGCGCTGCCGCTGCTGCCTTTTCTTTGTGCTGCTGTAGCAGTGTCTGTGCTCTGTGTGTGACCGAACTGGCCCCAATGGAGAATCTATCTTTACAAGATCGCTTTTTTTTTAAAAAAAAAGTGCTGCTTTTTCTTAGGCTTCGTGTAGTCAGCGACTAGGCGATGATCCCCTCCCGGCCTCTCTGATGATGTAGATGTAGTGGCGTACTTCATGCATTCACCTCTTCCTTTCTGGAATCGCCTCTTTGCCTTGCTTGCATTGGCCGGAAAACTTGCGCGGATATTTGGATTTTGGAGTCGATGCAAATGCAATGCGAAGTAGTATTCAAGCTTCTTCTTTTCTGTGTGCGTTGCAGGTGGAGGAAGGGTGCGGCCTGACGACGGTGGACGACATCGCGGACGCCGTGCACCACATGCTATGCATCATCGACGCCGAGGCGGCGTCGCAGCGGCTGCTATGGCACTAGTTAGCCGCACCGGTGGTTTTCCGGGGCGATGCAGCGCAGGCGAGGCGAGCTATGGCGCCGCGGCGTGCGTTTGGCGCCGAGCTCGTCGTGTAACATTTTGTAAAGCGTAGTGGACCTCTGTAGGCTGTAGCAGAGTTAAAAAGTAATCTGTGATCGATGGCGTGCGTAGAGCAAAAGGCCCGTGTAACTGCAATAACATGCATGTAGTGGTGTTGTCCTTGATCTCGCCGTTTTCGCCATCGACCCATCGTTCAGGGGTTCGTTGAGTTTTTTTGTTTGTGTTTTGTGTGTGTGTGTGTTTTCTTGCTTTCATGAGCTTCTCGTGGAATCGGCAGACGGTGGTGCCACTGCCGACGAGGATGGTTCCTGCTTCCTGCTTTCGATCGCTGACTACTTTGAGTTGGTCCGGACGAGGATCTTGACGATCATCTACCTACGAGCAAGTTAAATTCACCATTTAGGGTTTTGGTTCGATCTTGATGCAGTTCTCTTTCAAACTGAGAAAGTCTCAATTTTGGCCATATTTTCATAATCATTTATTGGAATAAGTTCACAATTCCCTAGAGAAGATTTCTGCAAAATTTCATATTATTTGGATCTATGGATCAAAAGTTCTCTCAGTTTTGGTTTTTAAAATCGGGCTGAAAATACTATTCATTTATCTGATTTTATTGTAGTGATGATCAGATTGCCTAGGACTGGTCAGACCGCCATTTATATATCGGTTAGACCACTGTAAAGTTTTCAAGGTTTTGTGTTTATGAACTGTTTGTCTTGAGTTTTTTTTGATGAAAACTCTATTTTCTGCAACTCTGTAGTTGTGTGAGAATAGAATATGGGAAAATTCGAGTTGGCATCATTCACCCATCTGTTGTCATCCGGTCCAACACAAAACCAAACAAAATTCAAATTCTTTACCTAATTTTCTGTGTTGGCGTCCCAATGGAATCTGCTATGTGCTGTTAAATCATGAGCAATGAACTCTGTAAATTTTTATTTAGACACAACGTTGCTGTCTTTCTTCTCTTTAAGGTACCGCAAGATCGAGAGAAATGAGCTTGGAAGATCAAAACCTTTTCACTTTGTCGATGTCGGAAGCATCGCGGTAAATTGACCTGAATAAGGAACTTTCCTGAATGATATATGATTGTTTTTGATAGGTAATATAGCAGCCTTCTCCTAATTGACGCTGGTGTATTTTTGTTACAAATGTGGGTAATATTTTAATTCTAAATTTTATTAGGATACAAATACAATAAACTAGTAATGCAAAATTTATTACTAACAGCAGACTACTCATCATACTTCAGAATATATTCAAAAAAATATAGTTACAAAGTCGTACATACGCGCGAACGACTTACTTGTTAGCATGAAAAAGAACAGGAAGCCGCGCAAGCTTGACGCAATGCAGAACGTAGATGACGCAATGCAGGAGCGGTCGCGCAAATACGCTGCCCAGAAACCTTATTGCCGCCCCGTGCAGGTACTCTCTGCGGTAATGGTTCGGAGATAGCCGCTCTCCCTCCTTCTAGGTGCACGCTAAGAAGAAAGGTTGACGAAGTCCAGACGGCGCAGTATAACAGCACAAGTTGGCAGAAGTAAGAGATGCTGGCAATGAGAGATTCTTACCTCTACACCTTGGACGTCTCCAGGTATATAAAGATATGCAAATTACTCTCTAGTAACTGCCCCATTGAACTGAAATAATTCACTGGTAACTGCTCACTGCTCAATAATTCACTGGTAACTGATAATATTTAACCAGTAATTTACCAACTGATAATTGCCTGTCATCAAAACCCAATTAAGCCTCAAATTCAAAAGTTTGAATCTCATTCAAATAGAGAGAGTGAGGTGCAGGGTTCAGCAAAAATAAAGATGGACTTGGTCTGCCAAGTAGCGCGCCACGTCACGGCACAGTCACAAGTCACGCGATTTTCACGCGAAAATACGCGAATACGCACGCGTGCGTGCGCACGTGTGTGACTAGACATAATCCTCCTCATACCATCTCTATCCATATTCAAGGAGTGGTGAGGACTCCACCTTATAAATAGGTCTTCCTCACCTTTCCTTAGCAATATAGTACTAAACTATGTATGCTTTGGAATTAAGAAAATGGGCCATAAATAAATGAGCCAATTTCTAACAATTTTTCCCTCAGGTGCTTTGAGTTTCTAAGGTCATGGCCTCATGGGGCTGAGACATCTATTTGTTGGTCACTGCTTTGTTTGTGGGTTCCTTCATGCGCTTTGCTGCTTGATGCTTCCAGTGATGGGTTGCTAAGAATCAACCTGAACCAGAAGAGATTAAACCACGAAGCTCAGACTGCCGCAAAATCTGTACTTTGCAGTATGTAGAATAGGGGCGCATTGTACTGAATCAGTGTACGTACTGAATCAATGTACGATCCCATTGTATGTTGGCTAGTCTTTGTTTTGTCGATAGCTTGTTGCTTGCTCAGAAATGGAATGAAATAGGATAGCTCTGTTTTGGTTGTGGTTCCAACCTGCTTATTTTGTTACTGTCTAGTAGAGTATCAGGCTATTGTTGCACATGATTGAAATGGAATGAAATAGGCTATTGTTGAATGAATGTATGAGATCATTGAAAACTAACAGCTGTGTGCTTCAAATGAACAGTGTCAGGTCCAAATGAATATTATCAGGCTCTAGTGCATGTCTCTATATGTGAACAGTATCAGGCCCAAATGGAATTATTTCAAAATGCAATTCCTTGCTTTCTCCTATCCCTTGCCTAGTATAGGATTCCAGATTCCTTGCTCCTCCTGGGTATCCTGCTTGCTGCACGTAGTCCCTTCACTGCCACTGAACTACCTCTCATTGAGCTCATCACAATATCAGGTAGTACAACAACAGGCATGGAGCATGGATAATGTGCTG
Organism: Dendrocalamus latiflorus; assembly: GCA_017311315.1. NCBI lineage: Eukaryota > Viridiplantae > Streptophyta > Magnoliopsida > Poales > Poaceae > Dendrocalamus > Dendrocalamus latiflorus. The sequence goes on from CM029628.1 coordinate 43,582,610, forward strand.
ATATTATTCCTGGTTTCCTGATACTTTTCCTGGTATTTTTGGGACCATTTACATTCAAGAACATTTGACAGAATGAAATGCTCATGCACAATCTGAAACAATGGTACATGAGACAGTCTGAAATAACAAGACACATGAGACAGTCTGAATTCATTGTTACTGAGTTGTTGTTTGCTATGGAAAATTGCCAAGCATTACTTTTCAAGGTTAGTGATGCTAACAGGGAGTGATTAAATTTTTCATCAAGGGTAAAGGGTAAAAATCTTTGCTTTCAAGAAAAGAATTAGTACTAATAACGACAAGGCATGCAATCAACACAAACGCACAAATGAAGTCTCTAGATAGCAATTTACTAGTCTTTTTCAGAGTTTAAGAGTAATTTAGTTACTCCTAATTAAATCAGTTCAGTGTATATTGTGCTATCACTGTACTGGAGGCACCGGTTTTTGTCAAGTGGCACCATTTTCACCGCTGTCATATATTGCTGCCTCCAACAGTCACTGACGAAGCCACCATGCATGTTCTTTATGATATTCTTGCCGTCCTCGTGATTAAGCTCGTGCGCACTGTATATACGCTATGCACGAGCGGCTGGCAGGGGAGCGACAGACCATGACAATTAATCAGTGCGGCGCGCACGAGTACAAGGCTACCAGCAAGCAGCAAGCCAGCCTCATGGATTGGGAGCTGTTGTATATAGCGGCCAAGCATGCATGAATCCAGTGGCGGAGGGAGACTTTTTCTGTGGAGTCAATTGACCCCACATGTTTTTGTAAAATACATCTACTTCTATTGATAATTTCATAGAAATTTACATAATTTTAATGATTCTAATGGAATTGATTCCATAAGGTTTTAATTCTAGCTACGCCACTGCTTGAATCGTGGTGGTGATGCCCTAACCGGTTCCAACCCAATTCAAAACCGCAAATTGAAGCTTCAAGGAGACGATTCCACGAGCAATTCACCGTAATCAAGGGAACTGCCTGATACTACGTACGCATAAGATGCGATCTGGTTTTGTAAAATGTAGATGTGTATTTTGAAAGTACAATGATCTGGACAACACACACGTAACGACCCTCCGTGTATTTTACTCTCAAAATAAATTTGGAAGCGCCTCTCTTTAGAAAAAAAAACAGAGAAAGCATGATCTCGCCTATCGTCGTACGCCGCTGCGTTGTCTTCAAAGTCGCCTCCTAAAACAGCATCTTAATATGTTTAGGCTACAGGTTTGCACATAGCAGTGGCGTAATAGTGCTATTGCCGACTAGTACTGTTTCATCACAGGGCAACATCCCGGCACCGACCAAAATCCAGCTTTCGTCCAAAGTCTAAAGCACCAGGAACAGGATGCCTATGCTATGCTTTCTTTGGTGTTCCGTATTACACAAGCGTCCATCAAGCATGATGCACATTAGTGGAGGTGCGGAAGGAGATGGATGTACGTATTATTCCCACGAACCAACCTCAATTATGGAAATCACTTATACAAGTGCGATGACGACGTCTACCGAGAGGTAGTTCGTGCCCAATTGAGTTGAGGAATGGCGATGCACAAAAACGGAGAATGGGTGTGCTGCCAACCAGATGCCGTCGAACTACGTTGAGAATATATATGGCTTAAATGTGCTGAACAATTGACAATTGACAAGAGTCAGATGTGATAGTTGGACTCAAGCAGGGCACGTAGAAGACAATGGAAGTTAAAGGGAAGGTAATAGGAACGGGGTCCCGATCTTCCAACAGGTTCTGGATATGTTCGATTTGGTGGAGGCGCGACACAAATCGATTCGGCTTCCGAACGACACGTTCCGAACCCCGCAATCGCAGCACCACATCTCCTCAGGTTATCAACCGTGCGCGGCCCAGTTGACCTCGCCAAGAAGGCTAATCCTCGCCTGCGAATCGAAGAACACAAGCAAGAACAAGGAAGAACACAACTGAATTACGGATGTATTGATGTAGCACTCGAAGTTGGGGTCTCACAAACCGATGAACGGCGAAACTGTTCAAAGACAGAATTAATCTAAGCAAAACCCAAACCCTAATGGTGAGGGTGGCGGCTGGATATAAAGGAGTGAGGGGCGTGCAAACCCCTGGACGCGCCCTAATGGGCTCCAACACGATACAAAGCCGAACGGCCCAAAATACGGTGACGCAGCACCCTGACAGATTCTGAACGTCCACTTGTTTCAACGATTCCCGTTGACTCAGAAAGAATTTTGACATGGGACCAGATCCATTGGAAAGTTTGTCTTCTTAGCTTTTCATACATATGTAGAACGTCCAAAACGGAGTCCAGATGCGATCTAGGCGTCCATTTTAGTGCGGCCTGGTCCTGGACTCCGAATTGGATTCGAAGTCGGCTTGAGTTGGGTCTCCAACATGATTCGACCGCCCTTGCTGGACTTGTGCGTTTCGTAGTCCTTCTCCAAGTACTTCCAGGTCCTCTCCATGGTTCCTAATCATAATTAAATCATTATGTAGCAATCGATTCTCAAATGAACAAAAACAAGTACTTAGGAACGAGCTCACCTGTAAATTCAATTGTCGGGCGCGAGCTCTAGTGATTGGTCCTTGAATGTCAAGTGGAGGAGTGTTGTGTGTATCCGGAGAAGTGATGTCCTCATCAGAAGGTTTGAACAACAGTTCATCGAATGATGCAGTTGATGCAAGTGAGACATGGTCAGGGGAATCGACACGGAGAGACTTGCTAATACGTGAGCCATTGGTGAACCTATATGTTACAAGTATATGGACTGCTTGCAAAGGAGGAGATGACCATGAACTAGGCTCGAGGAAGAAGTGAGGTCCACAGTCATAGCAATGATGTTTTGGTGAGGAAGCCAAAATATTGAAAACAACGATGATACCAAAACCGTGGCGCTTGGAGGACATTTGGAGATCAGTTTATGTCAAGGAGACGCTGAGGAGGCTAAGTGGATGGGAAGCTTGCTCCTTAATAGGTTTGGGTTTATGCGTTTTGAGAAGCATACATAAGTCATGTGTGAGTATAAAACCCAGTGTGTGGGGGTTAACGTGTTTCTCCGGTTGTGCTAATACATAGTATCCATTAGGGTTAGATATGAGCCGGTTGCTTTATCTATATAAGGGAAGGGTTGGAGGTATGTGACTAACCAATCAACCCATCATTCTTCAGAATTTGATAGAGAGGCTTCCTTGGAGGGGAAGTTTTGAGGTGAGTACTCTTGGGGGAGAGAGCTTTGTCCTCTATGGTGGAGTGGCTGTAAAATCTATATTTACAAGTTGTAATAGATTAATCTTGTTCGTCCTATATGGTATATACTTGCTCTTGTTGATTTTGCACAGGTTTTAGTTGGTGTTTTGTCCTCTTTCTTTCCCTCTTGATCTTGCTAGGTTTCAAGAATGTGTAACTGATGTAAATACTTCATGAAGATATGTTCTATCCATGTACAGACCAATTGTAGCAAGATCTTAATAGGTCGCATGATTTGGTTCGATTTGGTGCCATTCTTTTGAAATCTTATTCTTAGTATTTTTGTCTCGAATATTTGGGTACTTTTACTTGTTGTGACATGTGAAAACTCATCTAGAGTTATCTTGGCCATACTTAAGCCATGAACAAGTCATATATCAAGTTCCTGAGTTTTGGTTGGTTTTGGTGCAATTTTGCTTGTTTTGATGAAATGTTAGAATTTTAGTCAAGATCATCTTGATCCTTAGATGGATTAGTCATAAGATTCTCAGCAAGGTGTGTGCAAAATTTTAAATTATTTGGAGATGTATTTTAGAGATCGCACTATTTTTATTTTTGCTTGAGCTAATTTCTAGTTCTGAGATGAGAGGTGTGATCAGACCTTCTCTAGGCCTACAATCCAATCAGAGTTCGTCTGACCAGTCGTCACCAACGGTCAGACCACTCGGCCGATCCAACCGCTTCCGCATAGTGGTTAGACTGCTCTACCAGTCCAACCGCTTCCTCATAGCGGTTAGACCGGCCCTGAGCCGTTGAACTATGTTTGTTTCCTTTTTTAGTTATTTTTTGTAGGCAAATTTGATCTTCTTACCTTCTAATAGCTAGTGGAGTGAAATTTTTTGAAATATCAGTTAAAGAGATCGAATTTAAAGATATCATTCACCATCTCTGATTACCATATCAAGTTCAACAAACACCATAGGCTTCATGTGGTGAAAACCAATGACTAGATCAAAGCTACAGCGTTTGCAAGCTCCCAGTGTGTTTGCAAGCTCCCAGTGTATTTGCGAGCCCAAAACACTGAGCACTCAAGTATTGACTTGTGTGAGTTCTAGCTTTCATAGATCAATAACTTGCCACCATCACATCAACCTAACCCCAACCACAGATTTGGAGTATCAAAAACGCATGTTGTCATAAAAACTTCAACAGAACTACTTTGTCTGTACGCAGATAGGAACAAAAGCAGACATTAGTCGCATAAAAGGAACATTTCTTTCAAAGTAGAGGGGGAATTCAGATTCTGATTGGTCTCAAACTGAGATCTGACTAAGAACCATGCAGTAATTCACGAGTCGCAAAGAAGAAGCAGCATGCGGTATAATTCATATACTAGGGTTAAAGCAGTGTCGAATTGCAACTTTGTTAGGACTAAGCTAATTCATGGACCACATCAAGATTTCAGTGACAAAACAGACTGGAAACCTATGTAATACCCCCCATCCTCTGAGCCCGAATGCTACCATCATTGCATGCTTTTATTATTTTCATCAACTGCTAGTAATTTTAAGCCAACACTATTTTAGTTATGTTGCAGTGATCAGATACATCATAACATTTTTAATGATTACTCTAGCATACCAGTAGAGTCTAAAATATACTAACAAAAGGTGGTATATGAAGTGCTGCTGGTACGTAAAATTATTCATGTGCTATTCCCACCCGTGCATGGCGTCCTCAAGATAACTTAAAAAAACAAACAAAGTAAGGGTGAGTCCGAAGACTCAGCAAGCACATAATAGACCAATAAACACTACCATAAGCACAGTCACCAACATCTCCATATCACAATGATTCTCCACAAGTCTCAATATCTCATCTCAATCACTCTTTATGCAATGAAATGCACATGATCATTCTCCTCTATAGCTTTTATCGGTAAAGCAAAAAGCACACCCATCGATGCCACCATTTACCTCCATCCCGTATAAGTGTCTACCAAAATAGGACATTCCCTTATCCCGTGGAGGTGCCTAGCGAAGTAGGACTAGTCAATAGCTTTACTCATAGCTATTGACTTCCTCACCGTCCTGGCTCACAATGCATATGTCATATCATGAATGCATTTCTCTTTTATTTCACCATGTATCACATTGATCATCATGAACCAAGTAGCATCAAATAATGTACGAATCACATATTCTACAACAACCGCCTACTGCTATACCATGTACTTGCCTGATTATTCTCGGGGACGATGCGTGGACGGCTCCGAACTAGGACCTCCACCTGTGCAAGCATTACCCGACTTAGGATACTACAATGATACCCATACTTTTATAAACGTCCTCAACTCTACGCGCAAAGTCCAAACTAGCATAAAGACGCGTAAGGATGAGGATTTGACGCGCATGTCACAAAACCACCCCATTTTCCCCCATTTTCTCCTCTTTTCTTTTCTTCTCTCTATTCCTTTTTTCCTTACCCGATCAAACACTTCTCTCTCTCTCTCTCTCTCTCTCTCTCTCTCTTCATTTGGCCGAATGGCCTCGCCTTCTCCCTACTCCTCACTCCCCTCACTCTCACTCTCTCTCTCTCTCTTGGCTCCTCAAACCTGGCCGGCCAAGTTCAGTCCCCGCCGCCAGTCGCCTCCCCTCCGTGCCGCTCCTCCTCAGCCCTCTCCTCCTCACTCTTCTCCCCTAGATTTGGCTGGCCAGGGCCAGATTTGCCACCGCCGTTTTTAGGTGCTCAGGTTGCGCTGCCCATAGGCTTGTCATCGGTAGCCCCTCCATCGTCGGATCTACCGGCACTGCCACCCTTCCCTAAGCATCGCCCCTGGGCCCGGCTGCCGGCTATGGAGCGTCGCCTCCCCATACTTCCCCTCGATCTTGGCCTCCTCTGGACTCCTGCCTGTCAGCCTGCTCTATCGGACGCCGTCATCGATCGCCAGTGCCTAGCGCCGACTACCCCAGGTCCCAGCCCTCCAACACCACCTCCTGGCTCCTCCCGCTGCTCGATGCCACTACCTGGCTCCGGCACCACTCCCCTACAGGTCTAAGCTCACTGGCTATGGCTTGCAACTGGCCGGCCACCCCTCCTACTACCAAGACAATTCACCCTCTCCATTCCCTTTTCTACGTGCATTTCTTTTTAACATCTACTTTTGTGTGCTTTTATTCTTATGTGTGCCCGATTTTGGGGAAAGCTTAAAGCTGCCACCACGACGGTACATGATTGAGAGGCATACGTCGAAGGCACAACCTCTCCCTCATGGGCGCATGGTGGCCTCTACAGCATGCTGCCGATGCAACGGCTCTGCTGGCCTGGTGCCTATGTGCTATGCCATGGGGTTGTGGAGGGAAAGTGGGCATACTCAATGGTCGGCTTGGCATGGGTTCGGCAGTTGTCGACATCCCCTATTATCGTCGGCGCCGTCCACACACCCTAGCCTTCCGAGCTCCTTGGGGTCTCCTTTCTTCTTAGCCTTCTCCTCCTTGCCCTCTTTCTTATGATGTGGATGGCTTCTGTGGGCGTTTTGGTGTATGTGCTTGCATTCGGTTTCACGTTTGCATTAGCTAGTTTTTGCTCTCGGTGGAGAGGTGAAATGGGACAGTGGCTGACTTATTGTTTCTTCCCTTTGATCTCTCTCTCTCACACATAGGAGAACGAGCAGTAGAGGGCAGCAGAGGAAAGTGTGGCTGGTAAAAGTCTTTTATAATGAGTGGATCGCTACTGTAAAGTAGAAACAGTGGGCTAGCTTGGGAGATTTCTGTGAGCTATAAGGTAGAGGTGGTATCCATGCATGCCTTGGCAAGCATGCAGCTTGTCACATCCCCTTTGACCCTGAATCGCTGGTAGATGCAACGAGGAGGCAGGTGAGGTGTCCTTATGGGTCTTCTGGCCATTTCTTCTCTGTGAAGCTAAGAATCTAGATAAAAACGTTAAGGCTGATTTATAATTATCTAACCTTATTTGTAAATCTGTAATAGTTGGTGAGCTGAGATGTAAGTTGCATTTACTACCGGTATTACAGCCTACTTATCTCGGCCTGCTTATGCAAAGTTCACGCGCCACATGTCCATCACTACAATGATGATGTTCCAAACAGTGTTCCTGAATTTTAGCCCAAAAAAAGGGCCCTGTATGCAAGACAACAATTCTAGTCCCCATCTTTAGACCAAACTCCTACTCTTTCGCGCTTTGTGCTCTGCAACTAATTGCACAGGCATACACACCAAAGAAAACGCAACAAAAAACGGTCAAGGTGGAGAAAACTTTAGCCTGTTACTGCACTCACACAGTAAAACATGTCCACTAAAAGAATGAAACGTGGGGAGCAGTCTACGTAATAAGATGGAAGAGCAAAAAAGGGATCCAAGGCCTGCTCAACTGTCATCAGAAGAGACCTTACCAAGCATCGCAGAGGAGCGATTTGGCCGCCGCATCACATGAAGTGAGGGAAATCAACATTATCACAAGACGACATCTCCAAATTCTGATGATGGTCATTGCTTTCCCATTCGCAGTCCATCATGCAAACAAACAGGAAGGTAGCCTGTCCATCATCCTAGGTAAGAACATCAGAACTGACCAGCCTCACATTGGATGATCTGAATCCTTTCCCCTGCCACTCTTACTGCTGCTGCACGACCTCCCACCGGGCGGCAATCTCTTCATCGGCACAGAGTCCACGGCGTCCTGCAATGCACGCCGGCTGCGGCCCCACTGCTTGCTGTTCTCACCGTGACACCGTCTTGACGTGCCAGCGCCACCTGCAAGGAGGCCACTCTCCCTGGCCGCCATCAGCTCATCCTCCATGGTGGCCTGCAGCACGTCGGCAATGGACATGCGTCCGTCACGGTGCAGGTTCGATGACGAAGACCCCATCTTCGGCGGCAAGCCTTCTTCTCTGATCTCAGCTATGCCATTGGCCTCCTCCATCCCCTCTGGGCCATCCTTTGCCTCCTGATCATCACCATCAGCGCTGCTCGCCGCATCCTGCTGCTCTTCACACATGTTTTCCAAGCCATCCATCACCACAACCACCTCATGGGTGTCTCTCCCACTCTCGCCTGGAGCACAGCCCTCCGGCTCCGGCGACACCACCCCGATGGTGACGAACGTGATGTTGGCGCGGCAGAGGGGGCAATTGGAGTGCGACTTCAGCCACGTGTCGATGCATTGCTGGTGGAAGGCATGGTTGCATTTGGGTAGCAGCCGGAGGCTCTCCCCGTCCCGGAACTCACCAAGGCAGACCGAACAGTCCGCGGTGTGGACGAACCCATCGCCACGCTTGTACTTGCACACTGCGATCTTGTTGATCAAGGTCTCATCTAGCCCGCTCGACAGCGAAACATTCCATGATTCTTGACTCCTGGACTGCCCGTGGCCGCTGCCGCTGCCGCCACCGCCGCCGCCGTGGGCACCACCACCTGAGTTCGAGCCAAAGACTCTCCCCCGGAGGGAGCTGAAGGTGCCGCAGTACTTGGAGATGAAGGTGTAGTAGGTGACAAGGAGGAATGCGCTGGCTAGTACACCGATGATTGCAATGACAAGGGGGGAGAGGACAGGGCCGGAGGGGTCATCGGGGCTGGGGCCGGAGATGTCGAAGGGCGGCGGCGGAGGGAAGATGAAGTAGCACCACTGGGGGCAGTACATGCTGCACAGACCCTGCGAGCAATCTCTGTCTGGCTCGTAGGGGACCCAATTTGGCTGTGTTCCGGTAATTGCAGGAGGTGAAGAGGCCGCCATTGCCTCCTGGCACGAAATTTTGGCAGCTGCAACAGCAGAAGGAGAAAGATGGAAGAAACAAACGGGGACAGAAGTAAACTACCTCACTCGGTCCGAGACTGGGTGTTCAAGTACTAGCAGAAGATCTCTGTAAGTTTCTGGGCCAAATCATTGTGATGAGATGAGAGAGGACAGATGATGAGTGTGTATGTGTTCAATCCATGGTACTTTGTTGGGAATTGTGAGAGGATGGAGGGGAGAGACCAGATGATGCCACTGGTTGTGTATCTTTTGGGGGAAGAGAGAGAGAGAGATTGCTTGCAAAGCAAAGTATTTTGGGACGGAGGGGAAGGAGATGGGAGAGAGGGGTGGTGGTGGTGGTGGTTGGGACCTTGTTTGCTTTTGTTTTTGGTGCCGCAGCTCTTCTTTCTTTTCTTTGTCCTTTGCCCTGCTGCCGTTCCTTTCCTCTTTAACTTCCCTGTTTCCTTTGCCACACACACATATCAGAAGAGGAAGATGACATGTCCGGTTGATATGATCGTCATAGATGAATAGGAAACTTGAACAGAATAGTTCACGAGGAAGCGGCATTGCTGCATGCATCACTGTAGCCTACCAATACTAGCTTCTACTGATACAGGATGGAAATCAGATCTCTTAGATTCTCCCAGCGTGACAAGGTCCTGTGTATTCTCATTTTTACCTAGCGTGGCAAGGTGAAAATGATTTCATTAATTTGGTGTCTGAAAGCTAAAGTTTGCTCTAGTTCCAAGGCTATCTGATTTCTAATTTACAGATCCCGTAGGCTTTTGTCAAAGAGATTTAAGGGAACATTTGAAAGCTTTGCTGACTGTCAAAGAAGGACTTCCATTAAAGCTAATCTGCTAAAACTTCATTATCCTCTACTGCTATCAATGACGGTTGGTGCCATCTAAGTAGAACCGAAGTCTATCCCTCAACAATCGGATTTTTCTCTCTTCAAGCAATTGAAGACAATGATTACTAGCACTATTTGACAGCTTTCTTCGCACTTATCCCTTTCCGACACTAATCTTGTGGTTGTGTCGACTTAGCCTTTAATGGCTTGATTGGTAGAAAGAGACTGGATGCTTCTATTTCTTCAAGTCAAAGGACAGTGTTAACCAAATTCAGATGGAAATTTGGATTGACAAACAGAATACATGCACACAATACAACTACAGTTTAGCCTCACCCTGTACGCAAATTAAGCCTAAATGCATGCGTGAATCACGAGACAGTAAATATCTTCTAGACAAGAAAAGAGTAACAACAGACAAGGCTTTACAGAAGCAAATTGGTCAAAGAAAGATGGGTATGCAGAAACAGCTTAGAATTTAAAGGAATTTTTATTTGACAGTCCAAACTGTGAAGCACAGTTCAACTCAATAGGTTTATTTCTTCTCTTTCAGTGATCAACACATCATTGTCACACAACAGGGACATCAGTACATGACAGAAGAGGGAAAAGATGTGATAAAATTTGGGACATATGTAGACAAAGGAATTTGTAATGTTTCATTCAGTTGAAAGCTAAACACCGCCATACTAAGGTTTATTTTCCTGGCTAACAGGAGGTATCAAATCAAGTTCATCTTCTTCCCTTACATATGGGATAACATTGGCAACTGATTTCAAGGAACATTAAATGATCTTAGAGGAATGTAAACATCATTCCATGATTTTTTTTTATTCATGATTCAAAGGATTGAAAAAGGCTGAAGCGTTTCGTCATTCACTTGAAGGGCACATAAAGGACTGTGCATCTCTTAGAAAGAAAAAGAGTTTACCTGATGCACAGAAGTCTGTTAGGAACAATTTATCTGGAGCAATCTGCTCATATATAACAAACTAGCTGGATTTCCCGCGCAATTGCACGACTAAATACCACAATACATATGTTTATATCGAAAAATAGAGTTGTACTTGTTATACAATTCTTATGCTTATGATGGAATATAAATGTATTTCCTAATACAACTGTAACAGCTATCATGTCTATATCTGATTAATCTGGACCCACCACAATAGACGGTGAAGATCTCTCTCTTTTTCCTCTGATTAACGTGGTAATTTCTAAACCTCTAAGAGTGAACGTGGTGGCTTCTTGTTCTATTATTTTAATAATATACTCCCTCCAATTCAAAAAAAAAGTCATTTTAGAATGCGTGCAGTCAAATTTTGAAAACTTTAGCTATCGATATCTTTTTAAATATTTATACTAGAAACATGAAAAATCATATATGTAGATTCGTCTCGAAAAGTACTTTCATAATATTATAATTTTGTTAGATTTTACAAATATATTATAATAATAATTAGTGGTCAAAGTTGTATTTTGAGAACTATGTCGATTTCCAAAACGACTTTGTTTTTGTGAACTGGAGGGAGTAATAGATAGAAGATGAGCACAATACGAGGCTAACAACTAAGTCCGGAAAACGGATTAAATTAAATAGTTATAAAACAAACGAGCTGAAACAAATAAAATCACTAATGGGCATATATACCACTTCTGAAAGGAACTGAAAAGGAAATTTAAATAAGGCACAATATATGAGCCTTTTTTAAAAGAAGTAAATGAACATTATATTCTATGGTGCCAATAAGCTAATGGGGCTATCAATTTTTTCCCAAAAACACAACAGGGCTATCAATGTTATACTGTGGTAAAAACAAGTGTTCTTTGCACAATAACTCAATATATCATCTACTCACTCTTGCTTCCATATTTATTTACCCAAATTCTGGATATTATTCCTAATGATCAGAATTACAACTGTATTAAGCCCATAAGCTTCCATACCGACCGACTTAACTGGATAGTGCCTACTAGACACAGGCAGCACAACGCTCGAAAGAATTAAATCAGGATAATCAACTCAGCTGCTTTTTCAAGCTCCATCATCTATCCTTATATCCTCTCATGAAGCACATTTACTCCATATTACATATGCTATACTTTAAAGGACACGACTAGGGAGCACCTGTACGCGCGCTCGTCTTAAAGCGCACCCAACCATCAGTTTCCTTTTTTGTATAAAGCGCGCCAACATCACGAGGTGAAACCCCCTGATATGGAGCAAGCATGCCTTGTGCGCATGCCTTCTCTATTCCCTTCTAGCGATGCAGAAAAAGTCAAAGGCTCCCTTTAAACAAAGTAGTCTCCTTCACAAAAGAAAAGAAAAGAAATTGCACACGCTTCCACAATTTATCTATCCCCAGATCAACAAAAGGCAATAGGAAACAAAAAAAGATAAAAAAAATTAACAAAGTTTGTCCTGCAATACATCTAGGTTCTTACCCCAAATACTAGCCACTTCTTATTGTACCTATTCTTCCACGAAAATAGGCCCATCATATTCATGTAAAATTTAGCATCGCTACACTATTATCATCTAAATTTTTATTAAGTTACCACACTAATTTCAAAATTAACCATCATTTTGTGTTTGTGTAAAAAAGATCAAAATTTACTATTGCACCCTACATTATCATTTGCACTTTTAACAAAATTACCACCCTAGTCTCTGAATTTTTCTTCATTTCTTATTTATGTAAAACTGTTCCAAATTTATCATCAGCTACCCCCTAAGTTACCGTATACACTTTTAACAAATTACCACCCTAATCTCCAAATTTATCATCGTTTCTTGTTTGTGTAAAAATGTCAAAATTTACAATAAGCTACACCCTAAGTTACAGTCTGCACTTTTAACAAATTACCACTCTAATTTAATAATTTACCATTATATTTCTGTGTGAAGAAATTTCAAAATTTACCATCAACAACACCCTAAGTTATCATCAATGCTTTTAACAAATTACCACCAAGAATTTATCATTATTTTGTGTTTGTGTATAAAAGTTCAAAATTTTCTCATCAGCTGTACTTTTTAAAAATTACCAACAGTTATACCTTAAGTTATATCATTTGTGAATCGAGCTATCATCTACTTTTTTTAACAAATTACCATTCAAAATTATATGTTACCATGATACCATCTATAGTTTGAATAAATTATCACCCTAAGGTCTAATTTATCATCAGTTTGTGAATATATAAAAAGTTCAATACTTATCATCAAGTAGACCCTAAGTTACCATCTATATTTTAATAAATTACCACCATAATCCGTCCGAGCCAAGGTACTCCAGCCACTCTGCGTTGCCTATTTTCTTGCAGTCAATAAGGTGGAGAGCAAATAGACCCTTGCAACCAGCTGCCACCGACAGAAGCCCACTTGAAGTTATTGCTAGTACTAAGTTCAGCTTGAGAGACATCAAATTCTTGCAACAAGCTAGCCGACCAAGACCTGAGTCATCAATGTATAAGCAGAAGATTAAGGTGAGATCAGTCAATGAGGCGAAGCGAGATGAAATCAAAAGAAAGCCTTGGTTGTCCAACTGATTCCTGTGGCTGGTACCCAACCAGAGTAATCAATTTCCACTTTCCACAAATTGGGAGCACAGTGATGCCAAGGCTTCTGTCACAGGGCCAAGGCCTCAACCAATGTGGATAGCACCCATTTGCTCAGGTATCCAGAGAACTGGACTGAAATTATGAGATAAAAACTTCTGAAACATATTAAGATAATTGGATTACAGTAGCGAGACTCATCAAGAAGCATGTATATACTGAAGAACTTTTGAACCTTTTTCTGTATCTGTTGAAAATTCCTTTGTTCATATTACAGAAAACACTAATGAATATAGCAACCTCTTCATTTATCTCTAAATCACTGAGCATAAAAAGAATAACCTATAAGCAACATCAAACTAAACCAATACCATCCCTAGATGTTTGAAACGTTGGAACAATGAAAGAAAGAAGGGATCTACAGACAAACGAATTAAAATTCATACAAGCCTACAAAAAGATAGCACTCATCTGCTGAACTGACATATATATTTGTAAGCAGTCAACTAATCACATGAAAAACCACAGTATGTCTCCTCGCAGAAGAAAAGAAAAGACATTGAAAAATCACAGCATGTAATGAGTGGCGCCTAGTGACTCCGGGGAAAGTTCCATGGACAAAATCGTAACTATCTGCTCGACCATACTCAGATACTCCTGGACATGAACTAAACTAAGTACAAGAATCTACTTGCTAGTTTCCTCCTCCGTCATCTCAATCGTGAACACGAAGCAAAAAGAGAAGGAACACAGGTTAGACATATATACCTCAAATCAAGGAGCCAATGATCAGAGGCTTGGATTGTTGTTTCTTGAGAGGGAATCAAGAAAAGGGGGCGCCTTTAGCACAACTGCCTGAAGAAAAAAAAGTGCAGCGGAGAAACGGCGGCGGTGATCGTGGACAGATTGGGCGGAGGAGGAGAGAGGCGAGAGGAGAGCTCCGCCCCCGCTCGACCTGGAATTTGAGCTTTGTAGAATTTGAGGATGAGCCACAGAGTGCAGCCATCCCGGGGCTCACCGCGGAGGATGTAGGAGAAGTACTCATCGACGCAGTCCTCGATGGCGCCATGGGTATGGCTCGGTGGTGGCTGCAGCGACTGGATCAGGAGAGAGCAAAGTTGGAGGAGAGAGTGGAGTGGACGGGATGGCAGGCCATGGCACCATGTGTAGGGCTTTCTGGTGGTGGAGACTCGGTACTCGGGTTGCTTCAGCATCCGGATCTAGGAAGAGAACCGGTGGGAGTTGGGAGTGTGTGGAAAGGTGAGAATTTTTGTGTGTAAATAATTTTTTATTTAAAATAATAGAAATACATCCATGCAAATATTTTTTGCAGAAATAGGCTCCAGTCGCTTAACCGTCGGGCGACTGGAGCCTATCGCCAAACGGGCGCATGACACGAAAGTTGTCCGTGGGCCGTTGGGCAACAGGTTGCAGTCGCCCAACGCTTCCACGATTGCAGCTTGTCGCCCAGTAGCTGGGCGCTCGGCTGTGCAGCGACGGCAAACAAGAAGCCGTGTGGGTTAATCCATTTGTGATTTTAATAGATTATAAATGAAAGATAATCTGTTGGATTCGCAATAAGAGTTTACGATCGTTGTATGTTATTGTAGTGGAAAAAATTCGTGAAACCTTTTTTAAGAATGATTGAAATAAGAACGATCGGTAAGTACGAGGGTAAGTGATATTGTAATGTTACCGTGAATTCGTACACGGAGAACTGGTTTGTTAGCGTTGTTGGATGACTTCCTACGAGAATAATTGAATGCGAAAAGACGAGGAAATAAGCTTGTCTGAATTAAAATAGACTTCATAGTACAGTTAGGAGTAATATGCCGCGTAGGATTTAATTACATACATAACATAGAGCATCATGTACGACCAACAAACCTAACTGCTCGTACGACCTACTGCGTGGACCGGGATCTTTTGGGCTTTTGGCTTCTTCGAAAGTCAAAACAAACAGGGCGGTTCCTTGAAGCAGATTCTCCAAATGGCTTTCTGAACCTAAAACCGTGTGCGCCATCCGTGTCAATATCTTCGCCGTCCACTGCCGTCTCGAAAAACGCAGAAAAAAGGCATCAATAGCAGCCAAAAGTCATCAACTGCAACCCAAAAGAACAAGGCCTACATCTTGGAGTTACACCTTTTCAACTAACCCCCACCAAAACACACGTGCACCGTGCTGCCAACAGATGGTCCTTCTACCTCAACCTCTTATACCAAAGCTCATCTCGACAAATAGTTGCTTCATGTCATTGAGAACTTTTTATTCTAAGAAGTTTCAGCTCAGTATGTAAACCCCAATTCTTCAACTGGTGCTAATATGCTGCTACCTCTGGACCAACATTAGTGAATGCGTGTAGTTCCTTGTGTCCTGTATTCCATGTCAGTGTGACAACTGATGGTGCTTCTACGAAGTCCATATAAGGACTGATGCGGTAATAATACTCCTAAAGTCCATTACTGAAAACCAGCTTAAGCTTCTTGGGTTGCTTCATGGGTCAGAGTAACTGTTGACCTGCCCTTGACAGTGTGGTAGATCCCTTGACAGGCTGTGACAGTATCAGTGGAAGATCCCGAAAGCTAGGATTCTGACTAGTAGTTTTGTTAGCTCCTTTACGCAAATAAAATGAACTTGCAGTGTTTAGACAACTATTCACTTCGGTTCTTGGCCTTCAGGTTTACAATAAACCCCATTAAGATGGCATACCTAACTTTGTGTGAGAAAAGGAGGCATTGTTAAAATTAACCAACCTATCAGCCTATTTTCGGTTGGAAAAAAATGGATGCCGTGATTTCGAGATTAGATAAAACATCAATTTCGGTGAACAGATCTATGCTGTAAGTAGGGTTTGCCTTATAATTCTGTACAGTCATTTTTCTATTTCAATGTATTTCTAGCAAGGCTCTCCCCTACTGTCTTCCAAAAAAAGTAGACTTTTGCTTCTCTTCCTATATTCCATCTATGCTGCCACCAGATTGATCTCGAAACCAAAAGTGTGCAGGCAAGAAAATCATTGCAGCAACTGACTGTAGCTCTTTCTAAGATTCTCCTATGTAATACTGAACAACAGTTCCTATTAATAATTAACAACTAGAGCAGCAGCGGTTGCATAATCACATAAAATGGCTAATGAACCTAAACATAATTGTCACTATAACATACAGTTGCTCAATTAATTCCTATAGGACAATTGTATGATAAGCTGCTCAATGATGTTCTCTGAAAAATACCTCAGTGTTATAGTTAATTCCAAGGAAACAACAGAATGGGTGTATAATACTATTGAAAGACTATGATGTTTTCTGTCCCACCTCCAGTTATGCATAGATGCACTCCAGATAAATCAATAGCATAGCAACCAACATAATGGACACTTAGATAGTCCAGCAGCACGAACTTAAAGGTAACTCTTCACTCTTAGGATAGAATCTCTATATCCCATAATAGTAAAATGTACGTAAATGATGCAATAATCAACATATGAATAGGGCAGAAGAAAATACCTCCCCATCAGTCCATGTGCATTTGCAAGGGACTGATTTGTGTCAATGGAATCCTCATGTTTTGGCCCAAATGTAGCATCAATAATGTCACTTGCAAGAGCAAGGAACTTCACAGCTGATTGCGGTTGGTCCATGTCATCATAAGCCTCCCCCAAATGCCTATAAGCAAATCCTAACCCAAAGTGCAGCGGTCCAAAGCAGTTCTTCAACTTCTCCACTGCTCTCTCCAGATAAGGAATAGCCTCATTAACTCTTTTTGTATGCAGGAAGAGCCACCCCATCCTTGCTGAGATGCTTCCTTGAATGTGCTGCATCTCTGAGACACCCTCGAGAAATGCAAGTATTTTCTTCATCAAAGACAAAGACATCTCAAATTCAGTCATTGACTCATACAACATCGCTATCTCTGCATATGCCTCCGCAACCCACCCAGGGCTCATGGAACCCTTTGAGTCAAGAATCCCAAGAGCATTCTCCAAGCACCGTTTTGAGTCACAAAACCTCTCCTGGGACACAAAATCTTCGCCATTGTGGCAAATGCTAGTGCACGCTCCTCACTCTCCTTGTTAGCCCGCTGCATCACCCTCTTAAGGTCACTCATTGCCTCCTCCGATCTCCCCAACAAAATACGCACATTGGCACCATCAATTTCAACCAGAGAAAGTTCCACATCCAACCCCAGCCTATCATAAACCATCTTAGCAAGCTCATTCTGCTCCAACGCCTCCTCATTGCGACCCAACCCAGTATAAACAACCATGAGAAGTTGTCGGACCTTAGCCACCTCTGTAGTGCCCTCTCCGCACCGCTTCTCCGCAATCTCCATCGCCTTCAAACACAAAGGCAGTGCTTTCTCAAAGCCCAGCACGCCCACATAGGCCTCAGCAACGTCCCTGTACGCGTCCCCCAACTCCGCACTCCCTTCCTTTAGGAACCCGCCCTTCAGCTCCAGCGCGCGCCGGAGGTGGGCCACCGCGTCCCACCGGGCACGGGCGCCCCATGGCAGTCTTCGTGCGCGCGAGCTGCTCGTACACGGTGGCACCGACCTTCGCCACCTCGGCGGCCCTGCCCTGCAAGGAATCAACAATGTCGGTGGCGGCGTTGAGGGACTCGAGGCTGTCGCTGAGGAGACCGAGGCGGGATGCTGCGGCGCCGGCGAGGCGGAGGGCGCGCGCGACGGGGAGAGATCGGCCGCCGTGGGACTCATACAGATACAGGGGTCCGAGCGCCTTGAGGGCGAGGTCGAAGGCCTTCTGGTGGTCACTCGTGGACTCCTGGAGCTCGCCGGCCTCCAGGAAGGCGAGCCCGTCGGGTTTGGCGGTCGACGCCGTATCCGGAGGAGGGAGCATGCTTAGGGTTCGGGTGGAGAAGGGGAGGAGGCGCGGGCGGGGAGGCAGCGGGTGGAGGAGCGGGAGGGGGGCTCGGCGGCGGAGGAGGGGCTTGGAGAGGGAGGCGAGGAGGAGGGATTTGGGGAGCCGCCGCATCGTTGCGAGCCGCGGCGGCGGGGATGAGCTCGTAGCCGGTGGAGGAGGCGGCGGCGTGTGGAGGTGATGTCTTGCTACTATCTTGGGCTTCAGCAGTGACGGCGGTGGTGGTGGAGATTCGGAGGAGCTCACGGCGGAGGTGCATTCGCGGTGGGGATCTGGAGGGGCTCGCGGTGAAGGAGCGTGCAGCGGAAAACCCTAGCGGGGGGAGGAGTTCGCGGCGGACGGCGGGCGGCGGTGGCATAGCGGCGCCCGGCGATGACGCGGTGCGGGGGGACTGGGTCGACCCTGGCTTAGCTTGGGCTTCTAGTTTTTTATTTACTTTTTATTATTTTTAATTTTCGTTTATTTATTTTTTTGGTTTTTTAGCTTTTTTATTTTTCTGTATTTGTTTGTAATATTCGTGATTGGCTATAATTTTAGTCATAAACTATTTTTTTAGCCGAAATAAGCGGCTGATAATTTTGGACTGGCCCATTACCTTTTGGTGTTAAAATTTTGGAGCGGGTCATACAGTCTAATGGGCGAACTGGAGCACTTGCATCTCTGCTTTCTATAGAAGATTGGACACATAAAGCTTGTGCCTCTCGACAATGGTGCTCGGAGGAGGAGGAGGAGGTGAAGCAGGGTTTCTAAAGCTCTTTGAACATTCCACCTTGATTGTCCTTCCCATGACATCCTACAAAAGGATTGGTGATGCAGAAACTTGTATAAGAGGTCCATAGTTAAGTTTCCAAAGCACAGATACATATGCCTATTTTTGTCAGGACTGCCAATATCTTATTTTGGGGAAAATATCAAGATGTCAACATTTTAATGATATGTTCATTGAACAATGATAGGCTGTGCTAATGTCGTATTAAGTTCAAGCATGAACGTAAGATTATGAGGAAAAATTGGTCAACATGGAGACAAGCCTGTAATATTCACAAAATTGCCGAAATGATTGAATTGCTCGATATATCTACAGGCATCCACTCAATACGAATACAGTATATATTCATCAAATGCGAACGTCTCCATGTATAGTCCTCAAAATTGTAAGTTCTAGTTTCAGTGACTCCCGAGTTCTGCAAGTTTACAGTGTGACTTTCCCGGTGGAAGGCACGTGAGATCAATGAATGCATGAAAACATATGTTACAACTATCTACATGCTAAAACTGCATTTTGCTGCATCTGTACTCGGTCTATCTGATATGCAGTATTGCAGAATATGCCAGCCATAAGTCAAAGGATGGCATGGTGCAAACTAGCACGTTAAAGCAAACGTAAACACACGTGGGAGTTGAGCTTCTCCACGGCGGCGGCGGCCTCCACCGCCGTCGACATCGTCACGAACGCGAACCCCTTCTTCCTCCCATCCTTCCCCTTGATCACCTTCGCCAGACAAACACAAGCAGCATGGCAATTCTGTCCTCGTCACTCACCTCGACATGGTTGACAACGCCACACCGCGTGAAGAGCTTCTCGATCTCCGGCACGGGGAAGCTCCAGGGCAGGTTCGCCACATACAGCTTCCGCCGCTTCTCCCCCTGCTCATCGTTGCCCTCCGCCGCTGTGACCTGCGCCTCCGGGGGCGGATAAGCTGCGACGGCTATGGCCGGGAAGCGGGGGTAGTGGCGGCGAGGGGATGGAGGAGGGGAGGGAGAGGTGCAAATTGGGAAATGCGGGGGGTGGGAGCGGCAGCGAGGTGGGGGCTGCATGTGAGGAGAGTGTCATTGTATTCAATTCGTTTACATAAACGTTCACTTTAGAATCAAAAATTATAAATCGTGGTTAAAACGAACTCACCCTCGGTCCCATTATGAGGGAAGATAAACCAACCAGCGGCAGGAAAGGAGTACACTTTCGTCTCATGCGCTTTGTACACCAGTCAAGAGTCAGAATTGCACATGAACTGTAAGGGCTTGTTCCTTGCTGTTACTTCAACCCATCATTTTTACTAGACTACTCGTACGGTCGTACCCCACACAAAGTGGTATGGAATTATAGATCGTATTTCATGCAGGGTTCTGCCATGTATCGTTTCTTTAACCAAGGGACTCGACGTTCCAAATTTGGTCCTCCGTCTTTCTTGGATCTTGTCGTGAGCATCACTTGTTCACGGGCTCGGGCTCGACTATATCAAGGAGGTGGTTCTTTCTTCACTAGGGTAATGATGGAGGAGGCTAACCTGCAAGTGCAAACATCATATGACCAGTACAAATGTCTTGAGTATGGACAAACATTTCACGGTTGATTCCTAATAAATTTCGGTCATGCTAGCATCCAGAGAACCAATGATTCATATTCATACCGCACAGGGAAATGGTTTGATTACTGGCTTGCCACGTTTAAGTCAAATTGGGATTGTCGTTCTGCAGTATGCAGATGACACAGTCCTTTTAATAGATGATAACATGCATAGTGTTAGCTATGTGGATAGGTCAGAGATATAATGATGAAAAATAATTGATATTTGTGTTGCATTGAAATTTGCGTTTGTGAAAAATTTGGTCGATGTACTATTGTAAAACTGAATTTGCTAAAATATTTAGGTTAAGCGGTCTGACCGCCTTGTATTGGGTGGTCTGATCAGCAAACTTTAACCATTTAGTAGTCAGAGGCGTCGAACACGGTCGATAGTCATAGGCTTTGACCTTGATCAGAAGTCGCCAAGTTGGTAGTAGTAGGCTTTGACCTTGATTAGTAGTCGTAGGTTTTGACCGGGATGGTCAGTAGCTACATTACCTAATCAATAGTGGTAGCTACAGTACCTAGTCGATGGTTGATAGTTACAGTACCTGTCCGATGGTCGTGGCTACAGTGTTTGGTCGATAGTCATAGCTATAGTGCTTGGTCGATGGTGTTCGATGGTTGTAGCTACAGTGCTTAGACGTTGGTCATAGCTATAGAGTCTGATCGATGGTCGGAGCTACAATGATTGATCGATGGTCGGGGGTCGTAGGCTTTGAGTGCTACAATTCTTGTGACTTTTGAGTACCCCGAGTACTCGTAATCTTTGAATTCTCATGTTGGCCAGTGGTCTGATTGGCATGTGCATGGAGGTCAGACTGGTCTTTCTGAGTGGTCTGAGATTGATGTTTGGAAAGCATGAAATTGAGTTCGTGATAGATTTGGCTCATGTTTATTGTTGATTTAGAGTGTGATATGCATGTGTGGATTGATGTTGGTCAAGTTGGAGAGAACTTGTGCCAAAAAAGTATTTGGCCTTTGTATGTGCAAGTTGAGCGTGGAGGCGATCATGGTCGATGATGAGGAGACCGGGATTAGGATAGAGAAATTTAATGTTTAGGCGGTCGATGATGTCACAAGGTGATCGAGCTCACGTTGGAGTACGTGGAGATCAAAGAAGGAGGATGCGGAGAGAAGCCACGAGAGGTATGGTCCTGGAGGCTTGACATATTATAAGTTGGAAGGTGTCCATAACTAAAAGGTTTAGGTATTTTGAAAACCCCATGTTTAAAACGATTTCAGATCCCTTGATTTTTAGAATAGGATAGAATTTTGTACCTGTATTGATAAGGACACGATTTGGGGCTCTAGCATATAAAAGAAGAGAGATGTTAAGTGTTAACCAGTGCTTTCAGGGAGAAAGCTTTTAGAGTTTTTGTGTTAGGGTTTGAGGGGTGCTGTAAAGGCACTTTGTAGTCACAAAACATGATTCAGAAATAAAATATCAGATCTATTCCGAGAAAAAATTAGTTGGCGCCGGTGGCGTGTCTTTCTGGGTGTTGTCTTTGACTCTTTCTCATTCCGAGCAGTGCGTGGCGAGATAGCGTTCCTCCATTGACTTCACTTTCCTCCATCGCATGCTGAGTCGTCCACTCAATTGTTGACAATAGCATTGGTAGGCAAAGCAGATCACGAGCGCAACAATTTTATCCATCGTCCTTCTGTGTCCGAGGCGATGTGCTAACACATCGCGATCGTGCGTGCTAGATGGGTGTTTTCGGTCGTTGGTTCAATCCAACGCATATTGACCTCGATAATTTGTAAAGAAACAAGTATAATCATTCACCCCCTCCCCTTCTGATTACAGTATTCGATCCTATATACAGTGTTGTGAACATGAAGATATTTCTTTACTCATATGAAGCTATGCCTGAGCTCAAAATAAATTTTCAAAAGAGTGTAGTGCTTGTCATTAGAGGGGATAATGAAGATGCTATACAATATGCAAATATGTTTAACTGTCAAACTAGGGAATGGCCTTTGAGATACTTGGGTGGTCTTGTAAGTTGCTATAGACTTTATGTACAGGATCTGGTTAAACTGGAGGAGAGGTTGATGAAAAAACTAGATGGGTGGAAACAAGGATCTCTATCCCTGGGTGATACAAATGTGCTTATAGATTCAAGTCTCAGTAGTATCCCAATATATCATATGTCAATATACTTTCTCCCTCAAACTGTAATTAGCAAAATGGATAAGGCTAAGAGAACCTTCTTTTGGAGGGGGGGTATAAAGAAAAAATATCATTTAGTGAAATGGGATTTAATTTGTTGTCCAAAACAAAAGAGAGGGTTGGGTATTCAAAATTTATAGAAACTGAATGTAAGTTTGCTATGCAAATGGTGGTGGAAATGGTTTATGGCAAGATATGGTCAGAGGCAAGTATCTTGGTGATCAATGTATCTCTCATTGCTCATAAGCAAATTGATTCCCCGTGTTGGGCTGATCTGCTAAAGTGAAAGATATTCATCTGAAAGGGAGAAAAACAGTGGTAGGTAATGAGAGGAAAAAAATTGATTTTGGGGAAGCTTGTTGGTGTGGTACTTAATCTTTGAAAATGAAATATCCTGATCTTTACTATATTGCAAATGATCAACATTTGACAGTGGAACAGGCTACTGCAAATGGGTGGGTCTTTTTTTTCCTTTAGGAGATGGTTAAATGAAGATTTACAACATAATTTAAATGTTGAGAAACATGCCGATGACCGTTGCTATGGGGATAAATGAAGATAAAGTGCAATGGATTGGAACAATTGAGAAAATTTTCTGTAAAACCGGTTTACAACTTTCTTAATTATGATTTGCCTGATAGGCCTTTTAATATTTTGTGGAAAGTAAAAATCCCTACCAAAGTGAAAATTTCTTGTGGGTGGCTTGGCATAATGCCATTTTGACAGAAGATATTCTTTTGAGAAAGAATTTCAAAGGTGACGCTGTCTGCTGCTTTTGCAAGAAAAAAGAATCAATTTTCACACCTACTTTTTGAATGTGTATCTTCTAGATTTGTTTGGGGGCTGGTAGGTACTTTGTTTGGAGCAACCTGTAGACCAATTTCCTTCCTGCAGTATATGAATTGGAGTAAGAAATATGTGCCAGGAGGGTGTGCTATTCATGTTTTGGGCCTTGTAGCTACATGTTGGGCAATATGGAAATTAAGGAATAGAGTTTGTTTTGAGAGAAATGGATCAGATCTCCTGCTGAGATTGTTTGATATGCATGTACTTTTCTTAAATTTTGGTCCAAGATACGAAAGAAGGAGCTCAAAGCGGCCATAGAAATTAGCGCGGAAGCTCTCCATTTGCACGCAATGAACAATGGAGAGGGATGGGACCAAGATAAGGAAGTAACTATAAACCATTATCGACCGTGACCTCTTTCGGGACTCTGAAACGGCATATGATGTTCTGCCATAGGAATTTCTATGCCGCTGTGGAGGTGATCTTGGTGAGGGGTACTGCCTCGACCCACTTGGAGAAGTAGTCGTAGACAATGATAACAAACCGGTGATCCCTAGCGGCACAGGGTAATGGGCCAATGATGTCGACCCCAACGGACCAACGGCCATGCTGATAGGATTGGTTGGAGAGGGTTGGGGATGTGTGGGAAAATCTTCCTATCCACTAGCATCGCTTTACCAACTCTTTGGCATTCAAGGGCGGTGTTGACCAGTAGAGGCCTTGACAGAAGGCCTTCTCCACGAGGAGCTCCTAGCCTTCTCAGTGTGAGAGGCCCACAGCTTCTTCCCTGGCACTTATCTCACCATGAAGAGCTGGTCAACGTCGATCCGCTCTACATAGTTTTCTTAGAAGTTGTTGTGTATGAGATTTCGAATTTGCTCTTGTGCATACACTGAGCCGGCGCAATAGTAAAAAAAAGGAGAGTGCGACTCCTTGAAGAACGAGCGGCAACCCCTTCCCCTTTGTCGAGTTTTCTCCCCCTATTGCCTCGATGGCTATCTCATAGTCGCGCTGGAACTCACGGGGGTCTATGTCGCCTTTGTATGGCTCCACCATGGGCATCTTGAAATCTTTTGACCAAACACTTAGCTACAGGCCTGTACAGAGGGGGACTCGGGGTCCACTCACCGAGAGGTACTACAGGCTCCAGCATTGGCCTCGTGACTCTCCGTCCCTCCTACGGCTGCCTCCACTACCACCACGGTGGGTGTCGGCTGACTCCGACTCTCCTGTATCTTGCGTATGGCTCTTCACAAGTTCACCATTTGCGTCCAAATGCTCTCTCTTCAGCTCACAGTTTCTACGTCGCTCCCCATGGATGACACCAACTGTTGTAGTTGCAGACTAAACAGTGAACAATGGAACTATGGTGAGACTACAAAGGGATGTCCAGAGCCTTAAAAACCGTAGAGATGATGTATAGAAGGTACCCGCATTACATAGTCTTATCTCTAAAAAATGAGTCTGCCCCCTCATGGCGTCCTGAGGCACATACTTACAGCTATGAGAAGGTTATTTATACAAACACTCCTATCTGGGTCTACTATTGTACGAGCAATCACTTCCTTTCCCTTCTGACTGCCCTCTTCGGCCAGCCACGTGGTCAAATAATTATTGAACCTCTTGATGTGATAGGCCGACTAGGCCATGGTGGAGGCCATTTCCCAACACATATTTTTCAGTGCCAAAAATGAAATCGGTTTTGTGAGTGCAAGACCAGAGCAACCCAGCCATGTGCATGGCTACTCGAGGACAATGCAAAAAACATGGTGTTTAACAATGTGGTGGTCATGCATAAAATAATGATGAATAATCAACATTTGAGTTTAATTGAAAGTTGTGTTTTGGAAAGTTATGGTCGATGCACTTGTGTTGCTAAAGCTTCCAGGGCAGTCTTCAACCACGTCTAACTTCGACCACATCAAGCTCCAGTTACAACACTTCAACGATGGCACATCAACCACAACAGAACGACCTTACCTTGTCGATAATGGTAAGCTACAGTGCTTTAGATGGTTATAGCTATAGTGCTTTAGATAGTCATAGCTACAGTATTTAGTCGATACTCGATAGTCGTAGATTTTACTAGTCGATACTTGATAGTCGTAGACTACATGATCGGTTGTTAGTCTTAGACTTTTATGATCGGTTGCTGTAGGCTTTATGGTCGATATTCATAGACTTCATGGTTGGTTTGAGTGATTTATTTCTTGCTATCTTCGAATACTCGTATTCGGCCAGCGGTATACTGGCTGGTGCATGGTGGTCGGTGATCGGTCAACAGTGCTTAGAGGAACTGTACTCGAAAGATTCGATAGTGATACTCGATACTCAATGGCTCTATGGTCAGTAGCGATGGTTGTTATTCCTAAGTATTTTGAGTGTAGCGATGGTATTTCCCGAATATTTGGTGTTTTCAAGTACTCGATGAGATAACGGTCGTATTAAGTGATCTGAAGTTGATTTTTGGGAAGTGATAGGATATGTGGTCATGGACGACCTGGTTGATGATCGTGGATGACCTATTTGATTATCATGGAACATTTGGTTCTTGTCTCTGAGTAGACAAGGGTGTGTGTGGTTCATGTGTGTGCTGCTGTTGGTCAAGTTGTGGAGAACTTATGTCGGAAAAACTTTATTTGGTCTTTGCATGTACAAGTGGGTGTAGAGACGATCATGGTATGTGACGAGGAAAACCGAGACTAGGATGGGAAAGTTTGTGGCCCAGGCGGTTGAGGATGTCACGCGAGGTGGTCGGGCTCACGGAGGAGCACATGGAGATCAAATGTGGTGATTCGTGAAAAAGCTATAGGCGGTATAGTCTAGGAGGCTTTGACACAAGCGAGGATGATGCGTGGAGAAGATATGGGAGGTGCATTTTCGAAAGCTTCGACACATGATGTGGTGCGTGATGAAGATACAGGAGGTGTTATCCTAGGGGCTTCGTCACGTAGAGAGTTAGGAGTTGTGGAGAGAGTTCATAACTTGGAAGATGTAGAGTTTGGTTAAAACCCATGTTCGGAAAGGTTTCGGATCCCTTGATTTTCAGAAGAGATAGAATTATATGTCCAGATTGTTAAGGACGCGATTTGAAATGTCTGTGCTTGAGGTGAACACAGTTTAGGGCTCTAACATATAAAAGCAGAAGAGAGGCTAAGGGTTTAGCGGTGGCTTTGCGAGGCTTTTTGTGCTAGGGTTTTTAGGGTGGGGTGGAAAAAAAGCTCGTTAGTGGGCTCGTTGGCTCGGTTCAAAATTGCTTCAATTATACTTGTTAATTAGTTAAACATTAAAATGAGTTGATTTCAAATGAATTTGAATTTTGCTCAAGCTCGGCTCGGCTCGTTAGCTCGTTTCTAAAAATACTTTTAAATTATTCGTAAAATGATATTAAATCAAAATATGCCATTTTTAGAAAAAGCTCGATAAGACGAGCAGTTGGCTCGATATCCACCTGAGGGCGTTTTGTAGCCACAGAACATGTTCCAGAAATAATATATCGGATCTATTATAAGAAAAGTTAGTCGATATCGGTGACGTATTTTCAAGCATCGGTTTTTCCTGTCTGTGGCTTTGGTGGCGATGTGCTAACATATCTTGTTCTTAAGTGATACAAGCTCGGTGTTGTCTTCGGCATATTCTCGTTCAAGCGACTAAAGTTTTCAAACAGTAGGAGATTTCGACTGCATGCATAGGCGATCGAGCGAGCGGTCGAAATGAGCAATTGAACACCGAGCGATTAGAATATTCATTGAGTCTGTGCACACAGTCGAGCGTCCTGCCATCGAATTCCACGTCTGTGAGTCAGATTTTTTCCCTTGTGGTTTGATATTTGATTTAAAATATCAAGAAACGGAGACAATCATTCACTCCTTCTGATTATGCCAGATCTTACATATGGCAAAACAGGCCGATTCATATTCCATCGAAAATACATTGAGCCTTTCTTTTTTTTCATCACTGGCAGTTATTCTCCTCATTCTACCATCTTAAGCTATGAATTTTACCAGCTCACACTTACACTGCATCCATTAGTGATGTACCGACGTACACGTCGTGGCTAGCTTCTTTAAGAAGATTTTAATGGTGAGAAGGCCCGGTTGGGGCGGACCGGCAGAGCAGAGGTCAAGATCCATTGCCATCTGCATAACAGCAACAAAACAAATGCAGATACTGGAAGTTAGTACAGAGTGCCTTGCCAAAGCCAAGCAGTGTCCTTCATTAGTCAGGGTGGACTTCGCCCGCTTGCCGTGGTTAGTGAACTTTGCTAATGTTAGTGCAGAAGAACTGTACATAGCGTGTTTTTACTCTGAAAACACATGCTACGAGCTTGTCAGCTATGATGATTGTTGTTTGATTTAGGCCTAATTTTGCGGGACCCAGGCATTATAATTTTTTGCTTTGCTGATTTCCTAAGGAAGGAACTTTCCTGACAACGCCTGATTCCTGGGACCTACTTTGGCACAGAAACCTTTCAACGTCTCCTTTTGAATGAAATGCACACAGCATACGGGAGGAAAAATCTGGCACCACATGGCCGCACCAAAGTCACAGCTTTCTGGATTTTTCTTCGTTGGACTTCCAACTTTCCGAGGGAACCAGGGAGGAAAAAGTGGCTGCCCGTGCCTTCTGAATTCTGCAGGGAAGAAAGCGATCCGATGGGCCATATACAGAAGGAAAAGGCATTGCGCAAAATAAAGAGGGGTCTGATTAGCGTTCATCTGATCCTTATTAAAAGGCCATTGATGTGTATGTACATATCTATTGCTCACACAGCCTTTTCTCTCTTTTATCGTCTTAAATCTTCCTGTTCTTCCTCTGAACTTATCTGAACAAAAGAGGTGCTCCCACGGAGTGGGACAGTATCACAGTGTCAGTACTGACTGTCACCACACCACTAGGCACCTCAATTATCATACTTACATGGAGATACGATGCAATGGTGGCCATGAACCCCAACAGTCCACCCACCCACTCACCCATCCATTCCATCCTCAGCACAAAGTAAAGGAGCACTGTACTATCAAAAGCGTAGCTAGTTGAACTCGAGCCATACGCCCCCATCAAGCCACCACAGTCAAACAGATGAACCACTTCCACGCTAATGAATGGTTTGCAAAGCTTTTCACCGGGTCTAACATCTTGGGGTCCATCTGTCAACCATTGTCTGCAAAAAAAATCAGTAGAAGGCAGCTCGTACGCCTAACACTTCGCTAAAAGAAACGGGCAAGTACGGTGGCCCCCCGTTGCTTTCATTGTGGAAAGCCAATGCACACTCGGAAAAAATATCCACCTTGCGAGCGATCAGCAATCCTATCCAATCCGCGTCCAAATCCTCGACGCCCAATCTATACCAGCCGTGGACCACGAGCAGAACCTAACCCCACGGTAACCGGAGCCTGGCTGCCGTAGCGATCGATTGGCGACGAAAAGCGGGCGTCCGACGAGGGCGCCCGACCGCATCACGGACGGCGCGGTGGCAGGCAAACCGGCGGTGCGGCCCCACGGGCTAGGAGCACGGTGAGACAAGCGGGCTAGGTTAGGAAGCGAAGCGGCACCACGCGGTGGAAAAATGAGTCGCTCGTGCGTGCGATACGGGTGGGCGCTGAGTGGTGCGCGGTGGCGACGTCACGCGCGGGCGCGGCCGCATCTGCCATGGCTCGCCGCGAGTGCGATGCGATGGACCGGACAGCGCGGCGCAGGAGCCGTGGCGCACGGCAGCAGGCGCCGTTTTTATACCTGCGCCGTGGTGCAGGACACGTACGTACGACCGATCTTCCGGTGATCGCTGATGGATGCTAGCTCACGGACGTTTTCGCAGAAGCCCGTCTGTACCTGTGGACTCTTTTATCAATCACGGCAAGTACAGAGAAGCGAAGGAAGGGCATTGGATCGGCCTAGGTACTCTCCTGTCCGCTTGCGCGCGTTGGCGAACGCCGATGCGTCGTGCCGCGCACATGCCAAGCGCAGGCGGACGGGCCCATGCGTGCGTTTGCCCCGGCATCCTCCTAGTAGGCCGGCAAGGGCCGACCGGGCGTGCACCTCACCTTTCCGTCGAAGGGAACTGGGATTTCTTCGAGCTCGGTGTATATAAACGCACGTGGCTTGTCAGTACATGTATCATGGGTATTGTACGACCGATCTCGCCTCTAGATCGATCCGTCTTTATTGCGACCAGAAGGGGGAGAGAGGGAGTTCGGGCCTACCGGCGTGTTAAATGCCGGACGACGGTTGGACGGATGGCTCTTCCGTATGGGAGGAAGGAACGAACTGGTCCAGGGGCCGGGCGATGACGACGACGTCGGGCGGCCGCTTTCCCCGAGCAAGTGGAGCGCCGATGCATCGCCTGCCCCTGCAGAGTCCTAGATTTCGAGTACTGCATTACTCTCGATCTCAAGGCTCCCTGCACTGCACACACTGATTCATACTCAATCATTCAAGCATTTTCTGATATAGAGGGAACCAAGGAACGAGAATCCAAGCAAGCAACAAGCGAGATATTGAAGGCCATCAGGAGCAGCATTCTCATCTTTATTACAGGCAAGCACAAATATGAACACCGGAGCACCATCTCCTACTACCATCCCCATCTGTGATAGTATACATATATGTACACCTATCATAAAAAACGCAAGTAACGAAAAACCCATGTAAGGATGTTGCAAAACTTAGTAGAGTTATGACGGAGTAACTACTACTACCCTCCTCCTCCATAGAGAGAAACGTACCAAACCGTTGTTACTAGCACAGTTACTGTAACTATGGAAGTAACTGTCCCGCATTGCATTGCACCGGCCTCCTCACCCAGAAGCACAGGGGTGCAATGGGGGCATTGTTCTTGCTTGGCTCCTTGGCTGGCTATGTATAAAACAACTATAGATATAGATATGGATGTGTATGCTACAGTAGTGCCACTGTTTTGGTGCGTTGCTCTGCTCTAGAAGTCCACCATGAGGCTGCCGAACGGCGACCGGTGCGGGATGCCCTTGCGCCGCTTGCCGGTGCGGTAGCTGTTGGCGGTCGCCGGCGGGGTCGACGGGGTGAAGCTCTGCACCACGCTGCTCTTGTCGCTCCCGCCGCTGGTGCTTGTGGACGAGTCCTCCGAGTCCGACGCCAAAACCCCCTTCTGCAGCTTCTTCTTCTTGCTGCCGGCGTGCTTCTTCCGGACGCCGTAGTCACCGGACGTGCCAACGATCTGCGCGTCCACGGAACATTACAATTTACAATGCTGTTGCAGAGCATGGGCGAACTGAATAAGTCTTGAAATAGGTGCTGGCTCGGTGGTGTACCTTGCATCCGAGGGAACAGAAGCGGAAGGTGTCGAGGAGGCTGCGCTCGCAGACCTCGCAGGTGTTAGTGACGCCCTTGCCGGGCCTCGGCTGCGGGCGCTCGTTCAGGAACACGACGCGCGCGCTGTTGATGATGTACGTCTGCACGCCGGTGATGTCCAGCACCTTCTGTATCTCCGACACACGGATCACGTCGTGGTAGGAAGACCTCCGTATCTGCCTCACGCACATCAAACAAACAAATAAGGCATCGTCGTCAGCGAGAAGCGGGAGAGGGAACAGGGGCGTTTGCTGCCAATTCAAGAAAGTTAGTTATTCTGATCTTTGGATTGTTCCTAATGCGTGCGAGGAAAGAGAGACCGTTGGGGGCTGGATACAAGTCTTAGAGCGAGAGGGACTCTTTAGTTCGGGTTAAGAAGCCTCGCTCTTTGAGTGCTCCAATGGAAACAGGGGAGCTGCCGTTTGTTTCAAAGAAAGGGGGCCTCTGTTCCGATTAACCCAAAGCCAAGAAATGCCATGCTTTTGCTCACCTGGATAGCGTGGTGGTCGCGGTGGTAGGCGAGGCACTGGGAGCAGAGCGCGCCGTTCATGCAGTCGAGGCAGTACATGTTGCACTCGCTCTTGTGCGCGTCGGCGTGCAGCTTGCATTGCCCGAAGAAGCCCGTCGCCAGCAGCGGCTTCAGCCACGGCGGCCACCGCTGGTTCTCCGCCTCGTCGCACTCCCCTCCTCCCTGCCGCATTGGATCCAGCACCGCCATCAATTATAATCAACCAAGAACACAGAGCCTGAAAGAAGCAAGAACGGAAAAAGAAAAAAAAAAGAAAACCGCGTTACCATGGCTTCGCCTCTGGTGTTGACTCTGAGAGGCGGCGATTCATCGTCCACTGCCATTTCGATCCTGAACCAATACAGCAAGGCGCAGAAACAAGAAGAATGTGGAGAGAGTATTCGTGGGAAGAACAGAGGGGAGGGTAAGGGGGAGGGGCTTTGGAAGAAAGAAGTGGAGGTAGGAACCAAGGAAAGCTGAGGTCTTTGTAGACCGGAGAAAGGCCGCAAGTATCACAGCACAGGTAGCGGTGGAAATAAACAGGCGACTGTTCGATTCATAGGCGAGAGCCCA
Source organism: Dendrocalamus latiflorus (assembly GCA_017311315.1). Classification (NCBI taxonomy): domain Eukaryota; kingdom Viridiplantae; phylum Streptophyta; class Magnoliopsida; order Poales; family Poaceae; genus Dendrocalamus; species Dendrocalamus latiflorus. The sequence continues at coordinate 43,614,552 of CM029628.1, forward strand.
GCTCGTCCTTATCCGCTTCCAGCCGGATCCGGGTCGTTCAAGGGCGAACCCCGTTCGGACCCCCGATGTGGCCCGTCCTCCCTCACCTTGTCACGCTTCAGGAATGGAATCTACTCCTCCATTAGATCACTGTTGCTTCATCGTGACTCGTCCAATGGCAGTCACTGTGCAGAGATCGAACACAGACAATGGCCTGTGCAAGGCAGTGGCCGTGGAGTCTGTGTTGACAGTGCTGCACCCAATTAGCATCTCTCGGATTGTCCTGTCCATGAGTGGAATTTACTCCCGTGCGATTGTTGCGGTCAATTGGGGGCAGTGGCAGTGGCACGCGATCATCAGCAGTGACGTCGTTTGCTTCCGGGTTCGGGTTGCGCTGGTACCCGGATGCGGCCCGGCTACGTGCCCTCGTTTTTCACTTAATTTGTTGGCGTTTTGCGAGGTTTCTTCGTTCGTCACTTGCTCCACCGATGCTGCTGTAGGGGGTGCCTACTTAGGCGCCTAGGGCAGAAGTGCCAAAGCACTGAGCCACGTTTTCTCCGCGGAAAAGTTACCACCAGCAAATCACCACGGCCGCATCAAAGGAAAAAAATCACCGTGGCATCCATTACCAATTTATTGCAGCAACATGTTTAACCCAGTGGACCGAGAGGGATCAGATGCTGCCTTTCACGTTCTATAGTGTGTGTTCTGTCTCGGGTATGGCTCACTATTTAGGGCCTGTTTGGATCCACCCAGATTTTAAGAATCTGGTTTTTGGAAACTGGGTGGGATCCAAACAGATCAATTTTTGGGGCAGTTTTTAAAATCTACCTACCTAGATTCTTAAAAACCAAGAAGCTGTTGATACCCAGCTTTTGCCAGTTTTTTTTTTGCACAAATACCCATTTACCCTCATTAAAGACCACGCGCAGACGCTTCCATTAAAGGCCACGCAGCAATAAATGTAAGGGTATAATAGTCTATTAGCACCAATCATAAATGAAATCAGCTTTTAAAAACTAGGGGATCCAAACACCCCATCAGTTTTTGCTTAGAAACCAGCTATTAAACACTAGAAGTAAGAGCATCTCCAATGGGTCTATAGCAGCTATCTACAAGAGACTCCATGTCATCAACTGTCCTACGTGGAAGATATTAAATGAAGAAAGAGAACACAGCTCTCTACAGCTCTAGAGATAGTCTATAGCGCCAAACGAGGCAGCCTCCATAAATTCTGTGTGTGCATGTAAGCATCAAATAGCTATCCTTATAGATAGTTCTTTAGAATGCTAACTTTAGTGTGTACTATATAGATGATGTAGAAGTCTTATAGTTAGTTGCTAGCTATAACCATTGGAGATGCCCTAATAGCTGGTTTTTAAGAATCTGAAACTGATCCAAACAGGACCTTAGAATTTAAGGTGCTTCATACTGTGCGGCCAAGATCCTACTTCTTAGTGCCTAACTTGTTTCTGGTTAATGATTAGGACCTGTGGTTAACCTCTTTACAGAGCTGTTTAGTATTTTGATTATTGGTCTATTTCTAACTAACCAGATGGTTTTGCAGAAAAGAATGTACCTTTCTGTAGATTATTTGTCTATTCCGATTATTAGTCTATTTCTAACTAAACCAGACCTGTGCTTCATACTGGGCAAGCAATGTAGTAGGTTCAAGACCAGAAAAGAATGAACCTTTCTGTAGATTTTTTTTCCTGGCCAACGTACGTTCGTTGGACAGTTTGGTCAACTACTCATGTAACGCCCTTGGACTATTTCTGTACTGGAGATGCTTTTCAGCCCTGCTCCAAAGGCTAGAACCCCTTGGCTTTTAATTTTAATTTTTATATTTTAATTTTTTTTCTTAATATTATTTATAGAGATATAATGATATTTTTTTCTTATTTTTTATTTTTCTTTAATTGAATGACTCAAAAATTGACAATTACTTCAATGTAATTTTAGTCAATACCCTAGCTGGAATCCAATTAGAGCGGCACCTAAAACTCCAAACTTTTTTAGCTGAGACATGCATGGGATTGTGGTACACACATTGAGCATTTTTCCTTCGGTTCATCTCAAGTTTACTTGATGAACAATCATGCATGATTTCAGTGGAATCACTGGATATACAAATTATTTTTGTGTTGAATTATGTACCTGATTAAGCGCAGTTACAGCAACGCCTATGTCGCATAAATTTAATCATGCTGCGGTTATACATCACATCATCTCTTGGAGCCAGTCCTAATCCCTTAGTTGATAACGATGCACTAACCAATTAACAATTCGCCAGCATGATGAAACGAGTTGGCCCTAGTTGAAAAAGGAACAAAGGGAAATGGTTGTTAATTACTGGGAAAGAAAAAGATTTTGACAGGAAGTTCTTTTAAAAAACATTTTTCCTTGAGTAATTCAAAGTCCATCATGCTGCATTATGCACGCATTATTGGTCTTGTGATGTAAGCGTGATGCGCTTTGATCACCCCCTAATTCACGGTCTGAACTCTGAAGTTATTGCATGAAGGAAACCATATTAATTTCCGGAGACCAATTTACGTTTCAATGATTTGCCTTCGTGTTTTGACATGTTACACCTGTGCTCACAAACCAACAAAGGTGAATGGTAATTTTAGGTCAGTTTAGGGCTACTATTCAGTCGTTTTGGTACATCTCCCAAACCAACAAGACTGCAAGATGATCATCTCCCATTGTTTTCTGATCTGGTTGGACAGCATCCCCGTTCCGAGGAAAGACACATCGAAAGCCTACCACTAGCTAGAAGGCGTAAAAAATCTACTACACCGCGTCTAGCTAGATCATCATGCAATGTTCAGTTCCTCTCTTCTTTTAGGTTTTAGCTCTCGCGCTTCATAAACCGTCTAGAAAGATACATGTTCCTCTTTTGTGTTTCATTTCTTTGGGACCCCAGAAGAGATCCAGCCAGAAAGAGGAGCTCTAAAGGCCGTGAATGCAACATGCATGCATGGATGCATCAGATCATGGTATCATTGCACTCGGCTCGGAGCATCATAACTGCAAGCTCTTAGTCCGCCGTTCGATTCCGAGGCGACTTTTCCAACGAACAAATCGGATGAATCGGATCATAGGTTGGCTTCGTTTCAACTTATAAACGGCTTATACTTATATTATCTATAGTAATTATTTTTTAAATAATATATTTTTAAGACGGGATCAATAGAAAAATTGTAACAAAAAATATATTGAGTTTAGTTGTACCTGTCAAAATTGCATGCAACTATTTCCCTCTACATAGTGCCTCTCGCGAATAACCAGAATTCAAATATTTAAGCCATAAACCATCAACTTAAAAAATCCACTCATAGAACACTTTCAGTAGAAACTATAGTAAATAAAAGTAAAGAAGCATGTGGTACTACTCTAGCTGTTTTGATCAAAAGCTTTCCCCCTGCTAGTAAGTTGCACTACCGCATTGTTGGATAAATCTTGATCGTCTTTTAATCTGGTAGTTGTAGGAGAAAAAGTCATGGCATAGAACGCTATTCTTTACTTCAGTAAAGCGCGGACACAGTCTTGTTCCATTGCACTTTATACTTCAGTGGAGTAAAACATATGACGAAGCATTGGGACCTTGGTAATTAATGAGGAGGATGCGGACAAACTACATGTCGTACTGCTGATTTCATGGCGGCTGCCGGATAATGATGTACCTCCAGATACGGACAAGCAAATACGGCATTATTTTAGCCGAATGCTTGGCTTTCCTAAGCCCATATGGTAGTATTGCTGCGAATTGCATCAATAAGCCAGCATTGGAGATGGCCGTCGGGACTCAGGGAATTAAGGAAGAAGCACCCAGAAACCTGAAGTCACCACCGGTTCGTTCTCGGGACGGCTGAGACCGACTGCAGCAATAAACAAACACAACGAAAGCGAGGTGGACGCCATGATTGTTGGTCGATCGCTCAAGGAATTGGCTATCGTAACATCGCGTGATGTGCTCGCAGCCTTGCGTGACGCGTAGATTGGTTAACCTAATCGTGTCCTGATTTCGGCGGCTCCCAGCCGGGACCTAATTTTCAGTCTCATTTCCTGCCTCGTTTCTTTTTCATGGGTGTGGCATGCATGCAATGCAGTGGCAACTTCCGGGGTTGGCTGGCACGGCGCCGCTGCAGGAGGAGGGTTGCTTCGTGTGGGCGGTATCAAAATCGGGTACTTTCCTTCCAAGAGAGGACTTGACAAATCTGCTTCCCGTACCCATATGGTCACGTACGCTCTGGTCCCGGACCCCGGCCGCGCCCAGCCCAGTGTTTCGTCTCGAATTACGGCCGCGTAGTCGTGCGTCCTGCTCGAATACATGTGCTAAGAAATAACCACCAGACGAACACGCTGCGTGGTTTTGGTCAAGTCTCGTGTGATGCGAAGTCCACAAAAGCCTGTACCGTTTCGCTTTGAGGCACGGTCGCACGGACGACTGTTTGACCCCCGAGCAGGATATCTCCAAGTCAACTATTCCAACTAATCCAGCTTCAGATGATACTACTCAACTCGATCGATCTGAGTTACGGAGTCGGTTGAAGGTTTTGCATAGGACGCTGGAGTTTTGACCCGGCGACGGGTCGGCCCCAGGGAAGAGAACAAGGCGGAAAGCCCTGCTCGTGAGGCGAGGTGGCGGACGGGGAGCCGCCACGCGAGAAGCCTGGGGAGCCGTGCGGGGCACATGGGAATCGCGATCGCCCACCCACCCACCGGAGAAATTCTATTGTGCAACGGGGGCACAAGTCGATTTGTGTAACGGGCCAATCAGGAGCTGACACGTGGCAGATAAGGAATAAAAAATTAATATCTTTACTGTTTTGTACTGTAGCAGATCAATAAAAAAATATTTTGTTACTGTTTGCTACAGTAGAAAACAGTAGAAATATTAATTTTATATTGATTGCTACAGTAGAAATCAGTAAAAATATTAATTTTAAAATACTTACTGCCACATGTCAGCTCCTGATTGGTCCGTTACACAAATCGACTTGTGCCCCCGTTGCACAATAGAATTTCTCCACCCACCGGGGCCGCCGCGCTGCCGCAGTGCCGTCCTACGTTTCTGCCACGTTCATTGGGCGAACCTTCTGGTGCGCTTCGCGTCCGCAGGCCGGGAACAAACGCAAACATATCGCCTCGGGACTCCCGCCCCCATTGCCGTGCCACCAGACGTGGTCCTCACGGCTTGCTTCAGCGGCGACCTTGTCTTTCACTTTTCTTTAAAGATCGGTCGGTTTTTCTATTGTGAAGTTGTACTAGACTACTAGGGACCTAGCTAGACTGCTTCTAACTGAAGCCGCAGGTAGTTATTACTCATCAGAACTCAGCACAGCTCTGAAGCACAGGTTACAGCTGAACTGCTGAACAGTAACAGCGCTGAGTACGTCATCGTCCTTGGGCCTGTTGGGTTTGATTCAGGTTAGTTCATTGGCTTATATCCTTTGTTAAGTAACTCATTTTTAAACATTATATTTTTCAATGTGAGATCACCTAGTTAATTATAGTATGTACTATACCAACTTTACTTGTCTCTCTCTTCGTATTCTCTCTTGCGAACAGGTAGAATTCAAAAGTCATAAGCTAAAAGTCAAAAGACACGACCTAAAAGATCCCATATCTCGGCGGTTCATAGTTTGGAGTTCGGACCATGGAATGCAAGTTTCCTTGCTCCGCCGGCCATGTGATTAAGTGGTTCAAATGGTAAGGCTTTCCAGCGTTGGGGGGTGTGGCCCCCACCTTGGCTCAGCCGATCCATTATACCAAGAAGTTCAATAATTATGTGACCACATGACTAGCACAAGAGGGCTGTCACGAGAAAGGACATGATTGTCTCTACAATTGCAGATCCAGATAGGAGTATTTATGTAAACAATATCCTCATAGCTATAAGCATGTGACTGAGAGGGGGAGCCTCATTTTTTCAGAGATAAGAATATGGGTCGGTTCTTTTGGGTTGATGCTTATGACTTATGGCCGTGGTTTTTGAATTCTGGTTTATTTGTGAGAGGCAGTACACAGAGAAAAATAGTCACATGCGATTTTGGCCAATACAGCTAAACTCAGTATAGTTTGTACTATAATTTACCTGTAGAACCTGTCTTAAAAAATGTAGCGTTTAATGGTGTGTTACTATTCATCTCTATATAAGTCGTAAGCACTAACGAACCCAGCCTATGTAATGTAAATACCTTCCATATACCAACTCTACGATTTCTAATGCTTCGGATAACTCAATTATGATCTTTTGTAATCCTATTGTTCACTAGCCACAACATTGAGAAAAGGGGTTTCAGCGCAACTTTTTAACAAGTCACTGACTCGCTGGCAATACTAGGGACGTACAGATTCTCCATCCATCTCTTCCTAGTTCCCGCCGAAGAACGCGTGTGACATGATGCGACAAAGATTGTGGTGGGGGAACGTGTTGGGCGGACGGTGGATGCTGGGCAGGCACAAATTCTGGCGAACGGTGCGCGCGCATGCCCTGCGAGGCATGTGGCCTGCGTTGCGTTGCAGCGATGGTGACGACGAGGTCGGCGAGTGGGTACCAGTTTGTGGTTTGTTTCGTAGGTTTTCGGGTCGGGAAGGGGACGTCTGCCCTCTTGTCACCAGGCTAGCTACCTAGATCTCCAGCGTGCAACAGCGGCGGAGGAGTGCGAGGGAAGCAAATGCGGTCTTGTTCGTTCGTTTGCTCGCGCGATTCTTGTTACCTTTTTCTTTCTCACAGTTTGTCTGCTGTTCTTGAGTTTGGTTGGAGGGCTGTCATCAAATTAAGTTCCTGTGTATGCTTTTGTGAACTGAAATGTTTGCGAGATTTGATGGAACTATTCATATAAATGGCATGTGGCTTTTTTCCTTTAAATTTAGTTTTGGAATGTCCATTTTTATAAATAAAGCCCTCGTCGATCTACCGCATCTAGCAAGCAACTGCTGAGCTCCTCTGGCAACCTACCGTCCATGGTAGCACACCGGTCGGTAGGTCACCTACTAGCTACTTAGCTCGATTGGCACCTGACGGGCGCGGTAGGTCCACTAAGAAGGCTAGATTTATAAAAATAGATATTCGCGGATTAAATTTGAAAAAAAATAGCTACGGTGCTATTTATATGAAAGTTTGATTTGAAGGAGCATTGAATGTAGTACAATGGCATCTTTGTCAGGAATTCTTTACTGTTCTAGCCCTTATGTTCTTTTTTTGGCAGTTATGGCACTTGGTGCCTATTTTTTTGCGAGATTGGCCCCATCCCAATTGTGAATCAATGGCGGGCGATGCATGGTATTTTCACGAAGGGGGGCACGGATCCCCGGACAGCAAGCGTGGAAATCTACCACACGCACCAAGAGCAGCTATAAAGTGGTTGATGGTCAATGCTACAATAACTAGTCAAGATCGATGCTACAGTAGTTGATTGATGCACTACTACAGAAAAGGTCATCACAGACGGTTCAAAAACGTCATCACAGACGGTTTTGTGAACCGTCTGAATTTATGGGTCAGTGATAATACGAGGTCATCACAGACGGTTTTCGAACCGTCTGTGGTGCAAATATCACGTTTTTCTGTGATATGTAAATATCATAGACGGTTCTTAACTAAAAACCGTCTGTGATATTTATAAATCACAGACGGTTTTTAGTTAAAAGCCGTCTGTGATATTCCCTTCTACTCCTAAACCTATTCTGTTTATTGGCTAGCCTCAGAAAATGCTAGCCATGCCTCTAAAACAAGCAGATAAACATGTACATGTATACATCCAATTCACATCTCAATTCATTTCACAAACATAAAACATTCACAAACATAAAACATCTATTTTTATTAAGATTATAGCCTACCATTACAATATCCCAAAACAACAAGTAGGTTACACAACAAGAACAGAGCAAAAGCAAAGATCCTCTATGCCTTCTTGCCCCTGATGCAACGCATGAGCTGGATGCCTTTGATGCCTACCATCGTCGGCGTTGATTGAGCGTCTGCACGGTTGGCACGAGCTAGTTGCTTCTGCGGTGTCTTGCCTCCTGTAGACTTGTGCGTCGTCTGCAAGGAGGAGGACAGCAAGAAGGAAGACAGCAAGGAAGAGGAGACCAGCAAGGAGGCTGGGTTTTGGTTATATTTATAGGGGAGGGAGAGGGAGGAAGAGGCGGGAGTTCAAATTTTTGGCGCTGGAATGGAGAGGTGGAGCTACGATCCGTGGGGTGAGGATTGGAGGATCGACGGGCCCAGTGGTCAGATTATCACAAACGGTTCTATAGCTAGAACCGTATGTGAATTAGAGCACAAAATTTTATATACCGATGCAATATAAACAACTAGTCTGAAAAGATAAAATAGCAAAGTTTTATATGGCTTATATATACTCATTTGAAAGATTTCGATGAGATCTACAACTTTGCAGTTGAAGCAAAATCTAAATTCCGAAAATAAGACCAAGAAAAAAAGGCAAAAACAGGAACCAAAAACTTGCGACGCAGGTTTAGGTCCAAAGATGCCCGATTTTCGGGGTCTTGGAGGACGACTAGCACAAGCTAGTCGTTTTTTTGGATCGGGCTCGTCGTTAGCTTTCCAACGAGTACAAGAACGTCGAAAACGGACACCGTATGCAAAAGTTTTGCCCGTTTTACTGAAGGTGTCTCAAAACTGAATTCTACTCGGACTCGGGCGGGAAATTATAAAATTTTGAAGAATTGCAAGGCGGGAAACATATCACAGACGGTTTTTAATACAAACCGTCTGTGATACTCACAGACGGTTCAGCGGTAAGAACCGTCTGTGATACTCCTTTTTCCCGCCACAAATACCACAGACGGCCTCAAAATTAAAACCGTCTGTAATAGTGTACATCACAGACTGTTTCACAAAACCGTCTGTGATTTGGCGTCTAGTATTAGGCTTTCTGTAGTAGTGATGGTCAATGCTACAGTAGTTGATCGATGGTCAATACTACAGTAGCTGATCGATGGTTGGATAGTGGTCAATGGTCGAAACTACAGAGTGGTCGGAGGTCGAAGTCTATAATGTATTTGGGTGGTCGAAATCTAAAGTGTGGTTGGAGTGGTCGAAAGCTATATAGCGGTCAGGTCGGACGGAAGTTATAAAGTGGTCGAGATGGTCGAAAGTTATGAAGTGGTCGGTAGTGCGACAGCTGTCGGAACGCACCCCCAACCGCAGGATTCGGTGGGCCAGGCAGTTCGCGTGTGCACAAGGGGCAAAAGAATGCGGCCGACGACCGCTTGTCTACGCCCGCCTGGCCACGGAATTGCCACACATCACCCATCGGTGGTTCTGTGGTCGGGAGGAGGCTAAAAACACGAAAACACCACCCCAGATACTATATCTGCAAAAAAAAAGCTACAGAGGGCCAAAAGGAAAAATAATTTCCTTTGTCGGAGAGAAACGATAAAATTGGGGGGAGCAACCGGACGGACGCTTGGACGTCTACCGTGTCCAGTCTGATACACATCTGATGGACCAGTAATGGATGGGCTATGGGCCCAAACGTAAAACTGAGCCTATCAGGCTAGGTTTATAATGATAGGCTCTCTAGCTTTTTTCCAGAGAAGGCCCAGAGCACCCCGGGCGGGCCTAGTTGCAAAATCTGAATGCGTGGCATCTGTTCTCGTGCCCCTTCTTTTTGGAGCACTAGGTGCCCAAGTAGGGCTCGGTTTGAAACACGGTGCTCCACAGTAATCCGTGTCGGATACTATTCCCTTCATTTCTCATGTCTACCACAGGCAATTAGGCGGGCGTATTTGCTTCTATAAAATGTCGAACAGATAGCAACTGATTACATATGCCTCAAGTTTGTTGTCTAGGTCACCATTCATTTCATTCCAAGATCACCAGTTAGCTAAGCAGCTAACCACTTGACATGTGCATCAAATCTCTATAAAATTGCGACGCGACGGCCTGCCTCCAATGCAAGAGCCATGCGTAGCAACGTGACCACAAGATTGCGATCTTAAAAAGCACTAGTATCCAGCACGGCGCATTCCGGCGCTAGATTAGTGTTGGATCCTCGCTGCCGCCGGTAGGATGCATGTCTGACGCCGACGGCTTGGACGTTGCGTCGTTCGCATTTGAATATAGGACCGGCGCCATGTGCCGGCACCTACCAAGGGCCCGTGATTGCACCGCCGCCCACCAACTGATGAGCAAGATGGATTCAATCTATTCGATCTTCCGGTCTTTCTAGATCACATCATGCCTGGTCCAACCATTCTGGAGCATGCATTGTGAAATTAACTTCTTTCGTCGAACTGGCAGTGGTAGGAATGGACTAAGTGTAAGATTAGATTGAAAAAACTTGATTTAGAGTGAAATGAAATTCGGTTTCTTCTCCTGTTTCCCTCTTTAGGGGACATTTTGGCAGTGGTCTCTTTCAACGCGTCTTGGATAGGTCTACGGAGGCAAGGTCCGATAATCCAAGATGGCTTGTTTTGCTAGGATGAAAGCTCTTGCACCCCTATGCCGAGCGTGGGACTGACGCCACCACAAGGTATCTGTGACTGGTCTCCTGAATATATCATTATATCTAGAAGACCAGAACTGATTCGCGATTAGTTCTTTGTAAACGTGCTAATGATATTAGAAAGCAACGAGGATGTTCGGTTGAGCTTTTGTTTTTTCAGAACATGTTCAGTTGTGCCTTGCTCGCTTCTTCCATGGCAAAGATGTGAACCATACGTCTGATCGCAGTCGTACGGTGACTCTCTCTGGCAGTGGGGCACACCCAGCCGAGCCCAAGACGCACCTCACTCCGCGTGCCACGTGTCGCGGCGGCAGCTCTCTCTTCATGATGGCACTCTCGTAAATAACACTGAAACTCATGCCCCTTTATGAGCCGCACGAAGACGCCGTTACTTGGCTGCCTCCGTGGCGCAGGCCGCTTAGAAGAGACGGATTCTGCTTCCCCGCGCCTCTCTCCTCTCGGGCGAACGCCGCGACTCGCAATTCCCTCTCCCTAAAACCGCGAGGAGGATCGCAACCGTACGGACGGTGGAGAGAGATGGCCGGCGGCTACTGGCGCTGCCGGAAGCACCCGCCCCTGCCCTGCTGCGGCGTGTGCCCGCACTGCCTCCGCGACCGCCTCCTCCGCCTCTGCCCCGACTGCGCGTGCGCGCGCCCCTGCTGCTGCGCGTCCTCGTCCTCCTCCGTCTCCGGCACCGCGGTCGGCCGGGTCTACAGCCTCATCGAGCGGGAGAGCCGGATCGGGCGATCGCGATCCGTGGCCGCCTCCGGAGGCAGCAGCATCGGCGACGAGGGGCGCAAGTCCAGGGTCTGGGGGTGGGCGTCGTTCCGGAAGCCGGCGGTGGGCAGGGGCGTGGAGGAGGAGGAGCACGACGTGGTGGCACTGGCGCGATCGAGCTCGGTGTCCGCGACGGCGGTGGAGGCGAAGGGGGCGTCGAAGGCTGGATGGTGGGGGAGGTTCCTCCCCGCCCCGATCAAGGCGCTGCGCCATCGGAAGTCGCGCCCCGGCAGCGGCGGTGGCGATTGCCGGGAGAGCGTGAGATGAGATCGCCGGAGCGTGATTTGTTCGAGTGAGTTCGTTGTTACGTGGAGGATTAGGGGGGAACTAACTAATCACTTGGTTGGTGCTTTTTTTTTGTTCTTGTGCGCGCTGGCGCTGCGCTAATTTGTTGGTAATCTGTAACTCTTCTTTTGGCCTTTTGGATCTTACTAGTAAGATAATAAGCGTGAATATGTTAGTGGGTTCCGTTCTAGTCTTTTTAGAGAGGCGCTACAGTACAGTATATTGTTGGAAACATTGGTAATGGCTAGTTACGTATTCGTGTGTTGCAACGGAACTCATTAAATGTGTAGTGAATTGTGCTATAGAAGAGAGTTGGTCTCATCGATTGAAAAGTGGAGAATACTGAGAAGTTGAAGGAATAGAGCAGTTGGAGTAGAATGGACGTACAACCACCAACTCATTCTTTTATAATAGTAATGATATAGAGTTTTACTAAGATTTATCAAGTTTCGTCTCCCCTCTCACCCTCCTCCACTGCTGCCCCTCCCCTTCTTCCTCAGTGCCGGCTGTAGCTCTGTGCCCTTCCTCCACCTCCCTCCTCCCCCATTAGCAGCTGACGGTGATCTCACTGTCTCGCAGCGCCGTCGTATTCCCTTCCCCTATTGCCCCTGTGCAGCCCAACCTAATATTTTAGCACGCTACCGCTCGTTGTGCCTCTCTCCACCGCTGCCCATCACCCTCCACCACCGCCCCAATGCCCGTTGGTGGCCGCGGCGCTACCGCTTCTCTCATCGAAGCTTGAGAAAATAGAGGAGAGAGCTAGAGCGTTGGAGCGAGGGACGTACCATTGGGGCTAGAGCTATGGCAGTCGACCAACCTCGCCCCTACCGAGGACGACTAGATCCAGCAGTGCCTCGATCGGGATGGCGATACACGGCAGCGCCGTGGCCGGAGACGGAATATCCGACGGCGGCGGCCCCCGCCGACGTGAGCGAGAGAGAGTGGAGAGAGATCAAACGGTAGAGAGTTATACTGTTGCTTTTTAGTTGAATGGTATATCATTCTTTAGTTTTTCTTTTTTTAAGCACATGTATATGCCTGGGCAAAATACCCGCTACCCGTTACCCGTACCCGAAATACCCGGACCCGAACCCGAAATACCCGAACCCGAGGTACCCGATCCCAAATTCGGATAGCGATTCTGATTACCCGAAATTAGTTTGGGTAGTTTGGGTAATATTCCCCGGTACCCGAACTACCCGAATTGTCTGTAAATTACCCGAATTGTCGGGAAATTATCTGTAAATTACCCGAATTGTCTGTAAATTACCCGAATTGTCGGGAAATTAGCTGGTTTTCTGTAAATTCGGGTATATCGGATATACCCGAACCCGAATTATCGGGTACCCGAAATTGCGGGTAGTATTTTTTTGAGGCTAATATCGGGTAGCAGTTTTTATTACCCGAATTTCGAATTACCCGAACTACCCGACCCGAAAAATTCGGGTAACCCGAACGCCCAGGCCTACACATGTATACCCATACTCAAAACATACTACACTCATATCACCCATGTACACACACGTGTACACGTCTTTACGCTTGCTGAAAATTTATGAGAGACACCTAAAGGCCTAATGGAACATGTGCACGTGTTTCTCACTGAACGCACGTGTATATGTACTCTATGGGTGCACCCACGGGCAGCTCCCTTCCGGAGTCTTGGAGATGGAGATTTTGTAGTTGGTTGTGGGAGTATGCTATGTTGTAATCTTTCTAATCTAACATGTTCTGTAGAGAGACAATAGAAAAGTATGCGTTTTGTTCATCTCGTGCCACATGCACGAAACACAAAGATATCTAGGAAGTACAAACAACTGAACAAGATATGGAACTCCAAATTTTCGCCTTACGTGGTACATACTTGACACTGACCGTTCGAGAATTTGACACATGCGAGTGCTCTAACAAGTACAATTGCAATCCTAAACACAGATCGATGCATATCCATCATGAATTGTCAATCGCGTCGTGGCAGGAGTGTCATGTCTGGGCTCGCGCGCGAGGGGGTGATAGGCGAGGCGCCTGCACGCTCGTGTCCTGTAGCTCGCGTCATCGTCTTCCTGGACAGTGTGTAGGAATACCAGTGGTTTTGGCTCTTCCGGGCTTCGGGTTCGAGGGGCACGTCTTCTTCCACATGGCGCGTGGCCGCGCATACGCTACCTTCTCGCCATTTTCCGCTTGGAACGATGATGAGAAATTGAGAAGGTCCGTTGGATGCCCATCGATACGTTTCTGAAGCTCGCGTGTACGTCCGCGAAGCAGCTGGTGTTCAATGTCAATGCATTCGCGCGCTGCGTTGTTCTCGCTCAACGCCACGGCCAGACCCAGCTGAGCTGACTCTGCGTTGTTCTCCCCTGTTGCTTTCTGGATGTCGTCATCGTCATGTAACACTAGGCAGGTGCCAGGTAGACATGGTTGGCCGGTGACTGCCGCTGGAGTAAATACAGATGAAGAAACGTGAGCAGTACTGCACGGTCCAGGCATGCGTGCGGACGGCCGAAAGTGCTCCATGGTGATGTCCGATCTGCATGCCGAGCCAGGCCACCACTCGTAGCAAGTAGCAAGCGCCGCACACGTACGCTCCCGAGCCCTGACGGTGTTTCGCCGACGCGTCAGCGTCAGTCCGTGTAGGCAGGCTACTGCATTGGTCGATCGGTACGGCACGTCCCCGAATCATAATACACCACGGACGGGCTCGTGCAGCGCCAGGACGTCGGCAGCCTCTCTTGGCTGCGCCCCTGGAGCCTAGATTGGGTGCCCACAGTAGGAGCACTGTTCGCGCGCGTAAGCTGAGTATGGAAGTCACTGAAGAATTCTAATGGGCAATGGCAACTTTTCAGTCCAGGCCATGTACATTGTATGGGCATTTCCCTTGGCATGCCGTCCGAAAAAACAACTGAAAAGGAGAAAAGATAGGGTAATTCTAGTCTGACACCGAACGTGATCTTTCCGTGTTCGTGAAGCGCCAGCCTGAAAAAAGAAAATAATTCCAAGAATCAAGAGGAGATCAGGAAAGCGCACGGTATGGTGTGCAAGCCGATCCGATGGGCCCCTGGTTTTAACATACTTGAGGCCTAGCATGGAACAGCAACCAGCACTGGATGCTCCAAAAGCTGAAATTAGCAGATCATTTGCTTCGCGTCCAACATAGAAAAGGCTTTCACAAAAGAAACACAAAGCTGCATCGAAGTGTACCACTGCCATTCCATCTGGAAGATGAGAGCTTGTGCCTCGTGCTACCATGTGTTTCGATTTTTCGATCCAAGAAAAGCGTGAGTATGTGACAGAAATCATTGTGTTTCTTCCTTCTAGAAAGAACAGATAGGTGTGCAATCAGCATCAATGATTATGTCAACAAGGGTCATGAACGAACAAGCTGTGCCTAGTCCGATCAGTGGAGGTGCTTGCTCCAATTACCTCAGATGCTGGGCCCTGGAAATCATACCATGGTTTCCAACCAAGGTAGCAATTGCACAGTGCTTAACATGCCACTGCGAGAGCTTCAAGCTTCAGAGTTTTCGCTGTCATGTTTGCATACGACAAAAGTTGGTCGATCAACTAATGACCACTTCAATCAAAGGCAACAATAAGCAGTAATAGAACTGGGGCGCTTCTAATTTCAGCACTACAATAACCTTCTAGGATCGGACGGCTGAGGAAGCTTTCTTTCTCATAGCATTATCGTACTACACAACCAGAGAGACATGAAGTAGCTTAACCTCTGGCAGGCGAAGCGATTCAGGCGTTCAGTGCTTGCCCCAGGGAGAAGACGTGTTGAAGAACAGTTGCGCGAGGGCATCTCCTCATCCTCGGCACGACGGCACCTGCCTGCCAACGTCCTTGGCCGTGACGGCAAGCAGCCGCGCCGACAGAATCCATGTCTAGGCCTTTTTTGCGAGTACTAGACGCAGGTCCGCCGCCGGGGATGGAGCTCGACAGAGCTTCGGCCATCCCCGACTATCTGCATCCCTCCACGCTTTCTCATGACGAGCAGGCGAAGGGCGTGTAATATACAGCCATATGGAGGGTCCTTTCCGTAAAAGCATATACACCTACGGCTACGATCTCCATGACAGTTTATTTCGCCCTCAATCTGAACCGTTTAAGTTAGATCTAACGACTAAGTAAATTTTAGATCATGATATATATACTTTTTTTTTAGGAAAATGATATTGGCTATGTTCTTGCGAGGCCGATAGCCTTTGGCTGTGATTGATGACTTTTGTTTGCGTTGACAGCGGACGGTGGAGACACCAATGCGAATGGTATACACGATGTTGGATTTAGAAAGCCATCCAAAGAATCTGTTTAAAAAATTATTCTATTTATTTTATTTCTGAAGAAATCAAAAGCCAAAAAAGACTAGATTTGGATGGTGGAAATTGGAAAAGTCCGTGATCCATATACGCCAATTCATCTACGATCCAAATTTGGATGTGCCAATTTGGGTGTAAGCTTTCGTCCGCTAACCAATCAAACTAGGCCATTATTATGTGGGCCAACCACAGCATACTTTGCCTTCTATCGCCTGTCCCATTAATCAGATCGGCCAATTGGATCGCGAATTTCATCTGTGATCCAAATTCGGATGGCCCTACTTGGGCCGCAACTTTCGTCCGCCAACCAAACAAGACTGGGCTAAATGTTGTGGGCCAACAACATACCCTCCTTAATCTGGACGCGGGCTGGACCGACTACACAGAAAGCACCTGTGAAGTGCGATCTATTACTTGCATGGTTGGATGCATAAGGACACCAAACATCAGATGCAATCATGCAAGCACGCAACCTAGAAAGAACAAGCTAGGTCGGCGAGATAACACGGCTATTTCAGCACGGCGAAACCTCAAGTCCGGCGACGAGGACCTGTGGCACGACAGACGCCCAGATCATCGGCTTCCCTTTGCCACGCCGGCGTTGCGGGTCACCGGAGACCACGAAGCCCACAGCGACCTCCACCGCGCCGAAGATGGCAACGAAGACCAATCCCGCGGTAGGCGTAGAACAACAGCTTGTTGCGGAGCAACACGCCGCCCGGAGCCCTGAAGATGGCGAGGAGGAGCACAGCCGAGGCCTTTGCGGCGGCGGCGCGCCCACGCCACAGCTTCTTCTCGACGTGCACGGCGCCGGGGTCGACCTTTGTAACACCTCATTTTGTGATTTTTTTGGAATTAAGTTGATTTTTTAGCACAATTTAAAATTTTGGCAAAAATAAAAGTCAAATTTGAATTCAAATTCAAATAATAAAATACAAATTCAAGTAAAAAAGAAAACAAAAAATTGAAAACAATTTTAGACCAAGTCCAATTCCTCTTTTCTCTTCCTTTCTCCCCTGGCCCACAGGCCTCTAGCACGCTCTCCTTTCCCCTTTCCTTTCTTTCCCCTAGCCTAGCCGCGCACCTAGCTTGCTCTTTTCCCCTCCTTCTCTCGCTCGCTCTCGCTTGTTCTGCTTCTCGTCTGAAGCCAACTAGCACCGCCTTCTCTGACCACATTGTTGCTTCGCCCTGACCGTGCCTTGCCTCGGCCTGCGTCTGTGTCGTCCCATCACTCACTTTCCGCCTTAACTCACCACACCACGCCATGACAGTGTGCCCCGCACTGTCAAGGCATCTGTCACGTCGTCACATCACCTTGACCAGCGATGTTGATGACCGGTCGTGAGAGCGCCTCCACTGCAATCACTACAAGCTTATCTTGTTGCCTCGTTGCGCGAGCGACACCATCACTTCGCCTATGTCGCGAGCTGTCGTTGCATCGCCTTGACTGGCCACGCCGTAAACTAGCCATGAGAGCGCCACAACCAATCTGTCTTATCCCACTGCCTCGTCGTGCGCACTCCGTCCCTTCGCATTGTTGTGCCCACACTGCCATGACGCCGGGCATCATTATTCCCTGTGTCACTCCATGCTCGGCTATAAATACTGTCGAGCCCTCACCTTTTGCCTCCCCATCCCTCCTACTAACTCCCTTTACCTTGCCTTGGGTTGCTTTGAGCCCAAGTTGAGATCACTTGCTTCACTGGCGCACCCCGTTCCCTCTCTGGTGAGCCTCTCTCCTCCTCTTCCGTGGCAAATTGTCTGCTTTGCCCTTCTTTCCACTTCTCCTCACCCAATTGGGTTTTCGTCCATAAAAACTTGTTAGCACCATCGCCTACCTCACATTCGGCAAAAAACCGCCTCCTGCACCGCCATTCCCTATCCTGTGAGCCTTGGCCCAATTTCTTTCTTTGGGGCATCTCCATGCACCTTCCTTTCTCCTCCGACGCTCAATTTGAGCTCTCTTGCCTCAAGTCATTGCCATCGTGAAGCGTGCCACACCGCCAGCCCTCCACGATCCTTCTCCGACCTTGCCGTCAACTTCGGTACACTTTCCTTTACCCCCTCATACTTATGCACACCCCTTTTTCCTTCTCTTCCTTTTCGGCGTCGTCGCTTGTTTTCCTTCCCCAACTCCATCCATCACTCTCTGTCGCATGCTCGCTGCCGTGACACTTGAGCCACACCGTCACCACCCACAAGTGCGGCATGGCCCCGAAAACCCATTTTGAGGGTTGTCAATGCACATCACCGCTTTCCTCACCCGTGTTGAGCACGACAACATCGCCCCTATTGCTGCACTGTTTTGACACTGTAACTAGTTAATTAGCATAATGCTATCATTATGACATAACTAATTTACTTTAACAAAGCTCATTAATTAAATCCAATTAGTCATTGACGTGTGGGCCCAACTAATTAAGAAACCTAATTAAAAATCAGATTCAAAATTTGAGCCACTGACAAGTGGGCCCCTTATGCTTGGGTCCTATTGTCAGTCACACCGAATATTTCTTTAAGAAAAATAAATTAAATCATCAATGAGTATGTGAACCTCATCCTCCACAGGAATAGATTAAAGCTTTGTGTCAACCATGTTTTTGCTTGGCTTCTCTTGTTCTTGAGCTAGAGTTTTGAGCTAGATATGACTTATCAGCCATATCGAATAGCTCAATAATTGTTCATGGAGGATTCATAGTGATGTTCACTATACAACCACTTATTCCTTAGTCTGGTCTTGAATGCCTGGATAAAGAAGAATCGGCCAATTCTGACATAGAGCTAACTTGACTAAACCTTTTGATGTACTGCCACAGGGTTTTGTTGGGTTCTTGTCGGATCCAGTGAATGCCATCTTCCTTTCCGAGTCAATCGTACACACCTTGAAAGTTGGCGATCAGTAGATCGTAGAGTTGTTTTCAAGTGCAGATCGTTCTAGCCAGTTAGTGGAGTAACCACGACCGGGCAAAACCCTTGATAATAGTTGGCAAATAATTCACAACACATTGTTGTCGCCTCCTGCAGCCCTAATTGCTATTGTGAAAATTTGCAAAAATTTCAATAGGTTCTATTTTCTATCAAATTTCTCAAGGTTAACTAGTCAGAATCTTTCTGGCCACCGTATTGCCTAAAGGTCTAACAAGAAAGCTCAACAACCTATGATTAGATCATGGCGCCATCTTTGAAAAAAGGACATATTGTAATCTATCGGAGACTTGTTCCTCCAATAGTCATAGTGGAGAGCTAGTGCCCTAATCCAGTTGTGGACACTCAAAGGGTGTCTCCAGCAAAATGTTTGGTTAATATGATATCGTAGATCTCCTGGACCGTGTCCCCGATTTTGTCCCTTATGATTAGTAGGAAGGGTTGCTTCGTTATTAAAGAGCATTCTTCCTTCATAGCTTCCTTGTTGGAACCTTTGAGCGGGTCTTGTGCCTGCTAATGGATTATTGTCAGTCCAACCCCATTGGCTTTTGTCATGCGAGGAATGCACAAATAAAGTCAAGGTTTAGCTCTACGTTTGCCTCTGCTCCCAGCACATCTCCGTGTACCGCATGGTTCACTGGAGGATCTCCGATACCTGGCCTGCAACTTGATCATATCTTGAGGTTGCTGCCAGAGTAGGGTCCTGATTATCAAGAATATCATGGACATGTTGCAGATTTTAAATAGTTACCGAAGGTCTTGAAGCATTCCTATTGGCAGAAGGGGTACGATGACTTGAGTTTCTCCCTGAGTCCTTTGCTCGCTCCACATGACTTAGCAAGCTCAAAGGGGTAGGGACAAGTGGATTAGATGGTCGATATCCACCAGTTCCGTTATTTCTGACTCCTTTGAGTGATGCAGGAGATTTCATATCATCTTGACCAATATATCGTGGGGTGATCTGTCGTGGAGAGTCGTGCACAATATTTGTACTGGTACCACCGATTGTGTTAACCCCCGTGCTTCCAACAGGAATATCTCGATGAACTCCCATCAAAACTAAAGGAGAGCTTTCCATTGTTTTGGCAAGGAGCTTCGATGACAGAATGATTGCAGACTATCGTTTCCAGGAAAGCTGTGTGATTAACTCAACCTGATTCGGCAAATTGCCGATAGGACGGTGAGTGCTATTGTCCTCTCTCGACTTTCTATCGGGGGTAATTTCATCAACAGCATGATTAGGTGTCGATCGGCTACCGTAATACGTAGGAGCTGTTGTTGAATAGCGGTCATCCATGACCGAATTGAGAGTACTCTTACCCTCGAATCACGATATCGCACTCTTGTTGCTATGTTTACCGATCGAATGATCAGACTTATCATGGTGCCTAGGCATTCCAACAAGGTTAGGACACCTGACTCCCCTGGAAGCGTTGATAATTGGGGCGATGTGTCTTATTTCATCCAATCGACCTCATTGGTCTCAGGGACTGGTGACCCTGGGATGGAGGCTGATGATGAGGAGGCATCATATTATATGGCGCAGATACATGCATTCATGTCAAGGTCAGCGTAGTCTGCAAAATCAAACTAATTCTCCTCATCCCAGATTCCTGCCATTATCACATAGGCGATGTCGATAGAAACACAGGAAGATGATGATGTTGATGAGAACCTTTAGGAACTCAGCGTCTTTTCTCACGGACAGTGCTAGCTATCGACAATTAAATCGTCAGTCTTACGAATTGTAAAAAACTAAGTCTCATAGAAGGATTTAAAAGGAGAATATGAACTATCTTTATTGTTATGAACTGCTTACAAGATGCTCTCATTGAGAGATTACAAAGGGGTTGCTATTAACCCTAGGATCGCTACTTCTTGCCTCTATAATATGCTTTTCTAGTTGAGAGATCTCTCTTGGTTCTCTAGAATTTGTTTGTCTTTTGCATCATTCATCTCTCATCAGACTTAAATAGAGTCAAAGAAGTGTTAGTTGTTCACGTGAGCAGGCGTCTTATCGATTCCTCACCCCCGATTGGGCAAACGGTTGTTGTCAGCAAGAGAAAGATGAAAATGAATGTTCTTTGGTTATTGTTAGTAGGAAAGAGTCATGGGAACAACATTAAATCAGAGACATAAGGCCGAGTCATCGTGCTGTTAGGAGGAAGATTAAGCATGTGCTTTATCCTACCATGCGTAAGGAGTTGCCTACAGGCATGTCCACGTATCAGTTCGTAAGTCCTTCGAGTGTGGCTGGTCGATTGAATGAACAGTGACCCTCTAACCTGGGGTACTCAGGTAATGTAGTCTTTAGTAGTTCACAACCACATTGGTTTGGGGCCTTAATTGAGTATTAAAGCTATATTTAATAGATTATTTTATCCTCGTTAAAGAATATTGTGATTCTTAATTGGTTTAGATTCCAATTGCTTTGAATAAGTATCATGCAAATTTGAAAGTGTTTATATGAAATTTGAGTAACTTCTTGAGATTTGAGCTTTTATTCTGAGTGGATTTCGGTTCTGGGAACATTGGACTGGTCAGATTCGCTCCAGACCGGTCTGACTGATCACAGGCCAGCAATTAGACTAGCCTCTCAATAGCGTTCTGATCGGGCATGTGTAGTAGGCTGTTGATTTGTCGGTTCTTGTCCCTAGCTTAGGTTGTTGATCTAAACTTATTGACTATTATATTTACTCGAGCGAAGATTTTTGAGTACCTTAGAGAGAAATTTTTTTTTAGAATCATTCAAGATTGCCGACATCAATCCTACACTAGTAAATTTAGCTAACGGGGCTGCAAATGCAGACGCTCTTCTCAGTACTGAGACACTAACCAAGTTAAAACCCCTTTACTGAAAAATTGAAGATAGAAACATGCGACTCAGCCATGTCATGACTCACACCAACTCAAACCTATAAACTTTTGGCATGAATGGATAAAAGACAAGCGCGCACTGTTACATACATGCAGGGAAATCGGGCACGGAGCATATGAGCATATCACATATAAGACAAGCAAGTATGCAAGCTAGCTAGTAACAAGTTCGGCGATACAAAACAGCTATTTCAGCACCGCAAAACCCCCGAGTCCGGTGACGACGACCAGTGGCAATACGGACGCCCAGATTACCAGCTTCCCTATGCCACGCCGGTTGTGCGGGTCGCCGGAGACCCAGTAGCCGGCAACCACCTCCATCGCTCCGAAGATGGCAACGGCCACAAGAATCCCGTAGTAGGCGTAGAACAGCGCCTTGTCGCGGAGGAACACTCCCCCCGGCGCCTTGAAGAAGGCGAGGAGGAGCGCCGCCAGGGCCTTCGCGGCGCCACCGCCAACCAGGGCGCGTCGCACCTTCGTCGCGTCAGCGGCGGCGTCGACCAGCTGGCCGGTGACCGCGCTTTCACTGGGCATCTGGATGCTGACAGAATCCATCGATCGTGTGGTCGCGCACAAATGGCTTGCTAGCTAGTTCGAGGCTTCGAGCTGCTTTAACACTCGTGGGGGTGTTGCGTGGCCGGGGAGACGAACTAGGGGTATTTATAGGGGCGCTGGTCGGTGCTGGTTGCCGGGCTTTGCCCCAGCCCGAAGGAGCCTGAGCCCGAACAATACTGAAGGGCCCGAACAAAAGAAAGAGAAGACGCTGCCATGCTATGACTATTGCATCAGACTATCGGGCCAGTGGTTCCAAAGAATACTGAAGGGCCCGAACAAAAGAAAGAGAAGACGCTGCCAACAGCAAGGGGGAAAAAAGCTTCTGGACGTTGGCTCATGGAGATGTTTGTACCGCGATCGATCGCACCAGTTACTACATGCATTGCCATTTTATCAGTTGGTCGTTGCCATTGTTTGCCTTTACGCGTTCACCAAGGACAAAAACACAGTTATTGTTTTTGCCGGATATATGGAAGATTGGTCTGCGGGCTCCCAATTCGATCGAACCCCTCTCAAAGTCGTTTCGATTTCGCACACCTTGTCACCCAAAAAAAACGCAAAGCTTTTAGTTTTTGAATGAATTATCTTTTTAAGATGAAGTTTACAAGTTAATTGTAATAGAAATTGTCTTAACTTTTATGATCCCGTTTGTTTGGGCTTCAACTTTTGACTTCTAACTTCTAGTTTCTTATTTTGTCTTTTTCTAGCCTTTTAGCCTTTTGACTTTTCTTTGTTTTATATTCCTTTGCATCGTTCATGATGGGCTAATATATATATATATATATATATATATATATATATATATATATATATATATATATTCTAATTTTAATTTTTAAATTTAATTGCGACAAAAAATTATCAGCAGCTACAGTGTAAAACAAGCTAACTACAATGTCAAACGGAGAAAAATAAGCCATAAACCAGAAAAAACCCAAATGAGCAGGGAGTCGCACACGAATATCTCTCCATACATTTTCCTACAAATAATTGGAATTTAAAATTTTAGACTAAAATCTATAAACTACACGAAGAAAACTCATCCTACCTTCCACATGACTCCCTCATCCGTGCAACGGTGCAAGGTTGCCCGGCCGCCGGCCCGAGCCCGAATCCTCATAATTGGACGCGACGAATGGGAAGGCCACAGGACGCGACATGTGGACAGGACGGAATCTCCCATTCGGCTTATATTGTTAGTGCCTCGTGTGCGACAATTCGTCGGGCACGGCGGGCGTAAGCTAAGCCCGAGAGCTAGGCCAGTGTCACAAGTAACCCAAGGAGCACCGAGCAAAACGGCCAACTTGGAAGTTGAGAGATAAGTTCACATTAGGGCTGTCAGTGGTACGTGGTTTTGCTCGTTTAAGCTTCAGTTTCTGGTTTATTTTTCATTATTCATAAATTTCGTCTTTTTCTGAGCTTTTGATTTTTTTAGCTTTTTTGTCGGTTCTTTTTTCCCGTATTTGTTTGCATTATACGTGATGGGCTAATATGTTTTTTCTATTGTTAATTTTTTTAAATTTAATTATGCTAAATAAGCATCTGTCAGCTACAGTGTTTTTTCAGCCAGCTACAATGCTTTTCAGCCATAAACCACTCAAAAAAAACCATATTGAGCACAGGAGCTGGGAAAAAAAATTGTTGAGGTGCCTTGTGTTTATATTGAGCTACAGTATGTCATAGAAGAACACGTATGGAATATTTGTCGCGTATATTTCTTGCAAAATTGACATAAAAAAGGTAAATCAAGCTGCATATGCACTTATGCTTTTTGTTCCTGAAAATTCTTGAAAACGAAGCATGCATTTTTGTGTGCATATTTTCTTTTGTTTTGGGCGGAATTTAGTTGCATACGTGTTTTTAAGAGAACGTTGCATGGTTTTTTCTTCAGTTGCATCTGTTAGGCTTGTTCTTTTTTACTACGGCTTATGATTTTTGATATGTTTATGAGAGAGTACAGAGTAAGAAAAACTCACGTGCAGTTTTAACCGATATAAATGAAGTCACTATAATATGTACTATAATCAACTTATAGATCTCGTATTGAAAAAATAATTCATTTAAAAACTAGTTAATATAAAAAAATTAAAAAATAGTTTTTAAAAGATGAAAAGGTGATGCCCGTTATGCGCCTGGTTCAGTAAACAATGGACTTCAGTTTTTGCCCCTTCAGTTGCCTGAGGCCCTGAATGCCCTGTGGACTGTGGATAGTGCAATTTTATCATGGGCCACAAGGTCCAATGGCTGGCCCAAGTGTCACCGATCCGTACCGGTTCATGTTCTCTCCAGTGACCAATCTATAGAACATTACTTGTATAATAGACTGTAGGACTGTATATTTCAACTCAAAACTTACACTCGCCACCGCTAAATACAAAAAGAAAACCAACAAATTGTGATATGCATGGAACATCGAATGATCCTAGTCCCATACACGCGCGCGCGCACCGGTGACTAATTCGAAATAAGAAAACACAAAGCATATGCAAACTGGATATGCAAAGACATCCAACAATCGATACATGCACCAAGCAGACCGCATATTAACACAAGAAACTCGTATCGCACTATCACTTCAGGATGGCAAAGCGTCCAACGCCGGCGAGGAAGAGCAGCGGCAGGACGGACGCCCACAGCATCGTCATCCCAACGGCTCGCCGGCGGTCTGGATCGTGCGAGACCCAGAACCCCGCCCACGCCTCGGCCACCCCGAAGAAGATGACGGCAATGAGAACGCCATAGTAGGAGTAGAACAAGAACTTGGTCCGGAGGAAAAGGCCTGCCGGCGACTCGAACAGCGCCAGGTACAGCGCCGCGGCGGCTTTTCCGACCCCGCCGGCGACCAGGGCCCGCCGCAGCCTCGTCGCGTCGTGGCTCGCCTCCACCATGTCGGCAACTCCATTTGCGTTGCCGTTGCCGACCTCGGCGTTGAGGGCAATGGCGTTACCCATTCCGCGATCTTAGTTCCAGAGCCGGCTTGTGCGTTGGGCTGTGCTCGGTTTGGAGAGAAGTGCAGCAGTTGCTTGTCGGAGAGGTGGAGATGGATGGCGGGAGCACACGCGTAGGCCGGCCCTATATAATGCTCGCTGATTCGCCAATATGGGACTACGGTGCGACCCGCCGGGCCGGGCCTGGCCCGAGCCCGAGGCTGCAAGTGGCTGGACCGATCGGCCAAGCTAAGCCCGATTGGAAGAAAGAACGAAGCAGACGCGTGTCAGCATGTGTCAGAGATGACTTATTGTACCAGTCGGGTCATGGATGGGGTCTCCGTGTCAGGGATACCACTACCCAAGCGGGCAATAGCCCGAGCACAAGCCCGAGCCCGATTTGCTCTTTGGATGAAATGATCTGAGAGGAATAAGAAAAGGAGCGAGGAAGGGCCCGCTGCCATTGATGGGGACGCTTAACTTCCACGGGTTAAAAAAAAGGAAGTGCGAAAATGTGACTCTTGCTGTTGGTGCTGTTGCAGCCAGACTTCGTTTTATCTTCAATTAATAGTTATTTTTTTAATTTTTTAAATCGAGTGTATTAAAATAATATTTTTATATTTATCATAAGCAATACTTTCACAGCACTATACTTTCGTGATATTTTATAAATATATTAATGTAAAATTAACGGTTAAAGTTTAACCTCTTTAAGACAGTAAAAAAATTAACAATGCTTAGTATTTGCAGACGGATGTAGTACTACATTGCTACATGTGCTTGTGGCTGCATGCACTATCCTGTCTCGTTGTGCTTCGAGATTTGTGTTGCTTGGGAAGAGAGGGAAGGACATACATGTGCAGATACGGTTCAACAAATAATTCACGTATTTGATAGAATAAGAAATACAAGTCATATTTGAGACATTCTTGGAGGGGGATGGGATGGATGTTTGAGTTTGATTTTTTTAGGGAAAACAACACAGTTTGAACATTTTTTCGGTTCACATTTTTTTTCGATTTTGTTGGTTCATTTTCTCAGTCAAAATTTGAACATTTTTCATTCAAGTTTTCGATTTCATTTTTCTGATCGAAATTTGAACATTTTCTTGGTTCATTTTCTCCTATGAATTTTGAACTTTTTCAATTCATTTTTGGACAATTTTTTGGTTTCATTTTAAAGACTGAATGTCGAAGCAACTACGATGAGAGATAAAAGATAGGGAGAAATTGATCGTAAATTCCTTAAGCACAATCTCAAAAGAGCACAAGGGATTGTCATCCGCTCACAACCCTCTCAAATCATTTATTAGCCTCGAATCCTTGTCCTATACAAGAATATAGTGCTAAAGAATTTTCTAGCATCTAATCTTCTCGTGTGTCCTTTGCTTTTGAGGAGTAGGCTTGAATGTTGGTTCTTCTCCATAGTCACCCCCATGGTTTATATAATCCCTCCTAGTCTTTCTCCAATTTAGAGTAGGAATCCTAATTTAAATAGGAGTATGAGTGCTAATCCTAGTAGGATTCATATAAGACTCTTTATAGCACATCTTTTCAAATTCTAAAAGACCAGATATGAGTCGTCCTAACTCAACGATCTTCACCTTGACTCTTATCCGTTGGAAGTCAATGTGCTTGTAACACCCTAGAACCCAAACCGGCTTAGGCCTAACCCCATTCTGGATAGGCCACACACACACACGTAGCAACCCGCTTACACTTTCGTTCTCGCTTCACGCAAAACGGTTAACCGGGGGTGCTACTATTGGAACTCCTAGGCTTATATGTAAGTGCTTCTCAAGTTAAGCTAGCAATGTGAGACTAACCTACACCCTCATGTGCACACACATATGGGCCATCATAGGCTAGGGTGTCACATACACCCCCCTCAAAGGACTCGACATTTTCGTCGGACCAACATACCCACATTGGGGCAAATGATAAGGGTCTCCCCTCTTTGCACATGTCCGTGCGTTCAGTGCTAGCACATATACCATGCCCTGTGTCCACTCCGGGCCCACACGCGCCATGCGCCATATGCGCGCGTCCCTGACCCGCACGCGCCCATGTAACCGCGAGAATCGGCTCTGATACCATCTGTAACGCCCTAGGGTCCAAACCGGCCTAGGCCTAACCCCATTCTGGATAGGCCACGCACACGTAGCAACCCGCTTACACTTTCGTCATCGCTTCGTGTAAAACGGTTAACCGGGGGTTGCTACCATTGAAAGCCTTAGGCTTATATGTTAGTGGTTCTCAAGCTAAACTAGTAAGGTGGAACTAACATATACCCTCATGTGCACACACATATGGGCCATCATGGGTCAGGGTGTCACATACACCCCCCTCAAAGGACCCAACATCCTCATCGGACCAACATACCCACACTGAGGCAAATGATAATGATATCCCCTCTTGGCATATGTCCGTGCGTTCAGTGCCAACACATATGCCATGATGTGTGTCTACTCCGGGCCCACATGCGCATGCGCCATATGCCCGCGCCCCTGACCCGCACACGCCCATGTAACTGCAAGAGTCAGCTCTGATACCATTTGTAACACCCTAGGGTCCAAACCGGCTTAGGCCTAACCCCATTCTGGATAGGCCACGCACACATAGCAACCCGCTTACACTTTCGTCCTCGCTTCGCACAAAACGGTTAATCGGTGGTGCTACCATTGGAACTCCTAGGCTTATATGTAAGTGCTTCTCAAGTTAAGCTAGCAAGGTGAGACTAACCCACACCCTCATGTGCACACACACATATGGGCCATCATGGACCGGGGTGTCACAGTGCTCCTCTAAGAACTCGCTCCAAGTTGGCTCCACTTTTCTTATGTTTTTTTGTTTTTCCTCCCACCTTTAAGAGTGCCTCCACCATAGAGGCTCATGCACATCTTTGCAATATGTGTGTCAATATCCGTGTCTAGGCTAGCCTGCCCGTACCCTCCACTTGAGAGCTCCTTCATTGTGTAATTTGGTTAATCACACTTTATATTTTTATAGTCTTCCAAGCCGTAGGTTTGTACCACATTTGAGCTCCACCTGCTCATTGGTACTGCATGGTTGGACCTACCACGTATTTCTTCTTTCAACAGCTCGTACCTTCGCCTCTATGTTTGCTATATTTTACAACCGTCTTTGTAGCTCTGCATATAACTTCAGATGTGATATGAGTATCTACCATCGATGACATGTTTTCCTTCACCTAACTAAGATTGTTATCAAACCTCTCATTGGTTGCTCCATCTTTAAGATTACCCTTTAATCGGTATCCTTTATTGCTCCAGATACTTTTCGTGATCACCTGCTCTTTACAAGTAACTTGCATGACTCCACCTCGAAGTGATACCTCACAACCTTCGAGTTCAAGTGACTTCACAGATATTAAATTCTTTTTAAGCTGGGAACATGCTAAACTCCCGTCAATGTGTGATGTGCTCCATCATACATCTCCAATATAACTATTCCCACCTTATTAATTGCATACTCCTTGTAATCAGTGATAGTTTCATACACTGGGCATAGAGCTCCTTCGTAAAACGTCTCCTTTATTGAACATATGTGGAAGTAACAATTGGAATCTAATATTCATCTGTGAGAAGTACCTGATTGGAAAATGACTAGTACGTTCAAATCATCCTTTGCTACCACCACTAAGTATATATCCTTTATTTGCTTTAAACTCAGACAGTCTTTTATCATGCGACCTTCCTCGTCAGATAGATAGCATATACATGTGCCCTTGGTCTTGCTCTTCTTCCTCTCATGACCTTTGCTTCTACCTGCGACACCTATGGGACCCAATGTTTGATCACCTAAGGATGAAGATTCCGATAGATTTTTCAAGGACTTCACCTTCAATAGATATGCAGTTGCCTAATTGAACTTGAGAGTGATTTTCTCGATAAAAATATTTCATTACTAATTGCTCCCATGATGGTGGTAGAGATGATACCAGTATGACAACCTTGTCGTTCTCGTTAATTTTCTCATCCACACAAGTCAGTTGTGTGATAAACTTGTCGAAGATATCGAGATGGTCAACAAATCGTGTACCTTCCTCCATACGTAACCTGTATTGTTGTTGGTTCAACACCCACCGATTAGTCAACAACTTTGCCATATGTAATCCTTCTAAGTCTTTTCATAATTGCTTTAGCGAATTCTCCTTAATCACCGAGTATTTTACATCATCAAAGAGATATAGACAGATTGCACTAACAACCTTTCACTCTATTTTCTTTCAGTTTTCATCGAACGTATTCTCTGATTTGTCCCCTTCAATAGCATTGATTAGCCCTTGCTAGACAAGGACATCATTCATCACGTATTGCCACATGTCCATTGCAGGTGAGCTCTATTGATGAGATAGATGCATTAGACCAGCAAGTAAATATTTTGTTCTATGTTAGGTAGGGCTTGTCACCATCACCATGGTTTTTGAGCTTGCTAGAGATAAAGGAGGCACTGTGCGCAGAGAGTACCGTTGGTGCATCCCCTATGTCAGTTCTGGACAATTTGCAAAAATTCTTCAACATCTTCAGGAGAAGCCAGTAATGACAGTTCTGGTGACAAGTTAGAAAAAGATGAAGGGAGCCCACGCATGGCATCTCCTCTTGATAACGGTGTGACTGAGAGGTGTCTTAGTGATGCTGTTGACATCATCATGTTGGAGAAAGCATCGACTTCTTCCCTATTACAAAAACGATTGTCCAAGGATTTTGGTATGTTTATTTTCTTGGCTACGCTTCTTGGTAAGTTTATTTTCCTCACTGCGGTTAGTGAGAAAGCCATAATGTTGAGTTGGCTAACGTCGAAGAAGAGAAGCAACCGACATAGGAGTAGGACATTGAGCATGTATAACATCATGCATGCATTTGTACAAATGAAAGCACAGACATACAAAAGCAGAGAAGCAAAGAGTTCAAAGTAGAGATGGCGCAGCCGTAGGGAACAAGCTCAGGGCCACATGAGATAGTGTGACGGGTGTCCCTGGCGGGGATCGATGACAATCACACGTTTTATGCGTGTTAATGTTGCAATGGTCAGCATTAAGCAATCATTGGAAAGCAGTAGAAGATAACTGTGTGGTAGAATATTACATTGGAAGGGGTAGTACTTGAGATAGATTGATCAAGAATTGGGCTTGGTGTTGGAGGTTGAAGAAGAAAAGGTGTGGCGAAGAGAAGACATAGAAGATATGGTTCAGTGGAGTAGCTGGCGTGTTAGAGAAGATAAGTTCAAGGTAGGGCACCTATAGTACATCGGTGTATGCATAAGTAAGGGACTAACATCATGTAACTTAATAAAATAACTTATCGCATACATAATCAACATATTGCTTAAGATTAAATGAATGCACATGTGCATATATATATATATATGAAAAGAGTAACTGATGAGGATTGAATAATTCCCTAAATACGACTTTTATATTTAATTAAAGCCAAGGAACCCTGTGGTCATAAATCTCCAGAGGTTGCTCCCTGAGAACCCTAGTTGGAGAAAAACTTTTGTATTGTCCAATCAGATGACCGCTCAGAGATTCTTTGAACTGGTACATGGACCCGATTTTAGGCATATTCCTTCCGTGCGGTGGACAAACACGTGCCTTGTATACTCCAAACCGCACGACGCTTTTGTCCCTAAGTCATTGACAACAACTGCCATGTGATTGTTTCGATGTTCGTTTTCCCATTGACAATAACTGACGACAAGACGTCCTCTCGCTGATAATAACCACCTCCCTGACCAGATGCGCTACCTCCATAAGGCATCTTCCCTGACAGATAATTGACGTCTCTTTGTTGTTATTTAAGGCTGGACGAAGACATTCAACAATGAATTTATTCTCATTCAATTCAGTATAATTAGAGCTAGTCCCTCGCCCTGTTAAAGACGCCATGTAACCAGCTCATAGCAATAAAGAGCATCCTTATTCTTTCCTAATGATTTTAGCCATTTTCCCTATATTATTTTGTAAGATCGACAACTCGATCGTTGAGAGTAACTAATGGAGAAAGAATATATGTATGCAGCTATATGATCTATACATAATGAAGAGTGGTTACGTTTCTAAGAACTTCAACACTTATTACACTAAATAATTTTCTTTCATCAAAACTCATACTTTAATTACATTCATCAAAACTTCTACACGACAACCTTTTTCACAACACATGGCTTTAGGACCTTCACTTCCCTAATGGCATCACGGTACAAAACATTCAAGAATTTGCCACCCTATGGAGTTTGAATTCTATGGCAAACCTTCACGAAGGAAATGAGGACACCGCAGTCTACAAGTTCACTCCAGATGGAATCTACACCGTTCGCATCAGCTTATAAGGCCCAATTCTTAGACGTGACACAAACAACTATGGATAGATTAATTTGGAAGAATTGTGCACCTCAAAAATGCAAAACCTTCACCTGGCTCATCATACAAAACATGATTTGGACACCCAATTGCCTCTCAACATGAGGATACCAAATCAACAGTGGTGCCCACTCTGCAGGCGTGACATAGAGACGACACTCCACCTCCTAGCTAAGTGCCGCTACTCCATAAGAATCTAGATGTCCATTTCACGATGGACTACTTGCGGCACCTTGGAACCCACGAATTGGCCGGCCATGTCCTCGGAACAACAATGGTGGAAGTCAATCATCCAGACGTCTGGAACCCTATGTAAAGCCCTAGTGACCCTCTTGATGCTAGTGTCTTGGTAAATTTGGAATGAGCGATATGCAAGCCTTTTTCACTTATCAGAATCTTCCTCGGAGTCTCTTATCATGCGAATCAAAGAGGAGGTCTGTGTATGGGTTCTTGCGGGAGCCAAGCACTTGGCGGATTTAACCTTAATCCTGTAATCCGGTTTTATTTTTTCGTGCACAGGGCTGCTATGCAGCACCCACCCTCTTCCTTGAGAAGGGGTCCTTTGTAATTAGACCTGCTCTCTGCTAAAATTAAATAGGGCAAGCCATCTGCCCAGTTTCAAAAAAACATTCCTCAAGTTGTATTTTCTTTAAGTTTTAGTCTGCAAGACACGTAAATATATTTTTAAGTATCTAAGTTATATCGTTTGATACTACAAACTTTGAAAAAATTTAACTATGTAAATACATAGGTCATCCTACTAGTTAGTATTTATACATAAGCACATAAAAATATAAGATGTTACGACGCATTCACCACTACATATGTACATAGGAAGTGTCTAGAATGTTCTTGCCTAATTGAACAAGGTGGGTACACAATCTGAAGTCTAAACATGTTTTTCACTGTGAATTGCAGGAAGCGAAATCGGAAAGAATCTTTGAAAAATAAAAAAATCGAACTCTCAGGGAAAACTTCGAGTCCATGGAAATGCATGTGCTCATTGTTATAAGTTTGGTCTCCACGAGAGACAACCAAGGGGTGGTGGCGCAGTTGGCTAGCGCGTAGGTCTCATAGCTAAAGCGAGTGATCCTGAGGTCGAGAGTTCGAGCCTCTCTCACCCCATTTTTTTTTTTTTTTTGCATTTCTGCCGAAAGCGAGTGATCCTCAGTCACAGTTTTTTAGCTCAACTTTCGAAACATTCTCATATACTGTGTTGAGACATCAGGTTTTAGTAATCTCTGCTGTGCTCTGCGGGTGGCAAGCCACCTTCTCCGGGGTCAATTCACGGCTGAATCAGGTTCATCAAACGTGTGGTCACATGGCCCGGGCCGACGGAGACCTACCACCCAACAATGACATGACACGCTGGCCTGCCTGCGTTGGGTGCGTATGTACGTACGTTGCATGCAAGAGCAGGGCATCGCAGCAACAGGAGCTAATTGAATGACGACGATGGCGATCGACCAATTTCTACAATCTGCGGCGGGGGGTATAGTTAGCCGGACAGCTAATTTCGCCGTCTCCGTCCGAGTGTCCTGAGCTGGAGAAAATGCGTGCATGAAATGGTTAATTTCTCGTTAGGCACTGTTCTCCGATCAGATGCCAACCAAGGTACAGTCGAAATGCCGCGGATGTTTCGGTCGGGGCCCTTATGTTTTGGGTTCGCAAATCCGAGATGGCTTAGTTGTTCTGTGGTTCTTGGCGTCAGTCCTGTTGCTCCGAAGAAGAGGATGGGACTACGGCAATGAACCAATATTTCTGTTGTTCAGTGCTGTGACGACCCGCATTATTACCATAGGGTAATAACGTCAGTCAACAGATTATTATTCGTTTTAGCCGATAAAACATCGCTCTAACGAATTAATAAGCCTATCAGAGTGTTGCAGCAGAATAATAATTAGAGACACAATATGATATTACAAGAATATCGCCACGCAGAGCTACAGTTTATTACAAAGCCTCAAAGGCTTGAATATCTCATACTAACACAACCTTCGCACGGAATGCCCCCTTGCCCTATTGCAATCCGAGTCCACGGTCTTCCATCCAAGCAATTTCCCACCTGACTTGCTATTCTGAACTGACATGCTCCTAAGCAAGAGGAGATTTATAGCAAGGGTGAGTACAGAAGTACTCAGCAAGCGATATTAGCAAAAATGCACAGAATGATTATCCTTTTCACTTTTAGGAATCTCAATTCCTATCCTCAATTTCTTGCTCATTTTTATACTCTTTTCCTTTCTCAATTTCATTCCCATGACATAGAAAATAAGGTTTGTTGGTTTTGAAACAATTACAAATTATTAACTTATAAAACTACTGAGCATACGCATGAACAGCAAAAACCCCCATAAGTTTTCGTAATTCTCCTTTCCCGGAGATGGGCATGAATTCATGATTTAGAGAGCATTGCGCAAGCTTGTATCACTTTACCCATCACCACTCTGACCTTGTTGGCTTCCCGGAACTCCGCAATTCCTTAGATGCGGCGCCCAGATCAGAGTACAGTACGTTTGCATCTATCTCAGTAATTATATCTCCACCCAGTTACTCACAAGCGACAGTCTGGAGCGGTGTCAAAACCCTCACGCAGACCCACCGAAAGCGACATAACCGTTGACTGGGAGGGTTTCTGACCCTCACCCAACCCCCTTCTGCGTAATATAACGCCTTCGCGTAACCCGCCTGTGAGTTCATCCCATAATTAATACTCATCCCTGTGGAGAATATAACACTTTGATAGAGCTACTAGTCTATCCGCCCGCAAACGGAATGATGGTTGATACAGTTGGTACGGTCTGTTCACACGGATGAAGTTTGTAATCCCTTACATTCTATTCTTATGCAGAGGTCCCACACCTGCCCACTTGTCACCTACCCTGGCAACCTCTGCCCACCTTCTTACTTAACTTTAGTGGCCAACTGCTCCGTCAGTTGCCATCTATCTCTTTTCTCTTATCTCTTGCCATTTCTCGATTTAAATCTTCTTTTATTTATTTCATGCAGGGTGATACTAGATTAATACAAAACACTTATTTTACGGAATATACTCAGAAGCTTTGATCAAAGGAATGCTTGCCTGGATTTCAACCATATTTTCAGATTCACATAGGCTCAGGTGACATCACTCCGATAGTTTGGATCATCGTCTGCAATTAAAGTACGTTGGCTACGATTTAATTTACGGAAGTATAATAAAATACATGGTGTCGATGTGCTTGTGCTCCTACGGTAGAGATTCGCTCACTTTCATCTGGTTGGGGTAGTCCTAGTTAACTCATATTTTATACTCGTTACTTGACTTTATTTTCCTAGCACGAGCTGGGTTGTTTGCTTAAAAGTTAAACTCCGTCTTTTGTTGATTTCTAACTATCTATCATTGCGATACGATTAAATATATATACGTACAATTATTAGTGAACATTAATCCTAACTGATCTCGCTCATGCAATTATACCAATTTAATTTCTCATATGTATGTATGTATCTATTCACTTTTCTAATTCATTTTAGATCTCAAGATTACTCAAATACATGTTCTCGTGCTAGTACGCGACAAGTTAATTTATAATCATAGAAGAAAATGGTTCTTAATTAATCAATTACTAATTCCTTAATTAAACTATATACTTAGACGTCCTTATGGGATTCATAAATTTTACGTTAGTCATTTGTATATTTTTACAGCTTAACTGTTATTTAAATCGTCACGTATAATTTTAATCGTTAATTGTAATCTTAATTTGACGAGTACTATTTTAACTCCGTACATACTATTTTAATTGTCGCAAACAGTTTTAACTCTTCTGACAGTTATGAATTTATTCTAACGATTCAAAATATTTATCAGTGGGTTTCTACAGTTCATAATCGACTATAAAATTAACTAGGCATTTAAAAGCGCAACAATGATCTCAATGATATTATGATCGTTTACTTCGCATGCGTGCCATTTCCAGCCTACATGCATCATTTACATTATTTTTAATATCCAAGAATAATTCCTAGGAAAGTTCTATGATTTAACACTATCCAGGTTAATCAGGTATTTAGTTACAACTTCGAACGATTTAATTAACAATGCATCATTTAAATCGATACACGCTACCTTTTTATTCTACAGATGGTAATTCATTCATCCTAATCATTGTAAATACTGATTAGCGGTTTTCTATTATTTAGATGGATTTAACCAATCTATATGGTGTTTAAACTCGCAATAAAATGGTTTACGACTACAGTCCCTTAATTTAATCCGTACGCGTACCAGTTTAATCGACATAGATTTCTAAGATTTAAATGCTAGCAACAGCATATTCGAAGTATTTAAATATGCCTTGGGATGGTCTAAATGAAGATACACAAATTTTTAATATACTCATGTACATGCTTTAATCCATGACGTTGAAGCGATACTATGGTCTAATTAGTTAAGCGAATTCTACAAAATGTGATCGCAGGGTTTCTAAGTTTTTGTTTAATTTCCAAAAGAATTTCTATTGCGTTGGTACGGCTAATAATCATTTACAAGGTTCCTAATAATTGCAGTTCATTTACTTACTTTGACAACTCGGTTGTGGCAAGGTTTCTATCATGCAAGCGTAAGAACATCCCTAATTTTAGCAAATCTAGCCTGTAACATTTTAATTTTACCTAATTTATTTTCTTCCCTCTTTCCCTTCTTTTCCTTTTCTTCTTTTCTTTTTCTTCTCTTCCTTTCTTTCCGCCCGCTCCCCTCTTTCTGGGTTCGGCCAACGCCTCCCCATCTCCTCCCATTTTTCCTCCTCTCGGCTCCCACGCCGCTCACCTCCTCCGCACCGTCTCGGCTCTCTCGGCCGCGCCGCCGCGCTCACCTAATCGGTTCCCCTGCCCCGAGTTCTTGGCTCCCTACCGCCGGTTCTTCCCTAGGCGTCTCACTCTCTCACGCATCCGGCTCCTGCGGCTTCACCCTGCGCCGCATGGCCGGCCTCTCCTCGCCGCCCGCCCGTTGTACGGTAAGTACGGCCAGATCTGTGGCCTAGGGCCCGGATCCGACGTCTCCTTCCCCGGGTCAACCCCGATCTACTCATTTTGGGTTGCTAGGTTTTTGGTTTGCTTTCACGGGTTGCTTGAGGTGGTTTATGTTGGGAGGCGAGTTGCTCCGGCTAGCCTTGGCCGACTAGCCGTTGCCTGTGCACCAGGGGAGTATGCGGTGGTGGTGGGAGGTGGGGCTCGGCCGGTGGTAGCTCGTAGCCACCTTCCTCCTCGGTGAGTCCGGTCTCCTCTACTCCCCTCTTCTAACTCCGGTGGCTACTTCCCGTGCTGGTTCATGATGGATGATTGTGCTACTCTATTGTTGCTGGTGGTCTATTATGTATAACAAGCTGGGTGTAATATTGAGATGAACTCTAATTTCTTGGGTGTGGGATTACCTTTACTGATGGTCGGTTGGCTGCTTGAGGTGGATGGTGACTTGTGTTTGGCTGCGGTCTTCCCCGGTTGGCTGTGGCCCTGTTGACCTGCTGGTGGTCTCCTCCTCCTTCGGTCGATGGCCGGTGATGGCTCACGGCCACCTTCCTCCTTTGGCTTGGGTGCTGCCGGGTGCTTGGGGTGGCCTTCTAGGGTTGACGGTCTCGGCGTGGTGACTGGGCTCCCGCCGTCGCCGTGCGCCCTGTCGGCTCGTCTAGCCTTCGTCGCCTGGCTTCTCCTCGGTCGGCTCTCCTGGCCTTCGTCTTGCACTCTGGTTTCTACTCGTCGGTGGGGTTTCTCTGTTGGCTTGGGAGGAATGGGGAAAGTGAAAGGGGTGCCGTGCTCAAAACTCCCTTCTCACATTTCTTCGACTGGTTGTGCGGTCTGGCTGTGTGCGTGCTGGTCCTTCGGCTGCTGTGTGCTGTCTGACTGGCCGTGCGATGCTTCTGGATGTTGTGCGGTCTCGGTTATGACTGTGGGCATGCGGTTTTCCTGTGGCCGGGTGGAACTCACCATTGCATTATGGTAATTTGATTTACATTGGCTAGTCTCTATTTCAATCAGGTTTGTTTGTGCCGAGTGATGAGTCTACGGTTGTGAGAGGTGCCGACTGGCCCCCGGACGGTCAGGTATCTCCGTGAACGGTTACCCTGCCCGAAACGAATCTCTAGGGCTCTGACGGCAATTTCTATCTTCTTTCCTTCGCTTATTTCTATTTGTTCTTTTGTTTGGTCTTTTTCGGTATTACAAGTACTAGTTCGCTCTCAATTAAAATAACGGCATGCTGGCAACTCGGCGACAGTGTCTAATGTATGAGATGACCTGAGTGTACTTCGGCTTTCTCTTAACATTGATGTATACCGAATGGTGTGGTTTATCTAAATATCATTTTTTTTATCCTCAATTATCCTGAATGCAATAATTATGTATGAAATGGACTTGGGTGTAAATTCAATCACGCACTTCCTGACTAAATACAGTTGTATTGCAATTACTTAGTCTTGAGATAGTTATTTGGATTGAGACATAGAATTGTATATTTGTTGTAATTCAGATTGTCGCTATCATGTAATGCAATTTGTAATATTTTTATTTGACTTGATATAAGTCCTAATTGTTGTTCAATGGATGTTATTGATTTTACCATATGCGGATTGATTGTAATTAATTACTGTTTTACAACGGGCTGTTATATATAATTTAATTGAGTTGAATACTTATACTAGCCGTGCAACTAAATTTTCTTTCTCGCTTTAGTCTATACAGTTTAAGGGGGTGATCGGTTCGGCTGAAAAGCTCGTGGCTTATGGCTGAAAACACTGTAGCTGGCTGAAAAAAGCACTGTAGCTGACAGAGGCTTATTTAGCATAATTAAATTTAAAAAAATTTCAAAATATAAAAAAATATGTTAGCCCATTACGTATAATACAAACACATACGGGAAAAAAGAACCGGCAAAAAAGCTCAACAA
The DNA here is from genome assembly GCA_017311315.1 of Dendrocalamus latiflorus. Classification (NCBI taxonomy): domain Eukaryota; kingdom Viridiplantae; phylum Streptophyta; class Magnoliopsida; order Poales; family Poaceae; genus Dendrocalamus; species Dendrocalamus latiflorus. The sequence continues at coordinate 43,652,992 of CM029628.1, forward strand.
AAAGTCAAAATTTCAGAAAAAGATGAAACTTATGAATAGTGCCAAATAAGCCCGCAGCACTGTAGCGCAGCCATGTTGATCGCGCCCTAATATTCGCCCTCGTCGATGAAATGGTAAAAACAACGTATTATTTTATCGCTCATTGATTTCAATTTATACAATTACGTAGAAAATTTTAAATTCCCTCATATTTTTAGATCATTAGTTACATAATTAATCCTATTTAACATTGTAATTCGTCGCTTATGGTTAATTAATGACGTGGGTCGTTTCAAGTGCTTATTTTATAGTACCAGCTGCATCTAGCTTAGCTCAGGAAAGGCAGGTGCATAAAAGACCAAGTAGGTCGATCCTATACATCGGCGCTATACAGGATTGTACAGAGTAAAATAGTAGTAGATAATTATTTAAAAAAAATAAGTAACAGAGATAATCGATCGAGATAGCGGAAGGCCTTTTAATTTCTTTTTTTCTTTAAAAAATTTGGCCAGGAGTTGTAGCATTCATTTAAAGGAGAGGAGCTCTGACATTTCCTTAAGGTGGTAAGCACTCGGATCGGTCCTGGAATTCAAACCTAAAGAAGGGCCCTAGAATAGCTTGTACCCTGTCCCCCCCCCCCCCCCCCCCCCCCCCCCCCCCACACACACACACACAAACATATGCTTGTATTTTCATTTTGCATACGGGTCATTTCGCCTTTAGAAAGGACTACATTGACATCTCATCTTCTAGCTGCCAAATGGGCATACATACAAACGGTTGAAAGGAACATGAAAAAGGCAGGTTACCCTATATAGGAGTATCTCCCAACAGCAATATATACTCACATATATGGCCTATGTTTCATAATAGATTTTCAGTACTGCAGTAATTGTATTTTTTTTAATGATCCAAGTGGAGTACACAACAATGTTGGAGTCATTTTCATTGGAATTTTGTACCAAGACAAACATTTGTGTAGGACCAGCAATGACAACAGAGAGAGTGAATGATGTCGTTTCAAAAAATTTACTCAAGCATTCAAAAATCCTCCACTCTAGTAGCTAAAGAGTTATGAAGGTCATATTTGACAACCTAAATTTGAACACCAATCTAAAATAGCGAGGACACACAATTTCATTACCAAACCGATTTAACCACCACTGGAGGTGCGGCTTGACCGGTGGGCGTTATGACCGACCAAACCGTCGGTCAGTAGCTGGTCTGATTGGACCTAGGAGTGGTCTGACCACTCTCCTATTCTCAAAACAGAAAATCAGCCGAAGCTAAAACTCAATTTGGTGCAAACTTTAAAAATCTATGTCCAAGTGATTAAAAACTTTGCACACATCTAGCTAAGAGTCTCAGAAACCATCCCATTCAAGGATCATATGGATCTTAACCAAAGTTTCAACCTTTTCTCAAAACATGCAAGGTTGCACCAAAACCGGATAAATCTAAAAAACTTAAGAACCAATTTGCTTGTGAGTTCATAACATCCAAGATGTCTTTAGATGAATTCCCACATATCACAACAAATAAGATCACCCAAAGAATTGAAACTAAAATTCTCGGATTAATATTCCTTAAAAACGGTTTCAAAACAAGTAAGAATTCGAATAACTTCGAAATATTGCAAATTACAATGCCTAGATATATGAAATTTGATCTATATGAGTCATTTTCATCATTTACACGTTCTTAGCATGCAACAAGATCAAGGAAGGGAGAAGAGACAAAAAACCAATAAGAACAAGAGCAAATCAACTAAGACAAGAACCTTTCATGAGAGATGAACAAAGTTGATAACTTAAGAATGAAAATGATTGGGATGGTTGGCTTTCAAGCTTCCACACCAACCCATTAAATAGATGGGGTAACTTAACTACATCTACCTTAATGGATACTATCTATTAGCATAATTGGGAGGAACCTGTTAACACTACACAACATGTTACACTCATATTTAACTCATACACGCTTTTCAAAGAATATAAGCTTGAACCTGCTAAATCATTAGCTTTTAATCCATTTAATCTTCTCATCATCTCCTTAAATTAAATCACTTTCCCAACCACCGTTTAAGTATCATGATTTTGATCCAATGAAGTTTTTGGTATTTTATCAATTACCAAAATACTTTCGCATTGACCCGGTCTTCTCCTTCCCTTAAAGCAATAGTCATGCTTGCAACATATAGGTGCACCAGTAGCTTGCCATGTATCGACAAATCTCTCTCGCTACGGTTTCCATCGGACCACGTCTCATTTAGACTGGCTAAGCCACTTGGCGCAACTCATCGCTCGATCCTTCCCTTCAACATTCCTTGCCTTTTGTCGGTGTTTTAATACCGATCTTACGTATGATTTATTGGATTCAGGGAATCTATTAGAAGACTAGAATATGGTTATGCAGAAGAAAGACACAGGAAGTTTTATACAGGTTCAGGCCTTTTACTGGGAGAATAATAACCCTACTTCTTGTGTGGTATTGCTAAGAGAAATTGATTACAACTGAGAGTTATACGAAATGCCTAGCACTATCTCTAACTTGAGTCAGGATTCGATCCGATCAATCCCTCTTCTCCCCAACATTATCCCTTATATAGTTGACGAAACGACGATTGTTGTCCCATTTCAAAAAAAAAAAACATCTCAACGCTTTAGGAGATAACTATCTGACGGAAGTTATTGCGAGAGATGAGGTGGCTAGTTCATCGTGTGGAAGTTATTGTCAGAGAGAAATCATGTGCGATTATTAGAGATAAACACATACTCTAACCACCTTGTCTGACAGCTCTATAGTGTTGCAGGACGTCGTTAGACAAGTCGATCGGAGATAGAGTGGTCACAAGAAGATCCACGGCCACTAGGTGGTCATAGGATAAGTTACGACGACTAGAAGGACTTATGACAACGTGGTCGCAAAAAGACTTACGCCCATGTGGTCGTAGTAGAGCTTACGACTATATGATCGTAGAAGGACTTACGACTTAGAGATGATCGTAGAAAGAGATTACGACTATTCTGTAAAACTTCTCCCTTACTGATGAAGGGTATATTCGAGGAATGTTATGATGTAATAATTTGAGGATTATTCTATCCTCGTCACCTTTCATGTGTCACGTTTGAGCTCAACTATCTCATCTAGCATCCTTAACTGTTCTGGATCTTGGCTCCTCTATGAGCATAGTCCCGTCCTCTCTGTTGATTATAGTTGACTCTAAGCTTTTTTCCACATCTAAAGATCAAAAAATCATTTTCGAATACAAGTTTTTCACAACTTGACCTACGTTAGCTTAAATATTCTTTATGCAATATGAGTGCACTGACCTAGGATAATCCGACTCTATATACGATCAAATTCCCAGAATTCAGAACTTTCAGCTGAAATTCATAATTTAGCCGGTTAGATCACCACCTCATCGATTGGTCTGACCGCCCCTATATAACAATCTGATCAGTCCTGCATATCGATCAGACCGATTGTGCGACAAAGGAACTGAATTTTTGCCAAACTTTACAGAAGCCAAATTTATCATAAACAATTCTGGATCTTTTCACATGATTTCTCATTTTTTTTCTTGGAATTTCTAAACACCTAATCTCTTCGATGGGAGTATCTGGGCTTTTAAAAGCGTAAACATTTGGACTATGGTTTGTAATTTGTGGATATGATGTATTAGTCTAATAAATACTGACTGATGTGAGAAGCAAAAATAAAGAGCTGCTCAAAAGATAAAAAAAAAGGACCTTTGCTTGCTCCGATGAAGTTTTTTTAAGGTTGCCTGACATGCCGCCTCCTTTTGACCGCTACGGCAGCATCTCCAAAGTCTTCTACCGCTCTACACCGTGACCAAATTCCAAAGCGAATTTGCCGCAAGTACAGTACCAACGCTCTTGTCCTTGTCATCTAAGGAATCGCATCGTGCACGGTGATTAGTCACAAGATTAAACTAACAGGCTTGCTAATCATGCATGTCGCCTCGTGCACTGTGCGCCACGAGCCTCCAGGAAACCCGAAGAACAAGACGACACACCGACCAGCAAAAGCTTCGATATCACCTCCAAAACCCGGTGCTCTTAAACAGCACATTAAACAGCTATACGCGTGGTCTTTAATGAGGGTAAATAGATATTTGTGCAAAAAAAACTGGCAAAAGCTGGGTATCAACAGCTTCTTGATTTTTACGAATCTGGGTAGGTAGATTTTAAAAACTGCTCTAAAAACTGATCTGTTTGGATCCACCTAGTTTCCAAAAGTCAGATTCTTAAAATCTGGGTGAATCCAAACAGGCCCTTAGCCTCGCTCCAACGAGCTTCGTCATGTTCTGGGGAAGAGAGTTGGGCCGGTACATTTGGTCATTTGGACGCATGAAAGATCCCCAAAACTGGTCAAAGATGAGTTGCAGTTGAAATGTTACGTCTGGCAAACAAGGCTTATGAATAAAACCATAGACACATATCCGAGGAAAATCTGAAGAAAACATCATTTTGAGCCGTCAAGCCAAGAAAAGAGTACTACTATGTTGCATAATTTTTTCTGGTAAAATTACTAGTACAAATTCTCCAAGCAAGACGACACTGCACTTTATTCAAAGAAAAAAGGACAAAAACAAGGAATAGCATTTCTGCAGCTTTATTTCTTAAAAAAAACTCTTCTGCTTTCCTAGGAATATAGGATAAAACAATGAGGTGGTTAGCGAAAGTGATACCACAGCCGCAAACAAGCTAAGTAGACGCTGTGATGATTACATAATGACATTAAAGAGGCGCCGTTCATTCCGGCTAGGGTGAAAACGGGTCGGATTCGGATGGATATTGCTTTTACCATATCCTAATCCATATTTTTTCTTCGGATTCGGTACCAATCGGATTCGGTGTCGGATCGGTCGGGATTAACCCATTTCGTTTGCACTCCTACTTGTTTGTAAGGAATGCATACAGTGCAGTAAAAGGAGTAGGACGCACTGACTTGATGTTACTATTTAATAGCTGATGTGGAAAATTTTATTTTACCATTGCAAAAGAAAATGAAACGTCAAATAGTAGCACTAACCTGAAATCAAACTTGAAGATGTATCGGATTCGGATGGATATTGCTGTTACCATATCATAACCCATATTTTTTTCTCCGGATTCGTTACTAGTCGGATTCGGTACCAATCGGATTCGGTGTCGGATCGATCGGGATTAACCCGACCCGTTTTCACCCCTAATTCCGGCTCATTCACGCTTCAACTTCTTTCTTCTTCTAACTTAAATATATTAGCGTCTTAATTTTAATTTTTTTACCTTTTTACCTTTTTCTTCTTCTTTCTTTTTTTTCTTTACATAGTCCGTAGAAATATAATAGTATTTTTTCTTACTTTTTAATTGACTGGCTCAAAAAAATTAACAACTGCTATAATATATTTTTAATCAAAAATCAACAACTAAAAATAAAAAAATCGCTAAAAAGAGCCGGAATAAACAGGCCCGCGCGCATTCCAACTCATCCATCCTGGCCACTGGCCTGTCCTTTCACATCACCTCCTCTCCTCTAATAAAAACACGAGAGGAAAACGTGAGTACTCCCACAGAAAACCCAGAGACATCGATCAAACCCGGTGTCTTTTAGCATCAAGTAAATTCCGCACGCCGAGTCCTCCATGTTCTTCTACTAGAGGCAGCGCAGCGCGGCCACAACCGCTCACGAACGCCCCCCTCACCCACCACTCCTTCCTCCAATTTCGCATTCAAAGCACCCGCCGGTTAGAGGTAGGCACACCAAGAACAAGCAGAAGCAGCGGTAGGGGCTCAACAATGCAGGGCTCCAAAACCAAGTAAGCATTCATCGATCCCTTGTACATTCTTCTTTGATTCTTGATCACTGCAAGTTTTTTTTTTTGGCGTGCTGGATCTTGGTGGGTGGGGCATGGACAGGGAATCGTGGTTCTTGATCTGATGGTGGTTGGTTTCTTCGGAGCGCAGATCTGGCTTGGCCGAGGCGAAGAGCAACGGCAAGGCGGAAGCGAAGGGAAACGGCAAGGCGGAAGCGAAGGGAAACGGCAAGGGCACGCCGCCGACACCCAAGGGAGGGAAGACGAGCAAGCCGGCTGTCCCCAAGGCGACTGCTGCCCATGGCACGCCGCCGAGCGCGCCGCGTGCGGCGGCTGATAAGTCCCCCGGGTCGGCCGACCGCAAGGCCCCCAAGAGCGCCTCCCGGATCGCCACCCCTCCTACAGAGGTATGAGAATTCGCGCGATTCCTCTCCCTGTAATGCGGAAAGCTGCGTGCTTTTGTGGAATCTGAGTGGTTTTAAGGGCTTTCAGAAGCAAGGGAAGGCCGCGAAGCCGTCTCGGGAGATGCATGCACAGCTTGCTGCGGTGCAAGAAGAGCTCAAGAAGGCCAAGGAGCAGTTGATGGAGAAGGAGAAGGAGAAAAGCAAAGTTATCGAGGAACTGGAGTGCGCCAAGAGGGTGTCTGATGAGGCAAACGCGAAGCTCAAGGAGGCTGTGGGGTACTCGGAGACTGAGAAGTTCCGTGCCGTCGAATTGGAGCAGGCGAGCATTGAGCCTCTGCAGAGCAAGGAAGACGAGCTGCGGAGGGAGCTGAAGAGCATGCAGAGCCAGCAGGAAGCTGATGCGGCTGCACTGCGGTCGACGGTGGAGCAGCTTGAGAAGGCGAGGTATGAACTGGCAGATGCAAATGATGCCAAGAACTCGGCGCTTTGCCAGGCAGATGATGCCATGAGGGCCTCCGGGGTGAATGCTGAGAAAATCGAGCTCCTCAATGCGGAGGTGGGGCGTCTGAAAGGGCTGCTTGATTCCATGGTGGAGAGCAAATCGAAAGAAGCCGCTGAGCTTATTAGAAAGCTTGAGGCAGAGAACTCCACATTAAAGCTCGAGCTTGAGAAAGCAAAGCTTGCTGAAGAGAGTGTGGTTGAATTGGAGGGGGTGGTTGAACAGCTTAAATTTGATGTTGCTGATGCTAGGAAGGCAGGCTTGAAGTCAGACGAGTTAGCTGACGAATGGAAGAAGAAAGCACAGCAATTGGAGGTCAGGCTGGAGGAAGCTGACCAGTCTAACATTCTGAAGGGTGACTCTTTGGATTCAGCGATGAAAGAATTGGATGCAACAAACACTTTGCTCCAAGATAAAGAATCCGAAGTTGCTGTGCTTCAGGATAAGGTTAGGTCATTGGAGGATGAGGTAGCTAGGCAGGAGGAAGATATTGAAGTGTCAAACGAACGTCTTGATACTGCAGAGAAGGAAGTGGTTGGTTTAAGGGCAGAGATAGAAGGGCTCAGGTTGAAGCTCCAGGCAGCGGAAGAAGAGAAAATAGAGGCCCTGAACAATGACAAGCATGCAAGTTCAGAAATCGAGACCCTGACTGAACAGAAGAACGAGCTGGCCAAGGAGCTAGAAGCTAACAAAGATGAAGTTGAGAAGATTAAGAAGGCCATGGAGGGTCTGGCCTCTGCTTTGCACGAAATGTCAGCTGAATCTAGAGAGGCACAGGAGAAGTACCTCATCAAACAAGAAGAGATTGAGCATGCTCGTGCACAGGTAGAGGAGCTCAATGCGAATCTGCAGAATACCAAGGAGAGCTATGAGGTCATGCTTGATGAAGCAAACTACGAGAAAGTTTGCCTCAAGAAGTCAGTTGAAAGATTGGAAGCAGAAGCCAAGAGTGCTTCCGAGGAATGGCAGTCTAAAGAGCTAAGCTTCGTTAACTCTATTAAAAAGTCAGAACAAGAAATCATCAGTATCAGAATTCACATGGATAAGACCTTGGAGGTGGTGAAAGGCAGAGAAAATGAAAGTGCCGAGCTGCAGGAGAAGATGAAGCTTCTTGAAGCTCAGCTAACGGAAGCGAACAGAATCAGTGAGGAAGCCAAGGCCGAGACTTTCCAATGGAAGGAGAAGCTATTAGACAAAGAAAATGAATTGCAGAACATAAAACAGGAGAATGACGATTTGCAAGCAAAGGAATCTGTTGCTTCTGAAAAGATAAAGGAGCTCTCTTCCCTACTTGCAAATGCAAAAGATGGAGTAATAAATGGAAGTAAGAGGGAAGAAGATAATGACAAGGGGGGCAGTGAGGATGATGAACCGGTCGTGGTAGTTGCTAAGATGTGGGAGAACAATAGGGTTACTGACTATGACTCATCTAAGGAGAAGGAGAATGACGGTGAATCGGAAGTAGATTTAGAGTCCAACAAGGGAGATGCTGCTCTTGACAGCAACGGGTTGCAGACGAACAATGGCAGTACATCGCCTACCAAACAGCAGCAGCAGCAGCAAAAGAAGAAGCCTTTGCTGAAGAAATTTGGTGGTTTACTGAAGAAGAGAAGCCAAAATTAGCACAAAATCATCTGAAGTTTCTTCTTTGTTCCTTCGTTGTATGCTATGTGACATCTTTCTTTGACTAGTCATCTAATTTCTGAGTCTTGCCTCACCATGGTAAAGCAAACGTTGGATGTTTCAGAGAATACAAAAGGTTGATTGTATTTACATTGTGTATGTTTGATGATCATTCGTATTGTAGTTCATGTATTTATTCATATATGCTCTCGTAATGTTGTTGTATATAGAACAGAAATTTTCAAATCAATTATAGTGCAGATTTATTTAAGAACCCCTATGAACAGAAATTATTTGAAGCAAGAGTACCACGGTGCTCCATGTTCTTCACCTGATGTTGCAGAGTGATGTTGCACGGCTTATGAATTATTGGATGGAAAAAGCCTATTAAACATGTGATAGCCAGCAGGGTTCTTGATGAGGCTGTTGCTCATCAATAATGGATTTGCTCCAGCTTCTCTTCTGTTTGAGCATTTCCCCCAACCTCCTGAACTAAAAAGTCAATACAACAGGTTGAACGTCTGTGAATTAAATTGTTCATGTGACTCGCAAGGATGGATACGGAAAGGTAGCAAGCCGGCTATGTAGGTATATAGGTCCTATGGTCTGTGTCTAGTCTATGTATACGAAAAGTTCATAATTTATTTGCTCAGGCTAGTATGTGTCTGAAGGATGAACATTCAATAGAAAGTTACCTATTGTTCTAATCAATGCATACCCAAAAAATTACTACTTGTCAATGTGTTTTGTTCAGTTGATCTAGACAGTTGGAACAAGGACCTTCCTATCATGTAAAAAGGCAGTAATGCATCTGAGTAAATGAGTCTTTTTTTTAGCTACGGTTTATTGGTCTAATGAATAGTGATTGCTAAAAAAAATTTAAAAAGAAAAGGGCAAATGAGTCCATCTGCAGCACCAATACAACAGGTCCACATGACCACCACACCCGTTCTTCTCACTGAAACCATGTGAAGCCCTGACATCTCTGCATGAACGAAACGAAAAGGTTCAATATTCCTATATGCGATGTCCAAGATTGGCACCTTTCTCTGTCCTGAGACATTGCACTGTGTGCTGTGTCGCTGACACTGGTTGCTCCAGAAGGATGAAACGGTAACATTGCAGCATGAAGAAAGAGAGCAGGTTGCATTATTAGCATGTAGAGAGCAGGTTGCATTATTAGCATGTAGCCATGTGGTATAGGATTTTTGGATGCGAAGTGGCCCCACAGAAAAGTGAACAAAGAGACAAAATTTGGAGCTCAGAAATATATTGAAAGCTTCTGCTGCTTACAAAATTTGTAACTTACACGCTCGTGCACTACATGTGAATTCATTTAAGAAGGTACAATGTAGTTACGATCTTACCATCCCAACACCAAGAGAAAAAAAGAGTTAATAATGTATTTTTGTGGTGGAGAGAAGGGGGAGCCTACCTCAGTTCAAGTTAAATGTAAACCTATCTCGGTGCAAGATAAATGCACACTACAGCATTAGCTTATATCCCTCAGAAAAAGAATTCCTCAGGTAAATATTTGCCGAACTTGCTGGATAAAAAGCTCTTGTACTTCCCCTTAAGTTCCTCCACTGCAATCAAAAGACATGTATTTTTCTGTCAAAAAAGGGACTACACTATTTGGTTGATGTTGACTATATGTTGGTGTCATGAACTATTTACCTCTTATGTCTTCAGGTCTGCTGTCTGGCAGATTGTTAGATAACGCCAGCTTTATTAGTTTCATGAAGTCCTTGCCTGTATTTGTCAATGTTCCAAAGCTAAATGTCCTTCATTCCAGGAAAAAACAAACTGAATTATATATTAAAGGATGCTAAATTTTAAATTACCATCAATGTGCTTTCCAGATTTCTTGGCATTGATCAGATACGTCGGTGTATTACCTTCTTTCAACTGCAAAGGTAGAACATCAGTCTTCTGACTTTGAAAACACAGCAACAATAGTAGATGGAATCATGGAAGTTAGAGAGTTAGCACTAAATAAAGGCTAGAGTAAAAAGCAAAGAAACTGAGTGGCATACATGTGAAAATAAGGAATTTGCCAGGGCAACTGGATCAACAGGGGAGGGTCCTCTGTTGTAACCTGGGACAAATTTACCATCCTGATATCCTGCTAAGAAGTGATAAGCAGCCTGACCTGGAGAGAGCTTTGATACTGATGGTAGGGTATTAGTGCTGAAAGGACACATGGTCAGCAAACTCAGTTTTAGTTTTTTTAGAACAGGTGCAAAGAAAGTAACTACTGGCACTATATGCAAAGTCTCATTCCTTCTTGCAGATACAATTCCTTTTCATTTTAACAATCCAAAAAACACAGCACTAAATGTTGCTAACTTAGCAAAAAGAAAAAAAAATCGTTATAGCACTCTGTAAAAGAGAGTTCAGAATAGCAAACAATGTTATGTACCCTTGAAGCACAGGTTCTTCATTACCTATCAGATGATACAATAATCACTGTAGCTGGTTTGGCAAACAAATTTGATGCCCTTGCCTTTGTTGGGAACAGCACAGAAGACCCTTTAGAGGAGATAACTGCACCACTGTCAGTGGACACAAGAACATCCTGAATTTCTAAACAGGACTTGATGACCTCGACTGGAGCAAACAGCATTATAATAGAACCACCAAAAGACAGAAGCCTGATACACACAGTATGGAAGATAAAATAAGATATTTATGGAAAGAGTAAAACCAAATATCAAGCAGACTCTTACCAGCCAGGAACGGGGAGGCCTCCTCTTGCAGATAATATAGGAGCAGTCAAAGCAGTAAGAGCACCTTTCACCATAGTGGAATCAGCAAATGCTTTACCACAAAGGATAAGTGATGAGCGTTCTACATCTGCTGCTGCAAATCCATTAGCATACTGTGTTCCAGAACCAAGAGCATTCCTGACGTTAGTACTGTTCAAAGACATACACCAAGAAAGATATTAGTGTCTTACGTGATGGCCAACTACAGGTTTTGGGGTCTTGCTGGTAAGTGGTAACGTGAATGCAGGCACAAGTTAAATCATACATAAGATAATTAAAAAGATAAATTACCTTATGGAACTGGCAACATATACAGTCAAAGGGCATGTGTCGTGGGAAATTGCACGATCTGGTATTTTCCAAAGGACATTGGACAGTAACATAACAGCTGAGGGGTTATCGCTAATAACACGGACCTTTGCGTCACATTCCGCAGATGAACCAATGGCACCATCTTGGACATACAGACTTGAGATGGATGAAAGGTGAAAGGTTACCTGAAGAAAGCAAACAGTTCATCGAAACATAAAAAGACGTTGGAGCTCAACTGAGAAGAGGCAACATAAAATTATGTCTGCTTAGCATGTTTAGTTCTGATCAATTTATGAGAATCATTGCGTGATACCATGCCATGGAGAGTCAAAAACGAAAATCAAAACCTACTAGTTTCAGAAGTTTTGCGAATTGAGCTCTTGAAACATCAGGCACCCCGCTGATGACATTCCCTTTTACATGGAGTGGAATGCTGGACAAACGCTCTACATGCTCCAGAAGCAGGTAACAAGTTATACATTATTACATTGGTACCATATGATTTGTATGTACCCATCATAACTGAATGACAAGAATTTACACACATACCTGTGTAAGTAGCACCACCTTTCTGAAGCTCTGATGTCTCCAAGTTATAGAAGACCTTATCTTTTACAACAACACCTCTTCCAGCAATAGCCCAGTTAAGTCCATATGAAACTTCTTGGTCTTCTCTGTGCAACAGAGTATATGAAAGCGTGCAAACAATTATAATGACTGGTCCAATTGGAATGAACAGAATAATGAACTTGGCGCAATAAAGTACCAAGTGACATAGGCAAGTAGACAAGCCATGGTACAATTTCGTATATATTAACTCGTGTTTTGGGACACCCGTAATTAGAACTGACAAATGACAACTTCATAAGCCTAACAAGGATATCAATACCAAGACGTGACCAGGAAGAGACGAGCATGGCAACACTTACCTCGGCAAGGTAATAATTTCTGATTGCTTCTATGGTAAGCACACTGAAACTGCACAATTCAGAAGCAAAAAAAAAAAAAAGTTGTGTCAAGCTCCCCATAGTACACTGGCATTTCACAATCACAACTAGAAAACAGTCATAATGTTTTCAGCTCACAGAACTATGAATTCGCGTTTTACACAGAACCCGATCAACTTCCACATGAATCGAGACTTTGAACCAGCTCCTGGATCACCCAACGGCACTTCACCTAGAACAACAGCATGCTATCTAGAACTCAACTATTCAAATCAGCTACTGAATAATGCCTCACATCCTAATTCTCAATTCAACATCGCAGTTATACCCTTCTGGATCCGTAGGTTTTTAGATGGCCAACTAATTCCGAAATCCACCGAATCAGTACACTTTTTACGGAACAAACAGAACGATTCGTAAACGGCAGTACACGCCCAGATGAATGAAAGTTAAGAGTGACCTGTCGGAGGCCCGCCGCCGCCGAGGACACTGGGGCGGCGGCGACGCGGCGGAGAAGGCCTAGCATGTGCTTCGCTTTCCGGCCTGGCGGCTTGTGGCAGTTGCGGAGCCAGGAATTTTGGGAAACCCCGGCAAACCTGGCCGCACCGTGCCGAGCGCCTCCCTCCCTGGACGCGCACCCGCCCGCTGCGCCCGCGCGCCAGTGCACCTCCACCACGCCGCGCACCTCCTGGCTCGCGCCCTCGCCGTGCGCTCCCCAGCCAACGCCCTCGCCCGCCGCCCAGCCCGGTGGTCTCTCTACGGCGTCTCGGCTCGTCGTGTCTGTACAAGAGCAAGAGTATGGATTGGTGTGGGAAGTGGGCTGTTCAATGACTCAACTGGGCCGCAAGCTATTAGGCCCAGCCCACCGTACGGTTCCCCACTTGCTCTGTTCGTCTTGACCTGCCGCCGGCCGGACCCCCCGCCGCTGCCCTCCGGTGGAAGCACACACCCCCGGTGAGCTAGAGCTAAAGTATGTGTGGATGCACGACTTGCCTTTGAATTTTTTTGGTTCTTGCACTTGACTCAGATTGCTTTAGTAACACATTGTGGTTACGCTGCGTTTCTTGTGGATGCTAACCGTGAAGACAATTAGATAGGTACGTGCGCTACACTGCGCGCGGGATCACATAAGCGTCCAAAATACAGATGTTGAGTCTTCATTGAACTATCAAAATCCAGTTCTTTTCGTATTGTAGATGCATGTACAACTTTTAAACTGTAAAGGAAAACTCAGCTCTTTGGTTTTTGATACAGAACTTGGAAAGCTCTCAACTTTCCTCTTTTGAGCATGTACTCAAAACTAAACTGCAGGCTTTCTCTAGAAAATACTTTGGACAAACTGATATTATCTGCATCCTCATCTTTCACTTTCTACAACTAAAACCCTAAGTAAAAATTCTCAAAGACGTAGGCAGCAGGAACCAAACGATTTCCCCCATCTTTTCATCGCTTCTGTGGGCAAACAGAGATTCTGTATACCATGGAAGTGTTAGTGCAGCAACAATCTGGTGACAAGATATAAAAAACTACACTATGTTAGGACATGATATAATGCACATGGAAAATGGCAGCACAACTCCAATTCGTCTACAGCTCCAATGCAAAGCCAGATCCATTGTTTGCTATATGCCTTGTAGGCCTCAACAACACAGAAATCTCACACAGGTGGCATCATCTTCACCTTGCATGTAGAGTTTTGGGTATACAAAATGTGGGTTACTAATCTTTCTCAGCTTGCATGCAAATCTGATGAACAGTGTGGTAGCAGACATCCTTTGTCCTTTTTTGGTTTCGTGATTGTCTTGTTCTCCTAGACGTACTTAGTTATTTACTGGTATATTTTTTATCTTTTTTTATATTGCATCTTTTATATTCTATTATCGAATTGTAACACTACTGATTTATTTATCTTTTACAATTGACAAGTTGTTTCTTTTACAGCTCATCTATAATTGTGGATTAAGCTTCATTAGTAAGGTATTTTTCATTGTCCTTCCGTTATCTACATATGTTAACATGCGAATTGTAGTTGTTGTTTCTATTTCGTATCACATACTTTTATTAGTGTGATTGCAACATAGTTTGATCATGAATTGTTTTGCTTTTGGGTACTACTATTTATTTCACGCTTCCGATTTCAGCCTGCCTAGTTTTTTCCTGGGTCCGCCACTGGACTTCACCCTACCTAGATTTTCTTCCTAGGTCCGCCAGACTCCTTCGACCTCCGTGAGCATCCATGACCGCCACCGCCGCCCGGAGCAAGCGCCACCGCATGCCCCGGTGCTGGCTCCGCCAGTGTCTTGTGGCGCTTGCTGCTCCCGGTCACGGCGGAGACGGCGGGGTGGTGGCGACTACGTGGGCGACCCAGTCAAAGCCAGTTCAATCCATGGCTCCAGATTATGGGCTCAGCTATACGTGGGCTGGTCACTCAATTGGCCCTTACTGTATAATATGGGCCATTTGTGTTAAACCATCTAGGATAAGCCGATAAGTAATGGGCCTACAAAAAAAACAGATCATCAAGCATCCATTGATGATTGTGTTTTTTCCTTGAACCGCACGCCAATTTGGCCCATCTAGGATACACGACGACAAGACTGAAATGGAGACGACACGATTTGAGTTCAGCATCCAGCAAAATGATAACCCCACTGGTATACTACCCCCCTCCAGAAACGTCATGATCACAACGAAACTGGCAAACAATTTACGTCAATACATTATCACCCAGTCCACAAGCATATCTATACCAAGCAACACTGAAAGGAGGTGAGATTTTCAGCTTCAGGAAGGACAGGGAACAAACACAGCACAAGACAAATTGTCTTTGAACCACTGAACATGGATTGAATGAATATGGTCAATACATACAAGGATTGGACTAATTGTTTGTCCAAACCAAACAGCACTACTTGTTTACACATCGAAGCAGCTTGTCTGATGAGCATTGCGCTTCCCAGATTCATTCATAATGTGGTGACTGACCATGAAATGATGTTTTGATGGCAACATGGGTAGGTCTCTGGTAGGCGGGTGATGGACGAATTTGGCGCCAAGGTCCCGCCGTGCTGTGTAGTCATGCAAAGTTGCAAACCATGCGTCATCCAGCCACAAGGCCTGTAGGTCCAAATCTAATGAAGCCACTGCATGCTGGATCTTGATATATACAGGTGAGGCGACGCGGCGTGGTGCTTCAGTGATCATGAGGTGCCTGCTGCCATCTCTGGTGTTTTTTCTTGCGCTTCATCCTTGCTCATCAATGCTGGTGTGACTGAAACAAGCCCGATCAGGAACAGCAGCGCTACCGACTGGGTGTCGTACAGGTCGCTCAGCGAAGTTAACTCTCCTATAGCAATTCCAGCCTGGATGTATGAAAAGGAAACAGCAGAGAATGGGGGCTGATGTTAGCATACATATCGCGACATTCAGGACAGTAGACTAATAGGTGTCGTATGTGAAGCTAGAAAATTACCCTCACAGTCACGTAGGCAGCCGGGATGAGACCAATGAGAGTTGCCAATAAGAAGATATGGTAGGGCACATCTACTATGGGTGAAGCTAAGTTGATGAAGGTATTTGGCAATGTTGGAGTGACCCTCAGGAAAAGCATGTAATTCAACAGCTTGTCTCTTCTTTTGGCAACCTGAAAAGAAAGACAAATTACTCCTTCTCAGTTATCAGCTACAGAGTCCTAGAGGATCTTAAATCGGATAGTCAAAATAAATAGTAGATAGACTCATAATATTTTTAAGCATATCGAGAAAAGAAACTGTACGATCTTACCATGACAGCACTGCATACTTTGAAACCAAAAAAAACATTGACTAATGCTGGTGTTGAAATTACCTGCTTTTGGAAGAACATGAGCTTATCTGGCCACAGTGAGAACACCAGTGGCTTTCCAATCAGCTTTGATAGGAAATAGCAGGAAGAAGCACCAGCAGTGGCAGCAAAGACAACCAGGGCCACGCCCCGGAGTTGACCAAATAAGGCACCAGCGAGCAAGGACATGAATATTGTCCCTGGGATCATGAAGGTCTGCATGAAGATGTACACCGCACAGTAACCCACCAACACCTGAATGGTGTAGTCACTGGTATAGTTCTCGAGATGGCCACTGCAAGGAAACAATTTGAGGGTTAAAAACCAAGGAAGATTTCAGTTGTCAGCACTCAGCAGTAGCAATTGGACAATTCCAACGCACACAACTGAACTTGCTTCTCACCTTAAGCAAATAGTCAATAATAGCAATCGAATCACAATGCAATGCGCAGCGCGTAACTGTAGCGAGTAGATAGCTCACATGCGTAGAGCAGATCAACATGTGTGATTATCCAACACTAAACAGAAGGCACATGAAACACGCAAGGGCTGAGTCCAAAGCATATGACAATAAGGGCATGTACAATGGTATGAGCTAGTTAATAGTTCTAAGATAACTTCTCCAATGATATTAACTTTTAGCACATAGCTCATAACATGAATAGTCCCACATGACATCCTCATATAATCTTGGAATGTGTGTATGAGACTAGCTCTTGATCAAGAGCTAGCTTTTCTCTCTCTTCTATTAAAATATGAAATAATATGTTTAGAGCTAGCTCATAAATCACCATTGGACATGCCCTAATAGCTGGCAAGAAAGTGACATCGTAATTAGAGAAACAAAGGAGGGACTTCTTACTCCACCAAGAATTAAATGCGTTAATTTTTTTTAATAATTTAAAAAAATATGACAACGTGGTATTGGGAACTCGGGTTTTATTCAAGTTATATCTTGTTAGACTAACAAGATAAGCATTGATCAGAGTTTATTTGAAGTATGACACACGTTACTGTTGCAAGGTCCTATCTTCCCAAATTTGAAGGGCAGTTTGAAATGGTACAGACAAATAAGCCCGCAGTTTATAGCTCCCCAATTGTCAAAGCTACAGCATGAATCGCAATTTTTTTTTGCCAGATCTTGCAAACAAACGCTAAGATCCCTTCCAAACCACGAGACAACCAGCACTAATAATTCCCTACAAACTACCACCAATCAACCGTTCCATCCCCAAAACTCCGATCCACGAAAAGCAGGTAATTTTAGTATTGAAATTGCACCCAAAAAAAAACAAATCTTTCTTGCAAAAACACAAATGGCACAAGAACTGCATCTGTACATTACTCTTCGGTTGATCCACCAAACAGATGCGCCTTATACAAACAATTGAAGGGAACCGATTTGTGTCTTCCAAACTTACGTGCAGAGATTAATTGATAACCATAAGAATCACGAAAATAAGACAAAGGAGGAAGCTTTGGCATACGATTATCCCAAAAAAATGGAAGGTTCCGTGAACGAGGCTGACAATACACCAACCGAAACAAGAAATGAAGGGGGACGCAAATGATTACGTGAGGATTTTGAGTTCCTCGAGGTTGCGGGGCAACTTGAGGAAGCTGTAGTCGGAGTCCGGCATGGAAAGGTAGACTCCGACGAGCCCGGCGGCGAAGGAGGCGGCGACTCCGGCGCCCAACGCGGACTCCCACACCGGGAACCTCTCCTCCCTCCCCATCTCCTCCTCCTCTTCCGCCCTTGTGAAAATTCGGTGTCCGGGTGAGAAGAAGAAGAAGAAGAGAGAGAGAGAGAGAGAGAGAGAGAGTTCGAGAAGAAGAGAAGAGCTTTCTTTGGCTCCCTCCCTCCCTCTTCTCTTGCCTTCCCTCTTCCCTTGTTTGGTTGCTTTTCTAGTGAAGTTTATATGCAAAAGGAGGGAGGAGAGAGAGTAAAATATTCTCTCTCCTCTTTTGTTTATTTGGCCTTCTTTTCTTTCTACAATATTTTCTGTTGTTTTCCTGTTTTTGGCGTTGGTGTAAACATAAGCATGCTTTTGGTCAGGTTTTGTTTGGTCTGTGTCATTTTGGGAACTTTCAAATTTAGACCAGTTTGATTTTGCTTGCTGCTTACAGCTTGCTTGGTCTTGTTAATTTTACTTGTGCATTGTGTGTTTTTAGAGGATAGTACTGTGTTTTATGCTAAAGGAAAATATTTTGGACATCTTTGTTTATAAACCCCCTAAACCAAAGTGACTGTTTCCACTTCCCACCTTAGCTTATGCTAGTACTTCGTACTTATAAATTCTAGTAGTATTCTAAATTTAGGAGCCGCACCAATTGGCTTCTGGCTTATTGACTAAAATTTTACTGTAGCGGCTGTTAGCTTTTTTAAAGTGATTCAATTAAAGAAAAATAAAAAACACCGTTATATTACTGGAACTAATCTTGTTGTTGTGTGTAGTCGGTGTGTTTGAGTACGATATACTATGTGGTCGGTGTTGAAGTACTTAGTGTGTTCGAGTACTGAGAAGTCATGTGTCGAGTACTCGGTTTGTTCGAGTACTGTGTAGTCGTGTCGAGTGCTCGATGTGTTTGAGTACTCTATAGTCATGTGTCAAAGTACAAGTCGAAAATCCGGAGTCGGAGACTCCGAAATCGGAGACCGATCATAGCAGTTGTAGTTGTAAGTCGAGCTGTGTACTAGTCGAAACTACAGTTAACCGATCATAGCTACAATGGTTGTAGCTGCATAGTGGTCGACGGTTGATACTTGTAAGCTACAATATCATGGTCGGTGCTCGAAAACTGATAGTACCGTCTATGTGAGTGGTACTATCGGAAATACTAGTCGACAAGCCGTGGTCGGTGAAGCGGTCAATGAAGCCGTGGTCGAAAATGTGGTCGACAAGTCGTAATCGGTAAAGTGGTCGAAGGCATCGAGCAGTTGTGGTCGAGCAACTGTGATCGACAAGACGTGATCGAAGAAGGACTTGAAGTTGGTCAGGACTGTGTGTTGTTGTAGACTTGGTCAGATTGCAGTGTATCTGCACTAGTCGTATCTACTAGCTGTTAGTTGGTTAGATGAACGAGTCTTTTGGTAAGTGCGCAGACGTACGGATCATGGAGAAGATTTCGGACAGTAGCTTAAGAATATGTAATAGTTGTTAGTCGACTTAGTGCGTGCATGAGGCTTATTTAAGACATGTAATCTGTTAATCATTTTGAGGCGTTACGAGTGAATAACAGAGAGAAGAAAAATACGTGTGTTGCCACAAAAGAAGGTTCCCCTAGTTTATTCGTCCTTCCTACTTGTGTGCGTGTATCGTTCTAAGGAAGAAATCATGTGTGCATTTTCTTCCAGCGAGTAGTGATCAGAGCTAATGGGCTTAGCTCTATCGTATATCTCCATAGATAATGCAAAAGAAAAGGTGAAAAAAAGCAAAAACAAATAAGCCAAAAAAACTGCTTTAAGCTTAAAAATGGTTTCTAGTTTAAAAAAGTTAGAAGCTAAAATCGCTCCTTAAGCTTAATCAGGCAGGATCGAACACAGAGTTGATGTGACCTTTAATCTATAAACTTAAAACATCAGTCACGTTGCTAAGTCTCGTTTCTTTTTTTAATCAGGTGAGTGATAAAGATGGATTATTGGGGTGTAGGCTCCGCCAATTTTGACATAGAGTTGTGCTTTCTTTAACCGTTCGCTTGTCCCCCTCGACTTTGGCGTTTGGTCTGGCTGACGACGCGTAGTGTGGAAGAAGGCGCGCGTTTTTGTTTGTTCAGCTTCAGCACCTCGATTGGGACCGAGAGAGAAAGGTCGGCCACATCGCCATTGTAAATGCTGCGCGGCCATGTGGTTTGTGATGATTGAGATCTGGTTGTTTTTAGGTTATGGTCGATTATTTGCACAAACATACTCCGCAGTGAATGGAAGAACCCAGATCAGAACACTTTGTATGATCGCATGTTTTCTCAGTAATAGTTTGGATAATTTTTAAAGTATGATAAATAATAAATACATATTATTTATTTTTATGAGTTTTAAAATTAGTTCTACTCTTGTTACATAGAGACGTATAGAAGCAAATAACACTCATTGTGATGCATAAGTATAGTATGGCCCATGTTCCTTCATAACTCAAAAAAAATTTCTGATACAGTATGTCATATGGCCTCGGCAAATGATTCGGTCTTGAATTTAGCGAAGAATCCAGTGAATATCCATACAGAAATGCACTGAAAAAATTTTAGGCGTGCAATTGATAGAAAGGACAGTTGCGAGCTTGACTGCCAATTTTCAAGTGCACCGCACTGAATTCAGCGGCGCTTCCGCCTCCGATGCAGCTGCTGTTGCAAGCCGACCATACTGCCAGTTCTCCAAATACGGCGTCGAGCGTTCTCGTGTTATCAAAGTTCCGTGGCTCGTCGAGGACCAAGCCTTGTTCCGACGGTGGGTCTGGGCTTGAACCTAGGATGCCTTTTTTTTTGGTACTGTTTGCTGAACGCTACTCTCGGAATATTGTTTATTTAAACAGTGTCTTCCAAAGTGCACGTCCATGTGAGTGCATTCAGTGGTCAAAGCACACATCCACGCTTTGTAAGGATTTAGGGTCTCCGCTTTATCTCAGCGTGTACATTGGACGCACCCATATTGATGTGTGAGTGTGAGTTTTAGGGGTATTGTTCATTTGAACATTACTCTCTGGGTACCGTTTATTTGAATAATGCCTATTAGAGTACACGTGTATGTAGATGCGTTTAGTGGTCAAAGCGCGTGCTCGTACTGTTCATTTGATAACGATCTATGATCTCTGACTCGTATGGTTTTCTGATTTACGTGATAGAAAATCTTAATCTGCCCTAGTGTAGCCTACTCGTATCTCTACATCAGCTAGACCATGGGGAAGGGATAGGCAGTGGCATCGCGGGCAAGGAAGCACAACAACGATGATGGCAACATCGGGCGGCGATCAAGGTGGAGACAGACAGATGGGAGTGCTTCGGTGAAATTCCATCAAGAGAGACATGAGCATGGTGTAGAACGCGGTGAGAGGAAAACGATAGTGTGGTTGATGATGATAGGAGCTCCCTGGAGAGGACACATTTGGCAACAGGAGCACTCGGACAGAGGTGACAAAGATGGGATTGATTCTGACAAATGGCTGCATAAAAATGAAATAACTTAGGAGAATGAGAGAGGAGGTTCGGGAATACAAAGTGATGTGAACAGTTTTGGAAGGAGCTTACTGGACAGGGAGATCGGATCAAGGGCACAACACTAGCTAAGAGGAGTCGGGCTGCTCCGCCATCACAAAAGCCCCAATTCTACCTTGAGGGGGGACCAATGCACACATGAGTAGTGCCTTAGCATAGGGAAACCAACGGTGGTGTTCGTTTGCTCAGGGTTGACCCGAAGCGAGCTGGCAACAACGCCTCCATGGCGTGGCAAAGGTACTCGCCGACGGCAATGTCTGGAGGTGATGATGACAGGAGAGTGGTGCTGAGAGGATTAGGAATTCGAGGCGGAACTTTTGATGAGAATGACGTGGATATGCCATTTGTGAAATTTGGGAAGGATCAATTTGGGAAAAAATAAATAAATGGTGGCAACAAATTTTGCGAAGAGGCGGAGAAGGGGATCGGCGGGACTAGAGTTGACCATGCCTACAATGATGATGGCGGTGGCTCTGTGGGGATGGAGGAGAGTAGAGGGAAAAGGGCAGATGTTGTGGAGGAGAGTGGAGGGAAAAGCAGTGGCTTACCATGGCTGTAATGTTGATGGGCTTGGTTTTGGCAGTCGGAGAGCATAGAGGGATACAGGAGGAAGGGAGAGAGAGAGAGAGAGAGAGCAAGATGGTATGATAAGTGGGCACATTAGTTATTTTTTATTTTTGCCATGCACGTGGTTATGCCACGTCATCAAAAACTAAGGTGGTTTAGGATGAGGGGAAGATTTGCATTGATTTTAAGAGTTGAGGTATGTGAAGTGAATGGTTTTATAGTCAAGGCTGTTTTTCGGACTTAGTCTATAATTTTAGAGGTAAAATGAATTTCTTCCTTAAAATAATGTTCTTAGTTTGACCAGTTGTTGTGGCATATAGATGTATTCTTATTGCAACAATTCAGCGTTGGCAATGCGGATAGGAATCAAACATTTTCTTTTTTCTTATTAAAGGAAGATGTAGACACACATCACCATCCACTTACACCACATGCGCGCACACGTGATTATGCCATACCCCTTTAGCACATGTCTAGAATGACAAAGACTAGGGATAAATCTTCAACCTCATAAAACCTCTACTAAATGGTATTCACATGTGCGTAAATATAAGTATCAGAATTTAAACTTTGATGGATGAAGTTGTATACCTACAACTTACTATCCCACCAAGGTGTGATCCACTGCCACTGACATTTTTTTGTCGTACTACATAACAACAAAATTCCACCTGCCGCATGGTCACAAGTCACAGCAGATCACAGAACTCAGAAAAGATAATGGTAAGTATGGAACGCTTGGAGCTTTTCACATAAAGAAAGCAGCAGTTTGTGGACTTGTCGTACTTAACTGAATGATATCAAACTGGAAAAGAATTGTAAAACTCTCTTTTTCCTAAAAAAAAGAAGTGGAAAAGAAATGCTTCCTAGGATCTGTTTTGATGAAACGAGGCCGTGTTCCTTGTGCTACAACATTAACACATCTCACAATGACAAATCGAGCTGTAATTAGTCAGTGCTAGCGAATGTGACTTGGAAGAAAAGAGAGGACACATTGGCGCATCGCACCGGCTGGGGACAGCAGGCAGCTACCAAACTGAAAAGGCTCTTCTTTGCAAAAACTTTCAACACACTGGGCGCGGTAGCCATGACTAATTACTCGGCAGATCAATTTGTACCAGTTAGTATTCGTCAGAGATCCAGAATTCACTCCGTAGTCGATGTAGTTTTGTTAAATAAGCAGTAAGCAATGTAGAATATTTATTAAGTCATGAGTAATTGCAGTATGGAAAAAGACTCTCACGGTTCAACTTTTGTGTGCCTTGATGTTTAATTACTGAGCACCCCACTGCTCTGCACATGGTTCTGGTCAAAATCACCATGGTCCGACTAATCCGACGCTTTTTTTTACAGATCAAGCAGTTTGATTACTCCTACCAATAAGATAACCATGCAAGGGACGAGCTTAATCGTCGGGGAGGTTGTATCCTGCAAAAGTTGCCACCTTTGTTTTCCTTGATTTCGGGAGGTGGCAGCGTCCATATGCAGAAACGTGAAATCTGTTGTGTAGCAGCGTACATCAAGGGGTCGGCACGACATGGAGAGACGTCAGTTTCGCCTACAATAAACGTTGAGATCTGCCATTCATTTTTCTAAATGAACATTAAAACTGCTACATGGAACTCTGAACGAGCCAACGAAATCTTATATATATGAGGCGATGACAAGTAGGCCACTGTGTTTTCCTTAGCACAGATGCTTTTCTTTTTAGGTTTTGAGGCCGGTTTTTATCTACGGTTTCTTTCAGCAATTACTAGTTATTAACTAATATGTCACAGTTAAAAACCATACGCAACAGTATAATAAAATGCCTCTGTTCTCAGTGACTCTTAGAACTCATAGATCGTGTGGGTGTGGGTAGCATTTTCGGACAAAAATAACATTGCATGTAAGGAGTTGTTAGGGAAGGTTTTCGCCTTTTGCATTTGGAGTGAAGTAGCGTGATGGCCCTTGCACCTTCACAGGCAGACGTGTGAAATCTTTAGACTTTAGTGATACGAAATTTACAGTTTACACACACTAGTACGAACTGCATGATTAGGCAGTCGATATCGAGATGTCCGTTTCATCCAGAATACTGGAGTACACTAGTGCACAGTTTTCCTTTTTTAAAAGAAGAAAAACGAGGAGGTTCATGCTCCGGTTCACATGTCCTACTGCCGGTGAGAGACTGTACAATGACAGGTTCTACCACCAGCCGTTGGACAGTCAGAGAACGAATTTTGTAGTACGTGTCTGAGCCGATTCATCAGTGGAACAGCCATGGATCTCAACGGTGAGCCGGGAATTTTTTTACTGGCCCTGATGTGGCGCTCACATGGTCATGGTGGACCAAACTTTGGACTGCACCTGAAATTATCGGTTGCCAAGTTAAGATTCCAAGCTTGCAAATTGCAATATACAAAGAGACAAGGTGTTGCTTTCAAAGTTCAGATTTGAGACCCCCATCTCCTGTGGACATGTGGTCTTTCTTGCTTCGTCGAGCAGGGTATTTTTGTATGCCGGTTTTTTTTTTTTTTGCGATTTGTGTTCATTTTTCCTGAACATGCTAAGGCACAAACAACAGTTACAGATCTTTGTAGGTTGCGTCCTGGGTGTGTGTTTTTGAGTAGAAGATAACGTCCGTGCATCCTGAATGGAATATGCTGAGTTGCTGATGGAAGGAACTGTCTTGGGGTGAAGTAGGTGAGCTCGAGCTATAAAGCAGGGACCACGGATTGTTGCTTGGTATCTAGACATCATGTTCCTGCCGATGTTGATAGGCTTAGATGCATCTTTTCTTGGAATTCCTGTAAATTCGAATAACAGCATTTCCCAACATAGCGATAGCAGTAACTTCTGTTGGTGAATTAGGCACCACAATTTCTACTGGTAACCAACATAAGATACTTATTTTTCCCGGATTTATGTTGAGGAACTACTAAAAAACCATTATGAAACGAACACAACCACACAAGTACTCCCACCTCGAAAGGTCACCCAACCACAAAAAACTTGTGCCAATTGAAAGGACGGGAATTATGGAGCGAGCCAACATCCAGATCGCAGATCCAACAATTACAAGTGGAGCAAGCAACTTATTGCTGGGTACTGCTTCCGTATCATACACATGGTAAACAATCAAGGCAAACTAACCCAGCGCATAAGATGGCAGAAGCAATCAAGGACTGTAACTTGTCAAATCTGAAGCTTAACTGTAAACTCCATCAGAAATCTGGAACAGATCGCTCATTCAAGCCCTGAAGCAGTCAGGTCTTTTAACTCGGCAAAGAATACATTCTGTACAGTGTTTGTCATAAAGCAAATAAATATTGTTTCTGTTGCACAATGGCAGGTACAGCAGCGGCTACAAAATTGGTGGTGTGAATAAGAGCGAACTGGTTATCTCAACTGTTTAAGCCTCAGCAGAAACATCGTCACGGTGCCCATTGGAAACAACATTCATCTTCTTACTGCCTTTTTTAGTTGATTTGCTATATTTTCTTTTCTTGCCTGGCTTTTCCAGGTTCTCCTGTGCGACCTGTAAAGCAGGCTCAGCCTGCGCAATTTCACCATTCTCTGCTGATGAGCCATTTGTATAGTCTCTGGTGGCACCGGCATCTATATCTGGATCTACAACAGACATCCGGGTCAAGGTGTAGTCCAACAAAAATGTGCTTCGTACTAGTCTATCAACTCTGCTGAAATGCCTCTGCGAATATGGAATAAGGCCCTCAAGGAGCTCACTTATGCCTTTTATCTGCACAAACAAAGAAAATATGAAATATCTCACGAAAAGAGAAACAAACAGTTTGTCATAGATTATTGATATCCTCTTGAGCAAAACTCTGAGAAAAAGGGAAAGGCAAATACCTCCAGGATATCCGTGGGAGGCAAGCTCCTCAATACTCGAAAAAGTACAAACTGTGCAACATGACAAAACTTGGGCTTTGTATTCCATTCTCGGATATACTCAAGAAGCACGCGTAGCCCTTCCTTTGGGAGACCTAGAAGTGCTTTTTCTATTGGGTCCTCCAGATCAGCTCTCCTGCACACTCAACGATATATCAAATTTTATTAAAGAAAAGCAAAGTGACTTCCAATCAAAGATGAGTACCTGCAAAGCTGTGAGAATAACTCAAGAAGCCTGCGTGGTCTTCTAAGCTCAAATGCAAGTTTTATTGCTCTTGTATAGTCAGAATCTGACACTGCGTTTTCCAATTCCTGGCCTCTTAAAACTTCCTCCTCCTGCAACAACAGTGAATGCAGATAAATGTTGCAGACAGATCCCAAGAATCATAAAACAGAGGCAGCCTTGTAGAAGGAAACATGTACAGCTGATTTGAAAGTGACAAGCCCATCAAGAATATGGTAAAAGGATAAAAAGAATGATATTACATTAAAAGAGAAGAACAATATAGACCAAGATCTCAATTACCAAATCTACCGAGTGTTCCCTGCACTCAAGGTCACATATCTTCACAAGGACTAAAGATCATGTATTCAATGTTGTTTGCACAGCAAATTACACAAAAGCAAGAGTCTAGCTTGCAAAGCTCTATGCTGAAAGTATCATAGAATATTGCACTTGCCTTTTTACGGAAATCTTCCTGCTTATCTTCCATGGTGCAATCATGCCAAAGGTTAAGAACAGCATCAGTTCCACCAGTAGCAAGCATTTCAGTTTTCCTGCCAACAGCCAATGCCCAAACCTGTTGAATAAATGACAGTCAGTTACTCAGTTGGCATTCAGCCAAGAAATAAACCTCTTCCGTATTGTCTATCAGTGATATTCTGAATTAACTAACTATGCCAATTTTTCTGTTAGATACTGAAGTAGATATTACACAATTTCATAAAAAACATACATTCTGTCCAAAGAGAAACTGGTTAATAAAGCCAAGCAAGTTCCAAATGAACAGAAAATATGGTGGTAACTGGCAAGGGGATAGATTGCACATTATCACACTACTCTAGCATGAACCAGAACACCAGCAGTTTTTGTTTGATGGAACACAAACAGCAGTAAGGTTCATTACTACAAACACGGGCAACAGCAGTTCAATACATAGTGTTTAAATTGTCAATGTCCCATACAGATTACACTGTGACATACAGAATAAACCATGTAACTGTAATGTGAGAAAAAACGGTTGATCTACTCGACTTGGATTATAAATGAAAAATAGGGCAGAGTTAGATATCACACCTTCCCATCATGCTTGTCATAAGTAGCAATGCATTCATTTGTTTTGATCGTCCATAGCTTCACTAGACCATCACTTCCTACATAAAGAAGCATCACAAGAACATAGTCAACAGAGTTCCCCCACAAAAAATACTTAAAATGTGCTTATTTCTTATTACCACAAGAAACAAATTGGGTTCCACATGAAAGGAAAGAAACTCGCAAAACACTTGATGTATGACCCTCAAATGTCTTCAAGCATGAGCCATCAGCAACAGCCCATATTTTGACTGTTCTGTCACCAGATGATGTTATGACACATTGCTCAACAGGAGAAAACTCAACTGACCAAATGCCCCTTTTATGCCCTTTAAGGACAACAGAGGACACTAGGTTAGGGAGTTTCCATATGCATGCAGTACGGTCCTACAGAATAAAGGTGATGAGATCTAATGACAGTCCAATGTGGTAAGCCAAAAGAGTCTTTAAGAAAAATTGACACACTACAATTTCACCTCAGAACCACTGCAAACAAGGCCGTCATTAGGTGAGACAGCCAGAGAATTAATATCTTTATCATGTGCAGCGACAACAGCCTTTGCTTTGAGAGAAACTTCATTGTCAGCATCATTGAGTGTATTATCCCAGCTCCATATCTTGATGGTTCGGTCGCTAATAATAAGACAATCTTATTTAGAAGAATATTAAAAGTAAAACGCTATAAGAAAGTGAGTTATCATTTTAGTCAAAACTTATGCTCAAGACTAAAATCTTGAATAGTTCTGCTCATTCCAGGATTTCGTCTTAAGCGATGGAGCGCTACAAAGTGTTTAAGTTCCACAAGTAAAATTAGTAAAGATGAACATGTCTAAACATATGAAGTTCTCCAAACTCCACAGATGCAAAGATGTAAACTCCTCCTCTAATACCAATGAGGCAATGACCAAGAAAGTCTCAAGTTACCTACATACACTCCACATGTCCAAACATATGAAGTTCTCCAAACTCCACAGATGCAAAGATGTAAACTCCTCTAATACCAATGAGGCAATGACCAAGAAAGTCTCAAGTTACCTACATACACTCCCACGGCTACTTGAGCAATTCAATGGCTACACTGGTACATATAATAACTGAATTTCAAAAGGCAAAGTCAGATTTCCTCAGAACACCCAGCCATGCACGTGCAAAACAAAACCAAGACATGGCATCTCAATTATTCTCAAGAGTGACAAATGACTATGTTTTAATGATACGCCAGAGAAACATTATTCTAACAAGAGTCACGATTTAAACATCACTGTATAGGCATACAAAAATCACAGAGGAACTGAATATCACTATAGCTTAAATGGAACAGGTATCACTTTCAAACTAACCTGCTGCCACTAACAAAAAAGTTCTTCGATTTCTTTGAGAAAGCAATGGAACCAACAGCTCCCAAATGGCCTTTACCAATACCAATACAGCTTCTCTTTTCCATATCCCACAACCTCACCTGTGATGTGAAATACAATTGGT
Organism: Dendrocalamus latiflorus; assembly: GCA_017311315.1. Taxonomy (NCBI): domain Eukaryota; kingdom Viridiplantae; phylum Streptophyta; class Magnoliopsida; order Poales; family Poaceae; genus Dendrocalamus; species Dendrocalamus latiflorus. Next base: position 43,681,627 of record CM029628.1, read on the forward strand.
TACATTAAAAATAGGAAAAGCAACAGAGGAAAGCACTCAGCAGTAATGAGAGTTATCCCAAGAAAACTATATGCTAATTCAACAGCAATACCACAGGACAGGACATCAAACTTACAGTATTGTCTTTGCTCCCAGATACAACAAGTGTCTTCCCAGAAGATGAGACACAAGTGTCAAGGCAAACAACAATTTCAGTGTGGCCAGCCAGCACATAAGAACATGACATCGATGAAACATCATAAACACGGACCTTCATATGGATGAAATGGTTTGAGAAAGTCAAAAAAAAAAAGTGCACAAGAACTGTACTAAGATTATTTAAGTGTAGCTCACCTGCTCCAAGTTAGTAGCTACAGCAAGATATTGTTCCTCCTCCCCAACAAACTTCAAATCAAGAATCTCATCGTTGTAACCTATTAGCCGTTTATATAGGTTCAATTCGAAGGCCCCTTCATCAGTTCTCTTGGAACAATAGAACAAGAATTGCTGATCAGCAGTGACACATAGCAATCCTTGATCATTTGGCAACATAATAGCAGATGTAAACCCCCTTCTAGGTTCCTCATTCTCTGAGTTAATGGTTACATTGGATGATTGCTGCTCAAAAATGCAAAGAGCGCTGTGGAAAGACCAGAAAAACCATCAATTTCATGTAGTCCAGAGATATGCAAAGTATTAAAAAACTGCAAATGCAAGTGTAATGTACCTTTCCAAGCACCAGATGCGCACGACCCCACGTTCACCAACTGTAAGAAAATAACCATCTGCTTTTCCCTTTAAATTTGCCGGTTCGACACACAAACAAGCCAAGAAGCCACTTCCTGGTTCAATGAAGGAAACAGCTTCTATCATTTCATATGTCGGTATTGTCTTCTTTGAGCTGTACTTACGAACATCCCACACATTCACAACCTGCAGATGTTCATACACTCAAAATTGCTGGTAGCTCCAGACAGAAAAATGCATGGCAGTGTACGTATTGAAGAATATTGGAATGCTAGCCAAGAAGAATTATCTAGACAAATAAAAGCATGATAGTAACTAGCCCCCATGTTCAGAAAACTTTACTTGCAGAGGAATTTACATTCTTCTTAGTGTGTATTTTTAGGCATATAGATGCATTAACAGATCAAAAGAGCTTCTATTTTAAGATAGACCCAATCAATTCCCACATGATATCCTGAAAGTATATCAACATATAATTTAAAAACATAAGCATAATCCATGATATATGACAGACATGGGCCTTTTTGACTAATGTGACAGATTAAAACATTTCAGCCAGACCTTATCCCTCCCAGCACTAAGCAATGTTTGGCCACCTTCGGATAATGCCAATGAAGTCACTGTTGAGAAATGCTCTTTCAGCACAGCAATACACTTTTTGCTTTCAAGGTTCCAAACTCGCACTGTGCCATCATCACTTCCTGAAAATAACTAGAGATCCAACAAATAAGGGTCGTATTATACTATCAAAAGAAAGCATAATACCGTGAAGATGTGGAGAAACAGAACTAAACCAACAAGATCGAAAGACACATTCAGTTGATCCTGTTCACATATAAGCCAGTTGTTTATCTCCAAAATTGTACTCACCAGAAGGCGCTTTGGATCTTTGTGGAACATAATGGTCGTCACAACACCTGTGTGACCTCTAAAGAAATGTGTGCAAAATCCACCATCTACATCCCACACGCACACCTTCTTGTCTGCTCCAGCAGTTGCAAGCAACCCACCAGAAGCATGGCATGCCATGGCCATAACAGGACCATCATGCCCCTGTACAGCATAAAAAATATAAATGAGCTTACCTCGCATGCCTATACTGAGGGGGGAAACAGTACTTATATACTGAGATGAACAGTTTTTATTTGTGGAGGATGTTGACATTTATTTGTAAAGTCCCCATTCTGTCACTTACTTAACCATTACGAAACAGGAACTGATACACAACTCTTGATGCAAGGTCAAGATCCTAAAAGCTTAAGTTACCAAAAAACCGAGATGCATTACAACAGCACAGCAAACCATCAAGTAACAGATTGTTAGGTATCAGGATGTGAAGAACCCACTATGAATTGACAGAATCACCTATGGATGCAAGCTTTCTGAGCTTCTAGTACCTATGTTTGCACCATTTTTCGAAATACTTCCAAAAACACAAGCTTTGTAATATTTTCTAGCACAAAACATTCTGTATTACCATAAGAACACGCAAATTTTAGCAGTTCTCGGTGCAAATTGGTGAGTGGATAGACACCGAATTACCTTACCGAGACTAAGGAACATGTTATGAATCTACTTATGAATCAAGAGGTACAAACACATCATGGGAGTTCAGAAATCAAAGTCCACCGAGCTATGCTCTCCACGTGAGATATTCACATAAGATTGCTACCCTACTCAAATTTGTATATGCGCATGAAATTGCTATCCTATGTTCGAATTCATATGCACATAAAATTGCTACCCTATGCTCGAACTCACCACATAACCCCTCGCGATTACCATCAGGATGCAACATTTCAAATAGGAGGCAGTACACGAAAGAGCCACAAAACACACAAGAATTAAAGACTCACCTTCCAGCTGCGGATGCAAGTGCGGGACGCGAGGTCCCAGACCCTGATAAGCCTACTGTGCCCAGCGGCGAAGAGGAGGCGGGAGTCCGGGGAGAGCACGAGCGCCGTGATAGCCTCAGAGTCGCCGTCGAGTGGCTCCCCTATGGCGGATGCATCTGCGGTGGATACCACACGCACCTCGCCGCCGCAGGCGCACGCGAGGAACGCCTCGGCGTCGCCCTCGCCGCCGGGAGCGCTCCCGACGGCGAACGGCCCGCCCGTATAGAACTGCTGCAGCGAGCGGTCGCAGCGGTAGTTCTTCTTAAGCCCCTGCGACGAAGCCATGGCGGGACGGCGGTCGTCGGAGCCTAGGGTTTTTGCGGTGGCGGCGGCGCGAGAGGGGGAAGGGTTTAAGAGCTAAAGCGGCGGGCGTGGGCAGAGGAGAAGCATAAAGGAAGGGCAGTCTCCGACAGGTGGGCCCGAATAACAGAGACATGGTGTTGAGTTGTGCAGGCATTGAGGACCCTGACATGTGGGTCTAACATGGCTGTTGTTTTCGGCTGCTGAATAGACATGGGCTCAAAGGCAGGAGAGAGATATTTAAGGAAAGCCCATAAGACATGCAGGCCAGGCCCATTAAGATGGCGTTTTCTTCCCACAAAATATTTTGGGCATTAAAGGTGTTAAATTGCATAATCTTATGGATTTACACAAGGGTAAATATCTAGTCCCTGTTCTTTTAAGTTTTTTAATGACTTTTAGGTTCTCTCGGTAATTACTATTCACTAGATTAAGGGCATGTACAATCCACAGACAGGTTATTGTCTGCAAGTTCTTTCCACTTCACACACAGACAACTGAACAGACAGCTTGTACAATGGGTCGTCTATTTGACTGTCTGCAAACTATTTAATGCATGCATACAGCCATGATCAAGCATGAATATGATTCATGTATACCATTGTGTTGCTTCTTGATACAAAACAGATAAAGCATAAATAATATGAACATAATTACAATATTTTTTAGAACCATCAATATAAATTTGAGTGGCTCTCCACATTCCAATTATAGATTAGAGTGGCGGCCAGTACATCTCACATGTACTGTATGGCAAATTTGATATGGTGATCTACTGATCTTTGGGCAAACAGAGAATATGACCCATTGCATTCAAAAGTTGTTGGATGGCCAATACCTTATATTGAGTACATTAATAAGATGATCTTCAGGGCAATAGCATTACAAAACATATAAGTAGACAAAGCTGGTGTAACACCCAAAATCAATAGCCAGACTAGCAATTAGCAAAACATCAATAGTACTACCATGGAATAGTCCAACTGATTTGGTCTGTCTATGCTATTACACAGCTCAAATCTGTGGACCCTGAAATTGATCTTTTGTAATGGTGCTTCAGTGTGAGATGTACTGGCCGCCACTCTTTACCTCCCCTCTGCAATGGTATTAGCATCTCCAGAGTTTGATAAACAGAATCACCATTAGAAGCATCATTTGGAAGTTAAATTCAGTAATCTGTCAGTAATACAAACACAGATAAAGTAATCTGTCAGTAACAACAGAAGCAAGGCTAGAAAAGTATATGACACATGTTCACGAAGTATAATCCAGAACAACCAGTAGCTAGTCATGAAGGCAGAAAGTATACATATACTTCAGAGGGCAGAAGTGAAGCTAGTCATGAAGGAAAATTTCTGAAGTCTACCAGTAGAACCTGTGCTGCAGTGGTTCTGTGCATACGTATCAGTACACCTTGAGTCTGTCTTTTCATATCAGTGTTATCAAGAAATGCTTTTGAGCTGGTATGGAGTAGGGAGGATAGCACTACTATTATAACAACCAGAAGTAGAACACATGTTCACTTGGTAAGAAAATGGCATCTCAACCTTGCCAAGAAAAATGTCAGGCTATTCACAATCATGGCTGGTAAGTTTTCATCATAAGAATACAATCATGGCTAGTAACCAGGTTGCATTTGTTACTGAATTCAATGGTCTATTCTATGGCAGAAGGTAAAAGAGACCAGGCTTTAAACTCGAAGTTCTAAACTAGTAGAGATCAAGTCATCAGAATAGACCATTGGAGAGCAAGTCATTACCTTCCATGGACAGCAAGAGCAGGAACACCAATTTTCCATTCATTAGATAATTTCAGGAAAAAGCATCTTCCTAAAACACTTCATGGCAGCAACTCGCTCAACCTTTTCCTCATCGGTCATTGAACTTGTATCTTGTGAGACGAGGTTGTTATAAGCTTCCATCATCTTTGATTCTTTCTCAAACTTCTTCCCCTCCATCTCTAGCTTCTTTGACTCTTTGTTCTCCTGTGCTGTTAGATGGGCAAGTCTTGTGGTCTCAAATTTATTGGAATACAACTTTTGCTGCAGTTCAAGCACCTTGATGCGGTTTGCATTAGCTTCTTCTTGTATCTTGCTGAATTTATCAAGCTTTTCCACATCAATTGCAGATTCCTTTGATTTTCCACCATCATCCAATGCCTTTGACTTTCCTTTTGCAGCAAGAGCGGCCTTTTTAGTGGCCTTTTGACCTATTGGTCGCTTTGACATTTCTTCTAAACTTTCATCATTTTCCTCCTCTTGTCCTTCATGATGATATGCTTTCCTTTTGTGTGCATTCTTCAGCTCTTCATTGTATGTTTTCCACTTTGCCACGTCTCGGCACATTTTCCAAACCTCAATTAGCACAAAAGGTCATAGCTTTGCCTCTTTGTTGTCTACCAAATAGAACTTGTGGGCTGCATCGATCCACATCAGATCTGAATAGCCACTTGTAAATACTCTGCGAGCCTTCACATAAGCACATTCGAAAAGGTCAGTCCACCTGTTAATCTTGTGCCATCTATCCTTGCATTGTTTTGCATTCCTTTTCCTATGTGACGGGGTAGTCTTGTTGTATGAATCAACAACATCACTCCAATATTGGTTACCACCCCTATCGGCTCCAGTGGTTGAGTCCGTTGAATTTTCTATCCAAGAGCTCATCTGCAATTGTATAGAAAAATGTTATAATATCGAAAATGAGATGCAAGTTTATTGAATCATGTTGTTGTACCGAGACTCACCAGCCTAACATCTTCTTCTTGTGTCCATAGAATTCGCTTCTCAGTCCTACCGACCTCATCCCTGCTGTCCACATCAATGGGAACTTGGTCTAGCTGCGAAGTGGGTGTCGTCACGAGTGGCGGTGAAGAACCTCCAATGTCCACAGGCCTTGGAGCCTTGAAAGGTGCACAATGAGAAGGACCACCGACTAAATGGAAATTTTGTGACATTTGCAACTGGTTGTTGAAAAAACTCAAAAATCCACCAGGGGATGTGGGTTGTTGTCCCTGCAAATGTAGATGAATATCAATGGAATTTTGATAAAATCTGTGAAGATCTGCAACACAGTTATGATTTGATAAAATCTGTGAATGCCACATATATACATAAAACCAACAATGACAGCCTTGCACAATCTGTCCATTCCAGTCAGTGATAATGATACCATGATTCAGTAGGAAATCTGCCTTTTGCAAGAAGTCCAGATTAAAAAGGATAACCATCAGTTTAATAACTCTACTAACTATTTGGATAATTAGCAAGTATGGATACCAGTGGAAAAATCATTTGGGCAAAACATAACGAGATACAAACAGTGAATATCAAGAGTGTTGGTGCAGGATTTAAGGTCAGTTTGTCTGTTTTGTAACCAAAATGAATTAATCAAATTGCATTGTTCTAAAAGATACAACATGTTACATGCCAAGCAACATTAACCAGCCAAAACTGTAGCCAGTTTATAGAAGCATGGAAAATCTGTTGTTGGGGTACATCTTTACTCTAGCTAACTATGAAACAAACCTTAAATAAAATGAACTATATTTATTAATCTGTTGTTGGGGTACATCTTTACTCTATACATCTTTAAAGAAAACTGATGTCTCCCTACACTCGATGAAATAGTGATATACACAATCTGAAAGCCAACAAAAAATTTAACCAGCAATTTGACTTGTGTTCGTTGCTGGCTGGTCTAACTTTTTTTCTTTGTAGGCATGTCACTTCAATTGTTCCCAATTTCTGATGGATCTCAGCAAGTCGGTCTCAAATCGGCCAGAGTACAGATACACACATTACTGCAAATAGGACAGTGAATTGCGAAATTGAGATGAGAAGAAATTGGGCGGCTTACCATGCAGTATCCCAAGCAGGTGGACGGCCAAATTGAGGAGAAATCGGGCTGCCACTGGGACCGCGACCAACTGGGACCGGTGATGACGCCGCCTCGCCGTTGCCGCGACCGAAGAGGATAGGTGCCGCCGCCTCACCGTTGCCGCGACCGAAGAGGATAGGTGCCGCCGCCTCGCCGTTGCCGCAGTCGCGACCGAAGGGGATAGATGCTGCGCCATCCCCCTTCCCGCGAGCAATAGGGCTGGATGCCGCTGCTGGACCCGTAGCTACCGCCGCCGCGCCCTGCCTCTTCCGCCCCGAAGCCAGTGCCACGCCGGTGTGCTCCATCTCTAGGGCGAGGAAGGGCGTCGGGGAGAAGAAAGGCAAATGCATATATGGAGACGACGCTGGATTTGGCGCGCAAAATACATCTCCGCGCGCGCGTCGACTCGCGAAGCCGCCCCCGTACAGCGCGCGTCGAGCCGGCGACATGGTCTTGGAGCACGAGCGCTCGGCGTCGCTTCGCGAAGCGACGAGCAGCGATTGAATGCGGGGAACCAAGGTGGTTTCTGCAAAAGAGCCGCGACGAAAACGGCGTTCCGAGACGCGTTGTACATGCCCTAATAAGCCACAATCTAAAACACCAGGTCCCTAGTTTTAAACTACCGGTGCTACTTACTTTGGGTACAATCATTCAGACATCAAATCAACAGGAAACTTCCTTGAATATGTCGAGAAATCTAACACGAATTCCGAATCAAGGATTCCAATATTTTTTTATCTTATACGCCTGCTGACCTACCAAGAACATCGGTAAAAATGTAAAGAAAATGCCACTCACTTCCACAAATATTTTTTTTAAAGGCAATTTGGCCGCCTAGAACTCTGCCATTAACCTGTGAATACAACATGCATATTACAGAAAGAACCCCTGAACAACAAAAATACAACTAGAACCTTGGATGTTGTGCTTGGAGTTGGAGGTGCCTCGCCACAGAAGATGAAAGTGGTCTGGAGTAAAGCGAGAAGACGGTGGACGAGAAGCTCAGCAACTCACATAGCTTGTTTTGACACACTTCCACAAAGAATCTTTTTTCGAGAACACACTCCACACAAAGAATTAAAAAGATTCACTGGCCTTCTAGTGACACAAATCAACGAAGAAAGATTCAGAGAGGTCAAAAAGCATATCATATGCGTCTAGATCAATTCTCTTCCGAATTTGTTGTTCGAACTACTTCAATCCAAATCTCCAATCAGTGACGTGCATGACAAATCGTCCCTGCGTCTTGGGAAAAAGATGTTTCCAATGACACTTCAATCCGAGATAAAACTCATCGATTTGTGACGTTCCAGATAAGATGACAAATATAATGATAGGGAAAGGTCGGCGAAGAAGACGAAGTCGCGCATAGCTAGCTGAAAGATTAATTCAACACCCTAGAATCCTTGAGCAATGCAGCGTTACGTGATTTGAGACATGCAAAGCTCGGCGTGTCGTTTTGCTTAGAAGTCGGTTAGTGGGTGACATTTCTTTTCAAAGAGGAGATCTAGCTAACAGGTGATACTTGTTGAAAAATAGCTCTTTCAAATGCATGCTTTGGCAGTGGATGTCTTATCGGAGATGGAAACGTTAAGATGGAGCTTAACAAGGGTCCCGCTCAAAACGGCTTAGGCTTCTGACTTATTTTTCACTATTCAACAATTTCGTCTTTTTTTTTAGTTTTTTGGCTTTTTTGAGCTTCTGTCCGTGATGGACTAATCTGTTTTTTTAGCTTCTGTCCGTGATGGGCTAACATGTTTTTTTTTCTATTTTTAAATTTTTTAAATTTAATTACACAAAACAAGCCACCATCAGCTACAGTGCAATTTCAGTCAATTACAGTGCTTTTCAGCTATAAGCCACTAAAAAAGCCATTTTGAGCACCCCTAAGCTAGATACTAGAAGTGAGACACGATATTGTGGTACAAATTGACACATCTTTTCCTGTGTTTTCTCAGTTCTCTGGCTAAAAAAAACTGCTCAATAGATTACATGTTATATATAAACAACTGGGCCTCACATTAGGCTCACATTAGGCCACTCACCCACCCCACGCACACGACTTTGACTGACACCGACTACTTGCCCATACCGAGTAGTTCGCCAACTGACTGAAGGCTTACGTCATTTTACGACTACTCGTGCTGACGATTGCTATAGTGATTGGCTACACACAACTACTACAGAGACATGCCATATATGACTGCCACAACGACCAACAACTGCTACAGTAACCAACAACTGTCACAGTGTTGCCGCCTGCTACAGTAGCTGCTACCGAGTATGACATCTTACAGTACTCCTCCAAGCATGACGTCTACGATACTCGATGCAACTATAACCGGTTTGCTACGACTGCAACCATAGTTGCTACGACTTCACAACATAGGCGTCATGACCACGGCACTACGACCACACACATAGGCGTCATGATCTAATTCTGTCAGATAAAAAAGATCTTACTTTAGATCGTCATCCTGATAACCTTGCGCATGTGAATGGACTTCCCTTTACATACTATTTTTGTAAGTGTGATTTTATCTCTGCGTATGGAACTAACGGAAGTCTAAAAAAAAGATCAAGCAGTTGCTCCAGATCTTTCTACCCTCGGGCGGGCCGCGCTCTCTGGAACGGCCTGACCCATCATACCCTGGCCGGCGCTGCACACCAGCGGCCCACGAAAGTAGCAGCAGGGCAGGAAGGAAGTTCGCTGTGGGGCACTCTTCTTTCCACTCATTTGATGGCCCATCCTGCGTGTGGTCTACTGGTCTCTGTCCCCGGCCGTCTCGTTTCGCTGCCTGCCGTGTGGGTCTGCGGGAACCGGCACGTCCTCCCGGGCCGTCATGACCGCTGTTTCATCCTAGGCTTCTTCACATCTTCCCTCAAACCAGCATGGCGTTTTCGTCTCGCGACGGAGATTGGAGGCCCCCAAATTTACGTGGTAGATTTACTTCAGAGTTAGGCCCTGTTTGGAAGAGTTTTACCAGCTTCGGATCCACGAAAAACAGTTCTACTCCACGGAATTTTACCTAAACGCTCCAACTTTGCGAAATCTGGATCCACCAAAACCCTGGATCTGAGGGCCAGATCCATGGATTTCATGGAGCTCCTCAAGGGGTGCTCCACCGTGGAGTTGGGTGGTAATTACCCACCAATACCACTGGTTACACACCTTATCCCACCAAAAGTGGTCATTCCCACCAAAACCTCAATTTCGTGGATCTGGAGCTGCTGTACAAGCCAAGCACTCCATGGTGGGATCCCAGATCTACGGTGGAGCTGCTTCATGGTGGAACTGCTATTTCAGATCCACGTTTTCAATGGTGGAGCTCTCCAAAACAGGCCCTTAAAGGCTCGATCTTTATCGAGCATTGAAGCTGAGATGGCTCCATCAGTTCTCTGTTCGACCACCCTGTTAATTTGGCTCTACATTTCAGGCCGTGACGTGTGATAGTCTGACAGAGATAGAGGGTTACGATCCCTTCTTGTCAGCCCGTAGTTTCTTAAAAAAAACAGACTACGTTTTTTCCGCTGTCTTTTGAAATGACTTATCCAAATAGTATTTTTGAAGTAATTTATCGATACTCATACTAGAGAAGTAGAAATACAAACCATCGGTCATAGTCATAAGTCATCATTCGTAGCTGAAAAGAATTCACCCTTCCCTTGTCCCGTACTGAGCCACGAAAAATCTTGGCACAAGCCAGTATCATTGGGCTTTTCTGAATACAGACGATCGTGATCCACCTGTTCGAGGAAAAACTTGTCTCCGACTATCACCATCGCGTGCCTTATCTTCAAATTCTTCCAGCCTTTCTCGTTGGCAGGTAGCGCTTGTCAGATTCTGCAGGTTAAAATCAAAAGCACATCCCGGAACAAGTCGCAGCACAAGACATCACCTCTCAATCACTCGACAGAAAAAATGCATGCATTTGCTAAAACATTCCCTGCGCAACCGAGGCATCGGACAGTCGGTATATGTGGCCTAGTGGTTTAGTTTGCAAGTCGCCGTCGCTTCGGTAAACGCGGCTTGAAATCTCGCCGGCGAGCCGTGCGTCACGTGCCTACGTTTTTCAGCTGCATGCAGTGAGCACAGATCGCTTTGCGTTAACGTCCGAATAAACGACAGTCCAATACGGTTCCCTTTATGCACGAACTGATCGGTCAGTTAGTATTGTTTTGCCCGGCGAAATGGCCAGGTGATTAGTCTACTGAGATCGGTTGGCTTCTCATGGAATCTTCGCCGGTTGCGAGTTCACATTCATAAGCAGTTAACAGTTCGTGGTCTTGTTGCATGAGTAAGCTCATCAGCAACGGTTGTTCACGAGTGGGCTAGCTCCGTCCTGTCTCTCGTCGAGAAGTGTCACCGTCATGCCATCATCTGTACGCCTACGAAACTATGTACGTATTGTACTACACATTTAGAGGAAAATTTCTGCTTGAACGGGCCTATTCCTTGCAAACTTTTTTTTTCCTTTTTGGAAGCAGCCATATGTTCTTGTAAACTGAAATCACAAGGACTTTGAGCACATATCCAACTCTCGCAAAAAAAAAAAAGTAGTAACCAACTGGATTCTGTTTAATTCCACCTCTTCATTTAATCATATTTACTCTGGAGTTTGGTCGATCTTGATAGATATGATCATCGGTTCGATAATTCACACGGAAAAAAGGGACTGAAAATCAGTTTGACTGGATGTCTGAAACGAGCTAATAGTTCAATACCTTCCTTCTTCTTCTTCAATACTAAGAAATTAACTTATAGGATAGCTCTAACTTGGCACAACAAGCACAAAGTCAAGAGTTCGTTTTACCTTCTGCTTAAAAAATTGCTATCAGTCGTTGTCCTTTGAAACGGCATGAAGAACTTCCCAAAAAGGTCTAAAAGTCTACATTCAGAATGACTCGATGATCACTCACATCCTTGATGTTTTTTTTTCTTTTTTGGACGGTCAATGGCTTCAAACCTCGGGCAAACCTTTTACTTACCTAACTGCTAACTAATGGTGACCCTTTAGTTGTTAATGTGGGGATCAGGGCGTTAAGTCCTCGATGTTGTCATCACTTGCGTAGAATTAGAACAGGCACTCCTAAGATCTAATCGATGCCGTTACATGATCGGAGATCATAAACTGTCTGAGCAGACTTTCATCTCGACTCTAGAAGGACGTCGTCACCCTCAACTCCATCTCCACCCCCACAAAGCAACTTCCTACTCCAGCTAACCCAATCCTTATGTTTTCCTCTCCAACAAGAGTAGTATTAATCTCAGATCACATAAAGAGGCACATAATATCTATCTACCATTTATCGTACTTTAAAAATTATGTAAATCACTGTGTTAAGAAAAGTATAGAAACACCTCTTATACTTGTGATAAACAGGATAATTGTTGTGACACCCATGGTAGAGATATCATCATGAATTTCAACAACTAGCATTTTCTACGGTAAGTTTCGTTAACCTACATTAATAAATTCTCAAAATGTTTTTTACATCAATTTTAATTAGGAAGATGCCGCAACGACAATTGTTTACAAATTAATGTCACGTCCATATATAGTAATATAGGCTTTCATATGTCATGAGTTTTAGCGTAAGATTTGCTCATTCATAGTGTCATATATGTTTATGTTCATTATCTTTGTAAAAGTAATTTGAAGATCTTCTTAAGTCCTTCTAACATTTAGTATTTCGTGCATGTGAGATATTTTTTAATAAAATGGAATAGTGTGAGATTTATAGCTAATATATAACACTCTAGTAATTGTACAATAACTGTAATATCTTTTAACTGAATATGTCTTTTTTACTTGTACTGGCCAACAATTTATAAGAACACAATGCGGCTTTTTTATTAATAGTTGTGTGCTTAATGTAAGAATTAAAAAATATCTCCCAGTAGAAAAGGAGAGGAAATTAACTTGAGCGTTTCACAAGAAGTTACAGGAGCCTCAAATCTCATATGTGTTTATGTCCACCATCTGATTTTAATTGGATGGCCCTTGCGTGCCGGATATGGTGCAGCCGTACTTGTTGACACGTAGCTGATTAACGAAATTAGAATTCCATCAGACGATTAATTATTTTCCTCGAACACCCATCATATGATTAAACCTAATAGTTTCCAACTTCAGTGACCAAAATCAACCGAATCCATTACAGGAATTAATCACGCATCAATTCATAAAAGTACAATAACATCTGAACTCTGAAGTATACAAACAGATCAATGATCTGATGACAACTACACTTCGTACAGCTAGCACTGTCATCCTTTCAAGCATGAGAGAACTCTATAAACGGAAGCTGCTCTCTAGTATGTCCTTCCAGAAAGGATCACTCTCCAGAGAGCATAGGTTCGGTAGTTCCACGGGCTCCAAGCTGGCATGATCCTGCACCGGCCGGTCAACAGCCACTGCCACTTCCTGTGGATAAGCTGCAGATGCGAATGCAGCACTGTTACAGTACTGATCAGTCGGTTCTGCATAGGAGATCAGCCCTGGAGCTGTAGTGTTCAGTTGCTGCACCACGTCTTGCTCTGCAAAATTTGAGATATTGCAGAGAGAAGCTGGTTGGTAGTTTGCACGAGACAATATGTTCATCTGGTTCGAGACGTTTGGAATGATGCTACTTGAGCTAAACATGGCATTTGCTGCAGCCAAGTTGGCCACGAAACTAGTACTGTCACTGTTAGAGCTGATGGCCTGGAGCAGCTGCTGCAGCATCTGCACCTGCCTGAGGGCGCTGTCCAGGCTCCCGAGGCTTGCGGCCGCCGAGAGGAGCGCCTCAGGGAGGACGGGAGAGGCTAGGCCACCGTCGAGGACGTCGGTGGGCAGGCGCTGGTGCGTGACGGGGTCGATGCCCATGCTCAGCAGCTTCTTCCGGATGTGCGTGTTCCAGTAGTTCTTGATCTCGTTGTCCGTCCGGCCCTCCAGGTGCGTCGCAATCGTCGACCACCTAACGTAGTATAATTTATAGATGTTACTTCAACGCTCTTATCCCGAAAAGATTTACAACAAGTACTGCAAAAGTAATGGGAGACAGGACCGGCGGCTATGCATGGAGGGCTTGGTGGTCAGTAGCCACAGGTCGTACGTACTTGTTGCCGAGGACGGCGTGGAGGCGGATGATGAGGCGCTCCTCGTCGTCGGTGAAGTTGCCGCGCTTGATGTTGGGGCGGAGGTAGTTGGTCCACCGGAGGCGGCAGCTCTTGCCGCACCGGTTCAGCCCGGCGGCCTTGGGCAGGCTGCGCCAGCTGCTGACGTGCCCGCCGTGCTTCTGGATGTGCTCCACCAGCGTCCTGTCCTCCTCCTCAGTCCACGGCCCTTTCTTCACGCCGGCGTCGTGGCAGCAGCACGGCGACCTCCCCATTAATTTGTTTCAATGCTTGTGCTATTAGCTAGGATCACCGCGATGCAGTACTGGCTAGGATCGCCGTGACGCGGTGTTCAGAAGGTATGCGACCCTGTTCTTGAGCTGGTATTTATAGGGCTGCAATGCCGTCATTCGATGGTACTGCATGAGAAGCACGCGCGACTGTTGCAGTGGAAGTTGCGGTTTTTATTTTATTTTATGTTTGCTGTGTTGTTAGTTGAAAGACCATGTGAAAAGATTTAGATTTATGCTCTTCTGTAAATTTGCGATTTTTTAGTGCAATATCAGACTTATCAGCCAGAAGTGGCGGTCAGACCGGCTGCCACCAGCGGTCAAACCGACTGGGACTACCGGTCTGACCGACAGGGCTAGGTGCTTCGGCCGATTTTTTTGATTATTTAGTAAATCGAGTTATGGTGTGTTTGGTTTGATCTAGGTTAGTGCATATGTATTGTATGATGCATGTTTCAGCTAACATGGATCAAGTTGTGAATAACTTATACCCGAAAATGATTTTTTTTATTTTTGAATGTGTATGGACGCTTGGAGTTAACCATGATAAACAGCGAGAATCGGGGTTACACTCATGAAGGATCTGAGATCCAGAATGATCAAAGATGTAAGGTGAAATGGTTAAGCAAAAGCAAGGCACAAGAAAGACAAAATATTGAAGGAAAGTTCAAGTGAACGGTTGCACCATATGGCTTAGTCGGTCACAATAAGACGTGGTCCGATAAAACTGTAACTAGAGAGACTTACTGACGTGTAGTAAGCTAATGGTGCACCTACACATGGTAAGTATGGCGATTATTTGCATGGGATGATAAAGACCGGGTCAATAAAGGGTATTTTGGTAAGTTGACAAAAATACCAAAAATTATCTTGGATTAAAATTGCGTCGCTTGAGAAGACAGTTTATGTCAAGGAGAATTTGAGATGCTCAGGTGGATCAAAATATAAAAACTTAGCAGATTCGAACTTATATGCTTTGAAAAGCGTGCATAAGTGTAGTGTGTGCGTATAATCCATATTGTGTGGGGTTAACTGATTTTCCTATTTATGCTAAGTTGATAATATCTATTAGGGTTAAATAGGGTTGGTTGTCTTGTCTATTTAATAGACTAGGATGAAGACTTGTAAGTTAACCATCGAAACTTTGCTCATTTAAACCAAGTGTCTATGGTTAGGGTTTGGGAAATGTGATTGCTGTGGTGTGCTCTCTTGTCCTTCAGGTGGAGTAGCTATAAAACCTTCATCCTTAAGTAATAATATACCAACTTTGTTCATCTCTCATTAACACTCTTGTTTTTGTTGATTTACTCTTGATTTGGTTGGTTTTGATTTTCTCTCTTTTCTTATTGATCTTGTTGGATGCTAAGGATGAGTAAGCAATGGAGATATATATTGAAAATTAATCTCCATCCATCTATGTATCAGGTTTAGCAAGTTCTTGAAGTTGCCTAGTTTTTGCTTGATTTAGCCTCTCCGAGTTATTTCTTGATCCGAGTGTTTTTGCATTGGTTCCTTTGGCGTTTTTGCTTGTTGTGATATATAAAAATACATCTATAGCCATGCTGGCCATCATTTACCTGAGCAAGTTCTATTTCTCATTTTTCTCTCTTGGCTGGTTTTAGTGTATCATTCCTTCAAATAGAAAATTGTCATAATTTTAACAACAATATTTTTTATTGTTGATTGAAATAGGTTCGTGACATTCTAGAGAAGGTATATATCATGTTTCATGTCATTTAGATCCATAGATCAAAAGTTCCATAAATTCTTAGTTTTAAAATCGTACTGATTTTATTGTTCATTGGGTCTGACTGCTCCCACAGAGAGGTCAGACTGCCCTCGATGAGAGGTCTAACCGGTAGGACTATGCATTTCCGGTGTGTTGCCTTTGTTGGCTCGAGGATTTGGTGCGCTTAAGTGTTTATGTTTCCGTTGTACAATGTTCTTGTTTTTTCTAGCTTTGATGTTGATGTTCTATTATAGTCTTTGTAACTCTATAACTATCAGAGTAAAGAATCAACAAATATTTAGGTGAAAATTTAGAGACACAATTCATCCCTTGGTTGCCACACCCGATCCTACATTAGTGTTATTGTTGATTAGTCTCTGAATGTTGGAAGTCAAAGAGAGCAGTTGCACGCTGTAGTTCACACGTGGTCGATCCCTATACATGTCTCTAGGCTGGCAACAAGTGGCTGGTCTACAGAATAATACATTCTTGAATCTGAAGTCTATGTATAATGCGTAATACCTGTAAGTACCTTGGTTTTCGGGGGGCAAGTATTATCCAAGATCAACCACAATAATCCGGAGCTATCCTGAGTCCTGACTTGGGAGATTAATTAATGGACAGGCTCGAAACAACCACCTAGATTTCTGCCAGACCACCTTTTTTAATCTTTTATGGAAAACTACTTATTTGAATACTAAGGATATTCCATATAAGATATAGAGAACAATTTCATGTTGCCTATCGCGAAGCTCGAGTCAGATGTCCGTGGAAGCAAGATGCATGATTCGATACAACTGTCTATGTCAGTGTGGCACAAGCAGCCCTCCAATTATGATGAGAAATGAGGAACCTTCCGAGTGTCCATTCAGTGATGTCACTGCAGAAGATTGTTGAATATATAAATGAATGCAACATGTTGTTCAATTTAGGAGGATGTTTTTGTCTTTCGAGACGAGAAAATTAAAACACTTTTATATATGTGCATAAAGGACTATGATATATTTATATACTGCTACTACTGCTGTGTTTTTAGTTAGTCCTACCGGTGGCTTGAGGTTTCAGCAAATGATTTGGTAGTGCATTTGGTGAAGAATCAACTTATAAAATATCCAAAGAAAATCGCACTGAAATTTTTTGGCCGGCATTCGACAAAGGGCATGCAGCTGTCAGCTTGACCGATGATTTTCGATTCCACGGCACTGGTTCAGTTCAGCAGCCCTTCCCATGGGCCATGGCTCGTCAGATCTCACCTCACCGACCAATTCCCGTGGAAGAACAACCACCCGCTGCCTTTCCACCCCATTCTAGGCAGCGTTTTTGCGCGGCCACCACGTCGTCCGGGCCATCAGCCCGGCATGGCCGCTCAGCTCGCGCGCGCTCGTCGCCTCGCCACGCCACGACGAGTAGCCGGTTCGGTGGTTCCGGCCCGGCGTTGGCGATGCAGGCGTAACGGCGACAAAAAATAAAGTTATCACTATATATTTTCTTTTACTAATTCTTCTTCCAAGCGCAGGATATCAATGGAACTTTTCCTTTCACCGGCCCATGGGATGGTCCACGGGTCCACAGGGTTCATAACTACTCCTCTTACTACGAAAGGTTTACCCAACACTTAGATCCGGTTCCACCTAAACCTTTTTGATTCACCTTAACATTACCCACTTGTCCGACTGTTGCTAAACAGTTTTGGGATACCAAACGGATCTCTCCAGATGGTAATCTTAAAGTGGCAAATTTATCTTTTTTTGCAATCAGCTTCACTATAACACCCGCTGCTCTAGCTAATCGCCCACTCAGGGCCTGTTTGGCAGAGCTCCACCATTGAAAAAATGAATCTGAAGCAGCAGATCCACCAAAACAGCTCCACCGTGAATCTGGGATCCCACCATGGAGCTGGACAAAACTGTTTGGCTTGCATAGCAGCTCCAGATCCACGAAACTGAGTTTTTGATGGAAATGACATGTTTTGCCCATGGGTTTTATGGTGGTATGGGATGGGGTGTGTAACCAGTGGTAAAAGGTGGGTAATTACCACCCAACTCCACGAGTAGATACGAAACAAGGTTTCGTGGAGCACCCCTTGAGGTGCTCCATGGATTTCATGAATCTGGAGCTAGATTCAGTATTTTGGTGGATCCAGATTTCGTGGAGCTGGAGCGTTTGGGTAAAAATTCGTGGAGTGGAGCTATTTTTGGTGGATCTGGAGTTAGTGGAGCTCTACCAAACAGACCCTCAGTATCTACGTACTACAAAAGAGAGAATCCACTTTAGATAACAACGTGTCAGCTGGGCAGCGTGTGCAATGGCCAAGAGCTGACCAAATGGATATATAATCCAAGCCGGGAGTAAAGTTATGTTAACAGTATCTGATGGAAAACAACTTTCTCGTTCGGTTCAGAGAGCAAGGGCAACTTGTTGGTCCTGACTCCTGACCGCGCGGCACGGCGGGCGGCAGGCAGCTCCACCGCACCAGTGAAATGTCCACGGCTCCACGTACGTACGAAGCAATCAGACCAGGCCGCCACCAACAACCTGATCCACTTAAAGCCCGTCTTAAAGATAGCTCGCCTGCCTGGCTCGCTCATCCCACCCACCTGCACAAGCTGACCGTCGTGCAGGCGGGCCGAGAAGTTTCAGCCCAACCCGCCAGCAACCGAGCCGTGCGCGGACGTGGGGATGGACGCCCAATGATCCGCGGTGGTCGTCTCTGCAACGAATCGATCGGGCCTTCCCTGAGTGCTCCTTCCAAAAAACAAAAAAAAATTCGCGAATATTACCGTAAAATAAGTTAGCAATCAGCATGGATAAATCTGTACTAACAACAACTTTGTATTTCTGTAGTTAACCGTACCCTATTCTGACTCAGATAAATTCTGTTTCGACGGCCTGATATTGTTTTTTTATCACACGTCCTACTTGAGACGTCCTCCCAAACCAACGCTGATGATTCAATCTACGCTCAATGCATTTGAGTTCTTCAATTGTTCAATACGGTTTGATCAGAGACGAAGAACAATCGACAATGGTCATGTAATCAACACACGATGATCTCTGTTCGACATCAGCGCTGCATAGCACCTTGTATCCCGTCGGCCGCCGCCAAGCACCCGCCTGCATCGGAGTGGCTCACACCAGCGTATGCAGGGAGATAGTGTTTGGTTGCCTGCATTGGGGTGAGAGCCTACACGAGCGGATGCAAAAAATCAACTGGAGCCAGGCTAAGGAAAAAAACAGCTAAAGACCTTCTTTACTCAGCCTGATCACGCTCATGCAGCTGCATCAGCTCATGCAGTTGTTTATCACCGTGAACGAATATGAACGAGCAACAGAATTTATGTTGGACGCGTGGCCTGGGTTCGTTCCTAATACCTAGGGACTCAAAAAAATTGGCAAAGTTGCCCCTTTGACATTAATCCATTTATGAGTTGATCCGAACCCTGTATGTGCTTTAAAATTAACAAGCTTTCTAAATTAAAGAGGGGTAGGAAAGCAAGCCCCACATTTTTTTTCGTATTTTTTGTACATCAAGTCTGACTTAGAGCAAGTATTATAAGAGGCTGTAAGCTGGTTGTATGCTGATGTGGAGGAGAGAGAGAGGAGGAGAGAGAAGAGAGGTGGGCCGTAAGTTTATAGCCAGCTGAAGCATAAGAATCAAGAAACTTTGTGAGAGGAAGGGGTAGGTCATACAGCCTTCAGCTGGCTGTAACTACTATATGAGTAGGCTGATAAATAGGATGTAAGTATTCATACAGCCAGCTAAAGGCTGTATTATAAGACTTGCTCTTAGAGCAAGTTTAATAGTATAGATAGCTGCTACCTCCAATATATTTCCATGTCATCAAAAGATAATGATGCAGCTAACTCATACAGTAAGCTGGCTATAAGTTATCTCCACAAGAGCTCTCAATCATTTAATACATACATGGGTATTGATAATTTAATATATGCATGGGTATAGCAGTTAGTTCTATTGGTACATGCATGGATAACGCCTCTTTTGCTGTGCTATAGCCTGACTCTTGCATGGGAGCCGGCTTGGCTCTCTCTCTCCTTTTCTCTCCCCTCCACATAGGACTATGCTGACATGGATTCCCTTGTAGCTAGCACAGTCAGCCTTATTAAACTTGCTCTTACATAGCATATGGTACATGTAGATGCATTACGGCGGTTAGATGACAAGTTGACAACAACCACTGGAATACAGCTATACAAGTAATCATCAGTACATCACTCTTGTCACCACTCAACGAGTAAATGATGGGAGACCGAGGCACAGAGGCTAATGATTAATGAAGTTACATAGGCGGCAGCCGGCAGCACATGATGATCACATCAATATAGATTACGATTTCATGTTAATGAAGCTAGCTGCAACAAACGAACGAGGACTTTTTTTCAAACAAATGCAAGGGTTCCAAACCAGAGATGTCAGCAAGAACGGAGGGCGCCTAGTGCTTAGGGAATCTCTAATGATCTGAGTCAGCTAGCTATATGTATGTACACATCAGCATATATCCTATGTGGAGAAAAGAGAGTATGCAAAAAAAATCGAGCCAGCTCTTCCTTAAGCATTAGTCTATAACGCAAAACGAGGCAACCTCTATAAATGATAGTCATTTTCTGTATGTGCATGTAAGCATCAAATAGCTATCCTTATAGATAGTTCTTTAGAATGCTAGCTTTTAGTGTGTACTATATAAATGATGTGGAAGTCTTCTAGTTAGTTGCTAGCTAGAACCATTGAAGATGCCCTTATAGGGGAATCACCTTGTCAGGTCCAGGCTGGCCAAATGTATACATTTCAGGCCTTCCAACTACTCGTACTTTATTTCTTTCGACAAAACAATGTCAGGATGATTCCAGTCCATCTAAAGTTTTGTTAAACATCGTCGGAAGTTTTCTTCCTAACTATCATCCAAATTTAAAACCATTGGATTAGAGATGCAATGGTCATAAATTCTCCCTCCCCCCTTTGAATTCTATCACATCTCCCTTAAAAAAATCTCCCCCCTTCAAAAACAAAGAGCCCATTGATCTCTAATCCAAAGGTCAAATTTGGATGATAATTAGAAAGAAAACATTTGGGTGATGTCTAGACACTCCCATATCTATATATATGTAAAGAGAAATCGCATTGTGCATTCCTTGGCAAGGCCACAGTGAGCTCACGAACACGAAAGCAATGGAAGGGAGCCTTTGCCATGAGTTCGAGACTGGCCTCCCCGCTGCCGAGGTCTGGCAGGCCTGTGGAGGCCTCCTTGTTGGGCAGTTGGTCCCCCAGTTGCTTCCTAGCTCACATGTTCTCAAAGGTCGATCGAGCTTGTTGCGGGAGATGGTGGCGTTGGAACAGTTGCTCCTCACCATTCCTCCTGGTTAGAACATGAACACATACACTTCGGTTAGCCAAGGATTTATTTTATTTTATTTTTTTCTTGGTATCATATGCACCCAGCTTCAAGTAATTCTCGTCTTCTATTTTGGCGAGGGAAGTAATTGTTGGATTAATTGGGCTTGATCCATTTTAATTTAGCAATTAACCAAATGAAATTCCTAGGCCCACTATTAATGCTAGGTGTAAAAACTGTTTAGTCCCATATGGAGAATTGAATGGGAGTTACACCACTTTAAAAGGTGGAACGTGGTAACCCCCTTGTGGAATTGGAGAGAGCCAATACACTCGCTCGCCTCGCCACGCCGAGCCGAGCTGTGCCGTGCGTTGCGTGTGTGCAGGCGTGTCGGGTGCGGGCGCGTTTTTCTTTATCTATTCGAAAATCGAAACGCACTGACTCCTGGCAGTAACGGTGCAGTTACTAGTGTATTATGGCTGCGGTTACTTTCGAGTAATGGCTGCAGTTACTCTGGCCTTTTCATTTTTGCTGTTACAAGCGAGAAGAGTATTCTTGTTCTGTGTTGTTGCTGTTCTCTGTCATCTCCGGTCCAGAACCTTGCGCGCACAAGTTTCTGGGCGAGTAGGCCTCCGGATCTTCGCCCGTTTGTGTATCTGCACGGGTTGGCGGGCGATCAAGTTTTTGGGAAGCGCATCAGCGCGACTACTCAATCTGCGACGTCTACTTCCTGGTGGTGAACCGTTCGCTGGACTGCACTACGAACATCTTCCTGCATCAAGCTTCGTCCTGCATCACGCCTCGATCGACTACATCGAATAGGCCATCATGTCGACTGATGGTAACGGCGCCTCCGGTGTCTCCGGCACTGGCCCCGCCCGAGGGTATAAATTGAAAACTTTTCTGGTGTATTTGTTTCTGTGTGCTATGAATATGTTAATAGATGTTTCTGTTAGCTTGTTCGTTAGCGAATATGAATACATCGTTGATAGATCACTCATGCATGTTTATGTCATGTTTTATATGCTGAATTTCTGGATTAAAATATACCGAAAATTGACTAGATTTCTAACAATCCAAAAACTTGATAGGTCTTTTTCGGTAGTTGGCTTTGCTGCGTCACTTAAGCCACACCTTCCGTTTGATGGTTCAAATTTTAAGAGATGGCGTGCACGCGTGATCCTGTAGTTTACTGCCATGGAATATTTTCATGTTGCACAAGGCAAGCCCGATGAGCCTCTGTCTGATGAGGATGAACGCAAGTTCAATGCAGCGGATAACTTGTTTCGAGGTGCACTTGTCAACATACTGGCGGACAACATTGTGGATGTGTACATGCATTTGCCTACGGGCAAAGAGATGTGGAATGCACTTGAGACCAAGTTCGGAGTTTCTGATGCTGGTAGTGAGCTGTATGTCATGGAGCAGTTCTATGACTACAAGATGGTCGATAGCCGTTCTGTAGTAGAGCAAGCTCATGAGATTCAGGCGCTGGCAAAGGAGCTTGAGAACAATAAGTGTGAGTTACCGGACAAGTTTGTGGCTGGCGGTATTATCGCCAAGTTACCACCTTCTTGGTTGGATTTTGCTACCTCTCTAAAGCACAAGAGGCAGGAGTTCAGTGTTACTGATCTCATTGACAGTCTTGGTGTTGAAGAGAAGGCGAGGGCAAAAGATACTCGTGGCAAGAAAGTTGCTGCCGAGGGAGGTTCTAGTGCCAATTTGGTGCAGAAGAAGAATCCTCAGGCTTTCCACAACAAGAAGAAAAATAAGCCTTTTGTCAAGCCCAAGGCTACCACTGAGTTTAAGAAGAAAGGCAAAGGAAAGGGTAGCTGCTTTATGTGCGGTGATTTTGGCCATTGGGCTAAGGATTGTCCAGATCGCAAGGATAAGCAGAAGAAGTCTGCCAACATGGTTATTAGTGACGCTGGAGGAACATCGGGGTATGGTAATTATTTACCTACAGTTCTTTCTGTTTGTCAATCACCTGAGTGGTGGGTTGACACTGGTGCTAATATTCATGTGTGTGCTGATATTTCCTTGTTTTCATCTTATCAGGTCGGTCGAGGTTGCTCCATGTTGATGGGGAACGGATCGCATGCAGCTGTTCATGGTGTTGGTACGGTCGATCTGAAGTTTACTTCGGGAAAGACCGTGCAGCTGAAAAACGTGCAGCATGTCCCCTCCATAAAGAAGAATCTCGTCAGCGGATCTCTATTGTGTAGAGATGGTTTTAGGCTTGCATTTGAGTCCAATAAATGTGTCGTGTCTAAGTATGGAACATTTGTTGGTAAAGACTATGAGAACGGAGGTTTGTTCCGTTTTTCTTTGATGGATTCCCGTAATAAAGTTGTGAACCATGTGTGTAACGATGATGATGAGTCTAATATTTGGCATTCACGACTTTGTCATGTTAATTTTGGGTGTATGACGCGCTTAGCTAATATGAGTTTAATCCCGAAATTCACTTTGGTCAAAGGTTCTAAGTGCCATGCGTGTGTTCAATCGAAACAACCTCGCAAGCCTCACAAGGCAGCAAAAGAGGCGAGGAATTTGGCACCGTTAGAACTCATTCATTCCGATTTGTGCGAGATGAATGGTGTGCTGACTAAAGGTGGAAAGAAATATTTCATGACGTTTGTAGATGATTGCACTAGATTTTGCTACGTGTACTTATTAAAAACAAAAGATGAAGCGTTGGATTACTTTAAGATCTATAAAGCTGAGGTAGAAAACCAACTTGAGAGGAAAATCAAGCGGGTAAGGTCTGATCGTGGGGGAGAGTATTTTTCAAATGAGTTTACTTTATTCTGCGAGGAACATGGAATTATTCATGAGAGGACGCCTCCCTATTCTCCCGAATCAAACGGGGTTGCCGAAAGAAAGAATCGCACTCTAACTGATTTGGTTAACGCCATGTTAGACACTGCGGGACTTTCTAAGGAATGGTGGGGTGAGGCTATATTGACCGCGTGTCATGTCCTGAATAGAGTTCCTACAAAGAACAAAGAAGTAACACCATTGGAGGAATGGGAAAAGAAGAAGCTGACTCTCTCATATTTGCGCACCTGGGGATGTTTGGCCAAAGTTAACGTGCCAATTATCAAGAAGCGCAAACTTGGACCAAAAACCGTAGATTGTGTTTTCCTTGGTTATGTTATGCACAGCGTGGGTTATAGGTTCTTAATTATAAAATCTGGAGTACCTGACATGCGTGTTGGTATAATCATAGAATCCAGAGATGCTACATTTTTTGAGAATGAATTTCCTATGAATAGTGATGTACCTAGCTCATCTAGTCAAGAACCTATAATTTCCCTTGATTCTTTTCTACCGATAGAACATGTTGAGCAAACGCCTGTGGAAAATCCTGAGGAGGATAACAATGAAGTTACTCGAAAGAGTAAGAGACAAAGGACTACAAAGTCTTTTGGTGATGATTTCATTGTATACCTCGTGGATGACACTCCAAGAACCATTGAAGAGGCATATTCTTCTTCTGACGCTGACTATTGGAAGGAAGCGGTACGGAGTGAGATGGACTCTATTATGTCTAATAGAACTTGGGAGGTCGTTGATTGTCCTTATGGGTGTAAACCTGTAGGATGTAAATGAGTTTTCAAGAAAAAGCTTAGGCCTGATGGTACAATTGAAAAGTACAAGGCAAGACTTGTGGCCAAAGGTTATACCCAGAAAGAAGGCGAGGACTTTTTTGATACTTATTCACCTGTTGCCCGATTGACCACAATTCGAGTACTACTTGCCCTGGCTGCCTCTCATAGTTTGCTCGTTCATCAAATGGACGTTAAGACAGCTTTCCTAAATGGAGAGTTGGAGGAGGAGATTTATATGGATCAACCAGACGGGTTTGTGGTAGAAGGTCAAGAAGGAAAGGAGTGCAAGTTGTTAAAGTCTTTGTATGGCCTAAAGCAAGCACCTAAGCAATGGCATGAGAAGTTCGACAGAACTATGACATCTGCTGGCTTTGTTGTGAATGAAGCCGACAGATGTGTGTACTATCGCTATGGTGGGGGAGAAGGAGTGATCTTGTGCTTGTATGTTGATGACATACTGATTTTTGGGACCAACCTCAATGTGGTTGAGGAGGTCAAGGACTTTCTGTCCAAGAGTTTTGAGATGAAAGATTTGGGAGTGGCTGATGTAATTCTTAATATTAAGCTACTGAGAGGAGGTGATGGTGGGGTTACACTTGTGCAATCTCACTATGTAGAGAAGGTCTTGAGTCGCTTTGGTTATAGTGACTGCAAGCCTGCTCCTACTCCTTATGATCCTAGTGTGTTATTGAGGAAAAACCGAAGAATAACAAGGGATCAATTGAGATACTCCCAGATCATTAGCTCATTGATGTATTTAGCTAGTGCTACGAGGCTTGACATCTCGTTTGCTGTGAGCAAGTTAAGCCGGTTTGTTTCAAATCTGGGAGATGATCATTGGCGTGCTCTTGAGAGAGTAATGCGCTATCTAAAGGCAACTGTGAGCTATGACATTCACTATGCTGGGTACCCAAAGGTACTAGAGGGCTACAGTGATTCAAACTGGATCTCTGATGCTGCTGAGATAAAAGCCACGAGTGGATATGTGTTCACACTTGGAGGTGGTGCTGTTTCCTAGAAGTCTTGCAAGCAGACCATCTTAACGAGGTCAACAATGGAAGCAAAACTCACAGCATTAGATACCGCTACTGTTGAGGCTGAATGGCTTCGTGAACTCCTTATGGATTTGCCGGTGGTTGAAAAACCGATACCGGCTATCCTGATGAACTGTGATAACCAGACTGTAATTATCAAGGTGAACAGTTCTAAGGACAACATGAAGTCATCTAGGCATGTTAAGAGGCGGTTGAAGTCTGTCAGAAAGCTGAAAAACTCCGGAGTGATAGCGCTGGACTATGTCCAGACATCTAATAATCTGGCCGACCAATTTACAAAGGGTTTATCACGTAATATGATAGATAGTGCATCGAGTGAGATGGGCCTGAGACCCACATGAGTCATACCACAGTGGTAACCTGTTCTACGTGATCGGAGATCCCGTGAAGTGGGATGGTGAAACAAGCTGTTGGTTGACTGGGAGGAGAGACCTTTACAAGGCTCATTTCTTCAGTGATGCACTTCTCTCCTATTCTGTATGGCAGGTTGGTTTTTTACCTCAATGTGATCCGAGTGGCTTATTTAAAGCAGAGATGTCGGCCTACAGGACATCTTAGAAGGAACACACCTATATGAGTTCGACTGCTGGTCACAGTCTATGAGATTTGGGTGATTTCTAGATACTCATGAATAGGCATGGAGTATGACTTATATGCTCCAACCAGAGGGATATAGTCCATTGTTCAGTTGTGGATGAGTGTAACTCCTTTCCTAGATGGTTGTTCAACTTAACAGTCTCCATCGAAACACTGGTATATCAAACAACAACAGAACTGAGAGCATTTCTCGTGTGCCTTGAAATTTGGTGGGGATTGTTGGATTAATTGGGCTTGGTCCATTTTAATTTAGCAATTAATCAAATGAAATTCCTAGGCCCACTATTAATGCTAGGTGTAAAAACTGTTTAGTCCCATATGGAGAATTGAATGAGAGTTATACCACTTTAAAAGGTGGAACGTGGTAACCCCCTTGTGGAATTGGAGAGAGCCAATACACGCGCGCGCGCTCGCTCGCTCGCTCGCCTCGCCACGCCACGCCACGCCACGCCACGCCGAGCCGTGCCGTGTCGTGCCGTGCGTGTGTGCGGGCGCGTTTGTCTTTATCTATTCGAAAATCGAAACGCACTGACCCCTGGCAGTACTTTCGAGTAATGGATGCAGTTACTAGTGACTAATGGCTGCAGTTACTCTGGCCTCTTCATTTTTGCTGTTACAAAAGAATTCTCCACTCCATACGAGGTAGAAGCGAGAAGAGTATTCTTGTTCTGTGTTGTTGCTGTTCTCTGTCATCTCCGGTCCAGAACCTTGCGCGCACAAGTTTCTGGGCGAGTAGGCCTCCGGAACTTCGTTCGTTTGTGTATCTGCACGGGTAGGCGGGCGATCAAGTTTTTGGGAAGCGCATCAGCGCGACTACTCAATCTGCGACGTCTACTTCTTGGTGGTGAACCGTTCGCTGGACTGCACTACGAACATTTTCCTGCATCAAGCTTCGTCCTGCATCATGCCTCGATCGACTACATCGAATAGGCCATCATGTCGACTGATGGTAACGGCGCCTCCGGTGTCTCCGGCACTGGCCCCGCCCGAGGGTATAAATTGAAAACTTTTCTGGTGTATTTGTTTCTGTGTGCTATGAATATGTTAATAGATGTTTCTGTTAGCTTGTTCGTTAGCGAATATGAATACATCGTTGATAGATCACTCATGCATGTTTATGTCATGTTTTATATGCTGAATTTCTGGATTAAAATATACCGAAAATTGACTAGATTTCTAACAGTAATTAATCCTCATTTTGTAGATGCATGTTGCCAGGGACTCCTGGATCAGAATCTCTAAAAGAAAAGTTCATCAAGGTCGACAATGAAAACTACATCAGGGAGGCAGAAGTAATAGAAGGAGGCTTAATTTCTAGATATGGCTTTCAGAAATATTTGGTACGATTAGAGATTATAGGAAGAACAGTTAAGTCGTTCATAATTAGAACAGCCATCGAATATGAAGTTGACAATGAGCACACAAGTTACGCATCCTTTGTCAATACCAGTGGTGTAGCTGCTATTGCTGAGGCCATCACAAAGTATATCAATGAGCAGAATAGTGCTTAATTAGCAAGCTACAATAATTGTTATTCACTGTTATTGGTTATGTATCTTGGATGTTTATATATATGCTGCAGTTACAATAATTTACTGTCATGAATAGTATTGTCTATGATTTGAATGACTCTCAGCAACGGGATGCTTTGGGGTCACATTATTAGTATTGGTGCCTCAAAAAGAGTGCAATGCAAAGAAGATAGATTCCAAGTCTTTGGAACAATGGCTAGCTGATGAAACAAAAGCTCAGGTTATCCTTTGCAAGAGGCCTATACTACCAAAGTTTTCATCTGAAATGTTGATAAATATCACCCGGATATTTTAGGTGTCCGAGCATATGCATGACCGCTCAACGTGCGCGCTCGCCGCCTCGCCACGCCACGTCGAGAAGCCAGTTCCCGGTGGCTCGTGGGACATTTTGCTCGGCGTTGGCGATCAAGCGTGCGGGCGCAAGTACCATGCGCTGCTCCTGACCACGCGGCACGCACAGTAGGCAGCCGTACCGTGCCAGTTAAATGTACACGTATCAGGATAACATATCATATAGACTCAAGCTTGAAGTGTACTCACAGTGCACTCTAACTTAAAAAATTATAAAAAATTCTAAGAAGATTTCTACGTATACTTCTATACTTTTTTTTAACTATGTATAAAATTTTAAATTCAAAATCATTCTACGTTAAGAGCAGCAAAAAAGGAGAAAATTACAACTAATTTGAACTATCAACATTTGTAAGCTTTTTCTCTTTTTTGTAACCACTAATATATAATGAATCTGAATTTAAAATTTTATACATAGTTAAAGTAAGTACAGAAACACATATAGATTTTTTAGAATTTTTTATGATTTTTTTTAGTTAAGTTACGTCCTAAACTTAAGTACATAGCCATATATTGCCACGTATCAGACCAGGCGACCTGCTGTTTCCCTTCCCAGTTCACACAAACCACTTGATCCATTTGAAGCCATGTAAGATCGCCCGCCTGCCTGGCTCGCTCAACATACTCAACATGCCCAAACTGACGGCTGAGCTGGTGGGCTGAGAGAAGTTTTAGCCCAACCAGCGATCAACCGAGCCGTGCGCGTGCGAGCGCCCGGACGTGGGGATGGCGGTGGCACGGTGCAATGATCCGCCGTGGTCATCCTCTCCGTGTGGCGCCTTACCGTAGATCACCTTAGCCGCAGGCTCCGTCGTCTCCTCCCCGCCGCGGCGCCACGTCACCATCGCCGCTGTCGGCGACCACCGCGCGCCGTCGATATGACACTATGACAGGGCGGTCAGCCTGGTCCGTGCAGTGAATGGAGCACTCCGGGAGATGCATGCTGGCTATTATGGTTTTTACAAAGAAAAGAGAAGAAGCAACGGAATTTGCTCCCTACTGCTAGACTTTCGTCATGGACCAATTAGAGAGCCCCTCAAACGATGTGTGACCATGCTAGCTCCTTTTTTTTTAAGATAAAGGATATAAAATCCGGCCTCTATATCCACTTGGGATATATACAGCCAAAAGTTACACGACCTCTTAGGCTCAAAGCCTCAACACTGAGGATTACACAACTGCAAGAAATAGAGCTTAAGGACTAAGAAAAGCTAGGAAGACTAAGCTTCAGAATTTCTTCTCCGTCCTTGCTATCAACCAAACCCTAAACCTCCTCCAACTGAGCCACCCAAATTCCGATCTATTCTGCGCGAAGATGAAACTCCAAGGCGACGCCATCAAAGAGGCGACGAGGGTCGCCGACGCCGCCCGCCTCACTGAGGCTAGGCTTTCACCTGGAGAACAGATTAGGGCTGTGAAGTGCAAGACAACCCTTCAAGAAGGAACATGGCGTCCAAAGACGTCATATTTGTCGAGACCGGTATGGACACCGGCAAGGCTTTCGCCAGCACCTCCACAGCAACCCACGCACAAAAAAGACCGTCACCGGCACACCGGGGATCTACACGCTTCAAGGACCTGGCACAACCATCCTTGAACTCCACGACGAACCGCTTCCCGCGCGAGCAACGTCGCGCATTGGGTCCCTGGACAAAACCAGCAGCCCCAACTCCTGCCGCCTCCCGGCCTTCGCCACCAGCGCCGACTGGCCTCCTCCAGCACGCCCACCACCATACTGCTCTGCTCCCCCACCGCCGGCTCCACCCTCCACCGCCGCCGGCTCCGCCCTCCACTGCCCACCTCACCTTCACTCCCACCGGGACAAACCTCCGCCCGGCGTTTACGAGCTCCTCCGAGCCGACACCGGCCTCCGCCCCCTCGACACTGCTGGCCGCCGTGGACTCTTCGCCTACCTCCTCCACCGCCGCCAGCCGCAGAAATCTGCCCTCCCATCAAGCCACAGGCCGGACTCCCGCTACCCTCACCGATCCAGGCCTCAGCAACGCCGCCGGATCTGAGCACAACCAGATCCGGGCGCCAGCCGGCCGGATGCGCACGCTGACGGCTTGCAGACGAGATCCAGATCGGCCTGCAGAACGCCGCCGCTCCTCCTCGACACAGCCCCACACGAGCGCCAACACCACCACCACGCCCCCGCACGCCCGGAGGCGAGCTCCGGCCCCTGCTGCCTCACACGCCGCTCAGCCTCCACCGGCGACCTCCACAAAGACCTTGCCTCCTCGAACCACCGCCCAGATCTGGAAGACGCCGTCCAGATCCGGGTGAGAGCGCCCCGCCGCCGCCTTCCTAGCACCCGCACAAACACCGGCGGCGTGCTCCAGCGGCGGCAAGGCGAAGGGGAGAGGTAGGGGCGGGAGTCGGCGCTGGGGCGTTTTTCAGGGGTGGGAGAAGGCGAAGGGCGACCATGCTAGCTCCTTAGGTCAAATCTCTCAAGAATCATCAAAAGAAGACCCCAAATCTCTGCAACGAATCGATCAAATATTTTTTCAGTCACTGGAACACAAATCATCTGTATCCCTCGCAAAAAGCACAGAGAGAGAGAGAGAGAGAGCGCGCGAGAGAGAGAGAGAGAGACAGAAAAGGAATCATCGCTACATCGCACTTGTCGCCACTCAACGAGTAAATTATGGGAGATTGAGGCACTGGGGCACTAGGCTAATGAAGTTACATAGGCGGCAGCCGGCACCACATGAGGATCACAGCAACGTATATATGATTTCATGCTAATGAAGCTGCAACAAACAAACGAACAATGATTATTTGCGGACAAATGCAAGGTTCCAAACCAGAGACGGAGGGCGCTAAGTGCTGAGACGGGAATCACGTCGTCGGGTCCAAGCAGGCCAAATGTGTATGTTTCAGGCCTGCCAACCACTCATATTTTATTTCTTCTCACAAAACAATGCCGAGATGATTCCGTGACTCCAGCCAGAACACTGCCTCGCTGTTGCCGGCTGTTCTTTTTAACTTCTAAAAACCGTTTTTCAGTTTTTCTATATTAATTAGATTTTAAACAAAATATCTTTTTAAGATAGAGTCTACTAGTTAATTAAAGCACATACTATACCGAATTTATTTATATCGGCAAAAACTACATGTGAATTTCTATTACTCTGTAATCTCTCGTAGGAACAGTCTAAAAGTCACAAGCCGCAACCAAAAGCCATAAGTTTCAGCCAAAAAGAACAGGCCAACCTCTCAATCTTTGAGATTTCGAGTAAAGAAAAGCCTTTTCGAGTACTTCTATGTATATAAAAAAGTATTATTCAATAGTTACGTGTAGAATAAGTGCATGACCTTGACCGATCCAACCAGCTAATCGTCCCACTATCCCACCCCACAGATGGTTATTAGCATTTATTAATTATGGTAAAGTTAATATCGTATGCATATTAAGTTATCATCTGTAATTTATGAAGTTATTTATAGTTCTCACACGTATTACTATCTCATACACATAAAGTTATAATTTATAACTCATAAAGTTACTTACAGTTGGCAAAATTACTATCTTATATATAAAAAGTTATCATCTATAATTAATGAAGTTACTATCTCATGCAACAGGAAGCTAGGTAGTAAAAATGACATAAATTTTACAACGTCGAAACATATTCAACATAGATTTTATTT
Organism: Dendrocalamus latiflorus; assembly: GCA_017311315.1. Lineage (NCBI taxonomy): Eukaryota > Viridiplantae > Streptophyta > Magnoliopsida > Poales > Poaceae > Dendrocalamus > Dendrocalamus latiflorus. The sequence continues at coordinate 43,713,692 of CM029628.1, forward strand.
TGTTAAGCTCATAATTCTGAACACAATGGTGCAAATGGATCGCATGTCGGATTTTCGATGAAAGAATTATTTTATTTTTTAGTTTGTAAACAAGATAAAAAAAATCACACATCAAGTGCACTTATTCCCTTCTATCTCTTGCTGCATGTATGCATATGTCAGACCGTAACCACCCGGCGCAAGAGACCCACGCGTAGTTACTATCTCATGCACAAAAAATTATTACCTATAATTCACGAAGTTACTTACAGTTCTCACGTGATAACTTTACATTGCAATGCTATGGAAATTTACTATATCCTAAATATAAAGTTATCATCGATAATTCATCAAGTTACTTACATTTGCAAAGTTACTATCTGATACAAAAGTTAAGTTATGCACCAACCGCACCAGAAATTTAGCCAGCGACCTGCGCGTAGCGTGTGCGCACACGCTTGTTAGCACAACAATGTGTATACACGCGCGCGCGCACACACACACTCCCGGGTGTAATTACATTCTATGGCATATTTCACAACGTAGAGAGTATCTCATGTAATGAATGGTATGTATGTGTAGTATATGAGCAGTTAAGATCATCTAAGTGGTATGAATAAATTTTCAAAGGTGATATGTACATTTTTTTTCAACATACTCATTTTTATGTGCGTATATAAAGGTATTTATAAAATATACTAAAAACTATAGACTCTCTTGCAATTTTTTCATATGGTTCATCATTAGAGTATTTTATAATTAGTATACAAGTATACTTAAAGTGATAAAGAAGTATTTCAAGTTTGTTTAGGTAATATATTAGAGATGAGTGTAATTATATCTTAGAGTAAAATGTATTTTTCTTGTATATATCTTAGAATTTTTAACTATGAATGGTCTATTCACACTCTTATCATGTGGTTGCGGGTGACATCGCAGCCAGTCAGCAATGGCCTGTAGCTTCCACAAAATATCCAATTATTTAAAGAGAACTCGCCTTGTGCATTTTTATCAAGGCCACAGAGAGCTCACGAACACGAAAGCAATGGAAGGGAGCCTTAGCCATGAGTTCGAGACTGGGCTCCCTGCAGCCGAGGTGTGGGAGGTCTATGGAGGTCTCCGTATTGGGCAGTTGGTCCCCCGGTTGCTTCCTCACTTGTTCTCAAAGGTCGAGCTTGTTGAGGGAGATGGCGGCGTTGGAACAGTCTTGCTCCTCACCTTTCCTCCTGGTTAGAACTTGAACACATACACTTCAGTTAGCGCAGGATTATTTATTTATTTTGGCTTGGTATCATATGCGCCAAGCTTCAAGTAATTTTCATTTTGGTGATTCATATTGCTAGGGACTCCTGGATTAGAATTTTTAAAAGAAAAGTTCATCAAGGTTGACAATGAAAACTACGTCAAGGAGGCAAAAGTAATAGAAGGAGGCTTTCTAGATCTTGGCTTTCAGAAATATTTGGTACGGCTGGAGATTATAGAAAAAACAGATAAGGCGTCCATAATAAGATCAACCATTGAATACGAAGTTGACGACAAGCACACGAGCAACGCATCCTTTGTCAGTACCAATGGTCTAGCTGCTGTCGCTGAGGCCATCACGAAGTACATCAAGGAGCAGAAGAGTGCTGAGCAAGCTCCCAAACAAACTTCAGAAGAATAAAGCATCCAGCATTGGCTCTTCTCTGTGGCTTTTAAAAACGGATTTTTTTCTTTTGTTAGTACATAACTTTTAAGTAGAATATTTTCTCACGATGAGTCTATAAATTAATTATAATATATGTTAAAAACTCAGCATCTATACGAGCCAAAATCGTAAGTAAGTATCTCTCTCCGTAATCTCTATCGTGAACAGCTCAAAATTTAAAATTTCCAACAAAAAATTATAAGCCATAGCTATAAACCGAACAAAAAAAAAAACCCAAAGTTGTGTGCAAAACAAGCTAGAGCGACTTCCCTTCTAAATGTTATTCACCGTGGTACCAGTTATGTATCTTGGATGATATGTTGCTGTTACAATTTACTGTTATGTATCTTGGATGATATGTTGCTGTTACAATTTACTGTCATGAAATTCAAGTATTGTCTATAATTTGGATCAGTCTCAACGGGATGTAGCTTTGACGTCACATTAGCGGTGCCTCAAAAGAAAGCGATGCAAAGAAAGTTGATCCCAAAGTCATCGGAAAAATGGCTAGCTGACGAAACAAAACCAAAAAAGCTCAGGCTATCCTTCGCAAGAGGCCCATACTATCAAGTTCCCATTTGAATGGAATTGTGCGATCTACCTTCAGCGGAAAATGCGGAGCCTAATCCTATTATTTACATCACATATTCACATCAACAATATGGTCCCATATACAAGCTTGCAGCAAGTATTGCTGATAGCACGAATATTGCTCATGTTCAACTAAATAACAGGAGTACAATTTATAGACCTCTACCGAGGATCTTCCTCTACCTAATTTATAGAAGCAAGATCAAGTAGGAGATCCGGGAGATCAGGCGCATGCGAATAAGGAGAGGATCACCTAAATATAGAAGGGGATCACCTAAACAGGGATAAAGATAAACTCTAAACTCTAACACCCCCCCGCAGTCGGAACGTCTACAGGACAGACGTTTAGACTGGAGCGAAACTCACAAAAAACAGAAGTGGGAAGCCCCTTGGTGAAGATGTCAGCGAACTGGGATGTCGTCGGGACATGGAGAACGCGAACATCGCCAATAGCAACACGCTCGCGGACGAAGTGGCACTACTACAGAAAGGCTAATAGTAGACGGCAAATCACAGACGGTTTTGTGAAACCGTCTGTAATGTAAACTATTACAGACGGTTTTAATTTGAATGCCGTCTGTGGTATTTGTGGCGGGAAAAAGGAGTATCACAGACGGTTCTTACTGCTGAACCGTCTGTGATACTGGAATATCACAGACGGTTTTTATTAAAAACCGTCTGTGATAATATGGGATTATCACAGACGGTTTTTTTATTAAAAACCGTCTGTGTTGTGTCGACTATCACAGCCGGTTGTTGTTAAGAACCGTCTGGGAATGTTCACAGACGGTTTTTCACAAGAACCGGCTGTGATGTCCCTTTGTCTGTCATATTCTAGATCAGAGGTTAATATATAAGTACACATTACTTCTAATAACTTAACTACAGAACTACTGAGACAAGAGGTCACAAATTAAAGGCAAATTTATTAATTTCAATTAGAGGCAAATTTATTACAAAAGTCGCACAGGTAAAGAGTTTCCCATATTGTATTCTTTTGGGCTTCGTAAGCTTCTTCTTCAACTTGGGGACTTGGAGGATCAGCCGCTAAATTCTCGAACGCCGTTAAGATTGCCCTTGTCCTCAGCACTTCCTCGTGCAACCTGGGCAAATGATCAGCAGCATCCATAATGTCGTACATGATAGCATGAAAAGATTCCTCAGAATCTGCCGTTTCTGCTTGATCGGCAAGGCTATCCATCAGTCTCTGCAATGCGTGTAGAGTTTCTTCCGCATTGCACACATTGTGGAGAAGAACCAGGGTGAGGGCTGTTTCCCTTTCTTGAGCGGCAGCGAGACGCCTCCGTCGACGGCGGAGGATCATGTCAAGCTGACGGATGCAAGAAAGTCGGGGAAGGAGAGCAGGGCGGGTGCGGAGAAGCTGCTCCAGATGCAAATTGCTGGCCGCCTGTGTAAGGTTCCGGCCGAACAATTCGTGATGAACAGATGAGAGGAAGGAGATGATCACAAGAACAGTAGTAGAAGCCATGTTGTATTAATTGTATATTGTATTGTACGTACGTAGAAGCTAGCTAGAGACCTGGATTAGGAGCGCATATTTAACCTTTAGCACAAACGGTTCGTATACCCAAACATGAATGATATAGACACTTCGTATAATGATCGAGAGACGTTAATTAGACGATCGAAACACGAAGCGTTCTGGCATCGAAACACGCGCGAAGCGTTCTGGAATGAAGCTTATCACAGACGGTTTTTTATAAAAAACCGTCTGTGATACTTATTATCACAGACGGTTTTTAGTTAAAAACCGTCTGTGATAATGACTACGGCATTTATTGCGCTGCTCAGACCGCATCGTCTTCATTTTGATCCAGATCTAGCCACTGCTGCGCACTTTTTCACTCGGGAGGAAGCTAGAGCGATTTCAGGCCAGTTAATTTGGTGGGAAGAGGCAGAGATTGAGCTTTGAATTAAGATTCAGACTTTCCTGGTTGCTGTAGATATGGTTAGTAATGAAATTTATTTATTTTTAATTGCATTACAATTTAGGTGTAAGTAATCCATGAGTGGTTATTGAAGATATGGTTAATTAATTTGCAAAATTGTTGGTTATATAATAGCTATTGTGTTTGTAATATGTATTGAGCTAGGAAATTAAGTCTCAATATAATAAATGTGGCCGGTATATATGTAGTTATAATTAGTTATTCTAGATTTTAATACTAAGTTGTTATATATGTACGTAACGTAGGACCGAAGTTGGATGTATGCCGTGAGCCGTGTGAGTGAAGAGTACATTAATGGCGTTTCTGCTTTTATAAGAGCCGCCGAGGAGGATATGTTGAATAAGGGGGTGGAATATATGTGCTGTCCATGCACTGACTGCAAGAATTTGAAGATGTTTAAGAACCGAGGGCAAATTGAAGCGCACTTGATTCGGAGGGGTTTCAAAAAGGATTATACGTGTTGGACCAGTCATGGCGAAGTGAATGATCATATGCCGCCGGATGACATCGCCGGTGAAGTGAATGATATACCCCCGGATGACATCGCAGGTGAAGTGAATGACATGCCGCCGGCTGATGTCGATTGTGGCTCGGATTCGGATAGGTTGCACGATGATAATCTGGATCAGATGCTTCGCGATGTAGAAGAGAACTATGATGAGAGAGAGTATGTTAAATTCCGTGGCTTGATGGAGGATTCAGAGAAACCTTTGTACACGGGCTGCAAGTACACGAGGTTGTCGGGCGTGCTTGAACTGTTGAAATTGAAGGCAAGCAACGGTTGGTCCGACAAGAGTTTCACGGCGCTGCTAGGTCTTTTAGCGGACATGCTTCCGGAGGGAAATGAGTTGCCTAAAACCACGTATAAAGCCAAGAAGGTTCTTTGTCCGTTGGGAATGGAAGTAGATAAAATACATGCATGCCCGAACGACTGTATCCTCTACCGTAAAGAGTATGCAAACATGCATGTATGTCCGGTGTGCAACACATCCCGATACAAACGTAACAATCAATCAGATGATGGCGAGGGAACAGAGGCGAAGAAAGGACCTCCTGCTAAGGTGGCATGATATTTTCCTATAATTCCCCGTTTGAAAAGGTTTTATGCAAATCCAAAGGAGGCAAAACTGCTGCGTTGGCACTCGAAGGAGCGCAAGAAGGATGGAATGCTAAGACACCTTGCTGATTCCGCGCAGTGGAGAAACATCGATAGGAGTTTTGCAGAGTTCGGTGCAGAACCAAGGAATATAAGGTTTGGACTGAGTACAGATGGAATGAATCCATTCAGTAGCATGAGCAGCCGACATAGCACATGGCCCGTGACTCTCTGCATCTATAACCTTCCTCCTTGGTTGTGTATGAAGCGAAAGTACATTTTGCTGTCGATACTTATCCAAGGGCTAAAACAACCTGGGAATGATATCGATGTGTTCCTAGCACCGTTGGTGGAAGATCTAAAAGTACTGTGGAACGAAGGGGTACAGGTATGAGATGCATACAAACGAGAGAACTTCACTCTGCGCTCCTTATTGTTCTGCACCATAAATGATTATCCTGCCCTTGGTAACCTATCGGGCCATAGTATAAAAGGTGCCAAAGCTTGTACTCACTGTTTAGATGGTACCGAGAGTGTGTGGCTGAGACACTCACGCAAAACCGTCTACATGCGTCACCGCCGGTTCCTTCGGAGGGCTCACCCATACCGCAAGATGAAGAAACAATTTGACGGAGAGAAGGAGGACGGTTCAGCTCCAAGGCATTTAAGGGGACGCGAGGTTTATGATATGGTTAAGGATTTAGATGTTGTCCTCGGAAAGGGACGTAAATTGAGGGCTCATGAGAAGAACACCTGGAAGAAGAGATCAATATTTTGGGACTTACCTTATTGGGAGTACTTAGATGTTCGGCACTGCATCGACGTCATGCACGTAGAAAAGAATGTGTGCGACAGCTTGATTGGTCTCTTACTGAACATCCATGATAAAACAAAGGACGGCGTCAACGCACGGCTTGACTTGGCTGATATGCACATCAGGCCTGAGTTAGCACCGACATGCACTGATAATGCACGAACGTACATTCCCCCTGCGTGTTACACTCTGTCCAAGGCTGAGAAAACAGAACTGTGCCAGTGCTTGCATGGTGTCAAAGTTCCGTCTGGTTACTCCAGCAACGTGAAGAAACTTGTTTCGATGCAAGATTTGAAGTTAAATGGCATGAAGTCTCATGATTGTCATGTGCTGATGACACAGATGCTCCCTATTGCAATTAAAAATATTTTGCCGATCAAAGTCCGAGAGACAATCATGAGGCTATGTTATTTCTTTAACACAATTGCTCAGAAGGTCATCGATCCCGAAGGACTAGATGCTCTGCAGGACGAGGTGGTGATGACTCTATGTCACCTTGAAATGTATTTCCCTCCTTCGTTTTTCGATATCATGGTCCATCTCATTGTTCACGTTGTGTGGGAGATAAAAATGTGCGGGCCCGTATTCCTACGTAGCATGTACCCATTTGAGAGGTTCATGGGAATTCTCAAGTCCTACGTACGGAATCGTTCTCGGCCGGAGGGCAGCATCGTCGAAGGTTATGCAAGCGAAGAGGTCATTGAGTTTTGTGTCGATTATATGGCTCAGATTCAGCCGATAGGTGTTCCTCAATCTCGTCATGAGGGGAGGCTGAAGGGTCTCGGAACTATCGGAAGGAAAGCAATCACTCCAGATATGGACATGTATACTCAAGCCCATTTCACGGTGTTGCAACACATGACTGAAGTGGCGCCTTATGTGGACCAGCACAAGGGTGTGCTTCGGCAACAGAATCCGGAGCGGCCGGATGTTTGGATCATGAGGCAACACAACCGTCGGTTCAACCAATGGTTGAAGGAGCAAATCGCTAGGAGCTCGCCGAGTGAGACGCTGACATGGTTGGCAAAAGGGCCGACATTTACAGTTGTGACATGGCAAGGATATGACATAAATGGGTACACATTCTATACGCAGTCTCAGGATGTCAAGAGCACTAACCAGAACAGCGGTGTCCGCATAGATGCATTCAGTACCGATGGGTCGAGAAACTCGTACTATGGCTTCATAGAAGAGATTTGGGAGCTCGACTATGTGGTTTTCAAGATCCCCTTATTTCGCTGCTGTTGGGTGCATCTCCCACAGGTGAAGGTTGACAAGTACGGTGTCACGACCGTGGACCTCCAACGTGTCGGGTACAAAGATGAATCATTCGTACTCGCCAATCAAGTTGTTCAAGTTTTCTATGTAACCGACCCGGCAAATAAGAAACGCCATGTAGTTCTTCATGGAAAAAGGAGAATTGTCGGAGTGGAGAATGTAGTGGACGAGGAGGAATACAATCAATTTGACGAGTTACCTCCTTTTGGAAATGGCATAAGGGTCGACGATGAACAACGTGACGAAACTAGTTACGTACGCATTGATCATGATGAAGGGCTAATTTTTAAAGGAAATAAGCAAGTACAATAAGAATGTATATGTGAAAATGTGTGACAATTTTGAGATGTATATGTGAAAATGTGTGATGTAGTCAATTTTGAGATGTATATGTGGAAATATGTGATGTAGTCAATTTTGAGATGTATATGTGAAAATGTGTGATGTAGTCAATTTTGAGATGTATATGTGAAAATGTGTGATGTAGTCAATTTTGAGATGTATATGTGAAAATGTATATGTGTGATGTATTTGGGAATGACAAAATGTATCAAGAAATACACTGTGTGAATGCAGCTGGTTGGTGTTGTATATGAATGCAGCTGTTTGGTAGTTGATATGAATGCAGCTGTGTAGTTATTGGTGTTGTCTTAATTGCAACAGCCGGCAAAGGCTTATCACAGACGGTTCTAAATTTAGAACCATCTGTGATAACATATCACAGACGGTTCTAAGTTTAGAACCGTCTGTGATAGTAAACTATCACAGACGATTTTTAACTCAAAACCGTCTGTGATATGTTATCACAGACGGTTCTAAGTTTAGAACCGTCTGTGATAATCTTCCTACATATACCCTCTCGCTAGGGTTTTCCGTGTGCGCTGCAGTTATTCGATTAGATCTAAATCCCGAGCCCGTCGTCGCCGTCGCCTCCCCGAGCCCTCGCCGGCTGCCTCCCCCAGCCCTCGCCGGCCGCCTCCCCGGACGAAGACGTCGCCGCAGCCTCCTCCTCCTCCGTCGCCGCCTCCCCGAGCCCGTCACCTCCTCCTCCGTCGCCGCCTCCCCGAGCCCGTCGCCTCCTCCTCCTCCGTCGCCGCCGCCTCCTCCTGCGTCGCCGCCTCCTCCTCCTCCGTCGTCGTCGCCGCCTCCTCCTCCTCCTCCTCCGTCGCCGCCGCCTCCTCCTCCTACGTCCCTAAGGTCACCAAAACCGTAAGGTCATCAAATCCCTCCCCGAGCTTCATGCTTACTGTTAGTGTTTAGGGTTGATGCTTGATGCTTTATACTGTTATGGTTAGTTGCTTAGTACATATTTAGGGTTGATGCTTCATGCTTACTGTTAGTTTACTGCAGTAGCTTAATTACATTGGTACATTGTTTACTGCAGTAGCTTAATTAGTTTGCTATTTGGTACATATTACATTGTTACATTGTTTACTGCAGTAGCTTAATTAGTTTGCTATTTGGTACATACTACATTGGTACATTGTTTACTGCAGTTGCTTAGTTTACATTGGTACATATTACATTGCTTGTTGTGTTAGTATATAGTATATAGTATATAGTACATAGTATATAGTTTGAAATCATTTGGGTCCCCCTTCCCTCTACTCCTCTCCTCCCTTCTCCCCCTTCCCTCTACTCCTCTCCTGATCTCTTTCTAGTGTATTTGGATAAAGAAATCTTGCGATTATTGCAAAAGATACATTGACCATTTGGGTGGAAAGAAATACATTGTGTCGTCAAGCTCATGACTGCCAATTTGAAGCATAGCGTAGCATCCGAGGCACATCCAAGGCCTACAGCTGTGTCTTGAGGAATGCCAAGAGCTGGTCTTCAGATGTGGCATTCCTCAAACTATAAATTATGAATCTTATTCTCATAACCCATCTGAATACCAGCTCTTGGCATTCCTCAAGACACAGCAGCAGGCCTCGGATGTGCCTCGGATGCTATGCTTCGAATTGGCAGTCATGCGCCTGACGAAACAGTTGATCTTTCCACCCAAATGCTCCATGTATCTAGACAAAAAACAGCAAATGAAGCAAGTGACATACTATAGTGTTCCCGTTCAATGAACCGGATACACTAGTTTGTGTCATTTACTTCATAGACCTTTGTTTAGGGACTTTGCTATTTGGTTTATAGTTTTAGCAACTAAAGTAGGTGCTAGGATATGCACTTTGTTTAGAGACCTTGTAGTAATAGTATTACAAAATTCAAGGAAATTTTAGTACAGAAGTTCAAAAAAAACAAATTCCCAGATTCTTCGGTGAGCAGCCGATATAGCCGACTTCTTCGGTGAGCGACTATCCATCTGCATCTTCCCACTCCTTCTCTTCATCTCTGATCTCTGGATCACGTACGCCAGTAGCGATGATTCAGTTAGATGAATCATCGCTACTGGCGTACGTGATCTGGAGACCAGAGATGAAGAGAAGGAGTGGGAAGAAGCAGATGCATAGTCGCTCACCGAAGAAGTCGGCTATGTCGGCTGCTCACCGAAGAATCTGGAATGTCTTTATTTTGCACTTTTGTAATAAAATTGACTTGAATTTTGCGGGAAAAAGAAGGACTTGATACATTGGTACATTGGTAAGATAGGCACATCACCCCCTCTCTATGTCCATATCACCCCCTCCCCTCTACTCCTCTCTTGTCTTGTAATTCAATATGATTACTTTCTCATCTTATCTTAATAGACCCACAAAATGAGCAACATGTCACCCGCGCATTCTTCAACATCATCGCCGGAGGCGTCCGCTCCAACATCAAGACGCCAAGGAAGAGGGCTATCAAAGAAGCCTGAGGGCCGACAGATCATCACAGCGGTGAATGCATCTGGGGTCCCTATCCTTCCTCAAAAAGCAGTAAACGCATTCCGAACCATGGTCGGAGTAGTTGCACGAGAACGAATTGAGATCACATACAATTCGTGGAAGAACGTGCCTGACACTCAGAAACGTGAGCTGTGGACCGAAATTTTGGCATCGTTCGAGTTCCCAGAAGAACACCTGGACGCTGTGCAACAACAAACCTACAAAGCGGCGTGCAAAGCATGGAAGAACTTCAAGAGCACGCTGGTCAAGAAATACGTGGAGACGGACGAAACGCCTGTTCATAAATACCCATTCCTGGAACCACAATGGGAAGAGTTCAAGGCGATGAAAACGACCGAAGATTTCAAAAGTACAAGTGTGGCGCACAAGGCCCTCCAGGCAAAAATACACACCCTCACAGACTTGGCACAGCTGGGTATGCGGGTAAAATCGCGCAGTGGATGAAGGAGGATGAGCTGGCAGCTGCACAGGACATCGCCCCGCCGTTTTCCAATATCCCGGACGACCGCGCTCGAAATTGGATTAGAGCAAGGTTATCTACAACGACATCAGGGGACATCACATTTCGAAACCCTTCAGACCAGCAAGTGACCGAGCGCCTGGTAAGATATCGATCGAACTACGTAGCTTGTAATTACTCCACAACTTCGTACGAATTGAAATGACATGTCGTGCTCTTGCAGGAAGAGCTGAGTTTTCAATCTACCCTGCGATCATTTCAGGGAACAAGGGAGAATGATATGCTCTCTGTGGCCCTGGGAAACAAGGAGCACCCGGGCTGTACGAGAGGCCTTGGGCTTTACGTTCCTTGGAAACATGGTTTCCAAGATGACTCCGACATGTATCGGCGCAGGAAGAGAAACAAAGCCGAGCGTGACGCACAGCTACGAGAAGAGCTCAAGGCATCTCTTAAAGAGGAGCTACTGGGTTCGATGGCTGATATAATCAGACATGAGGTGCGGAAACAGACAGAAAGTCAGCAGGCCGCCACCGCCGCTCCTGTGCTAGCTAGCCCGCACAACCATCCGAGTAGCTGCGCGTCCAATCCGACGCAAACCCAGTCCAAATTTCCTGTGGACGACATCCTGGTAATAATTATTACCTCTCGAATGCTTGCTCCATTGGTAGGCCTATTCGAGTAGCTAATTTTGTATCGTTATGTAGGAGCCTACGACATGCAGGCTCCAAGTGAGATATGACTCCATTCCCTTGTACGCTGCTTGGGGCCAGGCATATTCGTCTGGTATCGGGGCCATGGTGCACGGTCAAGCTTTAGCGCCAGGCTTCGCAAAAGTTAATGTGCATGGTGTGTATGCCAATTTTGAGGTAGTCCCGCTACCGAAGCCCCCCAACGACGAGATCGTGAATCTAGGACAGGCCATTGGAACATTCATCCAGTGGCCCAAAACCGACATCTCCCTGGAGGCTTCTTCACCGGTGGCAGGACCAGAAGTGCAGTGCGAACCACAGCAACTTGCACTGGTGCCATCTCCACACGGGCAGTGCGAACCACAGCTACCTGCACCGGTGCTATCTCCACGGGTGCTATTCTCGCCAGAGCAACTTGCACTGGTGCCATCTCCACACGGGCAGTGCGAACCACAGCTACCTGCACCGGTGCTATCTCCACGGGTGCTATTCTCGCCAGAGCAACTTGCACCGTCTATACCATTACAGTCGACTAGCATAAAGTCGAGCCACAATCGAGGCAGTGGCCAGGGCAAATCAAAGACGAAGGATGATGACGATTTCCCGTCCATGCCATTGGCCCGCAAATTCGTGCTAGCTCAGCCGATGGTAGTCCAGGAAGAGCTCCAAAAACTAGGACTTGGTTGCCAAAGATTCCACCTTTGGTATATGGAAGAGTCCAATAAGCCAGCGGCAGAACGGCGCTCAGGTATAACTGTCAAATTCAAGCCGGAACATTTCTTGCACGAAGTTCAGGAATGTGCCTTCGCGGTGACCTTTGACGATATATTTGAACTTTTCACGCTCAACGCTCTCGACGCCTCACTCGTTCAATGCTGGACGCTGTAAGTCTGTACAATCACAGTCTCTGTTCACGTAATACCGATATATGTCACAATTTGTTGCTTTCGTATGTTATATATAGATTCATGCTGATCGAAGCTAGATCATCGAAATCACAAATTGGTTTCCTGGACCCACGCTTGGTCGCCATTGATACCACCATCGAGAATGCATCCTTCGTCGAGGACTATATTACAAAAGCATTGCTGGCTCACCAAGATAAGAAATTTGTTCTTATGCCATACAATGAGCATTTCCATTGGATTTTAATTGTAATTATACCAAAATGGAACAAGACTATATACCTTGATTCTCTAAGTAAGAACAAATCCAAGTACACAGCTATCGCCCGAATACTCGATAGGTACGTACATTGTACATTGTACTCTTTCTTTCCTTCCGAATAACTAATCTAACTTTTTCGAATAACGAAGGTCGTTCGCCACATACGTTCAACAAACACGTGACTCGACGACAGGGGCCAAGGCCTTGAAACATGATCGCAAGTTTCGGGCATTCGCTAGCTACACATTAATTAATCATATACAACACATAGTAGTAATGCCACTTGATTTAACACATTATATTTTTTGCAGTGCCACCAGCAGGAGCCGGGCAACACGTGTGGATACTACGTGTGCCACCATATGAGACTACTCCTCGATTCCACCAAGATCACTAATTCTAAGGTTTGTCAATCTTCCCACATTTATTTCATACATGTCAGTTTTATATATGCGCGCGTTGATATTCCTATCGACAGGCTGCGTCCATCTCTACATCTGCATTGACACAGCCGGATTTTGCAAAAATTCGAGGAGAGCTCATTTGGTTTTTGTGGTCAAAAGTCGTAAGATCAGATGGAGAGTTCCACTGCCCAGAATGATTTTTATTGTAATTCTAAGTGCAAATACAGTGTAGATCTTTTACAATTGTGTATTTGTTAATGGATATTTTATTTCAACTCAATGAATTGATTTGCGAAATGGATGCTTTATGTTTGTGAAATGAAGTGCGTTGTCAATTGGATGTTTTATGTCTGTGAAATGAATTGAGATGTGAAATGTATCTGAAATGAAATGAGATGTGTGAATTGTATATGTTTATGTCTGTGATTATCTGCTTGTTTCAGAGGGCATGGCTAGCATTTCCTGAGGCTAGCTATAAACAGAAATAGATTCTGCTGGGGGGAGGAGTATCACAGACGGTTTTTCATTAAAAACCGTCTGTGATTATGCGATATCACAGACGGTTTTTCATTAAAAGCCGTCTGTGATTATCCGATATCACAGACGGTTTTGTACTAAAAACCGTCTGTGATTATCCGATATCACAGACGGTTTTTTTTAAAAACCGTCTGTGATAACGGATAATCACAGACGGTTTTTAATGAAAAACCGTCTGTGATATCGCATAATCACAGACGGTTCAAAAATCGTCTGTGATAACTTGGATTATCACTGACCCATAATTTCAGACGGTTCAGAAAACCGTCTGTGATGACGTTTCTGAACCGTCTGTAATGTGGATTTCGGTAGTAGTGTGGAGATCGATCTCGACATGCTTCGTTCGCTGATGCTGAACAGGGTTGGTTGATAAGTAGACAGCACTGACATTATCACAATAGACCAAGGTGCTTTTTGTCAGGGGACTGTGGAGTTCCTGTAACAACTGTCGAAGCCAGCAAGCCTCGGCCACGCCATTGGCGACCGCCCGGTACTCAGCCTCGGCACTGGAGCGGGACACCGTGTTCTGCCGCTTGGAGGACCAGGAAACCAGGTTGTCACCAAGGAACACAGCGTAGCCTGAAGTAGACTTGTGTGTGTCCAGACAGCCGGCCCAATCAGCATCGGTGTAGACAAGCAGAGCAGAGGTCGTCGACGGTCGTAGAAGAAGGCCATGACCAATTGTACCTTGCAGATAGCGCAGGATGCGTTTAACTGCAGAGAGGTGAACGTCACGAGGATCATGCATGTGGAGACACACCTGCTGAACAACATAAGAGATATCGGGCCGAGTGAAGGTGAGGTATTGCAAGGCACCAACCAAATTGCGGTAATGAGTGGGGTCGCTGACAGGTGCACTGACTGTGGAGGAGACCTTGGCATGAGTGTCGACGGGGGTACTGCACGGCTTGCAGTTGGTCATTCCAGCTCGCTCAAGCACATCCAGAGTATATTGCCGTTGTGAAAGAAAGAGGCCCTCAGAACGCTGCTGAACAGCCACACCCAGGAAGTGATGGAGGACACCGAGATCCTTCATGGAGAATTCCTTCTGAAGTGCAGTGATGATGCGACAAAGGAGATCCAGGCTGGAGGCAGTGAGGACAATGTCATCCACATATAGCAGTAAGTATGCCCTGTCGGTCCCGTGGCGATAGATGAACAAGGAGGTGTCAGACTTGGCCTCAGTGAATCCCAAAGTGAGTAAGTGCGCAGCAAAGCGACTATACCAGGCACGAGGCGCCTGCTTCAGTCCATACAGTGACTTATTGAGACGACAAACAACATGTGGCTGAGTAGGATCAACAAAACCTGCGGGCTGTGAGCAGTAGACCATCTCAGTGAGAGTGCCATGCAAAAAAGCATTCTTGACGTCGAGCTGGTGAACCGGCCAGTGTTGGGAGAGCGCCAGGGACAGAACAGTACGAACAGTCGCATGCTTGACCACTGGACTGAAAGTCTCGTCATAATCCACACCGGGGCGCTGGGTGAAGCCACGGAGGACCCAACGGGCCTTATATCTATCGAGGGAACCATCGACATGGAATTTGTGGCGGAAAATCCACTTGCCGGTGACGATGTTGGCGCCGGAAGGACGCGGGACGAGATCCCACGTGTTGTTGGAGAGCAAGGCGCCGTACTCCTCTTCCATCGCGCGTCGCTAGTGTGGATCGGCGAGGGCGCTGCGATAGATCTTCGGAATAGGCGATAGGGCCGTGGCACTGAACGCGACTGGCAGACGAAAGCCAGACTTGCCGCGGGTGGCCATCCCGTGCTGGTTAACCACCGGGGCGATGGGGACAGCACCAGGTGGAAGCCGGGCAGGTGCAGGAGCCACGGGTGACGCCGGGACGGGCGCATCAGTGACCGGGCGCAGACGGCGGTTGTACACCAGCAGGGGCGCAGGCGTCGCGCGCGCGTGGGGCGCAGCAGGCGCCAGCGCCGTCCGGGGTGATGCCGCGCGGGGCGCAGGTGACGGGGCCGCACGTGGCGCGGGGGATGACGGGGCCGCCGGGGCAGCGCGTGGCGCGACGGGAGAAGGTGACACCGTGGCCGCGCGTGGCGCGGATGATGCCGAGGCCGCCGGGGCTGCGCGTGGCGCGACGGGTGAAGGTGACTCCGTGGCCGCGCGTGTCGCCGGCGCGGTGGGCAGGCGCGGCACCAGACGCTGCAGGCCCGGGGCGTCAGCAGCCGTAGCGGGGGCAACATTGGTCGCAGCAACCGTGGCGGGCGAGGCGCCAGGCGAGTACCTGCAGGGGAGGAGGGACCGATCGGAAAGACCGAAACCTCAAACTCAGACAAGAAGTCAAGGTCAGTGGACGATGTTCGAGAGCCAGCGAGGGGAAAGCATGTCTCATCAAAGACCACATGGCGGGAAGTGACGATTCTGTTGGACGAGAGGTCTAAGCAGCGGTAACCCTTGTGGTTACTGGAGTAGCCAAGAAAGACGCAAAGACTCGACCGGGGAGCAAGCTTGTGAGGCGCGGTGGCGGACATGTTGGGGTAACATGCGCAGCCGAACACACGGAGGTGGTCGTAGGAGGGATGGGAACCAAACAGGGCAAAGTGGGGGGGTGCCGAGTGCTAGTGTTTTGGTGGGTAGTCGATTGATGAGGTATGTGGCGGTGTGAAGACCTTCGACCCAATATGACGGGGCAAGGGAGGCTTGAAAGAGCATGGAACGTATGATGTTATTAATGGAACGAATCATACGCTCGGCTTTACCGTTTTGAGAGGACGTGTAAGGGCACGACATCCGGAGCAGGACGCCATTGGTGAGAAAGAGGGTGCGAGTTGAGGAGTTATCAAACTCGCGGCCGTTGTCACACTGAACGCTCCGAATGGTGCAACCGAACTGCGTCTTCACATAAGAGAAAAAATTGGCCAAGGCGGGAAACGTCTCGGATTTGAGCCGAAGCGGGAATGTCCAAAGGAAGTGCGAGCAGTCATCAAGAATAACAAGATAATATTTGAAACCGGACACACTGGTAACAAGGGAGGTCCACAAATCACAATGAATTAAATCAAAATTCTTAAGAGCTCGCGAGGAGGAGGTTCCAAAAGGTAATCTAATGTGACGCCCAACTTGGCATGCATGGCAAAGAGAATCATTAGTATTTTTATTCCAACGGATGGCGGAGGTACTAGCGAGTGTGGACAGAGCCTCATGCCCAGGATGCCCAAGACGACGATGCCAAGTGGCGAAGGGGGTGCTGCAACAAGGGCGCAGGACTCCGTGGAATGCACTAGGGCGGTGAGAGTGTAAAGAGGCCCGGAACTATTGCACCTGGCGATCACGCTCCGGGAATTGAGATCCTTCACAGAGAGGCCAAACGGGTCAAATTCGACAGAACAATTATTATCAATAGTGAACTGACGAACAGAGATGAGGTTTTGAATGA
Source organism: Dendrocalamus latiflorus (assembly GCA_017311315.1). Lineage (NCBI taxonomy): Eukaryota > Viridiplantae > Streptophyta > Magnoliopsida > Poales > Poaceae > Dendrocalamus > Dendrocalamus latiflorus. Next base: position 43,730,599 of record CM029628.1, read on the forward strand.
TATTAGGGGCAACAAGGATATTATTGAGATAAAAGGGACCCGGGAGGACAGAGTGGCCAGACGCTGTGACAGGTAAAGTAGAACCATTGCCAACTACAATGGAGGAGGAGCGTGGTGGGCGAAACAAGGAGATGTTACCAGTGTCGGGAGTCATATGACTGGAGGCGCCAGAGTCCATGACCCAATCAGTTGCACCGGGAGGATTGAGGGTCATGGTGCTGAAGTTGCTGGCGAGAAACGGTTGATCCCAAGATCCGGACCACGGTGTCCACGGTGAGGCATGGTGAGCCGAGTCGCAGGCACCGTGGTAGGTTGCCCGAACGGCGTCGGCAGGAATGGCCCAGGGGCGAGCTGGGCGAAGTTGGGCGGCGGAGGCGCATAGTAGGCCGGGGCAGCCAGCAGAGACTGCTGGGACGCGGCCTGGGGCGCGGGCGCACGCGGAGCCTGGCCACCGCGCTGCTGCGGACCGGGCCACATGGTGATTTGCCCGGTCCACGGGTTGTAGATCGAGGGCCATGGCGCCGTGGCCTTGCCGCCGCCGCCGTTGCCACGACGGCGCCGGCGACCTCCACCGGCAGAGCCGCCGCTGGTGCTGCCGGAGGACACCGTGGAGCGGGTGGATCCGCCATGGGGCGCCGCCAGGCCACCAGTGGAGGGGGTGCCGGGGGGAGCAGAGCCGCTGGAAGGCCGTGCCGGAGCAGCGACGAGGGCGGTCGCCGGAGGTGGTGTTGGCGCGCTGGAGTCGATTTCCTCGAGGATGAGGTCGTTGCGGACCTCATCGAAAGAGGGGAACGGCTTGGAGCGCTTGAAGTGGGCCTTCATGTGGGCGAATTTCTCGTTGAGGCCGCGCAGCACATTTAGGACGAGGGTGCGGTCGCGGATGACCTCGCCGAGGTCACCGAGAGCGTCGGCCATCCCCTTCATCTTGCGGCAGTAGTCGTCGATCGAGAGATCGCCCTGTACGAAGACACGAAATTCGGCGTCGAGGCGAAGGGCGCGGGCTTCGCGGTTGCCGAGGAATTGCGCCTCGACGATGATCCAGGCGCGGCGTGTTGTGCCGTTGCGGGTGCGGGCGGACTCCATCAGCTCGGGGGAGAGCATGCCCAGCACCCACGACAGGACGACGGCGTCCATGCGCCGCCAGGACGGCACGGCGGGGAAGGCGGCGTCGGAGAGGACGTGGTTGGCGAGGGCGTACCGCTCGAGGGTGAGGAGGATGAGGTCGCGCCAGCGGTTGTAGTGGGAGGAGAGGGGATCCAGAACCACAGGCACGAGGGCACGGATGTTCTGGACGCCCGCCGCCTGCGCGTGGAGATTGGCGATGTTGGCGGCCTTGTAGTCGTGGACGTCAAGGTCGTCGGCGGCGCTGGCGTCGTCGTGGTCGCCACTGTCGCCAGGTGGGAAGGCAGCGTCGCAGCAGCGGCCGCTGCGCGCTCGAGATCGGCAGCGCCCCGGCGTTCATTCGCGAGAACGTCCTGGGCGGCGCGGACGCGATCCTGAGCGGCGGCGGCGGCCTTGTCAGCCTTATTGGCGGCGTCAACCAGGTCCTGGCGGGCCTTCTCCTGCGCGGCCGGGTCCTCGACGCGCTGCTTGGCATCAGCGGCGGTGGGAGCGGGCAGAGGGTCACCAGGTGGCATGGCAGCGGCGCGACACCAGGGAGGCGGCGCAGGCAGGTGAGGTTTTAGCGGAAGCGAGTTGTCACGGGATCGTGACGGTATCTGATACCATGATAGCGCGAATGTTGCTCATGTTCAACTAAATAATAGGAGTACAATTTATAGCAAGATCAGGTAGGAGATCCGGGAGATCAGGCGCATGCGAATAAGGAGAGGATCACCTAAATATAGAAGGGGATCACCTAAACAGGGAAAAAGATAAACTCTAAACTCTAACAATTGCATTATTTCTTCATTCTAAACTGAATGTACCCTATGTCCACGGTGGTGCTTGAGTATAAACCACTTTAAAGAATTGGAAATATGTAAGATTCTAAGCAAGATGGAGCTAAACAATGCCACGATCAGTGATGAAAGAAATCAAACTGACAGTTTGCAAACATGAAACTAGTAAGTGACAGGAGCAAGAATACAGAAAACCTCAGCCGTGGTATACAGTCATTCTATTTCTTGTATAAACAGCCACATGGGAGCTCAAAAATAGGTCAGCAAGACATCCAGCAGTGCAAAACAAATGCTCACAATCAATAGCATCCTTGCAAAGCACAGTCATGGTCGTTTCAAACACAGACGCCTCCTTGAGCAGGAGTTTCACCAGCTTCAAGGCAACCTTTGTCTACCACTTGACTCCATACAGTCCATACCAAGTATTCTGAGACCCCTATCCATCATCTCTTTTGCAGCATGTAACCAACTGGAGCATACTCTGCGCTGTCTCAGCATGCACTATGGTGGCTGTGAGCCCGCAACAATATACAAAGCACCTCATTAGACTGCACAAGAGTTACCAAGAAGAACCAAGCATTTCTCACCATAAAGGATACAGAGGTCTTTTCAAAGCAAGGGGACTTAGAACGCAATGGAGTAACTGAGGTATCCCCTTTTTCCGTCCTCTGGATGACACAAAGCAGGCCCCTCATCTTATCAAACGAACTATGTTTTTCTCTCATAAAAGTTGTTTAGTATAGTTTACATTAATTAAGTTAACGTATGCTAAAAAGTTGAACAAAGACAACAACTTTGTTTACTCATAACGGTTTTCTTATTTTAAAATGTACAAATCAAGCCCTAAACATATAATCCAAGTTGCTTTCCAAGTAAATTAAAAGAAAGTACGAAAGCTTGTTCTAGCATAAATTGGGTAATTAACAGAGATTGTAGAAATGTACATATATCCTGAGTCCCAACATTGAAAAAGATAATATAACTTTTTTCTTCATCTCTTTTTCTGTATAATAATGAACAAGACTATGATTGACGAGTTATGCAACTGATTTAGTACATATCAGAAAGATGCACCATCCATTTCGTAAATTATACATGACATCTTGTATCTTCACCGCTGATTATCCTTGTATCATTTTGTGCAACCAAAAGGGTGTTTGACTCCTTAAATCTGGACCATGTAGGTGTACTTTGGTCTTTGTTTCTCCATATCTTTGTAACCAGCACCTCTAGGAAGCTCCTAAAGTACACAGCAAATGAAGTTGCAATATCCCTGCACGGAATCATATGTATCATTAAGGCATCGTATGACAGTAAAATGCATTCCTCAAACCTGGAAATATCGACCATTTGACAACAATGTATGACAGTAGATTGTATTCATGAAAACAGTGAGAATATACAAACATGGGAGCTATGTAACTCTTATAAAAACTAGGTCAAGAAACTTGGGGTAGTTTTGCATGTCACTGTCAGCACAGAATATTTCTTTTGCTCACGGTAATGAAACTAAATAGTAAACAGTACTCATTCCTGCATAGACATTCTTGGTAAGCTTCAAGCATCTAGCCATGTTGCTTCAGGCAGTTAGTTACTTCTGGTTATGGATTTAGACTTTAATGTAGGTTCACAGTAACATCAGATTTGTTACCAAGTTTGTTTTAAAAAACACATTAGCTTTGGTACCTCTTCAACCCATCATTTTTGGGGACACACGAAGGCAAACAATAAATATTGCATCATTGACTATGTTTTTTTGCATTGAAGGTCAGCAGACTGAATATTAAATGTGTACAAGGTAAAAATGCAAATTGTTGGAAGCATGGCAAAGATGAACACTAAAACAACATGACATCTTCAATTGCACATTTGCACACAACAAATTCTTGCACAAGGTAAAAACTCTAGAGGCACTTCCAAGCGGAATTGCGGATAGATTCTGGTCAGTCCATGGCTAGGATCATCTTAGGCCCATTATTTCTGAACCATGACACTGAACAGAAAACCACATACTATTGGTCGCAAGTCGCAACAAATATGAACAACTGCATGGGGCACTCAACTTTTGGTTTATCCTAAACAGTGAAGCTAAACAGATTAGCAAACATGAAACAAGCAGCTTCCCCTGATAAGGTTTAGATATCACTTACAATAGTGAGCAAGGTGAACGTCCTCCATCGACATAGTATACAAACAAGTACGAGTCGTAATGCTGTCCTTTAATGTAGTAGAACATCGGCAGTCTTCTAACTAGGTCAAATAGCATCTTCTTGTAGAAGCTGATAGCAGGTTGATTATATGAAATGACATGCAAATATACACCGCTGCAATTGATGATACTTTTGGCATATTTAATCACCTCCTGAACCAGGGAAGATGCTGCAAGTAATTTTTTTTGATAGGGTTAGCAGAATTGCATTAAAAAGTTGCAATGTAAGTCAAAAGGTACTAACCTATACCAAGGTTTCTGTAACGATCTACCACACCAAGCGTTAAGATATACACAAGAGTTAGGTCTTTCCGCGAACTGTTGTATCTAAACAAATCTTCAATCTGCAAAGGCAAATCGTTAGCTCCACGAGCTTGTCAATAAGATCTGATTTTCAGGAGGATTTCCTGTACCTCACTGTCTTTCGCAGCAACCATCCTCGTGGTGACAAACCCAACTAGCTCATCCCTGTGGGGATCTGATCTGCTGGTGTCAACAGCACCCCAGGATATGACGCCATGCCCATTGACAACATTCAAGAAGAACTCCCTCTCATACCTTAGGAAAGAAAGGCACACAGAACAAACAAACGTTAGAGGAACACATGCTATTGAAGAAGAAATCTACAATTGTTTGAAATAACCTGCAAGTATCCAAGTAAGTTCACAGTTGACACATAAGCAAGAATAAAACAGTGGCATTCATTTCTTGTACCTTATAGGAAATAGATCAACATGAATCCGCGCGAGCACTTGAAGATCAGAGGGCTGAATTGCCCGGTATTCTATAGTTGGGTGGAATTCAGATGTTGGGTCCAACATGAGAAGCTCAAGCCACAAGTTCCACTAGAGACAACAGCAAGCAACCTTCTCCACCATTCAGTGTCAGCCCCAGCATCCACTATGCCACTTCCAATCCAAACCACCACACGCTGTTGCAAGCTCTCGCCTAAATAACGATCAGCGACGGATACCTCGAAGGTAGGGATCGGTGCATGCCCTGAGTAATTTCCTTTGGAACCGAATCTTGCGGACTACACAAGCAAAGGCTTCGTATGCCGTGCGCCATCAGGCATGTGAGATCTGGACCTGGCCGCATACCTAGGTCCAGCCGGGTTTTTACTCCCCGGGCCACAGGTCCACATGGGCGGAACACAACCAAACCCACGGAGCAACGGAGCAACAACCTTATAAGTGGTACTGGGCCTTCTCCCCCCAAAAGACTAGTCCAATGGGTGGGGGCTCCCCCACACTTATAAGTTGTGCTTTCTCCTCTTCCACAACCAATGTGGGATTATTCCCAACAATCTCCCCCTCACACATTGGTTGGACACATCTACAACCATGAGGTCCAAGGAGGTGTTAGGCACCTAGGCTCTGATACCAAATGTGAGATCTGGACCTGGCCGCATACCTAGGTCCAGCCGGGTTTTTACTCCCCGGGCCACAGGTCCACATGGGCGGAACACAACCAAGCCCACGGAGCAACGGAGCAACAACCTTATAAGTGGTACTGGGCCTTCTCCCCCCAAAAGACTAGTCCAATGGGTGGGGGCTCCCCCACACTTATAAGTTGTGCTTTCTCCTCTTCCACAACCAATGTGGGATTATTCCCAACAATCTCCCCCTCACACATTGGTTGGACGCATCTACAACCATGAGGTCCAAGGAGGTGTTAGGCACCTAGGCTCTGATACCAAATGTGAGATCTGGACCTGGCCGCATACCTAGGTCCAGCCGGGTTTTTACTCCCCGGGCCACAGGTCCACATGGGCGGAACACAACCAAGCCCACGGAGCAACGGAGCAACAACCTTATAAGTGGTACTGGGCCTTCTCCCCCCAAAAGACTAGTCCAATGGGTGGGGGCTCCCCCACACTTATAAGTTGTGCTTTCTCCTCTTCCACAACCAATGTGGGATTATTCCCAACAAGACCATGGATGAGTAAAGAGGAATGGGGAAGTGGATGCAAACCTTGCCGGTGGCCGCCGCCTCGGTCCAGATGAGGGGATGGGAGCGGGCTCTGGCTTGGTTCCTCGGTTCGATTTGGTGGGGGCGTTGACGAACAAGAAGATTGAGGCGGGGTGGCCGGAGCCGGAGAAGACGATGGTTCGGGAACAGTCCGCCTCCCGAGACTGAAGTCCCTGCGACGCCGCCGATGCCGTCTCAGCCGCCGCTGGAGGCCTCGTCGTCTGGGAGGGCTGCGGTGGGTGGGTCCGCGAGGAAGAGGGCCAAGAGGCTGTGAAGAAGCTGCAGAAGCTGGCGGGGGTTGGTGGGGGGACGTGGAGTTGACGGGAAAATTGAGTATATAGGACTGAGTTGGATGTGATTTTGTGGAATAGGATCAAGTTCTTTGGACTTGTAAATATAGGACTGAGTTCACCACCTCTTTGCAAATATATGACTTTTCCCATTTTAATTTCATTTTCAATTTCCAGCCCCTTTTCTCCACGCGCAATGACTATTTTGCCCTCTTCTTCCTCCCTCGCCTGGCCGCGCCGCCCCTCGCCTGGCCGCGCCGCCGCCGCCTGGCCGCGCCGCTCCCTCGCCTGCGCCGCCCCGCGCCGCCACCACTCCCTCGCCTGCCTCGCGCCGCGCCGCCGCCGCTCCCTCCCCAGGCGAGGGCGAGGGAGCGGCGGCGGCGCGGCGCGAGGCAGGCGAGGGAGTGGTGGCGGCGCGGGGCGGCGCAGGCGAGGGAGCGGCGGCGGCGCGGCCAGGCGAGGGAGGAAGAAGAGGGCAAAATAGTCATTTCGCGTGGAGAAAAGGGGCTGGAAATTGAAAATGAAATTAAAATGGGAAAAGTCCTATATTTGCAAAGAGGTGGTGAACTCAGTCCTATATTTACAAGTACAAAGAACTTGGTCCTATTCCACAAAATCACATCCAACTCAGTCCTATATACTCAATTTTCCCGGAGTTGACCGAGGAGGATGATCAGGGGCAGAACTGTTAGGAAACGAGAAAATTGATGATTTGCCATTTTGAAGAGTGGTCTTCGTAAAATTGCCACTTTCAAAATTGACTTCGCAAAAATACTATGTAGTACATTTACCTCTTGATTATCATGCCATTTGAGCCATTTAACTCATTTAATATATTTTTTTTCTAATTTTAGAGACTGAAAAAGACTTTTTTACCCTTGCTAAGGCCGCGAGTACGACGACGCTGCCGCCGGCGACAACCGCTCCCGTGCCCGCGACTTCGTCGTCCCCAGCTTCTTCTTAGCAGGTGGCGTCGTCACGTCCTCCCGCGCCTCACGTGGCCCATCTCTATCCGTTCGTTTAAGCTTGTGAAGCAAATCAGAGTACTGATCAGCTTTGGCCGTTCTTCTCCAGACGTGCTCGACCCCTTCGGCCCGCCGACGAGCCTGGGCCGGCTTCTGGCCCTGATGGAGGACGCGGCGGGGACCGGGACGGCCGGGTTCTCCGCGGCGGCGCCGCGGCGCGGGTGGTAGGTGGCGAAGGAGGACGACGACGCGGTGTACCTGAAGGTGCCGATGCCGGGGCTGGGGAAGGAGCACGTGAAGGTGTGGGCGGAGCAAAACAGCCTGGTGACCAAGGGCGAGGGCGAGAAGGAGCCTGGGGAGGACCACGACGCACCGCCGCCGCGGTACAGCCGCCGCATCGAGGTGGCCGCCGACGCCTTCAATGGGGCACAATGATAGGTGGAGGACGCAATGTTACATCTCCATTTTGCAAATGCTAGATGCTTTGGTAGCAACTGCAACTGCAATTTGGCGTGAATTGATCAGAATTGTAATGTACACCACAACTCGTGTAATGTACTGACCGACCGCCTGTGAATAGTAAAACCACAAAAGGCAGCAGATAAGAGTAGCCAGACTAGAAATCAGAACAAGAAATCAGATGTATTATCAGCACACTCCTAGGTTTCGCTGGTACATGCTCTTTATATTAACGAACAGGAAATCAGATGTATTGTCAGCTCCATGTTATGCAATTTTTCCTGTGTACTGTACAGTTTATCTAAGCTCGTCCCTTCTCAAAAAAGTGGGTCAGACATGATGCCAAGAAGGAACTCGTCAAGAAACTACACCAGTGAGTGTTGTGTTAAGCTGCTTCAATTATTCCTCTTCTTTTTTATTACTCCTATTACAAGATATAAGTAATTACCCAAGCTTAGAAAGCGCAGCTACAATCTAAAGCCCTGTACAACTGTGCCTGTCCTTGTCTCCCTCCATCACCTGTTCTGATTTCTGAACATGCTCATGCTGCCAACTTTGATACCCTGGCAACTTATCCGGCGAAAGAGAGCTGGGCGACGATGCACCAACGACTGAGAGCCGGACTCGTCGTCGTAGCGACGTAGCGGCGCGCCCTCCGTGTTGTACAGGCGGCAGGCGGAGGCAACGGCGGCCGGGCGGAGCGCGTAGTAGGCCACGGGCGCCCACAATATATAACTATTCCAATCCAATCCAAAGCTCATACAGTGCAAAATTTAGCAAGGGTAGAAAGGTCTTTTCTAACCTCTGAAATTAGAATAAAAATATTAAATGAGTTAAATGGCTCAAATGGCATGGTAATCAAGAGGTAATTGTACTGTATGGTATTTTTGCGAAGCCAATTTTGAAAGTGACAATTTTGCGAAGCCCACTCTTCAAAGTGGCAAATGATCAATTTTCTCGTTAGGAAACATTGGGTTGGGCCGGAAACCTAGCTCCATAATGGACACTTCATCAATAGATCTGTTCTTTTCGGCTGCGGCTTATGGCTTTTGGCTGAAAATTTTGAATTTTGGCTATTTACGGTATAGATTACGGAGAGACAGATATTTACTTGCGATTTTGGCTGGTACAGATGTTGGGCTTTTAACGTGTAGATCGTTTAACTTGTAGACCCCGTTTTGAGAAAATATTCCGTTTAAAAGTTAGGTACTGTAGCAGAAGCCAAAAGCCACTTTTAAAAGCCCAAAAGAACACCCCATATAAATAAAGAGTTGTATCAATAATTTTGTATACACAATCAGAAAAACAATAAAGAAAGATCAGAAGTTCTCTCAACCTCTCCGTGTTTTTCAATCTATTATTTCCTGTTATCTATAACTGATCTCGTTTCGTATTAACTATTAAGCAGAGATATCTCCTTGTATGTCCCTTGTGACCTCGTCCATCAATAGGGCAAAAATGTATGGGCTTAACGCTGACCCTTGGTGTAGCCTTATCTTAATTGGAAAGTCATTAGTAACACTACCACATGTACTGACATTAGTCACAGCATTTTCGTACATGTACTTAATTAGGGTAATACATTTTGTTGGGACTTTTTTCTTTTGGAGCGCCCACCATATGACATTTCTTGTCACTTTATCATAGGCTTTCTCTAAGTCGATAAACAACATGTAAAGGATCTTCTTTTGCTCCTTATACCTCTTCATCAATTGTCGTAGTAAGAAAATCGACTTCGTGGTCGATCTCCCAAGCATAAAACCAAATTAGTTTGTCGTCACGCTAGTCACTTTTCTTAAACGGCGCTCAATCACTCATTCCCAAAGCTTCATTATGTGTCTCATGAGCTTAATTCCTCTATAGTTAATACAACTTTGAATGCCTCCTTTATTTTTGAAAATTGGTACTACTGTGCTCCTCCGCAACTCGTTTGGCATCTTGTTCAACCTAAAAATACTATTGAATAAATTAGTTAGTCAAACAATTGCCACTTCTTATAGGCATTTCCACACCTTAATAGAGATGTTATCAGGCCCCAACGCCTTACCCACTTTCATTATTTTTAAGGCATTTCTTACTTCCGACTCTTGGATTCTTCGAATAAATCGCCTATCGGTGTCGTCAAAAATATCATCCAGTTCAATCATACTATCATCATTATCGTGGTTGAACAACTTATCGAAGTAATCTCTCCACCTATCCTTGATCTCCTTGTCTTTCACCAAAAGTCTATTAGTATCGTCTTTGATGCATTTAACTTGGTTGAAATATCCCGTTTTCCTTTCTTAAAGTTTAGCCATCTTGTAGACATCATTCTCTCCCTCTTTTGTATTTAGTTTCTGATAAATTTTCTTATATGTCTTGTCTCGTGCCTCACTCACCGCTTTCTTCGCATTCTTTTTTGCTGCTTTATATTTCTATACGTTGTTATCGCTCCTATCATGATGCATGTGCTTGTAGCATATCTTCTTCTCCTTAATAGCTTTTTTGACTTCCTCATTCTACCACCATGTGTCTTTTGGTTCTCCTCTTGTCCCTTGGGTCACTCCAAGCATCTCCATAGCCACCTTCCTAATGCAAGTTGTCATCTCTGTCCACATACTATTTGCTTCTCCCACTTTCCACGTCCCTTCTGTGACCATCCTCTCCTTAAACACCTATGCGGTATCTCTTTTGAGTTTCCACCATTTCGTCCTCATGACTCTCGCGGCCTTAGCTCGTCGAACCTATAACCTAAAACAAAAGTCAGAGACTACCAACTTATGTTGCTGGACAACACACTCTTCAGATATAACCTTACAGTCTATGCAGGCTCGTTTGTCCTCTCTCCTAATAAGAACAAAATCGATTTGGCTAGAATGCTGACCGCTGCTAAAGGTAACTAAATGAGAATGTCTCTTTCTAAAGAAAGTGTTATCTATCATAAGATCATATGCTATGGCAAAATTTAAGACATCTTCCCTCTCTTGATTCCTATCATCATAACCAAAATCCACATACACCCTTTGAAACCCTTCATTAATTGTACCGACATGACCATTGAAATCATCTCTTAAAAATATTTTCTTATTGATAGGCATACTTCTAACTATGTCATCAAACTTTTGGTATGATTGCCTAATAAAAAAGAAGGCCAAAAGGAATGAGGCTACCTTTGCTCTGGTTAAGGCATATCATGCACATACTGAGATCCTCAAGAAAAAGCTTGATAGCGCTTCTTACTACTGTAACTGAGCATCGAAGGGATTACAGACTCCAAGGGGAGACTTCTTGAGATCATGCGGTTATCTCCTTTGTGCGTTGGAATATCTGGACCCGGTGTTATTTTGCCATCAAACCAGAGATATAGCCGAGAAGAAATACGTAGCCACTCAACCCATTGATATACCACTTCCTGCCCTGGCAGCTCTGCCCAAATGGTGTCAAGCATCTCACAGAGTTGAGAAACATTAGGCCCATCCATCCATTTAACAGTGACTGTAAAATACTGGGGGTCTTTGCTAGGATAGAATGGTGGAAGCAAGCATGTCAATGTCAAAGGAGGCAGGTACTCAAAGTTGCAAGTGTAAGAGAATTCATCTGGTTCATCCCCATGTCCTTCTACACCATCAGATCATTCTCCATCTTTCGGATTCCCATTAGATGATGAAAGCTTAGCAGACGCTTCAACGCCATCATTCAAATTGTAACGTATGTAAATCTGGAATAAAATAGACAAACCATCAAAGCCAAATTCCCATCATCCAATAGCAATTGAAAACAGCGCTCATGGCCAACACGAGAAACCTGGAAATTGCGGAGCCGTCCTTTGTTTTCATACACAGCCAGATCATCCCCATATATTGCTTCCAATGCCATCAGCTGCAGTTAATGATGAGATCAAGTGAGCAATTGGAAAGCATCAGTGATTGAATGAAGCAACGCAACTCGTAAGTTCAAAATCAACACAGTCCCACCAAGCCATTTATTTCTCTGAGCAACTACCTAGATTGGAAGCACACGTAAACAAAGCTTCCTTTCCCTTCCTGAATGCAACTTATCATCCCATCAAAAAAATGCAACTTATTAGGTAATTCTCTACAAATTGTTTCTTCGAAATTGAAGTACTACAAGCCTCCAACTTTATCCAGAAACTAAGGACTAGAAATAGATTTCTTAAGCAAAAAAGTTGCAGTTTTCTTTTTGAGAGAAAAATAAAAAAAATCGCAACTTTTCGGTCTTGGGCAAAACCCTCGCCCAAAATAAAAACCCTGTAAATCCAAACACTCCAACTCAGCATCAAGATCCTACGAACAGAGAAACTCCATTGCGACAATGCATCACATCACAGATCAAGATCACAAGATTAGCGAAAATTTCCAATTTGATCAGTAGATTAGCATACTAGACCTCGTCCTCCTGTCGCTGCTGGTTGTCTCTTATCTCGTCTTCCCCAGTCTCCTCCTCGGCGCGAAGGTTAAGTCCCGCCGCAGCCGCCGCCAACGCGGCCTCCTCCAACCTCGATCCCGCCTCGGCCGCCGCCACCCACGGGGACTCCAGGTCGAGCACGTCCTCCTCGGCGCCCCCCTCACACGACACAGGCCTTGACTCCACGGCGCAAGACGAGGACGAGGAGGACACCTCGGCCGAGAATCTCGGGGCGGGGTTGCGGCGGGGCTCCAGTGCCCGCGACGACGAGGCGCCGGCGGAAGCTGCTGCCATGGCGCGAGCTCGGAGTTGTCGTCTCCTTTGGGCTCCTTTCTTTATTGAGTAGCAGTAGTTCGGTACGGGAAAAAATTGGCCCAATATGGTGCTCAATAATCCAAATCCTGAAGCCCATCCGAATATTCTTGGGCCTTATTCTACCGTGTTTAAGAATAGGCAACCGAGGTCAAATCGACTCCGAATTTCAAGCACGCAGAATCCGGATCGAACAAACATCATTTCTTTGAATCCAACGAAAAACAAAATCAATCTTCCAGTCCAAACAAGAAATACTGCTTAAGAGTCTGTATTCAGGCAATGCTAACATCTCTATAAATCCAAGCAAGAATTTTAAAGTGAACCGGCATTTCAAACGAGAGCAAAATTGTATCTTCAAATATCCAAACAAGAAATTTTCAAGTTGAATTGGTAGAGACCGCGCGAACGCGTACCTCCTCTACCACAAATTATGACGTCCACTCTCCCATTCGGGAGATGGCAAGCTAATGCTTCTCCAAAGTGCAATGAAGACCACTAGCTTGGCCATGAGCCTTCTTGATCGCACATAGACCCCATCCAGGTAAGTATGTTTCATAGGCACCCCTACCTCCTCTTTTGTTCCCATTTTGGGCTTGTTCTTTTCGGCTGTGGCTTATGACTTTTGGCTGAAATTTTTGAATTTTAGCTGTGTACGGTACAAATCACGGAGAGACAGATACTCACTTGCGATTTTGGCTGGTACAGATGTTGGGCTTTTAACGTGTAGATCGTTTAACTTGTAGACCCTATCTTAAAAAATATTCCATTTAAAAATTAGATACTATAACAAAAATCAAAAACCGCCAACTTTTAACTTAAAAGAACAGGCCCTTTGCCACAACTCTTTCCCTCCACAAGCGATGCGGGCCAGAGTCTCCCATGAGGCCCAATTGGTCTCGTGGAGATGCGTACGGCCTAATGATGGCCCAGTGCATTAAAGGTACTTCTACAATTCTACGTACTACGTGTCCAGTCCACGCAGATTTGCAAAGTTGTGTGCATTTAGAGACTCATTTTTCCACAAACTTAGTCACTCGCTATGCTTCGTAGTCTATATATAGCTGTCTGATTCGTTCACATCTGTTTCTTCTGTTCAATGCCGTGCCATAACGCGCTCTTCCAGCTCCATGAAATTGAAATCAGATATCGAGCGTACTCCATTCAAACCAGGTGAACGCGCAATATTTGACGAGGTATTATTCCCTTCACATCCACCAACACGTTATGCTAACGCCCTTCGACCGTGTGATCTGGATCGGATGGCCGAGATCACGTATGACCAAATGATTCAATGCTCCATCAATAAAAAGCGCGTTGCTAGTTTGTACGCAATTCAAGAGGCACCTTTTCTTCGTCCCTTACCGAGCGCTTCAAGATGCAACTCACCCATTCCTCCTACGAATTCTTTATTATAATTGTTCACACAATAGTCAATGCAGCTATTTTTAAAAAACTTTAGCTTCCAAATACCCGTTTTTTATAAATCTAACCGCTACATTAGTCTATCAAGCTTGATAGACACCTATCCATCGAGCTAGAGGAGCTTGGCAAATGTCTGTCGAGCCCACAGGCCCTATGAGTAATTAGTCAGCGGTTTAATTAGCGCTAAGCGTATTGAATTAGTACTAACTATAATTTAATTAGTGCACTAATTAAAATACAATTAGCACTAATTAATTGCAATAGTACTAATAAAATATGCTTAGCACTAATTAAATGTGCTTAGAGCGCTAATACAAAGGCTGCCAGTGTGGCCGGTTGCTACCGCGCACGGAGGCTAGGTATGTCGCCTGCTGAACTAGGGGAGCTTGGCAAGGTTACTTGTCAAGCTCCACTAACTCGGTAGGTTTTTAGAGGAGAATAGATTTATAAAAATAGATATCCATAGTCAATTTTTTTTTAAAAAATGGCTATAATGATATTTGTGTAGATATAAAAGAGTGATCATTTGGGCTTATGAAACTCAAGCTTCTAACTTTTTTGCTACTGTAGCAGTTTTTTTTATTGTAGTTGCTGGTAGCCTTTTTAGCATAATTAATTTTAAAAAATTTAAAAGAAAAATAATTATATCATCATAGACAATACATATGAATTAAAAAAAGATAAAAAAAAGCCCAAAAATAAACCAGAAAGAACAAAACTAAAAAGCCAAAAGCTTGAAACTTAAGCTCAAACGAACACGTCCAAATTTATTAGGTAACCTACTTCCTTATCATGCTTTATGATGTCGTACCCAATCATGCAATTTGCTCATCCAAAGGCACGACATAAAGTATAAACTAGACTACTACAGCTAAAGGAAGAGGAGACGATCGAGTAGAAAAACATGAGCAGCTTGCAAATGAGAAAGGAGAGGAAAAGGTTGCATCACAACGTCAAAAGCACAAAGGGGTGTCAGCTGCATGGGTAGTCAAAAGCCCAAAGCAAGGCGATTGGCCTTAGATAAAAATGGTAGTAGGAAATTCGATGATAAATCACTTGCATCACAGTGACGACATGCAGATTATACACCAGTACTTAGTTGTTGTTTTATACAATTGGCAATTGAAGTTAACTAGTACCGGAAAAATCTTGACTCCCTGGTGGCTGCATGGTTGCATTACTTGGCATAGCACCACTTTGCCCACACACACAGCCACCCCAAAAAATAAATTTTTAACCCCTTTGTGTTGTACGTGCATCCTTGCCAAACTATCTCCTTTTACTGCGCCCATGCATCTTCGTATTGGGTTTCTACTCCTCTTGTAGTCGTACACTTGTACAGATATACATGTATTGTACTGTATACAATAGTAACCGTTTGATCGTATTGGGTGTTTTCTATTCTAGAGATCCAACGGGTGGTAATAATCTCACAAATCCATCTGGATACTTGTGAGAACTGCGGAGGATTCGGGTCCCTGGAACGTGGGGCCGGCTTGGAAGTAGCACGACACTGGGTCCTCCACGACGGCAGAGAGTGGGTCCTCGATGGGCCCCCACAGGCCGAGCTCCCGCTCCAAGCCCTCCAACCACCACTCCTGTCCCTCTTCCTGGCTGGTCGTGGCGGCGCTCGCCTCTGTCGCGTTGCCGTGGCACGGCGCCGGTGTTGTTTCGGTGCACGCGCCGGCGCCGGTGTCGCCGTCGATGATGCTCCATAGCTCCTGCTCGATGTCAATCTCCGGTAAGTCGAGCAGTTCGTCCACGCCGCGGACGCACGGCGGGGACGTGGACGAGCAGGGCGATGTCGGCAACGACACCGCCGGGCAGTACGTATCCGGCACGGGGTCCACCAGCATGTCGAAGTCGAAGCCGGGGTCGAGCATGGGGATCTCGATCTTACCCAGGTCTTCCTTGCTCGTGTTGCTCTGCTCTTCGGAGTCGCCGCTGGAGCAGTTGGTCATCGTCGTGGACGAGGACGGCGACGGGACCGGCACGTCGACGCAGGTGGTTTTCTTCTTGCTCTTGGCCCCGTCCTTCTTCTGCTCCCCGGCGCTCGGCGCCACCCGCTTCTTCAGGTGCGTGTTCCAGACGTTCTTGATCTCGTTGTCCGTCCTCCCCGGCAGGCACGACGCAATCTTCGACCACCTAGACACAATTCGACCGAACTCAGTTAGTCCACTAAAACCGACTTGTTGCATTCAAGAACGGCAAGTGAGCTTCATAAGTATCGCATCGTACTTGTTGCCGAGCAAGCCGTGCAGCTTTATGATGGTCTCCTCCTCCTCGGCGGTGAAGTTGCCGCGCTTGAGGTCCGGCCGGAGGTAGTTGATCCACCGCAGCCGGCAGCTCTTCCCGCACCGGAGCAAACCTATCGAAAACAATGACCAAGTCAAAATCAGTGGAATCTCCCACGCACGCACGGCTCGCGTTTGAGCACCGGCCGGCCATACCTGCTTGCTTGGGCAGGGCGCGCCAGTTGGCGTGGCCGTACTTCCGAATGTGGGCGATGAGGCGCATGTCCTCCTCCGCCGTCCACGAGCCCCTGTTCAGCCCCACCTTGGCGCAGCACGGTGCCCGGCCTTTCCCCATCGATCCCAGCCTCAACAGCTCAACTCGTTCGTGTGATCGATCGGCCTATACCTCTCTGCGGTTGTTGCGACAGTGCCTCGCTTGTGTCAGACGTGTGCAAGCTGCAACCGGGACACTGGCAGGACTGGGCGTATATATAGACGCGCGCGCGCGCGGTGAGAATGCTGGTGGGCTGGTAGGGACTCGAGTCTCTCTGATGTGGGCGACGCTGACCGCGCGACAGGTGACAGCAAGCAAGCCACGGCCGTGTCGCGCCCTGCCCCCACCGCGCAGCAGAGTGCGCTCACCAAACCCCATTGTCACGACGAAGCCTACACCCGTGTCCTTTTGGTGCTTTGCGCAAGTAACCCTTTTCATCTCATGGCTCTATCCCTCCCAGCTCCGGTTCCCAACAAAAAGGGCGCGCCGATTCGCGTTGCGTGTCTAGTTTATTCCCCTGTCATTGATTTCCGCGGCACGGGCGGGTCCGGCTGGCCGCGACGGGCGTGCCGACGTTGCACCGGCGGCCGCAATCTCGTGGGGCCTCGTCGCGATCTCAGCGGGAGGACTTTCTTTCTTACCTAGCTACTCGGGTGTCAGAGCTGATAGAAATTGGTCCATATAAATAGATCTTAATTCTAAATTATGCACGATTTAGTAGCATATTACTAAGGAAAGATGTGGAAGACCAATTTTTAAGGTGAAGTCTTCACCACTCCTTGAATATGGATAGAAATAGCATGAGGAGGGTTTTGGTTAATCACGCGCACGTATTCGTACATTTTTGCGTGACGTGACTCGCCACTTGGCAGACCAAGTCCATCTTTATTTTTGCTGAACCCTGCACCACTCTCTCTCTGTTTGAGTGAGATTCAAACATTTGAATTTGAGACTTTATTGGTGTTTTGATGACAGACAGTTACTAGTGGGTAAATGGCTGGTTAAATGTGTCAGTTACCAATAGGTAAATGGTTGTTTAAATTTGTTAGTTCACAGTATGTCTATATATATATATACCTGTAGACGTTCAAAGTGTATAGCTGAGAATCTCACTGCCTCCATTTTTTTCTTCTCTACGATCTTATGTTTTTGTACTACGCCGTCTGAACTTCAACAACCTTTCTTCTCGGTGTGCACCTAGAAGGAAGAAAATCAGCTATCTCCGAACCATTGCCACAGAGAGTACCTGCACGGAGCGGCAATAAGATTTCTAGGCAGCGCATTTGCGCGTTGCACTGCATTGTCTATATTCTGCACTGCATCAATCCTGCACTGCCTCCTGCTCTTCATCAAGTCAAATTGTAAGTTGTTTGCTCGTTCGTTCGACTTTGATATTATAATTTACCTATGTATATTCTAAAGTATAATGAGTAGCCTGATGTTATTTGTGAGTTTTACATCACTAATTTATTATATTTGTCTCCTAGTAAAATTTAAAATTAAAATATTGTCCTTATTTTCAATACAAGCAGGATGTCCACTGTTCCTTGCCTGGGATGGCATATTGCGTGGTTTTCCCCTGATTAGACATGCGTGATTGCTTGGCGATCTGAATTATGGCGACACCGTTGCATCAGACCGGCCGTGGGTTATGGAGAAGCAGAAAGAAAAAACATGTTTTGGACAGCGAAAAAAGGAGGTTAAATGGGACAGGGATGGTTTGCAAGATTTCTCCTCTTTTTTTCTGCTTCGTCCAAATCAACTTAAATGGTAGGGAACAGGGAGCAAACAAAGCGCTTTGCTTCAAACTAAATCTATTGGAAAACTTGGAATAGCACGCACAGTTCTGAAAGCTCCGATAGGTCGATCGATAGAGATTGTACCTACGATAAATTAGACCCGTGGTCTAATTCATTTGCGTTCATTACCAGAAGAATAGGAGAAAAAGGGATTGCAACCGGATAACAAACATTTAAATGATGCTCAAAACTGTTGCCTTTTATTATATTACTCCGTTTTAATTATTGAATGAAACAAAGAAAGAAAAGTTCCAAGTACGGATATAAATATGATTCCTTAACTTTTCAATATCTGCAGCTGCGGATTTGATCAAAGCACGTTTTGCAGAAACTCCTACAGCTTTGCTGTTCTCTTTAAACTGTCCTTTCTAGAAATTCCATCGGCAGCCGACGCATTAAAAGATGGAAGAATATGCGCTAATTAGCCGTTGAAATTTTCTGTCAGCAAGAGTTTTATGTGTTCTCAAAGCATACATAAATTGCAAAATTGCTGATGTTTGGTACGCACGTACGTACTACTCTCGTTTATTTTCCCCTAAGATGTTGATATCAACGTTCTATATAAGTTCTGAAAAATAGAATTGTTGTGCCTTAATAATAGCACACTTACTAAGGCTCATGTTTATGCTTATATTTGCTTTCGAGATATTTCCCCCCTATCAACGTGCCTTCCTTCCAAGACGTAACTACTACCTGCTCGTGCATTGTTCAAATGCAGTACAAAAAAGAAGAGGAAAAAGTAGACTACCTGTTGCCTTTCTTCAGAAAGACGCCTCTCGCCATTGATCAAACAACAAGCTAATCAATCAATATTTAATTTTACTGATTGAGCTGATAGTGCAAGCACGCAATATGAAGCGGTTCTAAGTTTTAACTAATCCACAAGAACACGCGTACACGATATCTCTGTACCTCTTTTGTGTTTGTGATGTTACCCGGGGCAAGATTACAATTCAACTTCACTTGTGTATCCAACCAAATTTGAGTGAAGACACGGCCTAGTGTCCAAACCAATCAATACTTATTGGATCGAAGAACAGACGTTCACTTTGTTGTTAGGGTACGATAGACTACACTAATACAAAATAAAATTTCTATCGTATAAACCAGAAAACCGTAGGAATAAGAGATCATGAATCATTACTATTAGACACGTAGTACAACGGAAAAAGAGTTGAAGCAGCTCGGTTCAACATAGCATGTGTCGGTGTAGTGGAAGTAGTTGATCGTCCAACGCTTTTAGAAGACGATCCTCGGAAGTTGATCATCATCTAGCGGTAGTCAATCTCCATGAGTCAATTGTTTTCTCCTCAGATCACCCCGATCCGCGCCGCA
Source organism: Dendrocalamus latiflorus (assembly GCA_017311315.1). NCBI lineage: Eukaryota > Viridiplantae > Streptophyta > Magnoliopsida > Poales > Poaceae > Dendrocalamus > Dendrocalamus latiflorus. The sequence goes on from CM029628.1 coordinate 43,750,180, forward strand.
GTCACAGCAACGCCTCTACTAAGTCTACACATCGAGGGATAGAACGCCGTGCACTGGTGTGTTAGTACCAGCGCGTACAACAAGGCCGAATATTAAAGGTGACTAGGGTTTCGATGGGTGGTGCAGTCTCACTCTTTTCCATAACCATATGCACCCCTTTATATAGACCCTCTAGTCGAATTATTTTCCAACAAGACTAGAGATCACATCTCACTTGGAGAGCCTCTGACTAGATTCTTATCTAATACGAGTAAAAATCGTATTCGACCTGGAGTCTATCATCCAGATCCTTACTATTCTAAACTAGGGACGGCAATCGGGCGCGGCGGGTACAGGTAGTGCTCGCCCATACCTGTACCCGTGACCCCGATTTACGCCTACGGGTATACCCGTGAAGGATGACGGGTGAAAAACTTGCCCATACCTGCCGCCCGCGGGTACCCGTCGCCCGTGGGCATACCCGTTTACCCACGAACTGAGAGTCACCATCTGAGAGTTGAACTAATGACAGATACATATAAGCAACAACTGTTGCTAGGAAATATAATAGCTATCAAAAAGTTTATAACAATCAATAGCAATTAGAGATATGAAAAAGTTTATAACAATCAATAGTAATTAGAGATATTGCTATGACTGCACCACCTGTCAATCTATATCATGGGTAAACGGGCGGGGCGGGTACGAGTGAAGCTTACCCATACCCATACCCGTTTACCTGACGAGTAGAGTATTCCCCACATTTTCATACCCGTGGGTAAAGAAAATATCCCATACCTGACTCTATTAGGGTATTTACCCGCGGGTATATGGGTAAACGGGCATAATTGACATCCCTATTCTAAACTGTTAAATGTGTGATCGTGTAAGTTCATATATACTTGGTTGTAACTCGGAAACATCTTTCAATTATTGGTCAGTAGCGGTCCCTAGCTGGATATATCAACTCCCAAATGTACAAAAAGATCAAACTAGATGAGCCTTATATAATATGATCTGCAACCAGATCTTAGTCACTCATAATCAGTTCATATCTCCTCACAACCTATCATATACTCATACAACTAATTCGTATATGGTCAGACTAAACAACTTGTTTGCATATTTTTCTTTTGTCTCACGATATTTGATCGAACTCCAAGTGAGAAACATATCATACATGGACTGTTCAATCTTTTCCCGATCTAGCGATGGATAACTTTATGTGATCAACTCCTCAACCACTCGTGGCATGGCCATGCACTTCTATCCGACCACATTGATGGGTCTAGAGATATCTCTCTTGATATGTAGGAGGGACAAATCCTATATTCCATCGGTCACATTTCTCTGTATGTTTCATAGCATACTCAAAAGCTACCTTCATAACTATCCAATTACATATTAATGTTTAACAACCTCTAATTGCACTATTACATATGTAGGAAACTACGCTGATCTCAAGTACAAAGACTATACATTATCATTGCTTGAGACAAACTGATACCACAAAAAACATAACAAACTCAACAATGTCTCAAGACGGGGTTAATCCAACATTATGTTTTGTAACATGTGTCCATATTATTGATTTGAAATATCTAATTTATGATCCGTGAAACATGATCATCAATCAATACATGTTTTACGAATAAGTCACATACTTGTTGATCAATTCGAAATATATTTATTCAAGATATAAAATAACATATTATTTAAAAGATTATAAATATAGAAGTGATAAAATAAACTCTATAATCGCATCTAAGGCACATAACTAACATTGGAGTTCTTACCTAAAAGTACAAGCGTTTCAGTGAAAGCAAATTGGTGTGTAAGGTTAATTGGGTACCAAATTTAGCAAGAGAACGCTTTGACCAGCCAGCTAACTGGCTGCAAGCACCTCTACACACACACGACCGGTGCCCCGTCGTCCTTATTTGGTTGAAAGGGGAAGGCAAGAACATTATCTTATTCATTTTTCCGGTATAATCTATACTCACAAAGTCGCAAGCTTCACATTCGCATTTGGAAATGATCTGCGTGTTTCCTTCATATAAATTAAAAACAAACAATGCGCATGCTTGTTCGTAAAATAGTGTTTCCAAGAACAAGAAGGATCACATTTCGGTTGAAAACTTGATTCCGGTAGCAAGTCCGACAATACCGACACATACATAAAAGAAAAGAAAAGGTTCGGAATCTAATTTTTTTAGAGTAGAAATGGTTCAAGATCTGTAACCCATTAAAAAAATTACAGTAGTTGAAACTTGAGAGCAGTGACACATCTTTTTCCAACTGCAAATTGCATACTACTAGTACTAGCCAGTAAGTCCATGCATGTATCTCTGATGATTGAAAAAAAATGAAATAAAATGTTCTTGGTGATGACTAAACTGGTGCCCTTCAACGACCAGTGCCATTCCAACCGGGGACTGCAGATTCATGTGCCCTCAATGGCTCAAGTCTTTGAGTTAGGGTAACCAACATTAATTGTCGTTTTACCTTCCCTGCACCAAACCCTTGACATGCTTCCTCTGATCGTGGAAATCCCTGTGTGCATCTCCATCGATCGATCCGGGAGAAAGAAATAATAATAATAATAATAAAGAATGAAACCCTCTGCTTTAATTAAAGTTTCTGGACCCTGCCCTGTGATCCTCTACCTACATTTGAATGACATTTTAGCTGACCTCATCGGTGACATGTTAGACCGACTGGATGGATAACAATCGCATGAGAAAGATAAGAGAGACCGCTTGCACGCATGGCCCGGCCCTGAGGGGGGTCGAGCTGGGCCGCCGCACTGGGCCCTCGACGTCAAGGGGCCCAATCCAGATACGTAAGTAGTATCTGTATAGTATTCTTCGCACGTACGTGCCATCGCATCGATTCGGCTTCCGCATACGCGACTCCTCGTTCCGCCCTTCCGAGTTCCGCCGCGCGGCCGCGACTGCTTCTTCCCCGCTGCGAGTCTGCGACCTGCGAGACTGCGCGCTGTGCTGCCATCGCCTGATCGCCGATCGGCTGTGCGAGTCAGCGAGTCGCGTACGCGGAAGCCGTGCCGCCGTGCGTTGCGTCTTGCGTGCACTCTCCGTTCCTCCCTGGACCCTGGTCTTCGTACGTAGAGAGGTAAGAAATTGCCCCTAAGCCTGCCCCTTGATTGTGTTTGTGTATGTGGTATATCAAGTATATATGTTTAAATTTTAATCAATATTTAGTTTGCTTTTGTCCCCAATATTTATTCTTTAGATTTGGGTTTGGGATTTAGGAATCCCTTAGGTGCAGCACGCATGTTTAGGATGATATTGAATTTTCTGAAATTCTGAAATTGAATTTAGTATGGCATAATTTTCTTAAATTACTTACTAATTTCTAAATTTACAGTGAACTCATATTGCCCAAAAAGCACGCATCTGGAAGTGAGAAAAGAAAAAAGAAGAGAAGGATAGAGGACTTGATACAATCACAAAGAGGAGCTATTGATAAATTTTTTAAGAGTAATACAAGCACTTCAAGAAATCCAGATGAGTGGGCAATAGTTGCTATGGAGGAACAAACTACGCATCCAGAAGATCAAGTCCCTATAAAAGAAAATGTTGGCATCAACACGAATGATAATAATGTGACTGTGGCCTCAGCTGAAAGAACCTTTTCAAAGCTGAAATTATTGAAGAATTATTTGAGGTCCGTAATGTCTCAAGAAAGATTAAATGGTTTGGCAACTTTATGCATCGAGAAGAAATTATTAGATGAAATTGATATTGATGCCATCATCAATGACTTCGCATCAGTAAATGTTAGAAGAAAATTTTAAGGTAACATGTATAACTTGTTTGATAAGAATGTTTTTTATGCATTACACTTATTAGAAACATCATTATATTATTAGAGTTATATTAAAGGGCCCATCTTTCTAGCTTCGCTCCAGGTCACTAAATTCACAGGACCGGGCCTCGTTCGTCAGTGGTGCACACAAAGGCATATTTAGCGGGGCGAAGCAGGGAAGGCTTAGGAAGGTTTCAACCCTACTCTCTCTTGGTGGTAAAAATGAAACACTTTAAAAATTCAAATTTTTTGAATTTTATTGGATTTTTGCTTGATTTCCCTCCCTTTCCTAATTTGGTAAGTTTCCTGGAAATGCGTCTTCCCTATTTGGTATTTCCGCCTTCTCCCTGTGCTGGCGCCCCACGTGCGACGCCACTTCTCCACCGCCTTTCCCCGGCTGCCGTCGCACACGTTGCCTCCTCGTCACCCGGATTTGCGGCCACCACTCCCAGCGCGTTCCCACCCGTCTGCGCTTGCGGTCTCACCGGCCAGTCACACGCCCCTGCTCCTCCCTTGCTCCGCACGCCGCCGCTCGCGCGCTCACCCTCTCACCACCGCACAACTCACTCGTTTCTTTCTCAAGCTGCGCTCGGGAGTCAAAACCCTGTCAAATCTTGCAGGTCGACAGTGCCGCCTCCCTCTCTTGCTGTCTGCGCTGCAGCAAAGCTGCCTCATCTCCTCGGTTGCGCACGAGAGACAAGCCCCGAACCGCCTCTCCGTGGCCACCGCCTTCTCCTGCGTTATAAACCTTGCAACCACTACAAAATGCTTCATACCACTCCTATATACCTCACGAAGCCGCTAATTTCAGCTCAGGTTCATCGCTTTGCCACCGATCGTCTCCTCTGTGCCTGGTGAGCCCTAGAGGCAAACCTGAGTTTCATTCGATTATTTTCCAATTCCTTGCACTGACATGGCTTCTTCTGCTTGCTGATCACGCTGATGGACTTCCCTGGGCGAGAGCATTCGTCTAAAGCCCTAGCGGCTGAATTCGTTGCCGGTCGAAAGACCCCTCTCATGGGCAGCTCTGCTGAGCCTTTCCCTCCCCAAATCGCCACTGCCATAGTGAACCTGATGCTCCCTAGATGGTGAAATAGTTTTCAATTTCGCCGGAGAACCTCTAGAACACCATGGCGCCGCTGTGAAGGCCGTCGCCTTTCCCCTAGCCACCAACCACCATTGTTCACCCCTACACTCCCCAAAGCCCCAAAATGGAATCCTGAGCTCAAGTCGCACCCCTCTGCTCAACCCATTTCGCCTGAGATGCCCTAACGGCCCCATTCCAACAGAGTCACCGCACTCTGTTTTTCGCCGGGAGGGGAGCGTCTAGAGGTTGAAGACGACATGTCGGGGGCGACGTGGTCGCATCGCGGCCGTCGGCGCCGTTTCATCCGAACGTTCGCATCCACTTAAATCTGCGCCGTCCGCGCGTCATCCATCGGATGCAGGTGCATGCGCGCGCTGGGCTTTGACCGCGCGCGGCGTGGGCCGCAGGCCTGTCGACCTATTTGGCCACATGGGAAATTTCCTGGCCAGGCCGTACTGTTCACCCAGCTGGCCCGTTAATGTTCATTCGTTTAGAAAATCCAAAAAATTAATTAAAATCCCAAAAAAATTTATAAAATTCCAAAAATACATCATTTTGATCGTTTCGACGCCATGAACTCATATCTGACCTCCATTCCACCAAATTCATCTTCAAATAAATCTAAATCCCTCCATTTGAGTTTTATGCAATTTACTCCTTTTTAATTAGATTATTTTTCCTACCTTGATTAGATTCAAGCGTGGACTTATGTGTTATTTTATGTGTTTACGTTAGCCTCCGACTTCGCCGAAGTAACAATTCAAGACCCAGAGCCGAGCACCCAAGTTTACGAGTTTGTCGAGATCCCCGAACAGCAAGGCAAGTTGCAAGTTTTTGATCATATTGAGGCCCATGAATTTTATGCTATTTAATTAATGTATTTTCATTATTGTTAATTGTGAAATATTATCTGATTAAAATAAATATTTAGAATGGCATGCTAAATAGTTAAATCCTACCATTGATAAATGCCCTGTTAAATTTATGGCCACATTCACCTTGACAACCTTAGTAACAATTAAAATATTGTCTAATTATTAGTAAATCATCTCACACATCATTTTGTACTATTAAGTGACTTGGCCGTTGGCTGGTAAGATTTGAAAACTAGTACTAGCATAAGGATGCACTGTGGAAAGCCACGATGTGACCTCCGTCCACGACCTTACTCTAGGGTGGAGGCTGGTTTAGAATGGTGGTTATGTTGTTGAGCACAGTTGGGGTTGTGGTTGATGTCTCAAGTGGAAAATATAAGGACGAGAACCTTATGCTAAGTAAAAGACACAGTGAACACTTAACCACAGGAGTTGATTTGTCAACCCTGGTTTAGTAGTTGCTCAACTCTTTTAAAACTCTACAGGATGTGGGTGTGTTGATGTTGGGGAGTTAGGTATGCGGAACAGTAAAACCATACCTAACAACGATAGAGGTCACTCAGAGCAGCAAAGGAGCTTAGGTTTAGTTGTGAACCGTGTCTGGGTGATTCTATCGGGTAGAGCCTATATAAAGAATTGAGCAGTGAAACGACCTGATTTTCTTAACTCTGTCGCGGGAGTTAAGAAATCGTGTGGGTAAAGCTGAGCAACTCTACAGAGTGAAATTAATAGTATTCGAATACGCTGTGCTTCCAGTTAATGAAGCTGTGTTAATTGGGTGATTCCAACAACGAGGCATAAGTAGCGTTTATGGTGTTGTAAAATTGGGTAATTGTGAATTTTAACTGATAACAGAAAACCCCCCTAATCTTAAGGAGAACTGTTTTACTTTGTTCATTTGCAAATAAAACTGCATCCACTCACTGTAATAAAACCAGTATATCCCCACCCTTGATTATCCTGGCAAATAATAAATTAGGGTTTACCCTTATAACTTGTTGGGTACGGTCGTACTTATAACTTGCTAAACAACAACAGAAGGCTAGTGGAACCAAGAAGCCCCAGCTGAAGAGGAGGTTCCTGAAGAGCCTTTCTTCTCTAAGGAAGATTGGTCTTAGGTCTCAGCTGCGCTCAGGCCGCTTGGAAATTTTTGTAGTGTACTGTGGTTTTGGGGCTTGCGCGCCCGCTAGCAAAACTGGTTGATAAACCTTATCTTGTAATAAAAGTTGGATCTTTTGTTGTAACCTTGTGCTGTTGTGGTAATCGCTCATGTTCAGAAACTCCACAACTGTTCATTTAGTACGGTTGTGGGGCTTCGTAACGCCTTCAGAAATGGGGGCGTTACAAAGAACTCTCTCCTCCCTGGCGGCCGGCGAGCAGGACTGGCGACAATAACCTTGATGAACCAACAACTGCAAGTCTATAAAGAAAAACTAAAACAAAAAATGCCTGGTCAAGTGGTTAGTCCACTGCCCTTAAGAGGCCCAACAAATCTATCTCACCGGCCTACCAAGACACCAACTTCAACTCACAATCCGTAGCAAATTAGCAATTGGATTTTTTGATTCCCAAAGAGCAGAGATGGCGCACAACACAGAGGGGGCGACCGGGTGAGCAGAACTGCATATAGGGGACCGGGGCCGGGGGAGCCAAATCTGGCAATGAGGGCAGAGCCGCCGAGGGGAGGCTGACCCAGGCCATTCGGGGGAGGGGGAGCCAGACCGAGGCAGCGAGGGAGAGCTAAGTGGGGGCGGGGGCTGCTGGACCGGGGCGACGACCGGCGAGTGTGGGGGGTGTTGCAGCAGGAGCACCGTGCACCGAAGTGGGGAGGCAGCTACCGTGCACCAAAGTGGAGAGGCAGCCGTCGTGCGCCGAAGTGGGGAGGCAAACACGGGAGAGTGGAGAAGAGTAGAAGACAAAGTGGAGTTTTTGAGTCTTTTGAGAGAGAGAGATAGAAGTGAGTGACTGAGAGTGAGTGAAGTGCTCAGTCAGAGAGACTTTAGAGGAAGTAAGGAGATTATGACTTAGGAGGTCTGGAGGTTGGGGAGAATTAGGGCACGACGCACGCTTGAAGGCTGCCTGATTCTGAAGCAGTGGATTGACTGATAAACTGAGTCACTGAGTGAGTAGTATTCTTCCTTAGTTCTTTACTTCTTTCTTGATTTAGTATTTTAGAGTTTAGACTAATTTTGGTATGTTTTATATACATGTGACTTATCGCTACTTCGCATTCATGACAGATTAATTATATATTTTTTGATATACATTTTCTATTATCAAGGTACCTACTTTGTATTTATCTTTTTTTTTGTTTTTTGTCTCTAATTGTGTAATTTCTATATAAATTTAAAATTTTATAAGGGTAAAAGATTATATTTGTATCAATTTAATTTAATTCTATAAATAATTCAGCTAATCCTTAATTATATTCATGGCTTCGTCACTGATTTAGCCATCTCAGGATTAACAAGTTGAAATGTGATAGATTTTTTCTGCATATAGTGATGGCCATATACTTGCCAGTTGCCATGCAGCATAGCATTCGAGACTGACGAATCTTCTAGTGATGCATGCGTGCGTGGATATACACACTTCAACAGAACATGCTAGCTCAATATCAACGCAGCGCACCAGAAAAAAAAGGACTCCTAAAGAAAAGACTAGATGCGCGAAGCAAGCATGTTTTGCTTTCACAGAACATTACTTGTTTGATGAACTGCTTCAATTTATCCCGTTAAACTGTGGACTGGACTACTGGTACTGATCTTTTAAAAAAAATAGTCGCCTGCTCGTACGTTACAACGAAATTTATTGGATATATAGATAATCATGCTATGAAAGAGGGTTACTCTAATCAGTTGAAAAGTGAAGAGTAATTAGAATTGAGAATAAGTCGGTTGGAGGAGAAGGGACGTACAACTACCAACTTATTTTTTTTATAATAGTAATGAAATGTGCTAGTACTATGTACGGAGTTCTTCAGTACTAACGTGATCAATATGCTGTAGACCAGAGAAAGGCACGTCAAGACTAAATACATGAAGCACGTGTGCTTGCCTGTAATTTGACTAACTGGTACAGACGTACAGTAGTATGCTCCCTCCGTAGAAAATAGGAACAAGGTGAAAAGGAAACGAGACTGCCGAATTCAGCGTCTCAGTGCAGGTGGGTGACATACTTTGACTTGCCACGAACCGATAAACAGACGCCGGGCCTTTAATCGCCATGCATGCACATACCAAGTGTGAACCCATGCGCATGACATGAGACCAAAACAGCCTTCAAAACCGCCTTCTGCGAACCCTTTTGTACAGCAATAATATTTCAGCATGAGCCCTTCGATTGCCTTCAAAAAACAAAAAAAAAAGAAATGGAGCGACAGATCATGAGCCTTTCTGATGCCGGTCGAATTGACGAAGCACGCAGCCGGTGACGCGCCGTTTTGGAGCGCCACGCGTGCGGAGGCCCGAAAAGACGGTAGATCCTCGATGTGAACCGCAGATATTCGCGCGCTGCGTATATTTTGACACTTGCTAGGCTCCAACAAATCTAAAACATAAAATAGTAGTAGGTTATAATTATGTTTTGAATTATCTCAGTTGACTTTTGCTCGACTCTGATATCATATTTAATTATATGTATCAATTAGTTCATCTAAAAATTTAAATTATTAAAAAAAAAGTAATTCACTTATATTTTAACACACGTCATTCATTGGACCAGCTGCCAATGGCAGGAAGGAGGACGGGAAACATACAAGCAGATCGGTGCGCTCAAGTGTGGCTATTAGGTGAATTCGATAGGGTTTATGGTTTAATTTTCTACAGTAACTAACTTTCGAGCAAAGTGTCTTTTTAAGACATAATATACAGGTTGATTGTAGCAGATATTGTCTTGACTTTATTTATATCGATTGTAGTAGGTATTATCATGACTTTATCTATATCGGTTAAAATCGTACACGAGTACTTTCTCTGTACTCTCTCGTAAACAGAAAAAATTTAAAGTTTTAAACTAAAAATTATAAATCGCAGTTTAAAAGAATTCATGCATTGCTTCCTGGCAGTTGAGACCTGTAGTTTGGAAGGAGGTGTGCTTGTGCCGGGTGATTGAATGGACTCGTGGCGATCTCGACTCTAGCTTTCCGAGATGGACACCATGCTTCCAGTTTCGGCAAGGTCTCGCAGCGCCGTCGCCCATTCGCTCTGAGACGTGCATCGACGTGTCGTGCCTACGGGTTAGATTCACTGGAGACCGGCCCCATCAGTGTTGGACCATACAGGTCAGCGATGTGTCCAAATGCAAAAAATGACACACGGCCCGCCCCAATGCCAGCATCACTTTGACTGCGTTCTTGTATTCTTATATTTATAGCTTTTATCTTATCCTACAGTAATTAAGTTTTAAACGGTATTCTTTTTAAGACAGAGCCTACAAGTCAATTACAATTGACACTATACTGACTTCAGCTGTACTGACAAAAATTGTACGCGACTGTCTCTCTCTTACGAATAGACAGAATTTAAAGCCATAAGCCACATCCTAAAAAATTTACTCTCTATCTAAACCAAAGTTTTCTAACCCAGAAAATAGGATTTTTTTAAATAATCTATTTTTTATTCCAAATTACAATAATATACCTACGTTTTTCTATTTTACACTAATAACCCTCTATCGCTCCATCGTTGAGCGATTTGGGCTAGTCGTCTAATGGTTATGTACCAAGTATTCAAGTCGCCCATCAGTTGAGCGACTAATCCTAGTCGCTCAATGGTGGAGCGACACGTCGACAATTCACGTACCAGTTAGGCGATTTAAGATATATTATTATTATTTTATTAATCCGATAAAAATAGTTATGAGTGAATAAATGATAATTTTATAGGTAATATATTTGGCAAATCTTGTTTATAGATTGTTATTTTTTTGGAAATAAAAGTACAAACAAGGTAGGTTGGTCTGTTTATAATTTTCGTAGATTCTCAAGGGTACGAAATCTGTTAAACTCGCAATAATATTTTGTGATCAGCGTATGTTGTTATAATGTGATAGATTTCTGAAGAATTTTGTGAGGACGATTGATGTAGCAATGATTCATAAGTAGACCCTCTGCAAAATCATGAAATCTGATGGTCATCTAGATGTCTTGTCCTTCACAGCAATGTATGTGCCTGGATTCCTATCATGCAGCACTTGGAGCATATGAAGAAGGTTATCGTAAGCCGCCTTGAAAGAATCAAACCTCCTTTCCAAAGTCTTCTGTTTCGCATGCCATGCCTTCACGTAGCTAATCTTGTACTTGAACTTCTACTCGATAGCCACCATGATGTACATGAGATTGGATATGAAGGCGGATGTTAGGTTACGATGCTTCGGCAAAGCATTACTGAGCACGCAGAAGTGCGTCTCCCCCTTAAAGACAATCCAGTGAGTCTCATACTTAGGTTTGCATGCGTGCACACGCCAAGGACAACCAACCTGCTCGCAGACCATGGTGTACTGCTCTTGGCTGGATTTTAGGACCCAAAACGTCCACTGTATGGACAAGTCCCACAGCTTAATGGCATCATGCAATGATCCCTTATCGGCAAACATTACATGAAGTCAAACCTCCGTACCATGGTACCCCCACGATGATTTATGCCCTCGTGCATAGGAAGACCCTCAACATCCATCCTATTCTATCCCTGTGGTATGGGACCTTTGTCCTCATCGGAAGAGCCACTGCCATTCTCTTCTAATGCTTCCTCCTCGGTCTAGATTGTCAGGTCATCGATCTCCATCTTACACATTATGCTATTGACATATTCCTCTGCGTCTGCCTGTCCAGTGGGCTCAGCATGCGCTGTGTGATCTTCTTGTTCTGCCTTAGTAACATATGCATCTGTCTGTCCAGTGGGCTCAACATGCAGTGTGCGATCTTCCTGTTCTGCCTCCGCAACATCGTCCATCACGTCCTTTTCATGAACCAGGCGCTGCACGCCCGAGCTACACCTACCAACTGGACAATAGCGGTCGGCAGGGCCTTGTGCGACTCCCTTCGAACATGCTTGCATGAGTAGCATGCACTCATATCCACGTCATTGGCAGCCTTCCACAAAATCCTTCCATGCAACCGTGCGTTTCAGTCTTCTTAACTCCCACTGAATGTACGTGGCAAACCGACTCCAAGGTTCATGTAGGATGACACTACATATCTCAAGGTCCAAGCGAAGCTGCATGTGAGCCAACGCAAGACATCTGCAATTAGAGCTTTCTTTGCGTCTAGGTGTACCAAACTAACTTGCGGGAAACCACTCGGGTCAACATTATATGGACCTTCACAAATTGAATCAACACCGTAATACACTTTTAATCTTATTGGCTCGGACACGACTGATTTCTTACTACAAATATTACCATTTGTCAATATATATTCACTAAATATGTGCTAAACCAATAAGTAGTGACATGTTGTCTACATTCGGATGAGAATAAGAATGGATGAGATTATTACTTTCATGGAAAGACCTTCTCTCTTTATCAACGAGTTTCCTTCGTCTCTCTCTTACCTCACAAGCTCCTCTCATCTTCTTCTCTCTCTCTAGCTTCCCTCCTATCCTTCTCTCCCTCTTCCGAGCTTCTCTCCCTCGTTCTCTCTTCTCCTCTCCTTCTCCCCCTCTCGCGACCTTCTCCTCCTCCCCACTTCCCCTCCCCTCTCCGAAGCTTCTCTTGTTCTCTCCCGAGAGAAATGGCGAAAGAGACCGTAAGGAGGTCGGGTGGGCCTTTTTTAGATGCAGCCCTTCCGTCGTCATACGGTTAAGCGACTATAGGGATAAGCCGCTCAACGGTTAAGCGACTAAGGGCTAAGTTGATCAACCGTTGGTCGACTAGTAGCGTAAGGGATTAGTCGCTAAACCGGTGATTTGGACACTAGGCGCACAACTGTTGGGTGATTAGCCTAAATCGCTCAACGGTGGAGCGGCAGATGATTATTAGTATAAAATAAAAAATAAAAGTATATTACCGTAATTTAAAATAAAAATTAATTATTTTAAAAATTCCAAAAATCGAGTGGCAAGAATGTTTTCTTTTTGTGCTTTGAACCACTAAAGCGGAAAAAGAAAAGAAAAGAGAGGATATCTCTTATTCTCATTGGACGCATTTTCGAACTTCGAAGCCGTTCATTGAAGGCTCTGTACTATTTGTGCAGTGAAGTGCTACCTGTCGCCGTTAGCGTCCAAACGTCAGGTCACGAGCTTGATATGTTGCCCTCATTTTTTTTATCTCAGCTTTTGATGTATGCCATCTACATGGCTTTGATGGTACGGCCAGCTGCCCATGTGAAAGGGTGCGAGCGTTTGTCAACGAATTAGATGACAATAGATCCATAAGTTACTTTAAAATATTGTTTTAATAAATTATTTTAAAATAACGATAAAAAATGATAATATTCATATGTAAGAAGAAAATCATAAGCTAAAAGAGACCCTAGCAGTCATTTCCAACTTCCAAGGCTTAGCTCAAAGGTAATTAACCTGCAGGCTATTAGCTATGCGTCGAGCCGTCGACACAGATTAATCGTAATGATAAGAGCAACTTCAGCAGTAGCCCTCAAAACAGGGTCCCTACTTTTTATTTGAGGGCTCTCCTTACTTTTGATGGCTCTGTTTTTTGGGCTACACTCCAGCAGGAGCCCTCAAAACATGACCCTCAAATTCATTCTTAGAGGGGATGACACATAGGACCCACCCTCATCCTACTTTTGAGGGCCGAGGGGAAAAAAACTCACTCCAGCAGGGCCCCTACTTGAGCCCTCAAAAGTAGGGGCTCCCTCTAGACCCCCAGGAATGAGGGCTCGAAGGGGAGATTTGAGGGCCCCCTACTTTTGAGAGCTCAAGTAGGGGCCCTGCTGGAGTGAGTTTTTTGCCCCTCGGCCTTCAAAAGTAAGATGAAGGTTTAAGTAGAAGTCTTGCCGAAGTTGCTCTAACTAATGTATGTGGACTGGGATGCGTCTAGAACTAGAAAAATCATGTCTGCATTTGTCTCTTGTTCTTTTTAGAGTGGAGCTAGTCCAATGCGAGGACCCGTACGATGGCCAAACAGTGAATGGACAAATCGGGCTGGCTACTCACCGTTGGCCCTAAATGTATTGTCTATAACTCGACATGATGGTCTCCTCGGTAAAGGCCTCCACGGCTGGTTCACCGGAACGACGGTCCCAAATCAGATTGTGACGTGGATCCTTTTCTTGTTGAATTTCTATACGTGTAACTAGCCCAACGATTCTGATATCTTCCATGGTTTCGACTTCAGCTTTAGATTTTTGACTTCTAATTTACTATTATTTAATTTTATCTTTTATAACCTTTTGATTTTTTGCCTTTTTCTGTATTTATTTGTATTGTTGTTTTAGACTAAATTGTTTTTTCTATTTTTATTTTTTAAATGTAATTACGCCAAAAAAACCACTATTAGCTACAGTACAAAATAAATCAGTTATAGTATAAAATAAACCATAAACCACTAAAAATTTCAAATAATCAGCCTCTAGAATATCTTCTATAAAACTCTGTTGTCCTGAACGAAGACTTTCAGGGCATCCTATTTACTGCATCTGTTCTTTTTTCCTTACTTTCTAGAAGTTGTGTCGTCAAACTTTATCATCAATAGACTCAAAACTATCTAGATTGACTGTACAAAAGCTATGTAATTAGATTTATCGATAAAAATACTATCATAGTATTATAATTTTATTAGTATATCTTAGTTTAATGTTTAAACATTAATAGTTAAAGTTGTATCTTGAAAACTATAAAAAAACGTTATGCCTGAATCTCCTTCGTCCTGGCTGGGTGGATCCGTATAATCTGAGAAAGAGCATATTTGGTTGCCTGTATGAGCGGATACAGCCTGTATAAGCGGATGCAAAAATACGCCCTCATCCTGGATGGGTGGATACGCTCAAAATGAGCTTCACTGGCCATCCTGGATGGATGGATGCAGTGTATCTTATGCGGTCCCACGTGTCAGCCTCTCAGGTTTGGTAGACTGCATCCGCTCATACAGGCAACCAAACAACATCTCAGTTTTTTTTGCATCCGCTCATGCAACCTCACCAAACACCTTCTTTTTCTGAAATACGATTTCACTCAGCCTGCATCCACTCAGTCAGGATATACGATACAACATCCATCCACGAACCAAACACACCCTTAAGACTTCAGAGAAATTAGCGACCGATTCCATGAAAACGAGACGTTTGAATGTGTACGTATTGACGCAAAGTTCATGGTCTGCAATCTACCGATCGAAACTATGGGCATTTCTGTACCACCGGCCTCAATTTCTACTGCAGTGTCCTCTCTAACAAGTTGGAACCAATGATAAGTTGTACTCTAGTTTACTTCCTGCTTCCAGTCAAGATGTACATTTTGGACTTTTCGTTATTGTTCGGATACATTTCAGGCAATTCAGCGTCGGCATCACGAACAATACATCTGTACTTCTCACAAAAAAATGATAGCTATTTCAATCTCCACACATCCTCGTCAGATTTAGAAAAATCTAACAACTGTATAAAATATTTTATTCAACCCAATTTTTTATCCTTTAGGTTTCTAAATCTTGCAAACTTGTATATCTGATTTGAAAAAGTAAAATCGTACCAATATTGACGTGACTCTTGGTCGACTAAATCCATTAACTATTTTTGAAGAAACAATAGTTTAGGCCCCGTTTGGCACGGCTCCACTTCACAAGTGGAGCTGTTTTTTTTGACTTCACAAGTGGAGCCGGGTGAAGCTACTTTTTTCAGCTTCTTGGGTGGAGCTACTTTTATCTCAGCGGGTTTAAGGAACTCATTGGGTGGAGCTATTTTGTTTTACTCCGTTTGGCATAAAACAGCTCCAAAGAGTTAGTGGTGGAGCTGTGCCAAACGAGGCCTTAGTAACCAAATGGCCGTCACCCATTAACTATTCTTAATCGACGGCTCAACGCCACATCGGCCACAGTGGTTAACTAGCATCTATCCATCGGCCAGTACAATAATTTTGTTTGGGAAATAAATCGACGAGTACAATAATCATCAGGAGCACTTCTCTAACAACATTTTCATGGATCCATCCATCCATCAATGAATGAATGAATGAACGCCCAGACAAATTTTATCAGAGACACGCTTGCGATCCGTTGGCTACAAAGGTTGCAACTGATGCATCAGGGCATTCAGAGCTTAGACGAAATCAAAAGATTATTATTAATCGAATCGAAGCGATCGATGGAGCGAGTGTGAAAAGATCGCCGAGGGCTTTGCAGCGGACGCTGACGAGCTGTCGGAAAGATTCCCGGTCGCCGTCTCCGTCGCCGCGCGGGCGGGCTCGCCGTCGCGTCCTAAGTCACACGATCCGCAACTTTGCGACTTCGCAACGTCTCGCAAAACTAGCTCGGCGACCAGTACAGCCATCTCTCTCTCTCTCTTCCCCACCCCCCCCCCCCCCCCCTCTCTTTTGTGTACAATCACACACTATTTTTTTTCTTCAGGTTGTTGCGTTTTATCTGTACCGGAGTCGTCTACGTACGTCAGTCTCGATGATCGATTTCGTCCATCCATGGCAAAGAAGGAATGAAGAGAGGGAGAGCATTGCCGTGCAAGATTCTGGCCGACTACCGGTGATCGGTGAGGTCTGAACAGTGATGGTTTGGTTGAGCTAGTAATCAGACATTAGCCTTTAAATTCAGTGACTGATATGCAGTACGATCCTGTCCAAGTGACAGGTGAAAACATCGTCAGATCACACTTCTTTCTCAGAGGAAAAGGGCCAGTATCTTCGGTAATTCGATTACGCAAGGCCTAGCTAGCTGTGCCGACAATACCAGCTGAGGATCATCGAATATAAAGTTTCAAACACGCCTAATTCCGACAGCTAGCTAATGGTAACATCACACAAAGTACTCCAGTACACTACGATCAATAGGCAGAACAACACGACACTGCTGGTCTGCTGCAGTACCAAAGAGGTTAATTACAACATATGATCGGCCTTCTGAAATTTTCAACCTCGGCATGATCGACGATGGTGATAACGCAAACTAGCTAATGACCACAGTGCTGCACACTGTCGCATCATGATTGGTAATCGGCGAGGCGTTTTGACAAATAGGCCGTGTTGCGCTTTTCAACAAGGTACGCAGTACTGGTATACTGGTAGAAGTTGTTTTCAGTTGAGATTAGGTAGGGGCAGCCTTGGACTCGGGTGTTCATAATTAACTAGTCTAAAAGGGCCCTTTCGTTGTTAGGGAATTTGGTGAGATTTCTGTCCTCCTCCATCAACTATGTTGGGTTGGATGCGTGTGTGGCATGACATCCTGCTGCTGTAAGCTCAGCGTAAGTTGATTTTTTTTAAATAAACCTTTTTATTTATTTTACACAAATAAACTACCTTTTCTTTTTTTACATAAATAACCCACAATCATTATATCACTGTGCGATTGGGCCCAGTCGCACGGTGATCCAACGACTGAATGACATGGCCACTCACATTGCGGTACGGGAGAGCGAATGAGGGGCACCTATTGACATGTGGCCCAATCGCTATCCCACAACGCGAGTTAGGCCAATCGATAGCCAGTCGTGCAACAAAAGGATGACGTTGTGCCACATCGCTCAGTCGCGCTTTCAGTGTATGACTGGTACCATGAATCACGTCATCGAGACACGATTGATGCCGGCACGCACCAGTCGTGCGGTGGTTGCGTGACTGAGGGCCAAATTTAGGTTGAAATCTCATTTTAATTCGGGACAAAGAGAAAAGAGGGGAGGAAAGGAGATGAAAAGAAGAGATAGGAGAAGAAAGGAGAGGAGGGGAAAGGAGAAGAGAGGGAGGGGAGGAGGTGACTCGCTTCTTTTGCGGTTAGTTTTCATTGCTCGTGTAATCTCTTGGTCATTTTGATGCAAACATGTTATATTAGCAACAATGAACATAGATTATCGGTAGAATTAGGGTTAGTAGTTGTAAATCCTCGTATGGTAGTGGTAGAACTAGAATATAATTTGTTCTGTCAATTGTAGTGTAGAAATGGTAGATTAGTCCTTTGTAGATTGACTAGTCTAAGACTTTAGGTTGGTTAGGTTTAGATCTGCATGAGTTAGGAATCCCAGATTTAGGTTGCTTTTATATTGTATTTTAAAATTTAATTGAACATGTGCAGTTGTGTTGTAGGAGATGTATATGAAATAGACAATATTTTGGTAGGCATGGTAATTTGATTTTCGTTAGGATCGACATAGCATGTGCAATTCATGTGTTTTGAATATTTTGAGTTGTGTGGCAGGTATGTCAGGTTAAGAATTTTTCAAAGTATTTTATGGACAGGGAGAAGTTTAGGAGGGGCCATGTAGGGTTGATTTGAGCAGTTTTTCGCATACCATACTGTATCAAACTCGGATAATCTTGAAATCGGGGGAGGTGTTGTTGTAGCTGACTTACATCTTCTTGCTAGATCCAACATTGTATGGTGTAAGCATCAAATGCTTGCGAAGCCATTCGCTAAAAGTTATCATGTTGGCCGTTGAGAAGAGGCACAAGTACAAGATTAGTTACATAAAGGCATGAAAGGTAAAATAGAAGGCAATGGAGAAAAGTTTTGGCACGTTTGAGTCTACCTACGATAATCTCCCTCGTCTACTTGAAGTGCTATAGAACAGAAACCCTAGGACAAATATCATTGTGAAGTACAAGGTTTCAATAAATCCGCTGGGGTACATGGTAATGCAATGTGCTTTCCATGCATTTGGTGCCTATGTTGATGCCTTTTGGCACTGCCGTCTGCTGATGTACATGGATGCAACATTTTTGAGTGAGAAGTTCAAGGGACAATCTTGATGACAACTAGCGTGGATGGCAACAATCAGATCCTATCAAGTGGCTATTGTGTTTATGGAGAGTGAAAACTTCAATAGTTGGTTGTGGTTCTTCAAGCACCTTAATGTTTGAGTGGTTAGTGAACGCCCGGATGTCATAATATATGACTAACATGCTAGGTTGATGAAGGCTATTAAGAAGCTGCAGGAAGATTTAGATGAGTCTTATCTTTGGTGTGACCTGCGTAGCTGTTGGTGCATGAGGCACCTAGGGGTCAATTTCTCCAAGCAATTTAAAAGCAAGAAGCTGATGAACTAGTTCAAGAAGTTGTGCTAGCAGAACCAGTAGAGAAAGTTTGATGCACTCTGGGAGAAGCTGGATGAGTTCACAACCAAGCATGTCGAGGAGAAGAACAAGCAACCTATTGGAAACATAGTCGATGTACCAGAACACTTGGAGCTATTGCCAAAGATTGACCCACCCGAATTGACAAGGAGGTTGCTGCTACACATGGTGGGATCAAGCCATAGGGGTCGTGGCGGAGGTTGTCGAGGAGGTCTTGGAGGGCAACAAGTTACAAATCACGAACCTGGAGTTGCTACTTGATCGTGTCTTCTTATAGTTTGTAGCTAATTTGGTTGCATTATTGTGGTTAATTCATGTAATCTTTTTTTATGGTTGTATCATGTTTATTGTGAACTATGTTTTGTTATGTTATGGATGTACTTAATTCGATTTGTTATAAACCTAACTTGTATGCTTAGTAATGTGCACATGTTTGTTATGTCATTGTTATGTTTTGTCCTATTAAATTTGACATGACCATTTCATTGCATCTTTTCCTATGTTGTAATTTCCAATTAATTTATGACTATTTTGTTTCTTAAATTGCTATTTCAAAATGTTTCAACTTCTTTGTTGTTAGACAAGCATGGTGGGTCAGGGTGGTGGCGACGCTTGGGCGTATGACCTGCTGGACCATGGGCTCGACGGCCGACACTATAGTTGGCTATGTTCCTCACTTCCTATAGAGGGATAGGGTCCTATTGAACTAGTGGTGCTGGTGACTTGCACTTCAGCAAAGTCTTGGAGGCTCGACCAACGTTGGTTTTCCATGTACACCCCTTGTGAAATGTTGGATACAATGTTTACTAATGTTCACATACTTACAATATTTTCTCCAATGTTGCACTCCAGGTTGCGAGCTGCTAGACTTCTTCCTCTCACATGGATGTTGCAGGCCACAAAGAATGATGATGCCGAGTAGGATGCTTGCCCAGAGTTTGGACATTGAGCAGTCCTAGCACTTCCCTTTCGACCACTCACTCCTCACCATTCTTGTGGACTGTTGGCGACTAGAGATGCACACTTTTCACTTATTGTGTGGTGAGATGGTGCCCACTTTATAGGATGTGTCCATATTCAGCAGTCTATCGATCGAAGGTGACACAACCATGCTAGAGGAGCCTGGGGACAACTAGACGATAAGTTCCTGCAGAGGTTCCACAGAGTTCTGTCTCTGCCACAGCCAGGGGCATCACCTATGAGGTTTTTAGGGAGGGTCAGAAGCATGACTCGATGCTGAAATGGGTACAATAGTTCAGAGTAAGTGCATTACAATTTTGTATCACTTTCAATGACATGAATATTGTTCTAATGTGTAATTCTTGTTGCAGGCTAAGAGGATAGCACCCGACACGAATGACTTCCAGGTCATGCATCACCTAGAGGCTTACATGTGTGGCATGGCAATATTATCATCGCCCGATTTGTCCAATTTGGCTGAGAAATCACTAATGTTGATGTCGTGGTGGTACCATAGTTTAGCTGGGGTTCGATTGTGTCATGCGCTATGTTCCGTGTCTCCGTGACGCTTGCCTTAGGACTAGGTTAGTTGTCTTCTACTACTCTAGCTCTGGTTGTTTGAAAATTTCAAGATCGAACGATCATGGGTAGATAGGAGGGTCTATGGTGATGAGTTGTACAATAGGGACGATGTCGACCAGCTGATAGTGGGATCTTTGTGGTGCCATAGGTGGGTAAGTGCTTCTTAGTAATATCATTGCAAGCTTCTGTCCATTCACCATCTTCATTGTGTTTTGACATTGTATTTTCACCTTCACAGCCTTAGTGGGCTAGACTTTAGGGGCGTAGCATTTATGACTACTTCATGGAGGCCTTCGAGCAGCTCACGGGCCTCTAGGTGCGGTGAGAGTCATACACTTAGGAGCACCTATACACTCACGCACCTCTCAGGCCGTCGAGCCTCTGCACAAGGGACCATGCGTATTAGTTCACACTAAGAAAGTTGGTGTTTGACTTCTTTGTCAAGCACTACATTGTGCATTGTGTGCTAAGGCAATTTGGACGATGGCAGGAGTTCCTAGTTCCACTGGGAGACCTAGTCCTGGCTATGGCATACTCATAAGTGTTTCATCTTGTGTTTTTTATATGTGTTGTACCATCTTATCATGACTTACTAACTAACTTCTGCTCTTTGCAGGCACTCCAGGAAGGGTGCATTGGGCAGGTGTACGAATTGGGGGGAGCGTATGGCTCCTTGGGTTGCACAGTGGGCAGGGGCCTTAGAGGATGTTGTTGTGAAAGGGTGCTCCCTATAACCCAACATTATACCAGGAGTATTGTGCTGGTACACACCACTCACACGACTTCATGTGCTCCTTGTTGTCGATCCGCCGTAGGTTGAGCCAACACGAGATGATGACATGTACCCTAGACAGGCTAGCATTTCTTTGCACTTGGTGGTACGTGGCCTAATGTGTACATCGTCATGTAAGTTACATTATGCATGTTACAAACTTTGATGTTGCATTTTGCAGAACAACCTCAGGATGGATATAGGTCGAGAAGTGCAGCCTCTATGGGTCTGCATTCGTCAGGGCATGGAGGTCACATGGGAGGAGCACAGAGCGGTCCTACGATGTATCTACGATAGGTCACGACGCATCATCAACTTGACCTCTTACCGCTAACTACCGGACGTTATCGGCCTATCCTCATAGTGTTTGGCTCAGCGGCCCCTGTGAACCATGAAACCACCATTGTGATAGCCATTAGCTCCTCTGCCAGACCAGCCAAGTAACTCGGCATGCTAGGCAGCGTTCCCACCATATTCCACGATGCCGGTGAGCTAACATTTCTCCAAATGATGTGCTACATATGCATTCAACAAAATATGTATTATTCCACATATTATTGCAACCAAACTTGCACGAGTACACCAACGGCTTAGTGGGTACCTCACTATGCACCGATGTCCTCGTCATGGGCCCCTCCCATGATGATGCTCACACCAGGTACGTGGTCTAATTGCTTTTGTTTCTACCTCATTCAAACTTACACATGCAACTAGCTAACCGTTAACTCATTTTGTAAACCTGGTGCACATCACTTTGCTGCGCAGGTTGTGGCCCATGTCACTGCATCCCACGATGGTGATGAGGAGGGCTACCTTAGTGATGATGTGACCCCACACCTCTATGTGCTTGCAGGTTCACAATTGTTTGGTCCATCACCCGACATGCAACCCACACAGGTCATGGATCCGTAAGCCACACTTGCTCCTACTGCACCATTAGGAGCTAAGGCCATTCGATCGCCCAAGCGGTGGACCCCTTCAGGTCCTAGATAGCGGCCACCAAGGGCCTGTAGGCCAATATGGGCTAGGTATAGGGGCAAGGACAGAGCCATGGCATGAATATGGGGAGGGAGATGGACAGGGAGATCAATAGTATTATGCCATATGTCTAGTATTTTGCACTTTACTATCAATGTAGTTGATGGGTCTTCTGTACTACTGTATGCTTTCAAATTCTGCATGTTAGTTTCCTCTTTGCCTTTGTTTATTATCCTCATTTTCTCCCCTAGTCAGTACCATGAAAAAGTGGGCATGCTATGTAAACGTTGCAATTAGGACCTTACTCAAGCCCCTAGTTAGCAAGGCAACAAAGGGGCCATATTTGCAATGACTATGTGAAAACTGAGGACGTCGATTATTCTGCTGCCCTCGGTTCATGGCAAGTTTCTCACCCCATTATAATGTTGTAGCGACTATACTTACCATTTATTTCTCATAGATGCAAGATTGTGGCTATGCTACTTGGGTTGATCCCGAGCATCCCATACCTGCCTAGACATACATAGCCTTCCTCCAAGAGAGAATCAACAAGTTAGAGGATCAACTCGAACCCGAGAGGGAGAACAATGATGAGCTGTGGAGGCAAAGGCTCAAGGAGAGCTATAACAAGAAGATAATCAACATTGACAATGACTACCACACATTCTTTTGTTTCACTGACGCGAGTTGCCCATGCACCTGTCACTACCATGACAACCAGCCATGTCCAAGACACCCTTAAGACCAACACTGTATGTGGGTGCCTTACGATGTTCCCTATTCGCCTTAGGGATGGACGTTGACAAGCCCAACCCGATCATAGTTTTAGTTCGATTGGTTGGTTCGTGCATCTTATCGTTTGTACCGTAGTTGTAGCTGGGCAAGAGATGCACTTCACCACACCTAATGCACCATGTAACTCCCTATTAATTTCATGAATTATCTCCAAGAATTGCCAGGGCTTACATATGTCTTGGTATGTTCTATTGATGCTTACTGTCTAAATGTATGTCTCGAACACGTCATAATGCACACCTACTCACTGCATCTGCTATATGCTGAATTTATAGCCTTCTTAGTGACAGCACCATGACTCCAACTTTTCAGGGCGAAGTGACTGCATTATGACACCATCTGTTCAGACCAAAATGACCATACTATACCACCTTTTTAGACTCAATTGATAATACGAGTTAGCTTTTCTCTGTGAATCGATAGCTCTCTGACGTATTCTATAGTCAAAGATACCTTTTCGCAGACATGAGTGCACTTGCATTCACCAAAATTTACTCCCTCAATACTACACCCCAACCACCTATAAAACAGGGGCACCCTCACCACTACAGGCAACACTCCATTCTTTTGTCTCAGAGCCAACACCTGAATCATATCAATGGCAGATGTTGGATCCTCATCAAGGAAAGGAAAAGGGGAGATAAAGGAACTGACGAACCCTTGATGGGCATTGTGTCATTGCATTCTTCTAGCTATCTACACAACAGTCTACGGTACCTATCCCATGGATCAATTTGCCTTCTAGTGTGGATATATAATAAGGTTAGTCTTCCATTGCAATATTCAACATGCATTCTCAAAATATCTCTAACTTTTTCGTCTATGGTAGAAAAAACCAAGGTGCAAATTCAACTACTGGCCGAGTAAAGAAAACAAAGACCTTATCTTCCTTGGGCCCGAATATGTTGTCGCAGTTAAGAAAAACGAAGAGTATCGCGAGAGGAAACGAAAAGAGGAGGCACGTAAGGACGAGGAGACTAACAAGTGAGCAAAGAACCTTATTGACAAGTATTGAGAGAAGCTTGTTGCGAAGAGAGCCCGTGCCTGCAGCGGGAGTAGGACGTATCTCCACAAGCCTGACTTTCTTTCCATTTTCTAAGTATTTTTTCTTCCAAAAGCCGCACATGTATCTTAACTGTATTTCGGGTTGATTCTTTGTGCATGTTGCCATTTGTACCGTAGGAATAGCATGGCAAACAAATGCTTCTCACCATAGCCTACGCGCCATACAACTCCTATCATTACTGTCATATTATGTCGGGCTTGAAATTTACTTTCATTACAAATGCCTACCTTGTGCACACATGGAGTTTTCATCGACGTAAAGATGATTATAAAACTTTCTCTGTGCGTACAACTTACTCGTCAAACTGACTATCATCAAAATAGTTATTATCTCAAAAGTTTTGCACAAAACTTTCAAATTAAATGAGAATATGAATCGTCTAGTATTAATAATTTTTTTCAATTACCAGGACCACTGTTGTACTTCCAGAGCGCAACTGTGGCCAAATCGCTAGACCACGGCACAACCACATTGGTTGCTAGATAGCCCAGCCACACGGGCAGAGGCTCAATCACGCGGATGAGCGAGCGACATAGGCTCAATCGCTCTCCGTACTGTGACTTGAGCAGCCGCATCATCTAATCGCTGGACCGCCATGCGACTGGATCTAATCACGCGGTAGCCTAGCGTTTGTGAGTTATTTGTGTAAAAAAAGGAAAATAGTTTATTTATGCAAAATAAATAAAAATGATTTATTTAAAAAATCCGCGTAAGCCGGTGTCACGATTCCAGAATTCGAACTTCAGAGTGCCCACCACCAGGCTACTGAAACTGAAAGGTACCTTATTTTTCTTTCAAAGAAACTTATTAAGCAGCAAAAGGGAGTTTTTTTTAGGGTTTTTTTGGTTATGAAGATTACGCCGTACTGATGGGCCGGAGCCAAAACTGAGGCCGTGCGTTTCTGTTGGGCCCATCTTTGGGCCAGATTTTGGGCCCGTTGATAGGAAATATGGAAACGTGTAGCGAATCTGCCGTATGTAGAGCCCAAGCCCGTATGGGCGTATCCGTATGTATGACCCAGGTTAGTATTTCTACATTCAGTGGGTTTTCTTTTATTTTCTCCGTCTTCTGTTTAGAATTTTGGACTTTTATCTTGGGATCCTATACCGATTGTTTACTTTCCAGTTTTGAGTTTTCTTCGTCGTGGTACAGTAGTAAGAAATAGCAAGTCAAAGAAAAAGATTACTAGTATTGAGATAAAGGAGAACAAGTGTACTAGTACTACTTGGACGAATGACCAAAGTGACGCAGGGCTTTTCTTTGTGGCTTTTAAAAGCGGTTTTTTATTTTTACTATAGTAACTAATTTTTTAAGGAAGTATTTTTTAAAATAGAGTCTATAAGTTGATTATAATATACACTATAATAATTTTATTTATATCAACTAAAATCGTACTTGAATTTCTATTACTCTATATTATCTCTTACGAACAGCTTAAAATCTATAAACAATAATTAAAAGTCATAAGTCGCAGCTAAAAAAATATGCCCGTAGTACTAGTACCATAGATTATTCAAAGCAGAACGTGAAATCCCATCCCTTCAGTCGCTGGCGACCAAGACATCCGTGGCCAATCGATCGGCCGCTCGGGCACGCGACTGGATGCGCGCTGCACCGCGAAGCACCTTTATGAACTCGCGACTTCTGATCCCGGTCAATAGTAGCGTCTCTCCAAGCTACTGCAGCACTGGTCCATATCACCATTAGCAGCCTTACAAGTAGTATATTAATGCAGAGAAAGTCATGGTGACGCTACGATCGATTCCTTCCACCTGCGTGTTCCTGGGTCTAAATCTTGTTGCCTGCATCGCAAGGATTGATTTGAAGCCTGTTTCAGGTTTAAGAACACTGCTCGCACATTGGAACCATTGGTTAACAATTCTTGTCCGCTGCTGCAGAATTGCCTCGAACTATTTTAATATACAAGTTAGTACTACTTGCAGTTTTTTTAAGCTTTGCTTCAGAAAATGGAAGGCAAAAAAGGGATTCTGCCTTCAGATAAAAGACCGCCCATATACTCAAAGCACCAAACTGCTGTTCAGTGAAGCAAAGCGAGGCAGAATCAAAAAAGCAAAGCGTGGCACGTGAGCTAATGCGTGAAAATCAGAAAAGCATAAAGAAAAATAAAATAGCTGTTTATCTTCATTGGTACCATTCGGTGAGCATGTGTATAAATCATACAGAACCGGTGAGTATTAACGTACACACACTTGTACATCACCGGGCATTTACATTTCCTGGCTTGCAGCCTAGCTAAGCCATCCAAGCTGCTAGCTTCGCTATTTGCCAAAACTGAAGCTCTCAATCGCTGTTGCAGAATGCAGAGGCAGCTGAGCAGCTCGGCGATGCCCAAGCTATTCCCGCCGGAGGAGGAGGACGACGACGTGGAGGCGAAGCCGGAGAAGGCGCCGGCCGCACGGACGTCGGCGATGGCGCGCTCCGTTCACCTCATACCGCTGCTCACCGTCCTGTGCTTCCTCCTCCTCTTCCTCCGCTCCCATGACCCCTCGCCTTCAGGTACGTGTGCCGAATTGTGTATGTGTCTGCAGCTACTTCTGGCATATTAACTTGGAATATGTAGTATGGCAGTATGTTTTGCGTCTGAATTAGCATGATTGCATGGCTTGGCTACGCATGTGGATTGATAATATGACCGGCCTCATTGTGTATTTGTTCTTGAGCTCTGCATTTTGTTATGTTTTGTTCTGCAGATATGTCGAGCTTTGGTGGGAGCCGGAAGATCAGGTTGTTCTAATGTAATCCTGAGAAGAACTGAAGAAGTGATATATCACAAATGTGGACCTCCCTTTTATTTTTCTCTTGCTTCCAAATGTGTATTTTTTTCTATCTCAAATATGTGGCATAAACACGAAGTTGTATGGATGTATGGACCTTTTGCTGCCGTAAATAACATGCAAAGCACATTGGTCATGTAACATCAGAAGTTCAGAACACACTGATTTTTGACCATATTGGTTTCGTGGTTTGGTACTATTTATTCCCCCTTTTATTATGCAATGGAGATTTCTTCCTTCAGGACTAAGGAGAATAGTAGGGGTGTCAATTAGATCCGGATTATAAGTTTTAGCTGGTATTTTTATTCGGACTATTCGATTCGTATTAGATACAATAAAACTCAACGACTGTCAATTATATCTTTATTATTTGTTTTGTCTGATGTCTACATTCGGACTATTCAATTCATATTTAATCCGTTGACACACCTAGAGATGAGGATGAATTTATAACAATTCGACAATATTTCTTAAAAAAATAATCTCTTCAAAATAACAAGTCGCATAAAATGAAGACATAGGGGAATAAGCATCCATACGTGAGCTATAAGTGTATACCCATCAGTGGAATAATAGTGCCATGAAATCATCCTTATCTTGACAAAGGTCGGTGTCTGACGCTGTAGGGTGGTGGACCTACTTCCCGACCTTGTATTTTCAGGCACTGGCCTTATCCTCACTTGTAGCTATAGTCACCGCATACTATTCCTGTTTCAGAATCCAATCTTGTAGCCAAAGCAGAACCAAACACAAAAGTATGAAAGAAATTCATTTAGAAAAAGAAATAGCATTTCATCAGCACACTACCCGAAAGTATGAAAGAAATTCATTTAGAAAAAGAAATAGCATTTCATCAGCACACTACCCGATTATCAAGTTTCACCGTTTCAGTAAACGAACAGTCGAAGAAAATTCTTGCACGCCGGGCCACAGTTCAGCCTTCTAGACGGTAGGGAAACAAGACATTAAATTTCACCCATTTTGTTTGTACTATTCTGGCTAGAAAATACTTGATTAATACACAATACATGCCCTTGCATCAGTGCCGATGACCAGCGGGGAAGCAAGGGTGTGTTTGGTTTGCTGAATATGGACGGCTGGATCCTAGCTCCATCGTATATTGCGAAAAAATCGGGTGTTTGGTTGGACGAATTTACTGTAGAAGCCTGGATCCGCTCGTCCCCGCATACGGTCTCATCCGGGACCGGGAGTGAAGGTCATTTCGATCGAATCTGCCCGTCCAGGACCGAGAGAGTCGAGCAAGACCTTCATACAGCCTCATATACAGCCTACCAATCACATACTCATTCAGCCTGTATCCACAGATACATCGAACCAAACATTCTTCTTTTTCAAAATACGGTCCTCCTAATCCAGCTTCCCCTCATCCAGGATATACGATCCGACTACCCAAAAGCAACCAAACACACCCCAAATGTAGCAATAGAACCAAGTCAGGCTACAGGGGGAAAAAATGAAATGCAGTATTACAGAACTACTTCACAGAAGCACAGGATCTTTGCGAAATAGATTAGTAAAACATCATAATTGCCCATCTATTCCACCAAATCAGCATCAGAGATCCATGTTAAGATGGTACAGGCTGTGTGATAATATATATTTAATGATATATCGCAGCCTACCCTCTCATGAAAATAGCGAGAATATCAGGATAGTGAAGATCATACACAAACACTATACTTCACGCTGCAACTGCATGATAACAAGGTTTGATTAATAAAAATAGTTGCTACAAAATGCAAATTCTTTTAGGTCCCAATAACTTTCAACCTTCAAAGAGGTTTAATTTAGGAGATGGCAACCACAACAGTACAGCCTGAATTCAACAACCATCTCATGTCTATTTACACACATGTATCAAACATATCATAGTATCAATCCTTGCGCAGGTTCAGGCTTTTTAGGAGCAGCGACAGGTGGAGACACCTGGGTGATATCCTCATCTGAAACAGGGACAACAGCAGTTGTAGAGATGGGAATATCTTCATGGGTTTCAGAGACATGCATATTTGAGAATTCCCCATCCAAACCCTTGTACGTTGCAGTGCCTTCTAAGATATTAGCTTGTGCAGACTCACCTTCTACAGTCTCACGTTCCTGCTCAGACACTATTTTCTCCTTTGCCTTTGCCCCGACATCATTTGCGGCATTGGCCACCTTACTGAAGGCACCAGTTACCCATGCTGCTCCAGTAAGGACATATCTGTTTTTCATGATGGCAGATCCAGCAGTAGAGACACTCTGTTCAGCAGCTGCAAGTGCTGACCTTGTCTTCTCAGAGACTTGGTATTTCTGATCCATTTCCTTCACTTTATCATTTACAGCTAAAGTACCAACGCTGATCTTCTCACTTAAACCGATTCTCTTGTCAAAGGAAGATACTCTAGCAGTTGCAGTTGATGTGAGCTGATGCTTCTCATCCAAAGCTTTTGCTCTGTCCAGTGCATCCCTACCGAGAATGAACCCCTTTGCCAGCATGGTCCCAACAATGTCCTCCGCCTTTTGTAGAGCAGAAGGCTTTGCATCCTTGGGCTGCGGATGCAAAGCAATGTTACAAGTTCTATTACCGCCACTCCACCAGAAGACACCATAGTACAGGCATGTAAATATTACACAGTTCTAATCATACCTCTAGAGCAGCTAAAACAGAAGCTGGTAGCTCATAATCAGTGGCTGGTGTGACGATGACAGCCATATCAACTATTGTGGCACCCTGGGACAACAATCATAGGTACATGTTAGGATTTGTCATCATATGAGCAGTACCAACAAGTATATGATGATTGAGCAACAGGAAAGGACAAAATTCTGTGACCAGCTATATATGTGCAAACAAAATTTCCTTTCTATCCAGAAAGATTGAGTCAATGTTGAAATGTCAGTTGGAACAATGGATTACGTAAACTTCAACATTCAAATAAGCCTGGACAACTTATTTCACTTGAAACAATCAATGGAACTAACAAAGAGCTTTCTAAATCGTTTATGGCTGGGAGTTGAGAATATCATGGAAACAATTTAGTGTTTACAGTGCATGGTGCCATGGTGTCATATCAATGACATTTAGGTTAGTAAACAAATATCTTGAAGTGTGGAATCAATAATGTAGACTTGCATAACAACGCAAGTCACAAGGTAACTGACCAATCATCAATCCTTTGGGGGGGGGGGGGGGGGGTGTTAATTTGGATATGAGATCGAAGAGGTACCGTAAGAAGCATAGCTGTCTCAGCCCCTTGATTGTCTTTAAAAGTAATGTAGGCAGCTTGAGACAGCTCATCGCCACTGCAAAGCATTTAAAGGGTTAATGTAATTCATAGTACAATGTGGAAAAAAAGCATAATGAAGATGGTACTAACCTTTGCATTTCAACATGCACAATGTCACCAGAAAAGGAAAAGAATTCCTTTATATCTCTCAGTGATGCATTCAATGACACATTGCTCACCTTGACTGTGCTAAGCGTGCTTGCCTTCAAACAACAAATGGTATAAAATGAACACCTAAAGTGATCTGATGGATGGTATGCAAATACATGAATAATCTATAGAATACAAATTTGTACAATATCTACAAAAGGAGGAGAAAAAAACAAACATGATACCCCAAGTTTACTCAGACAGAGTAGTGCAGACTTCTATATACTACCATATGAAGCGTGAATGTGGACTGTGCAGGGATGTAAGGCATTAGATGAACCACACTGATCACTGATGGTTCAAATTCATAGTTGGATTCGCCTTCTTACCTTATCTGTAGTTTTTCCACGGAGTTGTAAGATGTTGTACAATATCCAATGGCTACAATTGCTGCATGGACCTACCTAATCATCATCACGCAGCTCCAGTTTACACACAGGACATTAACATCTCCACAGCTCCACCCCATGACAGCAGTTAAGGGTTTTTGTTACCAATCTCTTCAGACAATTTTTAACAGGATACGGCCAAACAATTCTTTTGGGCAACATTGACCACTAATTGTCTATATCAAATGGCTGAAAATTGATGCATCCACTTTATCCATCGTACTCACACTTTTAACTCTGATGTTAATATTAAGTCATTCCGTGTGCTAAAAAAACCATTTCCTTAGAAGGGTTACATGTTTAAACTGTGCTAGCATGTTCACCTTTATACATAATGACAACTATTTAATTTATTTGCAGAATCAGTATGTACTGTTCACTAAACAAACAAGTATGCACCACCGAATCCTTTTTGTTGTGACGTGCATTGCACATACCAAGTATACCTATTTGTCAATATAGCTAGCATATAAATTGAATGACAATGCTACATTGTAAACCAACATAGTTGGCGGTCTTTTTGCCAACCTTGCTTACACGACTATGCCCATTTTATGAAATAGAGGCGAAACAAGGCTCACTAGTCACTAGATACTGATTGCTTCCTTACATTCTTGGGGTATTACTTACAAGATACAATGCAAGGGAGAAAAGTAATGAAAATAAATTAGAAAACACTTTTTTTTGTTTTCTCAATTCTTCAGCATAAGCAAGAAGGAATAAACAGAGAATAGGGCCAAGATATCAACTAAATATATACAAGCTAGATAAAATCAGGCTCTGCAGACAATAATACGAAGCCAGTACTGCAAATCATCAACAAAAGCTGTTCATGACTCATGTACACCTCGCTACAATCGCAATAAGAATCAACTGAAAGAACACTTCTTTTCAGGACTTGAGCACAACTGAAGGAATCAACTGAAAGAACACTTATTCTCAGGATTTGAGCACCCTGGCAACAGTCTACAATGACTAGTCAGCAGATTAGCTGGCCCGGCCAGGCCATCGCGCATTCAGCTCAGAGGTACAATGTCGACTGAAATGGCACTCGATATAACTAGAAGCAATTGGTAAGAAATGGCGCATTTCATTTCTATCAAATTCCGATTAGTGGAGCCACAAATCTCTAGTTTTCCCATCTCTTTGCTACAACAGCTTGACAATACCGGATTAGCACTACAGCAAAATCTATACGAGACAGTGTATACCCAAATGTAGAACCCCAAAAGTCTAAACCCCTATTTGTAAGCTCTAACTCGCAAATCACACCAAGACGGCCAAAGAAATGCTCGGATCGAAAATGGCACAACTCATGGTCCAAGAAGATGTTTGCAAAACGAAAGGAGTATAAAGAACCGAGTGCTCAGTGCGCACTCACCGCCATGGCCGCGATGCGACGCGGAGATCTCCGAACCCTAACCGCTGACTTGAACCGGGGAACGGGGAGAAAAATATCGGAGAAATGGATCCGCCGCGTGTCTAGCGGGGGCGGGGCTTTATAGGAGGAGCGGAGCACGCCGCGGCGGCGGCGGCGCTCGCGGCCGTCCAAGACGTGAAGGCGGTGACGTGGAGACGTGTGGGGGCACGCCGGATGGGACCCACCACCTTTCGGCTTTTCCTTTGGGTCCGGTCCATGACTCCATGTGCTCCGATCTGATTTGACCTGACTTGTCCCCACGAATCCGAGGTGGCCTTAAGTACTCGGGGCAGGTTGATCAGACCCGGTAGTCACATGGGTCACTTGGGCCCATGCCCATTAGAGCATCATGGGCCGAAATTAGTAGGTTGGAACGATGAGCCCATTAGGACATCGTTCTGATGGTTTCGGGTTTGGGTTCTTGTGCTGAACTGCCGACTACATGCCCAACAAAGGTTGGTACAGAGTAATACCACATTGATTTTTTTTAGAACGATAATAATACCCCATGGATTGGTGAGAGAAGGGACAGGAAGTAGGGGGAAAATAAAGTAGGACGCAGGTTTATCATCGAAACATAAAATAAAGGTGGTGCTCTAATTAGCTTATGATTTAAACTTTTGGTTGTGATTTTTTATTGAAATTGTAATGTAGCGATTATTAGTTTTTTAGAAAATAAGAAAAAATAAAAGAATTGAGAAAATAAAAATAAAAAACCGTTATATCGCAATAGACAATAAAAAAGAATAAAATAAAAGGTAAAATTAAATTAAATTAAAATTAGAAGCTAATATGTTTTAAGTGATTGCTGGTCTAAATAAACCGAAATGACCTATCAAGCAGGCAGAGGCCTTCCAATCTCCCCAAACAGGAGAATGGCCGTCGCGCGGACTAAATGGCTCTACAAACCACTTGTTCTTTTGAACAGTAGCCGATAATTTTTTATTGTATTTTTCAAGACAGTAATAGATGGTAGAAATATAGACTTAAACGGTACACATGATTTTGAGTTTGAAAAGTTGATTAAAGAAGCATTTTTGAGAAGCCATCCCGTTTATTTCAGATTCTGAAAAACCCAAAGCCAAAAATCACAAAAGAAAACCAAAAAGAACCGGATCAAAGTTTTCCCTTTTTCTTGCAAGGAACAAAGGTTGGTAATTGGGAGTACAGATTGATCGAGGGCTTGTTCTTTTTGGCTGTGGCTTATGGTTTTTGGCTGTGGCTTTTGGCTTTTGGTCTGTTTACACGAGATATTATAAAGTAACAAAAACTTACGTGCGGTTTTTACGAATATAAATGAAGTCGGAATAATATGTACTACAATTAACTAGTAGACTCCATCTTAAAAAAATACTCTTTTTCTGTGTTCATTTGCATTACACGTGTTGGGTTAACCTATTTTTTCTTTTTAATTTTTTAAATTTAATTATACCAAATAAATCATCATCAATTATAATGTAATTTCAGATAGCTACAATAAAATTTAACCCAACTGAGCACCACCTGTTCCCATGAAAAGTGATCGCCAAGCTCTCCGTTGGAGGTGGACAGAAGCTTAGTCCTAGTCCATACCGCGCCTTATACTGCTGGCTTTTAACACTACATATCATCTCTGCAATACGGCATGAATGCAGAAAGGCTAGATGCACATACTGAAATACAGAAACACCACATTGGTACTGGTAAGTAATAACTGGTGATCAAACTCCCAAGTTCCACTAGGGGATTTAGAATGTAGAATTACTTCTGCGTAGGCAGAAAGGAAAGGCTTGGTATAATATTGGGGAGCACAGCACTGAAAGAAGTGACTGCTAATATAGGCCGGAGTTGAAGTGATGCAGCTTCAACGCTCGGGCGGGGCCGACGACACTCCGGCCGGCGGCGCTGAGGAGGAGGGCCGGTGGCCGGCGGTAGGCCAGGCAGCCATGCACAAATTTTCTTTTTTTCCTTTTTTTCAATCTACAATGCAATTATCACCTACTTTGTGATGTAATCTATCGATCGACATTGTACCGACGACTTCAAATCTGCTCGCAATATATTAGAGCGGATTTGCACCGTAGAAAAATAATCTAGAAGTGAAAACAATGAATTTAGAGCGATCTAGATAATTCAATCTACTAGTGTTTCGATGATTACCTTTGATTCACCAAAGCGATTCGTGCTGATAACGTGTTGAGGAACCGTCGCTGGCGACTAGTCCGATCAATTCCTCTGCTTAATGCAAAACAAGATCAATCACAGAAGACAGAAAATAGTAGATTAAAACACAGAGAGATAGAGAGAACTCCTGATCTTTCTTTATTGCTTTCTTTCTAATTGCATGTACAAAGTAGCCAATAGTGCTTCCTATTTATAGTCTACTGGTGAGGTGCCCACCATGAGCTAAGGTTTCCAGCCCAGACCCAGGTTTCCTGACACAGCACACGGCGTAGCAACTGGCCAGCTGCAGAGCATTGTAGTGTGGTTGCACCCGATCCTAGCCCCGCTCATTTGGACTTGGTCTTCTCGCTTCAAATTTATTATTTACTATTTTAAATTTTGTTTTTTTACTTTTCAGTTTTTTAGCTTTTTTCCAGTTCTTTTTTCCGTATTCATTTTTATTATACGTGATAGGGTAATCCATTTTTTCACTTTTAATTTTTTAAATTTAATTATGCCAAATAAGCCACTATCGGATATAGTGTAATTTCAATCGGTTACAGTAAAAATTCAGTCATAAACCATTAAAATTCAGCCCAACTAAGCACCACCTATTCCCATGAAAAGTGATCGCCAAGCTCTCCGTCTGGAGGTGCACAGAAGCTTAGTCCTAGTCCATGACGCAGAATAAGTTGGGGCTTAAAGCTTATCAGTAGAGTAAGTCGCGACCACCCCAATTTGTTCGGGGAACTATCAATAATCTAGTTGATTGTACCTGAGATGAAGAGAAGTAGTAATGAACTAATTACAAAGAGCTGTAACGAGGATCATCACACGCGAGAGAGCATCGATGATACTACTACTACTGAGTCTGCCAACTTACTGAAAGCTGTAGAACAATACATTGGGCAATGACGACAAGTTTTTTTAAAAAAATCCAACTGGCAACTCAAATTCGACATTAATAACAAAAGTTACAACAAAAAAAAATTCAGTTAAATTTCAAATCACTTTAATTTGGTAGGGAGATGGCAAACTAATGCTCCTCCCAAGTGCACCGCCATCGGCCCAGTCGGATGGGTAGCTCCCGCCCGACCATGTCCGTGCCCAGCCGCTTCACCATCCAGATGGAGATCGGCGCGTCCTCGACCAAAGACACCAAGAGATAGCCGGTTACATGAGTGGATGGGGTCGTGGGGAGCACTCGGCGCACGGCGCAGCAGATGCGGAGTATTGTAGCGTGGCTGCAACTCATCCTATAGCTTACGAAAAAACGATCGTCAACTCCGCTGCAACTAAAAGCTAGTAGTCCATGGACCATGATGCAGCGTTAGAGCTGATCGGTTGATTGATAGTTGTTTTACTTGGATAATCTAGATCAAGAAAATCCTTGAATTGATTTGCGACCGGCTGTAATGAGGATCAAGTACGAGAATGCAGTCTAAGCGCGTAAAATACTATTACAGACCCTAACAACTTCAAGTTGTAGAACTATAAAGAGAGAAGGGGAGGACTCAAAAACAAAATGGTCTATTGACTTGCAAGAAATTGGTGATATTCTTTTTTGCTTTTTATACATTTCAGTTTCGGCTTCTCTGACAAATAAAACAAACATGACAGCTTTTGCAAATGTCTTCTTGAGGTTACTCCTCAAACGGCTTGTCAAATCTAAAACTGCGCCGTCCAGGTCAACGTCCCTGCTGTTTAACGTCGAAAAATACAGATAAAAGCTATTTGGCCACGGCCAAAAGCTATTGGGTGCAGCAGAAAAAAGCATGGCCATAAAGTATGGCTTTCGTTCATTTGTTAAATTACAGTCTGGATCATTCCACTTCCGACACTTCCTTTTGATGAACATCACAAAACTGGAGGGGCATGGAGCCATTGACAATGACGACTTATGTCCATGGCTGTTGCCGACAGCAAGTAAAGAGCCTCGACTATACTGAGAAGCATACCAGAGGTGGCAAATGCATAGACACCATTTCCAAATTAGCAAATACACAATCAACTGTTAACAAAATGGTATTTAGATTCTACATGAGACTCAGCTTCCCACAAAAAGGATCCAAAAGCAGCTGCCTCCAAAACAAGATGTGTGAGCTCTGTAAACGTAATTGTTATCATTTTACCATCCTTTGCATTAACGGACCCATCGTCTAACACTTTAATGTCTGGCCGTCCAAACAGAGCCTGTGTTTGTTTCTCTATCAGTGAGACGGCTTCCTTTGATCTGATAGTAGCGTATCTTTGCAATGTATCAGCATCCAAGTGTGAAACATAGGACCTCAACTTATTTGGATTTGATTCTTCATTATCCAAATTGACCTCCTCCCCATCAGGTGAAATTTGTACCAAGGATTCCATATCCCAGAATGGATTAGGCTTAAGATTTTCAAAAACTATCTGTTGCTTGGGGTTCGGTGGGGAAGTCTTCATATTTTTCTCGAGTTGGAATCGCTCATCTACCCTCTTAAGGAAGTAACCATACATAATGGATGCTGCATAAAGTTTTCCAAGATTTAAGTGGCTGATTTCAACAACAGTATCTAGTGGTGCTGCCATCTTTTCTCCCATGATACGTTTTAGATGGTTTTGTATCATCTCAAAGGCATCTGGGGAGTGTATGCTTTGCAGCTTATCCTCTTGGTTAGGCAATGAGGAGATGTCGCGTACAGGGCCACCTGATGCTGATGGTGATAATGCAGGGGTCATTGATATGTCATTTTCCATAAACTTATACATAATCCAACAGTAGATGATCTCTTCTAAGGCATTCTGCCTTTCCTTCTCTTTGACTTCTGCAATTCTCCTGTAGTTCAATTAGCTTATCTCATCAACTAGTGCATTGTTGATTGATGTGAATATAATTATACTTGCCTATTTCATTGGAAGATCTGATGTATTTTTCTTTTTCTTTTTACTATCTAGATAGCTGCATTTTTTTCTATCATCTATGCTAGCCAAGTTGAGTTTTGTTGCATCCTTTTTTAAAAAAAAAATTATATAGCTGCAAATCAGCTTTTAGCATTAGAGCAGAAAACATTTCGCTTAATATTGCGAGAATAACAGTATATCACAGGTAGGAGGGTACTATGTGAATGTAAAACAATGATGACAACAGAATAACTAACATGATATTTGGCAACTTGTTGCTGACTTGAAGAAAACAATACCTAGTAGGCTAGTACCTACAAATTATGGGTACTTACTTGAAGAGGAGATCTTGGGGAGATTTTGAGGCTTCTTCATTTTGGGCATCTTTCTCTGCTTGCAGGTTTTCCAGCTGCTGGTCAACTGTTGCAGGGAGTAGGTGAGGGTGTGATTGCAGTATCTGGACCAGAAGCTGACCACTTGGAGATTCAAATTTGAGTGGAGCAAGTTGTGTCTCGCCATCACCAGAATCCAATTTTGCTTTAACCTTCAGGCTCCTTGTTCGGTAATTATTAATCTGGAATCCAGCTTTGAAATGACTGGTATAAGGAAAGCCCTGCAGAACAACAAACCACCATCCACTTGACCCACAATAACTTAGGTTGGAGTGGGTATATATTACTCATATGCAATATAGCAGTATTTCCCATTTCATTAAAAAGTCATGATATAAGCATCAAATTGTAGCATCAATAAATAAGGAATGTGACTAATGAACATCAGAACATGCGAGTCGAACAGAACATTTCAAGAGTCAGAACGGATGGCATGCGATGATCACCACCCAATTGCAAGAAAAAGCCTCACATCGCCTAAAAAATCAACTATAGATTGGAGTATTGGAACAACCAACTTCCTCGGCAAATGCAACAGAATTGAGCATAACAAGTGCACAAAACATCAATGATGTAAAATCTGGCAGAAATTCTAAAATATATAAAAAGAGTTGGCATTGCAATGACAGCCATCATGAACACTTAAATCCTGACAACTTAATATAGCAGCTGCCATGGCATTCTACTAAGCAATTTTTGCTCTAGCTTTACGGTCTAAACTGTAATACCTTTTAGCATAACAGTTCTGTACTTTCTCAAAGAAAAATTAAAGGCATTCTTTTTGTTCAATGTTCCACCTTTTTTAGGCACATTTTCCACCCGATTAAGTTGAATTACAGATGAAAATTAAATAAATATGCACATGTGTTGTTGTGTCGAAAATTCCTTGTCCTGAAACCATGGGCGGAGCCAGCTAGGGTGCCTTGTATGCATGGGCACCCCCAAAATTTTGAAAATTATGCATATATCCTTGCTAGATATATGTTCTAATAATCTAATTTAATTTGGACTCTGTTGCGATTTGATGATACTTGAAGGCATTAGGTGAAAATTGTATTTCATATACTTTATTTTATTTAGATCCTAGAAAATTCTTTAGTTTCTAACTCAAAAAATGAAGTGTCGACCTGTTCTCTATCTATTTGCATTGTTGCAACCATAATGATGAGTTCAATTATTCAAAACTAATATTATGAGACATTTTACTTACAAATTTTGAAGCCATGTGTGATATAAATAGGCGTATCGACATTACCCTACTAAGTATAAACGTACTAAAAACCGTATGTTTCTCAAGTAGTAGGGTACATGAACTAACATGAGGGGGCTGGCGTACTAATAAAATATGCTGAAATGGGTATACATTTGAATAATATGTTCACACATATTTATAATATTTTTATTGGGATTATTAGTTATCATTATCACTCCATAACATTAGTTGGTTTCACAACTAAATGTGTAAAGTAGCCAATTAATTGGAAAGAAAGCCCAACTAATTATATAAGAACGTTAGGTACCATATGAATACAATAATCATAATGCATAGTTTAACCGATCTACTACTCAAATCAGCTCAGCAGATAATCGCTTAACAACCATCTTTCATCCCATCTTGAAGCACCAATGAACGTTAATTTTCTAGCTCTGCCACTGCCTGAAACTACACCCTAAAAGCCATAGCTATTGCGCTTGAGCAAGCGCCTTAGGCAAATTGTTATGCGCTATCACAGGGGATGCATCACACGACCAAACAGTACGCAAACCTTAATACAGCAGAGAACTGCTCGGATTGGTCATTAGAGTTTACAAAAGCAAAGCAAATGCACGCCAGCTTTAAGAAGAATCAACCGAGCATCGGTGGATTATCATTCGGATCCCCCTTTTGCACTCCGCAATATCAAATGGACGGGAGGCGGGGAGCTACGCACCTTGCAGAGGAGCCTGGAGTCCGCGGGGGCGCGCGGCCTGACGAGGCGGGAGGCGGGGGAGGGGGAGGCGAGGAGGAGCGCCGCGTCGGCCCACGCCGGCATCGGGGGCGGAGGAGGAGGAGGAGGGCAGCGAGGCTCTGGGAGCTGGGGTTCCGTCGGCTGCTTGGGCTCCGGAGATTTTTCGGCCGATAGCGTCTGCTCTGCCTCTGCCTGCGTACGACGCGAGCGCCTCGCACGTTCGTCACGCCCGTTTCGTGTAAGCACGACGGGTGGTGCGCGCTTCCCGCACGGCTCGTGATGCGAGCTGCGTGCCGTAAGCGTGCGGGAGTGTAGCACACCACGATTGCGTTCATGGGCCGTGCTTTGGTGGTTGGGTTTGGGCTACTCCGGTTGTGTTCATGTTGGCCCATGGCTTGCTTACTAGTACTCCTATCTGGTTATTCCCAACTACAAGTCTGTACGAGTATACTACCTAAGTAACACTAGTTATGCCAATAAACAAGCCTGAAAAAGAGAAAATAAGTAAAAAAAATAAACAAGCTTAAAAAACAAAAGACATTTCCTGTTTGTCAACTCAAGACATGTTAAACAGGAAGGAAGAAAATTTATGACGGAGGATAAGAGTAACGTGCTCAGAGATGGCATGGATCATCCTGTACCGACTCCAGCCTCCAGTTGATTGTGGGAATAGAAAATCAGCAAGTACTCGAGAATTAACAACACGGAAGAAGCTACAGCACAGTAGCTGATTATACGTCGTTTCCTTTGCTCCGGGAAGTCACAAGCAGCAAAAACTGTCTGTCTAAACAGTAGCAGTATCCTTACAGAAAGGCAGAGAGCACCAAAATTCATGCACACGTCCTGCACCACCCAAGGTTTCTCAAATAACAGGGTTATGCTCCATAGCATAAGGTAATTTGGTGTAATTTGGGAATATCAACACTGTTGTTCCCAGTTGTATTAAGGTCTCAGGCAAACGTAGGTGACAAGCACTCCTCAACTATGTCAAGCAGGTTTGTATTTTCCAATGCAGCCGCAACACCGTTCCTTGTCGTTCAGTTGCTTGTTCACTGCAAGAAAGGGGGGAAAAATACTGCGATACCGTACCAGGCAAGAGAATGTGGTAAATGTAAGGCGTAAGCTGTAGCCTGTAGAACATATACCCGCAGTTTCAGTTGCATGAGATCCAGTCTCCACCCTTTTGTCCACCTACACAAATTAGGAATCAGTAAACTGTCTAAATTAGCTCCTGAAAGTAACAGCAATAAAAGGCACAAAAAATGCAATTTGCCCACTGTGTTGATGGAGGAAAAAGAAACTGGCTTTTGCATTTATCGAATACTGCATTCACACTAGGTATCTTCAATTTGCCTATGGAATGTACGAGACTACATGAACAGTAGGTAGCAGTCTTCGATTTGCTTTAGTGCGTATATATATGTACATGACCTAGTTTCTAACGAATAATGACCAAGTTTTATATACGACAAAGGTGATTCTGCCCAATTAGAATCAACAATTATTCTACATCGATCTCAAAGGTCAGGCATATGTACCACCTCTGAGTTAGTACCTTGCAACAATACTGATGAAGCGTGTTTGCTTAATAATATCTTCAATGTTTGAAAAGCCTAAGTCTATGAAATGTGAAAAGGCAAAAGGAAAATAGTTGTTCCACGAAGGCAGCAGCAGGTTAACATATTAAAATTTAATGACTTCGGATAAACTTTAAGGCAGTCCATGATTGTGAGTGAAGCTAAAATAGTGGGGCTTTGCCTTGAACTCTACACCAACAGCATACCTTGTAATGAGGAGGAAGACTCCGCATGAGTTTCTCACGTAGGCAAAGGCCAATAACAGTTGCCATACTGCAATGCTCCACTGTTGGGGTGAAAGTAACCCTGACGTCAAGCAATTGTTGATCCTCAGGACTGAATTCCATTAAAAATCCTGAATAGTAGCACCCAAACCTAGAAATATGTGAAATTACCTGACATGACTAAGTTCATCACTGATTTCGATTGAATCTTCAGTTACCACATTCAGCTCTTCCAATGAGTATGGGTGCTCAGGGTCCTTTATCTATCTCTAATATGATGTAAGAATGTTAAGAAGTACAAAAGGAACTTAGGATAGCACAGCTGCAGATAGAAGAAGCATAACTGTAAAGAAAGCCACACTGCATGAAGGTGGGAAACCAGAAAAAGGATATCAAATATTTCTAGCTGGTCTATAGGCTCTGCTGCATTTTCATCTGTGGTTTCTGGTGCCTGTCTGACACGCCTCTCTTTTTTCTCATAAACCACAGGGTTAGCATTTATCAACCCGACAACCATCTTTCCAAATGCAACATACTTGTATTGAGTCCTCTTCTAAGCAGTAGCGGAGCTAGGATTTAGTTACACCCCAGGCTCAGTGGTAGAATAATCTAGGCTATCTGGGCTTAACTATGAAAATGTTACTCAGACTAAACTAAATTTATCCAGACTATACACTAGATATTTTTCCACACCCCAAGCTGAAGCCTACCCTGCCCAAGGTGTGGCTCCGCCCCTGCTTCTAAGTACTTTGGACATGTAATAGTGAGCCCTTGCTTCCAATCTGACCTATGAAATAATTATGCTATTTCAACTGTACAAAATAATTTAACGTTTCATCGTCAATGACCACAAGGCTTGATAAAGAGAAACACAACTTAATACTAGTGATAACAAACAATATTACCGAACAAGTGGTCACTATACTAGACTGAACTGTGAGCCGGCCAATTACGCAGATGTTAAAGCGGCGCAATCCATTATTCCCCTCGCTCCTTAAACAGTAGAAATCCATGTTCGGTGGACCAAAACTGAACAACTAAAACCTAGTGAAGTTCCTAGTAGCAGGTGAATCCTATACTAACAAATGAACGATACCAAAAGACACCCGCATGTCGACCTGATAATAACTTGGCTAAACTCCACCCAACAAACTCTCACACCAGGATCGAATGACCTGAATCCAAATCGTGCAAATTTACCTTTGTTTGACCCGTTCGCCAGAGAGTTTCGGATTAGCGCCATTCGTATGCATCCAAGGTTCCACACAGCAACAACTCAAAACAATCGCTACTCTAAAATAACAGCACCCTAACTACTCAACCATCGAAATTGCATAACACCGAAGCACATCCCCAAACAACCGCACTTCAAACAGAGCGAACCGCGGGAAGGGGGCGGCCGAGAGAGAGGAGCTCACCAGCGAAACCCT
Source organism: Dendrocalamus latiflorus (assembly GCA_017311315.1). Classification (NCBI taxonomy): domain Eukaryota; kingdom Viridiplantae; phylum Streptophyta; class Magnoliopsida; order Poales; family Poaceae; genus Dendrocalamus; species Dendrocalamus latiflorus. The sequence goes on from CM029628.1 coordinate 43,792,924, forward strand.
CGAAGGACGGCGGCGGGCGGAGAGGGCGGTGCTCAGTTGGGCCGGGCCTTGTTGGGCCGTCCCGCCTTCTATCGAGACAGACACGGACACCTGTTGCTATTGCCTATTGGCAATCGGCTCGACCAGACCAGCTACTGGTACGAGTCCGACCGCACCGCGACCGAACAGATCCAACTTCTGCTCGTCTTCGTGGCCGGGAAGAAAGAGAGGAAAGGCAGGGGCGATGGCGGCGGCGCTGGAGTTCCTGGAGGCGCAGGGCGCGACGCGGCCGGAGCTGGCAGAGTGGTACGCGGCCCTCGCCGATCTCTACCAGCGCAAGCTATGGCACCAGCTCACCCTCAAGCTCGACCAGTTCCTCGCCCTCGCCGTCGTCCAGGTCCGGTTGATTTCACCGATCCCTCTTTTCCGCTCTTTCTAGTAGTATCCTGGAGCGCGGTTTGATCTGCGCTTGCTGTTAGCTTGTAGTTTCTGGTCCTGTAGCTCGTGAAATATAGGTGGTGATCTCGCTTGCGCACGGCGCGGTTGGTGTCTTAAGGTTGGGTAGATTTGTGTTGAAAGAGCAACCTTTTCTGCTATCATGTTCTTGTTGGATGGATCGATCGCGTGTAGTTTTACTTTGGGTCATTGCCAACTTGGTGTTAGTGTTAGAAGGCCTGAATTTTGCTGTTTTTAGTTCACGTAATTTTGACTGGATGGAACTATCTCTTTTCCTAGGTGGGAACAGCCGTTTCCCTGTAATTTATGTTGCTTGATCTCTTTAAGCCTACAAAACGATTGCCACCCTAAGTGCTAATACTAGTTGTCAAAATCAGTCGAGCTAGTCCCTTCTGATCAAAACTTTCGTTGCTAACTCAATACATTGATGCCAACAATGTCCCTTTGGTGTTTTGTACGCAAACTCGTTAGCTTGCTTCAAAGCAGCATCATAGTTCACTGTGTTGATTTGTTACTTAATTCTGTATGGTTCAATATGCAGTGCGCTCTTCGCTGAGTACTGTTACATCTTACATGGCCTGTTTAAGGTATTGAGCGTCTGTAGTAGGTAGCTTAAATAAAAACACTAGATGAATCAAATATTTTATGGATATGCAAACACCTGCATATTCTTCCTTTTGGCCTTCTGTTCCCTGATATTTGCTTACATAGGTGAACTCTGAAGAGGATATGAATTAAGCGTAGTAATTTTATTCTGTAATGTATATAATGCACATTGCATTGCATCATGTTTACCATATTTTCTGTTGTGGAACCCAAAAGTACTTGTGATATCATGCGTAGGTTCCTCATGAGATATGTCCAACATTTGATCAGCAGTTCGGTTTGCTTCCTTGACATGTTCTACTACTTTTACAATGTATACTACTTTTACAATGTATTATCTTTTGCCTATCACTGTGCTTAACACTGCTCTGTACTTTTTTTTTGTTCAGGCGGGCGATGCTCTAATTCAGCTATATAACCATTTCATCTCTGATTTTGAGACAAAGATCAATCTTCTTAAATTTGCTCACTTCGCAGTCGTAGTTTCACGCCAGTATTCAGACAGAGATGCTGGTATAAGCTATCTTGAGGGTGTAATTTTAAAGCTGCGCGACACCCGAGAAGCACGGATTGAAGTGCCCATTTTGTACGTGAAGATGCAGATCGCAACATTTCTTCTTGAGAAAGACAGTCAAAAGGAGTGCAAGAAGCTGCTAGATGAGGGGAAAACCACTTTGGATAGCATGGTTGATGTCGATCCTTCAGTGCATGCTACCTATTACTGGATATGTTCTCAGTACCATAAAGCCCATCAAGACTACTCTGAATTCTACAAGAGTGCTCTTCTTTATCTTGCATACACAACAGTGGAGTCACTTTCAGAACCATTCAAACAGGTCTTACTACTTGCTTATTCTTTAGACACCATGAAATTGGATTTGTTCTTGCCGTTTCTGATTTCCGGTTACTACCTCTGCTCATATATGACATTCAGAACCTGGCGTTTGACCTCTCACTTGCTGCTTTGTTGGGCGAAAACGTTTATAACTTTGGGGAGTTGCTTGCCCATCCAATTGTAAGTTCAAATTTTGCATATGCCTTTGATCTTACCTACTGCTACTGTCTAGATTAACAATTAGTAGTTACACATGTCTATGATTTTTCAGTAGTTATTTATTTGTAGGTCTTACATTGCTTGTGTGATGGAGTGACAAACATTCTTATGGAGATTGTAGATTTCCCATCGCTGTTTGTTTGTAGAATGTAAACATATGTTAATTTTGCTAAATCCAATCATTAATTGATATTCTTATATACGGAGGATGAGTCATTGGTTTCACTTGCTATGTAAAATCAGCCTGATAGATGAAGTGTGTATTTGGTTAGCTCACTGAAGTCACACTTCCATGTTCCTTCTCCTGCTGTTATCTTATCTGAGCTTATATACAACTGATAAGGTTATTCATAATGATCCCTCTTTTTTTTGTACTTCCTGCTGAGGGACAACACTTTATGCCATTAGCATACAAATATTGATTTTAGAGCTGGGACTTTGCGTGATTCTGTTGAACTAGCTTGAGCTTGATTAACTAGCATACTCATAGTAATATTTAGCAGCTCAGATAAATAAGTTCTCTCATGCTGCAAAGTTCTTATTGATATTATATAGTACTTGTATTGATTGGCTGAATTAGCTTCAGATTCCGTTGTATTTTTCATGTGGATAGTGGCTGAATCTGCATAATTGGGTTGTATTAGCATTGCTGACTAATTTCCCTTGTGGTTATCATGTAGATCCATAGCCTTGTGGGAACAACGGTGGAGTGGATTTATCATATGTTGCAAGCATTTAACACTGGCAATCTAGCATTGTATCAAGAACTCTGCAAAGCTCACAACACCGCTTTGAGTGCACAGCCTGCATTGGTACAGAACGAGAGGAAGCTACTTGAAAAGATCAATATCCTGTGCTTGATGGAAATCATTTTCAGGTAATTCTCGCGGGGGACAATTCAAAATTAAGATGTTGATAGTTGTTAGGCATCCGGTGCTATTAGGAGCAAATCTTTGTTCCCTAAATTTCTTTATCCATTGCAGTCGATCATCTGAAGACCGTACTATCCCACTGAGCTTCATAGCTGAACGGACCAGGCTCTCAGTTGAAGATGTCGAGTATCTACTAATGAAGAGCCTTTCTGTGAGTCTCACTCCATGGAGTCATGGGCAGCTCCATGTTTACCCATCCCTTCCTGGAATTCCTGGAATTTTTTGTACGGATAATCCATTTTTTATTCGAAATTACAGAAATATACCTGCGAGAATTTTTTTTACAAAAATAGGCTCAAGTCGCCCAATGGGAAGGCGACTAGAGCCTATCGCCCAACCAGAAGGCGATTCTGTTCCTGTCGCTCAATCATTGGGCGACTGCATCCAGTCGCCCTCCCATTGGGCGACTTTAATGCAGTCGCCCAACGGTTGAGCTAAAGATATCAAACCTTCGCCAAAAATAGTGAAAATTGGTGGTGCTATTTTTCATACATCCAAAAGCCTTCAGAAAAAAATTTGAGCAATTTCGACTACGGGATCAAAAGTTATAGCAGTTTCAATCGAGGCCGAAACGAATTTGAGTCCGTTTCCGACACACCTTCAGTAAAACGGGCATAATTTTTGCATACGATGTCCATTTTCGACGTTCTTGTACTCGTTGGAAAGCTTACGACGAGCCCGATCCAAAGAAAATGACCAACTTGCGCCCGCGCCCTCCAAGACCCCGAAAAACGGCTATCTTTGGACCTAAACCTGCGTCGCAAGTTTTTGGTTTCTGTTTTTGCATTTTTTTTTTGGTCTTCCTTTGGAATTTGGATTTTGTTTCAAATGAAAGGTTTCAATGAGATCTAGAACTTTTCAGTTGAAACAAAATCCAAATTCCAAAGGAAGACCAAAAGAAAATGCAAAAACAGAAACCAAAAACTTGCGACGCAGGTTTAAGTCCAAAGATGGCCGATTTTCGGGGTCTTGGAGGGCGCGGGCGCAAGTTGGTCATTTTCTTTGGATCGGGCTCGTCGTAAGCTTTCCAACGAGTACAAGAACGTCGAAAATGAACATCGTATGCAAAAGTTATGCCCATTTTACTGAAGGTGTGTCGGAAACGGACTCAAATTCGTTTCGGCCTCGATTGAAATTGCTATAACTTTTGATCCCGTAGCCGAAATTGCTCAAATTTTTTTCTGAAGGCTTTTGGATGTATGAAGAATAGCCCCACCAATTTTCACTATTTTTGGCGAAGGTTTGATATCTTTAGCTCAACCGTTGGACGACTGCATTAAAGTCGCCCAATGGGAGGGCGACTGGATGCAGTCGCCCAATGATTGAGCGACAGGAACAGAATCGCCTTCTGGTTGGGCGATAGGCTCGAGTCGCCCTCCCATTGGGCGACTTGAGCCTATTTTTGTAAAAAAAATTTCTCGCGGGTATACTTCTGTAATTTCGAATAAAAAATGGATTATCCGTACAAAAAAACTCTCCCTTCCTGTGGCTGTATACCAGGTGTAATGACACTACTACTTTTTTAGAAGGGAAATGGTGACATTGTTACTTTCTTTCAGGCCCATCTTATAGAAGGCATAATTGATGAAGTTGATGGGACTGTCCATGTTTCGTGGGTTCAACCGAGGGTCCTGGGTATAGACCAAGTGAAATCCCTGCGTGACCGGCTGGATACTTGGGTTGGGAAGGTGCACACAACCTTGCTATCTGTCGAAGCCGAGACACCCGACTTGATATCTTCGTGATGATCTTACACAAAGCGAAGGAGGAATTTGAGTTTCCATCGGTTCTTAGGCTGCAAGCTTCTATAATGACCATTGTAACCTTGCGCAAAGCAGTGAAGTTCTTTTAGTATATTCTTCAGCAAGTGTTGTTTCGTGAAATACTTCGACGATTCTCAGCTCGATGTTGCACTCTGAAGACGAGATTATTTAATTTCGTTGTAAAATTGGAAAACCTCGAAAGATTCGTTGAGCATCTATTTCTCGAGGAATCAGCGTCTCAGCGAGTTTATACGAGTAGCAATCATCTATGGGGCACACCTATTAATCACTGAGCCCCAAACAGTGACCGGTCCTCCAGCTGATTAACAATCACTTCGTGCCAGCGGTGCACGTACACCGTCGTCGTCGACCGGACGCCGCGAGGCATCAAAATATCCGGCAGCAAGTAGAACAAAGTCATTTTCTGACCAAAAAAAATTGCAGTTCTTGAAATCTCGCAAGAATGCTCCGAAGGTTGGCTATCTTGCATTTACCAGCTTAATAAAAAGGATCTCAGCATTGCAGGGGAATTTAGTGATTTTGCACCCAAAAAAAGCCGGGGGTTAGAAGCCACTCACAGTCACAGGTGTTACTGTTTTACAAGGCATATATCTCAATACGAATGCACAAATGGCAATGGCAACAAGAAAATAGAGAACAAAAATGCCAGCGCCTGGCTTCTGATTGACCAGTAGCACAGTAACCGTTACAAGTCTACTACACCGAGTACCCTTAAGCACGGCAGCAATTTGGTTCAGGTTTCGGATGAAGGGATAGGTCTTCTAGTTCTGATCTTGCCTGATTATCTGATGTACAATACCGACAGCGATTGTGCTTCCTGACGACCTTAAGAATACTCTCCCAAGAGCTCGGCTTTTGGAGAATTCCTGAACACAGACCGCTCCGTCTAGGACAACCTGACAAAGGCTAGAAGATTACAAGATTGCAAATAATGAACTGCATTGCACAAATCCCACTAAATGATGTATGTGACCTCAGGGCAAACTTGATACAAGCAAGCTGTTCACAAAGATCCGTGCTTGCTGATTACCTGTACAACAGCATTCTGCTTTGATTTAAGAAATCGAGGTGCCGTTTTACTTGGTTTGCCAGTCTTGTCTAGCAATGCCACCATTTTTTCTATCCTTGCGGCCTCCTTCACATGATGTATGTGAAACTCCACCTAGGTCCATATGATTATTATGGTTACACTGGGAAAGAAGCTAATCAAACAGGGCTTTTGGTTATATCTTTACCTGAGAACCAACAAGAATAGGAGTGGTAATGTCCAAGACTAGAACCTTTAGTTCCAACTTCTTAGCCACAGGCACAGGGAAACCAGGGTGGCAAAGAACCCCGCCAGCTATTAGTTGACTCCCATCAACACCCAGTAAACTAACCGCCACATTGTCACCAGCTTTTGCTATGCTGCATGAACAAGAGTCCCGTTCAATGGTTTTCACCGTCGCCACTTGCCCACAAGGTAGAACTAAGACCTGCACAGGAAAAAAATCCAAGCTCTCAGGAGAGAGATAAATGTCTTTAAAAAAAAAAGAGGCAAGAGCATTGTAGTACATAGCCATTCAATTGAACTATTAAGCAAGAAGAATGGAAAAGATAATTTTCCCAGTACAAATTATCACATCACCCTGTTACTGAAAGATTGGCATTCCACAAGCAGGTCATGCTCAAAATAGACTTGAATCAATTTAACCGCATTGTTGATACTGATCGAAACGCAATATAAGGAATAGTGACAGATACTACAGAAAAAAGGTTGAGAGGAATCTACCTTTGAACCATTTTGAATAGCCCCGGTTTCTAATTTTCCAAAAGCTGCCAGCTGGCCTGTCGATTGAGACTTGATAACATCACAGATAGGAAGAATGAGGGGCTTTGAAACATCCCGAGAAGGAAGCTGCAGGGAATCTATAGCATCCAAGAGACAGAACCCTTGATACCTAAAAGGATATCTCCATTCAAGATTCAAATTGTGGAGACAAACAATGGGTTTTTGTTAAGATTGATACGTTAACCCCAAATGTTTCAGAAGACAGTTCTCTTCTCATATATGTTCAAATCAAAACTCTCAAATTTGGCCGAAGTGGGTACATTCTACATACCACATTACCATATCAAAAGGGGGAAATTGCAACATATCAATTGACTAATGAAAATAAGCTGCTATCAGATTAGTAGAAACCAGTCTCTGCAAGGTTTTACCTGAAACTAAACTCTCTTTTTTCGTGATGAAAACCAACATGCAAGGTTTTACCTGAAAGGCTGAAACTACACCCTTATTTTTTGTGATGAAAACTAACATTTAACTATAGGCATAGCATATCATTCTAAGGTCTACTTCTTTTCAGCTTATGGCTTATGATTTACATCCTCCCTTGAATAAACAAACGGGATAGCTTCTCCGCCGTCACTTCGAAGTGGCTTATCAAGACAGCCTTTTCTTATTGGCTTATTGTCATTCGATCCATTCATACAAACGCTCATGCTAGAATCAAAAACTATAAGCCGCAGCAAAAAAGAACCCACCACGGAAAATTGTCCTCCAGAATGCAACTAAACAGATAATACTAGCACATACAAATCCATAGCATTGCAGCTGTTTGCAAGAATGTCCTCCAAAACTGGATAAACAAATTGACAACTATTGGAAATATGCGCGCCACAACAATGGAGATATATACGTAAATATTTACTATGGTCTGTCCATGCCAATTAGTACCCCCGAAATATTTAATCACATGAGATGAGATAAATTTAAGAATTGTTGAATTGTGCCTTCTAAACAGAAAGGAATCCAAGATTTCTTGCCATAAATTATCATTTTTGAAAGAAAAAGGAGTGCAACAACAGGTTACCTACCTATTATTCTTAGAGACAGCTCATAACAGAGACTACAACCTCCTCTCCGTTGAAAAAATCACCATGATGTAGTATTTCAAATGAACCAAAAATCTACCAGAAAAAGAGCTTACCAGGAGGTCAGATGAGCATCATCAGGAGGTTTGATCAAATTCTGATTTTCTGCAGCACTAAGAGGAATCCAGGTAACAGATGAATCTCTGAAGTTGCACGACCGCAGGAAACTACCAAGTTGTACCTTAATGAACTCAAATCTTTCTTTTGAGTACCCAACAACATCCATCTTGTTGACTGCAACAATAAGCTGTTCAACACCAAAGCTTCTAATAAGCTGAGCATGCTCCTTTGTCTGGCCAACACTTTTCCCTCCTTCACCATCCATGCCAGCTTCAAAAGAACCAGTGCAAGCATCAACCACAAGAATAGCTGCATCAGCTTGTGTTGCACCTGATATCATATTTGGCACAAAATCTTTGTGGCCAGGAGAGTCGAGCAAAACTACACGATATTTCTTGGTCTCCAAATAAGCCACAGCCACTGTCATTGTGACACCTCTTTGTCTTTCTTCACTGCTCTCATCCATGGCCCATGCATAAGCAAATGACCCCTTTCCCTGGAAAAACGAATTATACAACACAAACAGTTAGATATGAATGGAACGTCAAGATGAAGAGATAGAGCAGCTGATGCAAAAGACAGATGCAACTTACTTTTTCTTTAGCTTCCTTCTCATTCTTGTGCATATCTTTTTTCGATATCCTTCCTAATAGGTGTAGTAATCTCCCAGATAGTGTTGACTTGCCAGAATCAACATGACCCACCTAACCAAATTGTTCAGAGACACATCCCTTTAGACAAAGAGCTTCTTAGAAGAACAAAATGTGAAAAGAATAGATACCACATTTACAAGTTACAACAGAAGATGAGTAGTAACCTACTATTGCAAGGTTTAGTTGGCTCAGCGCCCCTGACTCCGGATCAACTAACATCCACTTCTCAGGCTTATATTCTTTGGCTAAGCAAGGTTCTGTAACATTTACATTGTTTTTTTCTAAACTTAGCTGGCTTATGTCAGAAGAAATTGTCTGGGTCACACTCTCATTCTGCGAAGACCTGCTAGCCCTACTTCTCTGGTCCTCCTTTAGCTGAAAATGATTAGGAATCAATTGAGTTGTCCTCTCGAGGGGCAAATCTTCTTCAGGAAGTATAATGGGTCGCTTCTTTTTTCCAGTGCCTGATGAGCTAGCAACAGATGCCGACTGTGTGGAATTGACTGTTGAGATAAGGAAGTAATTAAAATTGAGGAAAAACAACCAAATCTAACAGCTTTCATTTTCAATGGACAAGCTTATCAACCAAAAGTTCAATATGACCTTGTAATAGTATGAGCAACACTGCAATTTTAGTTCGCCACTTCACCCTTAACACAAGAATGACTTGATTCACAAGACATGGCAAAAAGATATTGACTGCCAAGGCATCCAACAAGTGAACCACTTTTAAGTTGCATATGTTGACAATGTTTGGCATCCAAATTATAGTTAAAGATGGTCCAATGCTACTAAATAAAATCAGCAAAAATTTTCTTGGTATGAACTGAGCTTAGACTGAAGCTCAAGGAAAGTATATAGTCCACAAAGCCATGGGAATATGAAATCTTGGTGCTTAGAAAACAAAAAGGTCAAAACTGTGTTTCCAACACATAAGATCAGCAAATATGCTTGGCTATATTGTGAATTATCCTTTTTCTATTATTGGGGTGATAAGGAAGGAGGAGGTAATTTGAAGGTACAAAAGAGCTAGGCTCTTAGTTAAGACATATCAACAATTTATACAGCTAATGCCAAAGTGCACAACAATACCTTTATCATGGGATGTACTAGCATACTTGCTCTTGGAATCACAATCGAAGTCTGAAGTACGAGTCTCCACTGGCATCTTGGCAGAATCAGTTTTTGACACTGCAGGTGCCCCAAAATTACTTGATATTCCATTGACCGGATCTAATAGTATAGCAATAGCATATAAGATTACATCATAATTACATCTAATATAAACGGATTTCAATTCAAACAGAATAAAAAGCAACAACAAAGCCTTTTGTCCCAAACAAGTTGGGGTAGGCTTCAATTCAGACAGAATCAGAATGGTTGAAACATGTGTGAGACTCAAATACCTTTTACTGAACCATCCTTAGCAGATTTGACAAAGGATTCTCGGAAAACCCCACACATCTCACAGTATACCATGCTTTCATGATTATCGAACGCGCACATGGAGCACCTCCAAAGCACAGGCACCACACTTGAGGACTTCTTCAGTGATTCTACACAAGACAGTGGCGTCATGACATTACAGACCAAGGAGATATACCACAGACAGTTAGATTAATCAGCAGAGTAACTCATCAAAACCTACATCGTGCAACAATGGTGCAAAGCATCCAAAGCAAGGAATCTTTGCAGACCCAAAATGACACTAGTCAATACAATTAGCCGTATGACCATAAGAACTGTTTCAGAAGCTTAGAATGCTTAAAACTATAAGATGCATATGGGCCAAAATTCAGCAAGTAACCTGCAGGAAAACCAGTTAGTTCCAACTAGTAACCTGCTAAGTTTCACGTTTCAACCAATTCAGGAAAATTTACTTTCACAGTAAGTTTTTTTCAGTAAGTTTTGACTGCCTGACTGGATGGATGATATTTGACTTTCAGTCCAAAAATGCATATGGCATCGACGCCTCATCTCCATAGCACTCCATTAGAAGATGGAGCTAATAGGTAATAAGCCATTATTTCATATATGCGTCTGCGGTGCAAATGGACACAAGTCCATGCAATCAACAACAATCAGTTGAATACTACTAGCAATTGGTGGGCTAAATAGGCAGTAGAAATTAATGCAAGACCGGGTAATCAACAATGATAGGCTGAATGATCACCGCAATTTATTTGCACAAAGACAATGGTGTTGGGGAGGAATGTGATAGCAGGCACAGCGGAAAAAATATGTCAAAATTAACAGCAGGGACATTACCAGACAGACAACGATAACAGGTGCAGGCCTCTATCAACCTACACTGTTGTACATGAAAGCAACTCGGATAACAATTCCACCCTCCTTAGAGGCTTAGAGTTGATATGTACACAGTCCAGTAGTAGCTTGAACAACATACCTTTCTCCTCCTTCACAGGGTGCTGAGTGCGGCCATGCCCGGTCTCGTCATAATCATCATAGTCGTCATCATCATACTCATCATAGTCATAGTACTCGTCATCATAGTCAGGCCCAGAGACAACCTTGCGAGGCATTCTCCTGGCATACAAGAGATTCCAACAGTGTGAGCTAGGGGTGCAAATGGAGCGGATAGTTTCCGACCGTCCGTTCGACCGAAAGCATTCGGATTTAATTCAGAGCAAAAAAAAGGATATCCGGCTATTTTTTCGGATTTCGAATTCGGAAAAGGATAGTTTTTCCTGGATATGAGATCGGATACGGAATAGAACTATCCGTCGGATTCAAAGCTATCCAGGAATTTAATCGGATAGTATCCAGTAAACTTATCCTGATATGCGGTAAACTCTAGGCCCATGAGTCATGTCTTAACCGGTCAGCCCAAATGCCCAATAGGCAAGCAATGAGGCCTGGGCCCATGTGTACATGACTAGCCTCTCACTAGGCTAGAGTGGGCTGGAGAGAGAAATCTGCCCACGAGGCTTTTCCAGTATTAAAATTAATTTTTTATTTTTAGAAAATTCAGGAAATCCAAATAAGTCAAGAGAAATAGCAAATGAACTCAGAAAAACTCCAAACAATTTAAGCAAATACTTTTGAACATAAGGAACATTAAAAAATACTTTTGAATTTAATTGATGCAGTTGAATTTGCTTGTTAAACTTTTAATGAGTTGCATTTTGGACATGTAGACGGTTGACTGATCCTTTTACGTGTGATACATATGGATTCTGTTTTTGTGCGATATCCGACTAAATATTTATGACCGAAACTAACCGTATTCAACACGACATGTATTCGCTCCACATTCGTCATCGAGACTATCCATATGCGTATCCATATCCTGCACTATACTACTGTCCGATTCCAGGAAAAAAATATGAAATAGGATACGGGAAAAGCAAAATCCATCCGTGCCCATTCCGATTGCACCCCTAGTGTAAGCCATACACGACTAGCAAAGCTAAACTCCTCAACCAACACACCCAATCAACGAATCCTAAATCACGCATCTAGCGCCAAATCCGCACCAAAGTAGCCAGCAAACAACCCCTTGCAAGCCTCCAGATTGACCCAACAATCCACCCAGCGCACGAAACCGCGCAGAAACACCAAAGCACCAGCGAACCAGGGACGAATTGGCGGGAGTTTTACTCGCTGTGCGGCGCGAGCTCCAGTGCGGCAACGCATACCCAAAAAAAGCACGGGAAAAACACCAAAAAATATCGCGGGGAGGAATGGGCAACCGGTGGTTACCTCGATGCGAGCTAGATGCGGTCGGGCTCGAAGCTCTTGATCTCTCTCCTCTCGTCTCCCTCCCTCCAGAGCAGGCTGGCTCTCTTCGCTGCAGTCGCGAGAGGCTTCCTTCCTCTCGGTGGGGATCGTGTCGGGGCGAGTCGAGGAGGCGCGGCGGAGTGGGGTGGGGTGGGAAGTGGGCGAGACAACGGGAAGCGTAAACGGAACGGGACGAGTGGAGAGGTGAGGGCGGTGGAGGTAGCCAGGTCGTAGGACCGGCCCAAACATGTCTGGACGCAGGCCTGCCGATTTGTGGATGGTAATATGGGCCGGACCGACTGCGTGTTGGTCTCTTCGGCAGTAGTCAAAAAGGCCCCTTTTTTCCTTTTGATTGTTTCGAAAACTAAAACAAACAAAATGATTTTTTGAAATGAATTTTTTAAACAGTTCCGAGTCTAAAACTATGTATCTCGTTCACGTCGGTGTTTTCGTCATCTGTTATTATCTTAAAAAACGTAAACAAAATTTATCAACCGTAACACTAAAGAACACGACTAAATTATGGTCGAAGTGCATCCGGTGGTTTCCCTGTGATGAACCAGATTATAGAGGATGAGAAGACTAACGCATTGCAAGGAATAATCCATACATTCGCTCTTCATGTCATACTAGATTGTTTGCCTCCACAATTGGTCTCAGAGGAAAGCGTGTTGAACCGGAACCACCTGCAGTCTGCAGAACGTTGCTAGCCTTAATCAGGGCCATTGCCCAGTTCCCGGACCAAACGAGCGATTGGCGATACTGCATAACCATTGCATGCACCAACATACTAGCCAGTCCAAGAGGCGCGCTAATGGAGAATTTGCCTGCCTGTTGATATCACAAAGCAATTACTCCGTGTTTCTTTCTACATCGAATTGTTGCAAGAAGAGATGCAGTAACGAAGAGATTCCCTCATGGACATGCAGAGGAGCTGACAGACGAGCTCTTGAGAAGCCCCAGTCGACCAGGACTAGCCAATGCACTGTCCTTTGCAAAGTTGTGAAACAACCTCAAACTTTCAAAACTTTTGAGTTTTTTTTGGATTTTTGTTTGAACTCCAAATCCTTTTCCCAATTTAGCATTTCTCCTTGAGTTTGCGCCTTTCCTCTTTTGCCTCCCCGCTTTCTTCCCTTGCCGGCGCTCTTGAGAAGCCGCCTTCTCACCGCCACTCTGTTCACCCACTCCACACGCCCGACCGTCGCTGCCCCCAAATTGCGGCCGCACTCCTCCCTAGCATTCACACCCGCCCTGTTCCGCGCTGATACCAAGGCCCCACCAGTCAGTCGCCCTGCCCCTCTGCCTCTCTCCCATTGCAGCTCACCGTTTCCCGGCCGACGCATGCGCTTGAGCCGTACCTGTTGCGTCATACCTTGCCAACTCCTGCAGACGCCATACACCACCTCGCCTGTACGCCCGTCCTCCCGGCAGAACCTTGCTCTCCCTCTCTCTTCCATGCACAGGTGACACCGAAACGCCTCCCTGTTTCCACCACCTCACCTCGCCTTTAAAGCTCATTTGCCATTGCAGATAGTTCCGCGCCACTCCCAGATACCCACCAGAACCATCCAATTGAACACTCACTCACCGCAGCATCGCCAATGATCTCCCCTGAGCCCGGATAAGCCCTAAACCCAATCTTCTTCGTCTTTCGGTTAAAACTCAATTGCATTCGCTAGCAAAACCTCCTTTGCCTCCTGAACACACTAGTGATATCGCTCGTACATGAGCATTTCTTAAGAGCTCTGGCGGCGGAAGCTACCGCTGGCCAAAAAGCCTCACCCGTGGACAGCTCAGTCGAGCATTCCCCTACCCAAACTAGTGCCACTATCGTGAAGCCTATTCCCCACAGATGGCTAAAACATTCTCAACCTCGCCGGAGAACCATCGAGAAACCCTAATACCGTTGCGGAGCTCCAAACCTTCTCCTGCCGCTAGCCACCACCACCCATCTCCGTGCCTCCCAAAGCCCAAAAATGGAATCCCTAACTTAAGCTGAGCCCAACTATGCTGCTCGCTTTCGCCAGAGAGCCTTGCTGAAGCTGCTCCGCCTGAACGGTCACTCCTCTGCTTCGTATCGAGAAGAGCCGACTGGAGGTAGACGATGAGTGGCATGGCCAAATCCTAGCCACTTGCGTGTCGACTATCGACCGTGTGCGCGTGAGTTGGGCTTCTCGGCCGAGTGCAGCATGGGCTGAGGCAGGCTGGCCCCATTTGGCCGAATGGGTTGGAAAGTGCAAGCAGACTGCACTGTTCATGTGGGCCGGCCCAGCACTGTTCACTCGAAAACTCAAAATTCAAAAATACCCCATTTCAATCGTTCGACCCCCTGAATTCATTTTTGACCTCCAAACCACCAAATTAAACTCCAATAAATCCAACCCCCTCTATTTAAATTTTATTGTATTTTATTCCTTTTTATTTTTAATTTATTTCCCTAGCTTGATTAGACTCAAACACGAGCTTATGTTATTTTATGTGTTTACGCTAACTCCCGAGCTTTCCGAAGCGGTTGTGCAAGGACCAGAACCGAGCAACGAAGTCTTTGAGATAGTAGAGTTCGCAGAGCAGTAAGGCAAATTACAAGTTTTTGATCATATTGAATCCTATGAGATTTAAATTATTTAATTACAATATTTGCATTATTGTTATTTATGCAAAGTTATTTATTTAAAATAAATGTTTCGAATGACTTGCTAATTAGATATGTCCTACCACTGAAAAATGACATATTTAATTTGAGGTCATATTCACCTTGACAACCTTAATACTATCCGTCTATATTATCCGTTTTCGATCCGAAGTCGTTAAGTATCCGTTCCGGCGTAACCGTATTCAAAATTTCGAATACTCCGAATTCGTATTCGTATCCGGTTTTACCGTATCCGACCCCGAATCCAAGAAAAAAATATAGATTAGGATATGATATGAGCAATATCCGTCCGAATCCGACCCGATTGCACCCCTATTCGTAACTGAATAATTCTGGAATATACTAATTAAGTCATAAGACACAATCCAAAAACACCCACCTCAAGACTATGTGATTGATCTGGAATATACTAATTAATAGTGATAGTTCTTTTTGTCACATCACTATGTCATTAGTGACACCAATATTATACAGCGCAGTGGCGACGGAGAATTTCGTCACAAAATAGTAATTGCGACGAAAAATAACTTAGCGATGAAATTTGTTACCACAGAATGGCATAACCATCGAGTCGTCAATGGAAGACTCCCAACTGACGAGGAGAATACTCGACAACAGCAGTCGCAACCATCCACAGGAGATATTTTCGGGTTGATGTAGCAGTCCCCAGGAAGATAGATAGCATCACAACTCTGCAGATAGAAAGACTTGCGCAGAATTATGCGAGAATAATTTGCTTGGACTGAATAAATCAATAGACATTGAAGCACAATAGCACAAGGATACAATTCATCACAATATAATTGTCAAAAGCACAAATATGATTCCCGGCCCGTTGCTGAGCTCATCTGCGTTTCAAGAATAATCTGGCTACTGCAATGGTCGCCAACAGGCTAAACTTGCAACTAAACTAACCCCATAACACATGAAGTACAGCTTATAAAGAATCAAAACACCCCGTTTCAGAAACAAAACTATAATAGTGGTGCTATCCTCCCTACTCCATACCAGCTCAAAAGCATTTCTCGATAACACTGACATGAAAATACAGACTCAAGGTGTACTGATACATATGCACAGAACCACCGCACAAACAGGTGGTACTGGACTACTGGTAGACTCCAGAAATTTTCCGTCATGACTAGCTTCACTTCTGCCCTCTGAAGTACATGTATACTTTCTGCGTCAACCAAAACATAAACAACAGTCAATTTTAAGTATATAGCACTGTATTCTTGAAAGATGCATCAGAACAAGTCTCGTGATAACGAAAGCCAAAAGCAAAGAACCACGGCACTGTTCACAGTGGAGGTAACTTTTTTATGCCACAAATGCATTTAACCATTTCTAAATCTTCCATGCTAAGCGAAGTATAACGCTATGTGTGTTCATTTATTTGCATGCTCATCCAACATGATGACCAGACCAACATAGTAACTGTCAACGGTCAACACATATTGATTAGCAAATCAAACATTAACTAATAGGCAATACCATCATCTGTTTCTAAAGAAAGTGCTACAGTGAAATTGTAGAAGGAAAATAATTTTTATCCTTCCAAATTTATGACAAATTTATTTTACTCAATTATGAAGATACTGCTAAACAGCAATCTTAAACAGACTTTCATATTAGTGAAGTTTACCTGTCCTGAAACTAAAAAAAGGTACAGATCAATGTGGACACTTCAAATTTTCAGTTACTCAAATATATAATTACAACAGTTCCATTCAGTTGCCCTGAACTAAATACATATAATCCATAAAAAGTGATGTAAACACCCACTAGTTCCCTCATGCATTTAGTATCCTGGGAAACAATAACTAGTATGTAGGCATACCAAAGTATACGTAAGAAAAAAGACAAGCAGAAAGAAAGAAACTAGGGAAGGTCAGAGGATGTGCTGAGCACAAGAATTTATTTCAGACCTGAAGAACCCCAATGCTCAGCAGTGTCTCCAAGCAAAACAGTGCAAACCCCACAAAGTAAAAGATCTGCAAGAACAAACAATTAATTCTTATCAGTGGGCATTTCGAAGTTACTTCAACGTGCTTGACACATTTGACAGTAAAAATGTGTCCAGCTCTCTCATTTTTTGGTAGGTGTAAATGGATCAAGGTAACATGAACATTCGTCTCACCCCAATTATCACATGCTCAGAGAAAGTGTCGATTGCAGCAAGTATGCCCCTGATGAGAACAAAAAGGTTTTGCATTATAATTAATCAGAAAATATTGTACTTCCAGAAGTGGATAACCATGAAGAGATGAAGACATGGGGCTTAGGCTCTAATATTTTCACAAGACATCCACTCAATAGTCAATACTGATTAACTGTGTATTTACTGGTCCAATAAAATGTAAATGATAAATAGATTCGCATGAGGATTTGAGATATTCAACTGGTGCATTGCCATTTGTATCCTGTAAAAGAGTATGAAAGTGATCGACTTATCTCAGATATTGCAGAAAATATTGAAGCAGGCAATTCAAAATTTTAGCATTGTATCAATACCATACAACAAAGTTCCAAAATAATGAAGCCACCAATTGTATTGTCTGCATGGGTCTAACAACTTTTAGAAGTTGTTTAAATGGTATTGGCTTCAATAAAACTACCTCGTTAGTGTTGGTGGCTAGCTGGCTGTTAAGAACGGTAACACTGATGCAATGGAAATTACCCGTAGTAATTGCTTTGGTCGCTGTATATAAAGCAGTGGCAACTTACGTTAATGATTTTCCATGAAATACAATTGGCGGAGCGATGGCAGCAATTATGCAAAAACCAATATGGATCTGCACCAAACAACAACGCAAGAAGTGATAACTATTGCGGCAGTTGAAATGTCAAGAATTAATAAAATATGCTTTCCAGCTAGATCTTACCAGGTAACATAGAAAAAACCATCCAAAACTGAATGCACTGTTAGTCCTGTTTAACAAGTTAATGAGAAAGTGTCAAATACACAGTTCAAAAAGAAAGAAAGAAAGAGTCAAATACAAAGCAGTCATGGTTACACAAATATACGGCACAATCCACAGTTGAGTTCCACTTAAACGTCATGCTTGAAATTGCAGCCGCTTTTACAATATATGTCTAACTACAATCTAGGACGAATATACTCATCCATTGCTCACTGATACATCAAATCGAAACGATGAGTGAGCAGTGCAGATCTGCATAGACTTTTTATGTAAAAGAGGTACACTCTGTAAAATGCACTGGTGGAAAGCACTAAAACGGCAGTAAAATGCTCTGACAGAAATGTGTATCTTCGTAATATGCATGGATTGGAGGGAATACTAAAATGGTAGTAACATACCTCATTGCACGATAGAGGGGTCTGTACCATATCAAGTATGACAGGGGAATTCCAAGCAAAGCATAGATAGTTGCAAGGAAAAACAGCTTTGAATCTGCAAGCATAAGACAGCACAACCATTTAGCACGAGCCGACGTACAAAAACACTGGCGTTTATAGATACACACGGAACCCACCTCCCTCCTTGATCCAGCAGACTATGACAGCAATGAAATTCCACGAGAGGCAAAGCACGATTCCTGTAAATTACAATAACACGCAACGAAAATTATGATGAACAATCAATGCTGCTGCCTTTGAAAACACACCATATCCACTACCTACAATTGCCTAATTCTGTACCCTCCAGCAAGGGAAGCAAACAGCGTACTACTACTAAACTGCTGATACAACAAAATGGACTATCAACAGCCAACTAGTACGTACCAAGCCAGCTAGCGAATGCAAGATACTGCAACTTCTGCACGTTGGCCGGTATCTCATTGGCAATGTCATGGTGGATCATCGGGAAGAACGGCGGCCAATTCTTCTCCTCCACTGGCACTCCAGCTGCATCAAGAAAAGAAGGGAAAACGCAAATAACCACACTCCTTTTAACACAACTAGTAACTCGAACAACACTGACACCAGCAACCAAACAGTGACTCACCATTCTTCAGCGCTTCCTCCCTCCTCTTGATATCCTGCAGCCACAAAACAGACGCCATAAGACACAACAACCGAATCAACTAGTATTGCCGCAAAAGTTTAAAGGCGAAATGTAGGGCAAACCCCACCGCTTCTCGCCGCTTCAGATCTGATTCCCACGACGAGAGCTCCCTGGCCTTGCTCTTCGAGTCCTGTGTAGCGTACACGCCCCAAAGCCATCAGATTTGTACAAGGGGAAAAAGGACTCCTAGCACATGAAGCATCTTACGCCCATGGTGTCGAGGGGCACGTCGACGGTGGCATCGCCCTTGCCGCCGCCGAAGCCGACGGGCTCCGTGGGGCGGAACCCGTAGTGCTGCTTGCCGCCTCCGCCTCCGCCATTCTGCAGCGCAACAGAGACGGCTCGTCAGGAACAGCACGCAAAAGTCCAGATCCACCAAACCACCACCCCTTAGGCAGCAAGATTTCCGACGGGAAAAAAAACGCGAGTGAGAGAAAGCTTGGCTCACGGAGAAGGGGTTGTCGTCGGCGTTGCCCTCATCGAAGGGGTTGGGGTCGTGATGCATGCCGGGCTCGCCGCTCGCTCGCTCGCTCGGCCTCGCCGCTGCGGGAGACGGGGAAAGCGGCAGTGGCTTCGGGCTCGAGTCGCTTCCAGTCCAAGCCAAGCCGTTGCTACTAGGTACCCTTTTCCCTTGCCTTGGCTGGTTCGCTTTGCGTTGCTTTCCACGTGACGCTGGAAGGCGAAGCTCCGCGGCTGAAGTGGGTTCGGTCCGTTTCAACCATGAGAAGCCCACGGCCCGCTTCATTGAACGAACAAGCTGGGCCATTACACGTAGACCCATATTTTCATATTGATTTTTATTTTAACTTATAAATAGTATCAGCTTGCAGAGAGAAACACTCGTATATAATTTTGATCAATAAAAATAAAGTCACTACAGTGTATAATACAATATTTAATATACCCCACCTCGTCTTGAAAAGACACTCTACTCTGTTTAAAAGATAGATATCATAGAAAAAAATATTTATTATAAAAGTTGAAGATGGTCTAATCAGGTTAGCGATTTGGCCCATAAACCACATGTGTTAGTCTGATAGTTGGGCCCAGTCGTTGGCCTGCGAAAACTTGGGAGTTTCGAGTCAAAAGTTTCCGAGCGAGGTGGAGACGCGGAGGGAGCTCACTTCAAGGAACCCGAAATTAGGGAGCTCTCAATGGAAGCAAAGGCTCATCTATCTATCTTGTGTTCTAACCTTCAATGGAAGCAAAGGCTCATCTGTCTTGTGTTCTAACCCAGTCTCATTCAATTTGACGTTTAAAATTAACCATGGCCGTGCTCCACATGCCTCTTCACGCCTCCCCAAGCTTATCGCAACGCGCTCGATCGAGCTCAGATCTTAACTAGGAGCAGCGCGTTTTGTGTTGTTTACGTTGATCACGCACACGCACTGACGCACACTTGCAAGGATGGACAGAGGATGGTTGGGGCTAGAGCTTAGCTTAGGGATTCACGTCAGTGTGGAGGGAAACGTTGTTTCGTAGGTAGGAGGAGGTATCATATGTACGGTCATTGGTCAATATGGAGACATGCTTTCCTGCCTCTTAGTAGGGAGTCCTAGTGTGGAGATCCAAAGTTACCAGTAATCTCTAAGCAACATGAATGGCAAATTGCCAAATTGTTATAGAACGCCTTTGGGCATTGACCGAATGGACCGAAATAACAGGTATTCGTAAAGTTTTTTCCCAGAATATTCATAAAAAGTCTTGTACTATTTAGATATGGTTGGTTCTTTTGGGTTATGTCTTACGGTTTTTTAATTCTGGCTATTTGCGAGAGACAATACGAAGAGAAAAACAATCACATGTAATTTTGGTTGGTATAGCTAAACTCGATACAATATCTACTACAATCGACTTATAAACCCGTCTTAAAAAGACGTACCATTTGAAAACTAATTACAATAGCAAAAAATAATAAGTCAAAGCTAAAGCCGGGCCGAACCCACATATGATCCCTCGAACATATTTGGCATCTCCATTTGCATGGGGTTTACATACTGATACTCTATAGTAAAATGGGACAAAATTGCTACTTACTCTACTTCATATGGTCCTGCTCATTAGAGCTTTTGCTTCTGGTTTCTAGCTTCTTGCTTTCGTCTTTTTTTGACGATATGGCTATTTTTGGGCTTTTTGCCTTATTCATTTTCATTGTTTATGGATGGATTCTTTTGGGCTAATGGTTGATGGCTTAAATATTTGAATTTTGACCGTTCACGAAAGGCAGTTCACAGAGGAAAATAGTTGCATGCGATTTTGGCTGGTATAACTAAACCCAGTACACTTTTTACTACAATTTTTTTATTGACCCCGTCTTGGAAAAAATGCACCGTTGTAAAGTTAGCTACTGTAGACAATACAAGTATAAGCTAACTTTAAGCCGAAAAGAACCCAGCCTATAATTATATTTATTTTTTATTTTTTTGAATTTAATTATACTGGAAAAGCTATTAGCAAATATAGTGTATTTTCCGTCGCTACAGTACAAAATAAACCATAAATCAGATTTTTAAACCCAAATGAGAACCACATTTAGTCCTGCTCATTTTACTTTTTTGTAACTTATGGCTTATTTTTTACTGTTTGGCGCTGTAACTGATATATTTTGCACTGTATCTGATGAGTGCTTTTTAGCATAATTAAATTTTAAAAAATTAAAAGTAGAAAATATATTATCTCACGACGAACAATGTAAAAAAGAATAAAAAGATAAAAAAATCCTAAAACCCTAAAAACAAATTTAAGAAACTAGAAACAAAAAAGAGCAGGGCCGTGAGACGGATCAAACAAAAAAAATGTATGCGTGTGGATAGAACGCCACGAACTTTCTCAGACTCAGCGATAATAATCACTCGCGCGTAACGTACGTGCATCTAGGCAGGCCGGCACAGAAAGCGCTGCAATGCAAATCAAATCGACACGATCCTCACTGCACATTGCACGAGTCCCCATATGTATTTGTAAAGCGTAGGGCGTTAAACATGCGGCAATTAAGTGTGGGTGCAAGTACATGGACGCATCGGGATGCCACTCCGGTAACTGTTACTGGCCCAAATTTCAATTGAGAATTGATTAGCACTTGCTTAGGGTTCGCATTCCTCCTAAGAGCCTAGCTAGCTAGCCATAATTTTTTTAATCAAGCTGAAAGCTCTTTATTTAGTACTGTACTAAACGAAAATGGCACTCCCTTCCCGTAATATAAATCTAAAATTCATCATATGCACAGATTAAAAAGATATTAAATTTATAAAAAAGTTAATATTATAGAACTATGCATATCCCTATTAAATAATTTGTTACAACTATTCATCTATTTTTCATCATTAAAGTAAGGGTATAAGTAAAAATATTGTAATAACTACACATTTAGTCTCCACAATAGACTTATATTGTGGGATGACACTTTTCAAGAACAACGTATCTTATTAATCGTGTTACAGTAGACTACTACATAAGAGACGACCCAATTCTTTATGCTCCCTCTCTCCTACACATCATCTCGTGTCGTACATGGCAAGGTTTATAGACAACTGATATCATATCATTGCACATGGCTTTATATTGTGGGATGGAGTAATAGGTATTATTTAATGTGTTCATTTAACAAATATCCATTTATAGTAACAAGTACTAGTTAGATAGATATATAGTAGCATATGACACATGGAACTCTATAGGTAGGTAACGTATTCTATGCACTTAGTTTGAGCACCTTGATGAGGGGATTTGGCCCGATCTTTTGATGAGATGGTAACTATGATTATTTGATATGACATTGGTGACGAGGCTATTTGACCGAAACGACCAAGCCTGTCCTGTAATCGCTACACCACACCCTTGTCATTACCAACCGTGCCCAACATAGATGATCTTTCCTGCAAGCAATTGATAATCAAGAAAGAAATAAGTGTGACCTGAATTTGTGAATGAAATATGAAGTTTTATTGAACAATGTAGAGGCCTGAAGTCGTCGTAGTTGGTCTAGTCGACACAAGTACACAACTGATGTTTTCTGAACGAAAATAAATCTAAACAAGTCTAAACCCTAAAAGTGGTGTCCTTGACAGTTTTTATGGTGCTAGGGACGTGGGGGGCACGTTCGTGGGAGTGGGTGAACATCCCACTAGAATTCTTCAGTTGGACTCAAACTGATACAAGGCTTAGGGCCTGGGTTTGAAACTAATTCGGATTTTTTGTGTAGATTACAATGTGCTTAGGTGGAGTTTTGAGTTGGGATCAAAACCATTAGACAGAGGACATCATAAGCTTCCCAACAAGTCCAAGATCACATCATTAGACTCTGTATGCATCTTCTACATATACTCGTTTGAAGTTAGCACTGCCTCTGGAGGTCGAACTGGATTCTAGAACATACATAGCTTTCATTCTTGGATGTCTTGGCCTTAAAGTGATATGGTGACTTCCAATGTTTATCCCCAGCGTGTCTGTGACTCCATGCGCCTCTCCTTAGTCCATGCTCATGTTTCTAAGCACAATCATATCACATGCATCAGACAACGGCCCATTCTCAGAAGTTGAATTATACAACCCTAGAAACAAGCTCATCTGATAATTCAACTATCGTGCATGTGCCCTTGTCAAAGTTCCTTGCCTATCATCTTATGGATGGGTGTTTTGTGTATCCAAGGAAGTGATGTCCTCATCACACCTCATCGTGAATATTTTTGAAATTTTGAAAAAAATAATGATGTATTTCTAAATTTATAAAATTTGAAGTTCGAAATCATTCTAAGTGAATAGTACAAAAATAAGAAAAAAACTAACAAATGATAAATCAAGAGGAAAAGGAAGAAAAAAAAGAAAAGGGATAAATGCTAATATCCATAGCAAACTTGTCCATTTTTGTTTCTTCTAACATGTTTTGAATTTGAAGTTGCAATTTTGAAGGGCGCTAGAACACTCTATAGACTACATCATCATACTCCTTTTGATATTTTTATGTGCCCTAACCGAAGAGTGAGTGCATGAGTGCACTACAGAGAGCGAATGCATTTGATATGTTAACCTAGAAGTAAGAGTGGGAAAATGCATGTTGGTTAATTTGTGAAAATCGATCAGATCATACCTAACAATTTGAAAATCCTTCGCACATAATTTTGCTACAGAGAAGATTCAAATTGCATGCTGGATAAGCAAGCAACATTGTAACAACCCTATTTCTGAGGCGATTCCATGTTTGTGGTGGCTAATGGTGGCATGCGATGGTGCAAAAAGGGTCAATGAGACTTAAGGATTCCATTTTTGGCGTTTGCAAGGTCTATGGAGCACCGGTGAAGCCTGGCAGCTGTAGGAGCTCATCGGAAGGGGACCACGCATGATGGCGCTTCTGTGGAGATCCAGTGAAATTGAAGGTGGCTTTAGCTTATACGGCGCAAGCTAAGGCTAGTGGTGACAGTGGTTTGGGTTAGCTCGACCTGTGCATGGTTGTCCACGGTGGCCAAACTTGGCTGGCGACAACGCACAGTGCCGGACTGCCGGTGGCCTAGGGGTTAGCAAGGTCTGGGTTGGGTTTGCGATGGCCTGTAGGTACCACGGCTGTGTTGAATTGGCTTAGGGTTGAGGCTAGCGGTAGAATTGGGTTTTGGAGCTCACCGGCGATGTTACGGTGGCGACGACGTTTCCTTGTCTGGAGCTGGGAGGGAAGGCTTCAGTTGTACAATTGGGCACTAATGTGGGCTAGCTGGTAGCTTGGCTTGGCTTTATAGGCCAAGAAAGGCGGTGGCAATAGCGGGGTACATGGTGTCATCTTGGCTGGCGTGTGGACGGCGGAGCTGGCGGACGAGGGTCTTCGGCGAAATCAGCGACCGCGCCGGCAGTAGCGGTGGTGTCTCGGGTGTGCAAGGTCTTTTTTTGGAGTAGGTGTGCATGCTGGCAAGGTGCATTATGGCCTCGAGGGGGCGTGGAGCAGACGACGATCAAGGTGGCAGTGGTGAGGTCGTCATCAGCAGAGGCACGAGGCGTGCCCAGGAGGTGAGGTGATGGCCATTTAAGGCATAGTTGAATAGGTGGCGGGTGCTATGTAAGCGTTGACGGCTGTGGCAGTGGTGGCGAAGAGCGTGTGGCCGAGTGGTAGCATGGCACAGGGAGATGGCATAAAACCATGGTAGCATGGCATAGGGAGAAGGTGTAAAACCAAGAGGCACTAAGGCTAAGGAGAAGGCGGAAATCCAAAAGGAGAAAGTGGAAAGTTTGAGAAACCTTTTCAATTTAGCAAGAAATCAAAATCAAATGAATTTCAAAGAAATTTTAGAAATATTGAAATTTTAGGGTCGTTTCAAATAACAGAGCTGTGGACAGTGTAGATAGATTTTAGCCCCAGAGATCGATCGAGTGAGGGGATCTTTTACATGTTGTACTAGAATATATGCTTGGTGTCACATGGGAGGATGCTTCTCATTCCCTCTTGGCCCATGTCCTTTGCGCAGCGCGTGCATGCAAATGCTACATACATATGTCATGCACGAGGTCGAGCTGAGGTGAGAGAGAAACGAAGCTAGCTAGCGCCTTTGTTTTGTTCCCAAGTGAGATACTGAGATCGATGTGATGGCGCTGGGATTTTTTAAGCTCAACTCACGGATGAACGTGGGCGTTGGGCATGGAATTAATGGCGTGAGCTGGACAAAATCCAAAATCATATGATGATGTGAAGGTTGGTGGCATCACCCCGCTTTTTTTTTAACGAACTTTGAAAGGCATCGGTTACTGGGAATACTAGAATATGGGATTGGGGAGTGAATGCTGCATGGATTGGCTGAGCGCTTGTTTATCTTGATTAACTTAATTTGTGGCCAACTTACTACACAAATACACAATATTAGTACTAAGTTGCATGATCTAACGACGCCTTAACATTGCCCTTTGGGGTTGTCATGGTTCATGCAGCAGCCATTCTTAGGGTTGAGTAATTCATGGCCGAACTCCATTTTTAATTTGAAATAGGCACACCACTCATGCGGTTAGGTTCTTTTGGGCTTTTGAATTTTGTCTTATACTAGAGTAATTAGCTTTCAAACAATGTGTCTTTTAAAAGCGGAGTCTACAAGTTATTTATAGTAGACACTGTATCGAAATCATCTATATCGGCCAAAATCACACGTCAGTGTCTCTCTCCGTACTCTCTTTTGCAAACAACCAGACTTCAAAATTTTAAACTGAAAGCCACAGCTCAAAAAAATCCACCCAATATCTCCATTTTTCTAATAAATGCCTTTTACAGTATTTGTCATTTGTTACATCACGATTTGATCTTTCTATTAGTAGTACCCATGCAAATCTAAAGTTAACAACACGCACATTATCATCTCAATATTAAATTATTGTGGATCAAAATAAACAGTTAACATCAAATGTTGTTGCCCGGCCAAACCCTCTTTCTTAGAAGAAAAAGGAGTTCTTTCCCGGAATCAATTCAATGGACGAGATAAAATAAATGGGAAAAAATCAAATGAAAATAAACTAGATGAAAAGGATATATTTTTGAAACTCACAAGCACTACGGACAATGTATCTCAGTTTCTAGCATTAGGACAAGCTATAAAAGTTTACATGACTTTCTTTTCGGTTGTGGTTGATGACTTTTGGTCTTAGTACAAGTACTTATGCGAATGAACCAAATGCCGATAAACCGCTTTGAAAAAACTGTCCCGATAAACCGATTCGAAACGACAACGGAGAAACCACACATTTGTTTATTTGAGAAAATACCATAAGCTGAGAAGAACTGGGCATATGCTTAATATCGGGGATCTAAATAAAGTCAAGAGTGGCATGCATGGGCAGAATTCCCTCCGGAACAAACAAGTGAAAAGGCAAGAATTCTTGTTATTACTTAACTACTACTCCACTAATTAACTATATTTGGATCTGCTTATGTGTCCTTTCCTTCTCCTTTGCACGATCGATCATTCCCTAGCTAGTTGTAAGGGAGACATAAGATAAATTAATATGCTTGCGAGTATATTTATGCCAATATATACATGCATTATATTGTATACCGGTTGGATAGGGTTTTCTTACCTAAAGTCCCAATAAAATCCTCCTCATCGAAACAGAACCCGGCACTTTAGGGTTTTCTTTTTCCCAGTGAAAAATGAATATACAGGATATATTAAGCATATCGATTTTTTTTCATCTAAATAAACAGAGAGATTATTCAATCTTGCATCTTCCGGGCTTTGTGTGGAACGTTGTCACGATGTCGATCTCTTGCTACTCAAAATAATAACAATGCATGCACCATTGTAGGTGCCGTACGTATTATTCTCATATGCAAAATATAGTCGTTATCATAAGCTAGCTCTTGCAGGCATTATTCTTAAGTAATCACCAATTACTTAATCATCTATGAGGTTTTCAAATCTTCAATTGATCATGGATCACATCTTGATTAAAAAAACATAGGGCCACTCTGATGCTGAGATTCTCTAGCCATTAATTAAAACAGATCACATTAATCGCAACGCAAAGGACAAATGTATTGCGTCCAGAGTACTAGTCCCATTTGTTTAGGTTATTTTTTTAAACAATGTGAGGTGATCAGTATTTCTAATGGTCATGACAGGCTGCCCTCAATTCCAATTCAGCGACAGTTCTCCGTAACTAACTCCAGAACAATTCGTTAATTTTGGTGCTTTGTGAAACCAAAGGGTCATAGACAACTGATCACCTTTTGGACAGTGCTCTACAGCAAGTCAAGAAGTCAATCCAGACTGAGTAGTAGTACAAAGTGTAGTAATTAGTGAGACCATTGGCACTACAGTACAATTTGGAATCTTTTTTGGGAAGCTAGAGAGAGAAAGACATATTCTTTTCTGACTTTTATTTTTTCTCCGAACAAATAAACGATGTGACTTCTCTACTGCTTTTTCGAAGCGGCTTATCGGGAAATACTTTTTGAATCGGTTTATTGGCATTCGGTTAGTTCACACAAACATTCACACTAAAACCAAAAGCTATCAATCAAAATAAAAAAGAACACACCTAGAAGAAAACCCTAAACTGACACAATGCGTATAGTTGTCAGTAGAAAAGAAACATTAGTGCACACACCCCAAAAAATACTCGATGCTTGAATGTGTGTGCGGTTAAGTGCCAACACTCTTGGCCTTGACTCAACTCCTATGCGCGCTAAGTCAAACTGATCAAATCATATGCTCATAGTCTCTTAATTAGTTTACCAAGACGATGCCTAGCTACGTGACAAATAGATTCCGCAGGCCAGAGGTAAAATGAGAAAGACGCAGGTTGAATATGGTTTGACTAGCAAGCAATCTATACCAACAGCAAGCATGCGTGAAATTCTTTTCTCCCTTGTTCTTTTTTAAAAAAAAATTTGCTGTCACTCATGCACGTTAATTGATATACTAATTCCAAAATCGTATGCTTCTAATCAAGACACATACACGTGTACATTTTTTTTAGAAAGAGATGTGTACATCAATTCGATATACCGAATTGAAGAACTTAAAGGAGAAAGAGCGTATAGTAGGAGTGTCATGCATTTCTCTTTTTTTTTTTTCAGTTTAGTGCTATCATGATCGCCTTGGGGCCACTTTGCTTAACTACATGAAGTTGTCACAGTTCCATGGATTAATTAGGTTCTAAGGACTCTGTACTCGTGTATACATGGACCATGTAATATGCTGGTTTAATTGGAATTAGATCAACTGATCAAGCTACTGTTTCAATCAGCTAGAGAATACAAAACTTGACTCTTATATATATATATATATATATATATATATATATATATATATATATATATATATATATATATATATATATATATATATATATATATATATATATATATATATATATATATATATATATATATATATGACGAGTGTTTCATGCACCATGGTGCCTAGGCACCAATATCAATACCCGTTGATTTGCTTCGAGATTCGCAACGTTTGATGTGGGTATCTTCATATACCCATAAAAAAGTATATTTGAGATGTCAAACTCCGAAAAAATTTAAATTCAACTTCAGTTTAATTAGTTTGAACTATTTTTATGGTATATACTCACTGTAGTTGCATTGAACTCAAAAGTAGTTCAAACTAGTTTGAACTGAGTTCAAAACTAACTTACCATAAATATATCAAGGGTATAAAACATTTTCATACCCAAACTCAAAAAAATTATCAATCATACACGTGTATCGGATGTTGGTGCCTAGGCACCATGGTGCATTATGTAATTTTCCTATATATATATATATATATATATATATATATATATATATATATATATATATATATATATATATATATATATATATATATATATATATATATATATATATATATATAAGCCTCTTTTCTACTCCCGGGTGTAATTACACTCTATGTCATATCTCACAACATAGGTAGTATCTCGCGTAACGGAGAGTATGTACGTGTAGTATACGAGTATTTAAGACCATATAGGTGGTATGAATAATTTTTCAGAGGTGGTATGCATATTTTTTTGACATACTCCTTTTTATGTACGTATATAAAGGTATTTATAAAATACGCTAAAAACTATAGACTTCTTTACAATTTTTTCGTGTGGTTCACGTTGGAGTATCTTATAATTAGTATATGAGTATACCTAAAGTGATAAAGGAGTATTTTAAGTTTGTTTAGATGGTATATTACAGGTAGATGTAATTACACTTGAGAGTAAAAGATATTTTTCCTATATATATATATATATATATATATATATATATATATATATATATATATCTCTCTCTCTCTCTCTAGCTTACGATGAGTTCTCAAAAAAGAAAAAAATAATATCGAACTTTATCACCCCATCAATCATGTCCTTTGCGCCAAAAACGCCTTCAAATATGGGCTTCGGATCTTCTGCGCCCCACAACCATGACACGGCAGTTGTTGCTTGCCGATCAATGGCTGGAGTTTTTTTTTGAGTGTGTGTTGGGGGGGGGGGGTATGTCCACATGCGATCCCATGTCCAGGATGTCATTACATTACATTCAAAGAAACTTCCTAACAACTCGCCTTTGTTTAATCCCTGTTGTAGCGTCACCTTCAAGAACCACTTGCTGTTGATCTTAAATAATCACAGAACCCTAATTAAATTAATTAGCAGGGAGCAAGCAAGAGATAGCTCTTTGTGAATTTGATCGATTCCAAATGACCAAAATCTATGTGTTTAATCGATCGCAGTGGGATATGTCTCAAGATCGAGTCCCTTAGCAAAGGGATTTGCATACGTGATTGATTTGGATTTGCCGTTCTTGCTATCGACGTCACCGAATACTGTAAGTGTTGTATAATATGTTCATGTACCATCTTTAGTTTCCACCTGTCATTAGTTAACTTTTGTTATAATAAAATAATAACTAATTTAACATATATCAAGATATATAGCTTTAGTCTAGATGAGATTCGTGTATAAACTAGCCTGTACTCTACTGCCTGCAGGCTGGATCTTATTTTTCTCTCCAAGCAACATATCGC
The DNA here is from genome assembly GCA_017311315.1 of Dendrocalamus latiflorus. Classification (NCBI taxonomy): domain Eukaryota; kingdom Viridiplantae; phylum Streptophyta; class Magnoliopsida; order Poales; family Poaceae; genus Dendrocalamus; species Dendrocalamus latiflorus. The sequence goes on from CM029628.1 coordinate 43,823,287, forward strand.
TGTATGTTGTGCTTCAATACCACGAGCACGTTCATATGTATGAAATCAATCGATAAGGAAAAACATTTTAGAAGGTAAAGTTAAAATAATAAGATTGTATTATTGTAGTATATTTTTCAAGAAAAAAAATATGCTCATGTCACTTTCGAATCTTCCAGTATCCAATTAAGAAGTCAAGTACTTCATTCTATACGTACATACTACATTTGCATATGTGTATACAAATTGACTTACACTTTCTTACTTATAAGTCACATTTTTTAACTATTGGACCAATCTAGAATCAGACACACACCTCAAAGGGCCAAGAAACTAGACTACAAAAAATCGGGCAACTTACAACATATAGCAAACCCGAGAAAGTATTACTCTGTTTGCTATGAGTAAACACATTAATATTGTTTTTCTTTGTGGTGAATAAAGCTAACTTCATGACATATGATTCACTATATTACAGTTTAGAATGTTTTGTAAATATATACACAACCGTTTTCACACCCTTTTTGTTTAAAAGTGAAATGAGGGTTGTGTTGGCTTTGCTAGCTAGTCGGTTGGATCAATAGCTGTGGTACAAACCTATTCATTGGCGCCAACTACATCTAGAGAGAAGACAAACGCACGCCCATTTCAGATCAAAGTACACATGTACGTACATGCACGTATAGCCCTGTGTGGTAGAACGACCAAAAGTAAATGGAACCGTGCATCACTGTACGACGCGCGTAGCATACACATATGGCATTTGTCATGTACCGAACGTTTCAGTCACATTACAAAAAGCTAGCGATCCAGATAATTATGGAACACATGCATGCATACGATACTGCAAACAGAATTACCGGTACGCAGTTAATGTAAAACGGCACGTACGTAGTGAGAGCTAGAGATCAAGATGTACACATGTAGTGTAGGAGTTACACAGGGTTGCGTAGCCAGCGTCGGTCTGTCAGTAGTGAGGTGGGTCTGTGTGAGTCAAGACGGGGCAGGGCGGTCTCGCCTGGGCGTTTCCCAGTTTTCACCATGCATGCAGCGGCTGCTTTTTACCGCGCGACAAGCACCCGCCGCGGCCATGCCGCCTTGCGTATGGGGGTCGCGCACCTCCCCCTTCCCGCCCTGCGGAAAGTCAGCGTCCATCCATCCGTCAGTTCGTGTATGCATTACATTGCATGCACATCTGCCAAAAAAATAATGAGTGTGTCTAAATATTATTCGAATATTTTCTTTCTAACAACTATTTAGGTTAGATAGACCGTTGGAGTAGAGATCTAACCTCTTTTTTTGAAGGAAGAAGAGATTTTTTTAGAGGGAGCCGGGGGGGGGGAATTTATGGCCGTTGGATCTATAATTTAATGATCACAAATCTGAACGATAGTTAAGAAAATAATATCCGGATGATGTTTATCAACACTCTAATAATAAACCACACAACCCATCACTCTCTCTCTCCCTCCTGTCTCTCTCTCTCCTCTCTTCTGCTCTTACATACTTCTTTATTGGCCTCTTGGAAGCCAACTCAAGTTACCCATCTCTCTTGTCTGTCTCTCTTGCAGTCCTGCATTGTTGCTTGCTTGGTGTAAAGAAAAGATAGTTGCCTTTCCACAGCCCATCTCTCACATCGTGCTTCCCCTCCACCCTACCTCATCTTCTGCCCCCGGCCGGCCACAAAACCAAAACAAGTTTGCTTGCTTGCTCTCTTGTACCTTCGAGCAGATCAAGCCAATCTGCATCGATCTTCAAGAACACATGCGTAGTTAGCTCTTGGCTAGCCGCTTAGGTAGCCTTGGTGTGAATTGAATTGTGTAGAAGCAAGAGAATCATTGAGCGGTGGGTATAGCTTGCTTGCAGCTAGCATCCACTATAGGCAGAGATCGGCGAAGGGAGCCCTACCTAGCTAGGAAGCCATGTGCGACTACTTCCTTCAGAGGATGGAGGGCGACCAAGCCGGCGGGGACCTCACCGACATCGTCCGGGCCGGCGGCGTGATGCCGGGCAACGTCGACTTCCAGTCGACCGCCACCGAGTGGCAGCTGCCAGCCGAGCCGATGCTCTTCCCGCCGCCACCGTTGTCATCGGATGGCTGCGGAGCCGGGGGAACCGGCGCTGACGTGTTCGGCGACCCTTTCGCGGGGCTCGCGGACCCGTTCGGCAGCGACTACTCGTCGGGCGCGGACTTCTTGGACGCCATGCCGGACGCGATGGCCAAGGTCGGCTTCGACACGGCTGTCGGTGGAGGCAGCGGCTGCGGAGGAAGTGGAGGTGGTGGCGATGGCGGTGTCCAGCTGTTGGACATAAGTCGGAAGCCTCTGTTACCGAGGGGGGTGCAGATGCCGGCCGTCGGTGGGTTGGCGCCGAGGTTGATGCCGTCACCGTTGTCGCCGAGGGTGATACGGCCGTACCCGGCGATGGCTGGCGACATGGTTAAACTTGGCATCACGGTCGGGCAGGCGGCCGGGTGCGCCATCGACGCCGCTGTCGCCGGCATGCAGATGTCGTCGCCGCGCGCCGGCGGGATCAAGCGCAGGTTGGGCCTGCAATCGCCATCCCATACATAGATCCGAACTGATCCATGGATTCTTCGTTGCGTTGCTGCATGCATAGTATCTTGACTAGATAGTTCGTGAGTGATTTTTAGGGAGAGTTGCGCGAGTTCTTTTTTGAGTTTTTCTTCTGCTCTTTAATTTGCTATTCTTCTCTTTTCGTGTTCTGCACTGCACCTCCGAGGATAGCAAGAAAAGGAGGAGAAATTCCGAGGGTTTCTTGGGCTGTGGCAAGAATTGGCAAGATCGTGAGTGTTGCCTACAGCTCGAAATTTTAGGCACAAGAGTCATCATGAACACATGGTGATCGGTGGGAATATTTCTGAATTGGCAAACGATGCCTATATAGGGTCGTGTGCATATGTTTATCTAGACATAGCTAGTTTTCTTTCCGGCCGGCAAGGTCGGCTTTTGAAACCCTAAGCTATTGCGTTTCAATCAGTTGAAAAATTTCCAAGAAATTAGTTTACTTGGTTTCAACGTTGCATGTACCTAGAGACTAGAGTTCTGTAGAGTAATTTGTGCGATTTGTGATACTTATTTCATTCAGTGATAACTTGGCAATGATCGATTTGCACAGGAAGAACCAGGCCAGGCAGGTGGTGTCCATCCCGGCGCCGACAGCGGCGGGGGGAAGACCCAGTGCTGGGGAGGTAGTTCCTTCTGATCTCTGGGCTTGGAGGAAGTACGGCCAGAAGCCTATCAAGGGCTCTCCCTACCCAAGGTATGTAGTATATATGAATTGATTAATTCGATTTTATGATTCAAAAGAAACTGATTAATTGGATTAGTGGTGCTTCTGTACATTACTAAGTCATTAGCACCTATCAAACTCCCGGTGCTTAAACGAAGACGAAGCGTCTGAAGTGATAAGAGGAGATAAATCTAGGTTATATGGTCCATCATTATATAATTCCTCAGCTCCACATTGTGTCTGCATGACCGATGCATCGATGTTAAAATTAACTGAAAGATAAACATATGGACCTAGCTAGCTAGGTAGCAAACTTCTCATATCCAATTAGTTATTCCTTCTCTAAAAGATGGCATTTTTGGGGGTGGCACATCATAACAGAGAAATAAAAAATTGTGACAATTTAATTACCTTGATAGGTATACTTAAATATGTTTGAGATTCACTGATCCGTATTCCAAAGACATTTAATTTATCCATCTACACTATGCACAAGTTTTTTTTTTAAAAAAACTCTTTCTGCCAAGTACTGGTAGCTCACCACCAGCTCGATTAAGGCCTCCTGGAAAATTTTTATACATGTGATATATTAGTTTCTCTTCTCTTAAAAATAAAGGAGTATAAGAAAGTCAGTAAAATCATATCAAGAACATAAAACCGACTTGAAATAGCTGTAATTTATTTAGCAAAGCATCCAATCTAAAATTTTAACATTTTTTTTGGCACATAAGCACATCTTAGAGCAAGCACACATACTTAATATTGTTATTAGTACGTGCAGTACTGGTTGTAATATCAGAACAAGTGACGAAGGTACATGCAGGATGATTCTAACAAATGTTCTTGTTGATTCAAATGAACGATATTCAGAGGGTACTACAGATGCAGTAGCTCAAAAGGATGCTCAGCACGGAAGCAAGTGGAGCGCAGTCGGACTGACCCCAATATGCTTGTCATCACCTACACCTCCGAGCACAACCATCCATGGCCGACGCAGCGCAACGCCCTCGCCGGATCAACTCGGTCTCACCACGTCAAGAACAGCAGCAGCAGCTCAGGTTCCAAGAGCTCACAGAACGAGAAGCCACAGCAACCAAATGTCAAGGAAGAGCCAAAAGATCAGGCCACAACGACGACTACAACCACTAGTACAATCACTACTACAACTAGCACTTCTCCCATGGTTGTGAAGGAGGAGACATTGGTAGGATCGTCAGAAGCATTGGAAATGGTCATGGACACAGCCGGAGTAGTGGATCACAGTGAACTTATGGACCACGTGTTCACTGAGAGCTACAAGCCCATGATACCGGTTGCCGGCCAGCCCGACGACTTCTTCGCCGACCTCGCCGAGTTGGAGTCGGATCCCATGAGCCTAATCTTCTCCAAGGAGTACATGGAAGCCAAGCCAAATGGTGGCGATCATGCCCAGGACAAGGCAATGGCCGACTTGGATCCATTCGACATGCTAGATTGGTCTACTACTACCTCTTCGGCAGGGAGCTCATTCGAGCAAGGGAAGGGAGGTTAAATTAACCCTTGGATCAATGCACGCATGCAGGACTTATGCATATGGTTACAGACACTTGATCTCCATCTAAATAACCTTAAAGATTGCCACAATGTCAGCAAGGAAAGATGAGAGGTTTTTTTTCACTTTTGCTTTCTTCATTTGTTTCTTTGCTTCTTCTTACCATTGTGTGACAGAGATTGAAGTTTTGTTTTTTTAGGTTTGTGTCAGCTTGTACGTATGTATGAGATGAGGATCCTCTCTCTCTCTCTCCCCCCCAGTGTGTCCGTGATTTTTCAGTGTTTATGGTTGTCTAACAGAAGATTGTATTCTATGTGGTTGGAGGAGGATATATGGGGCGAGAACAGTGGGGGATTGGAGTGTGAATGTGATAGATGGAAGAAGAGTAGGAGAGGCCCACATCTTGAAGGGATGTGACGGAAAGCTGGGGCAGCTTGCGACGTAAGTGCTATGCCCTTGGTGTGACCTTAAGTTACAGACACATACAGCACACCCCTCCCCCCCTTCTGAATCGCTCTCTCTCTCTCTCTCTCTCTCTCTCTCTCTCTCAGTGTTAGCAGAATAGTGCATGTCTGGCTGTTGAGAATCTGAAACAATAAGGGAGGGAACAATAGCTGGCCTCTTGCTTGCATGAGGGCATATGTTTGGATTCGTTGGATGGTACATATTTTTGTCTCTGCTCCAAGGTACCGCGTTAGTGCATTTACTTTCCCTGTTCTTCTGAAGTCCCGTCATCCTGAGATATATATTACTCCCCTCACGGGCGCATTCATCCGTATATGTTTTATAAGTCTCTCGATTTCTTTGATCATGAGAAATTTTATTCTTAGTTTACCTTAGTTTGTTTAGAATAAAAAACTTTGTTGTTATATGTAGATGATCAGTGTACATGTGATATGGTACATAATACTGACTACTGGTGTTTATTTAGTATGGAACAAGCTGGATGTTTATTTAGTATGGAACAAGCTGGATGGCCTAGCTATCTCTTGCATCATATATTTGTACTTTAGTATAAGATGCATGCTTGTACTATAACGTGGATGCACTCAATCATCTCGGTGCACTCATACACTAAGCTCATGCCAGTCGTCCAATTTCCATCCGACGTCCCATATCAATATGCGTCACTTTTCACAAAAACCCACCCACACTCGTGTTGAATTTGCAAATCGCCCCTCCTCTCTTCAGACCTGCCGTTCACCTCCGCCCCTCCTCCCCCCGATCTGCTACCGACCACTCTGCCCTCCTCCTCCCGATCCGCCGCCAGCCGCCTCCACCCGCCCTTGCGCCTCCTCCCTCTGAGTCACCGCCAGCCGCCCCCCACCCTCCTCCCCTGATCCACCGCTGGCTGCCCCTGCTCCTCATCCCCTGAGCTGCCGCCCCCACCCTCTCCTCCTCCCGAGCCACGGTCGGCTGCCTGCGCCCCCATGTCGACCAATGTGGTCGAACCAACATGATCGAAACTGACGTTGTTGACTAACGTGGTCAAAATCAGCATAGTCAACTCATGTGGTAGAACCAGCGTGATCGACCAACGTGGTCGAAACCAGACGAGGGGCGAGGCCGCAGGTAGGTGGCGGCTCAGGGGGGAGGGGTGGGGCAGCCGACGGCGGATTGGGGGAGGAGGGGCAAAGCGGCAGGTGGTAGATCGGGGGAAGGAGAGGCAAAGGCGAGCGACAGCTCGGGGGAGAGGAGGGGCGGAGGTGGACGGTGGGTCTGAAGAGAGGAGGGGGAAGGGGATGGCTCGGGGGGATTTGCAAATCCAACACGAGTGGCGGGTGGGTTTTTGCGAAAAGTGACGCACATTGATATGGGGCGCCGGATGAAGATCGAACGACTGATATGAGCTGAGTGCATGAGTACATCAGAATAGTTGAGTGCACTGGATGCATTCGTATGTGGCATACATATATCCAACTCGCTTTTGAACATTTTTTAGGGAAGCTACCTAGCTTTTAATTTGGCCCACAGGATTAACACCATTTCCCATCGATCTATAGTCTGCACAAGTATGTAGGGACAGTCCTGATGAATACGTAGCCTGCTCATCTTAATTTGTTTCGCAGTTGATATCTGTATGCATGCATGTATGTACAATGCGAGGACTAATGCATGTATGCATGCTGCCTGGGTGAGCATGTGTACGTGTCTTATGATCAAATGTATCCAAACGTAATTAAGTGGGTGTCTTTGGATCGATGCATGACATGTACGTGCAACCACCCGTCCGTAAGTGCAATGTACTAGTAGTCCGGAGAATGTTTTCTTTTCAATTTATAAATCTTTCCGTTGCAATTGAGATGAATTTTCTTTTCCTTTTGGTTTACATATGAATTCTAGAAAAAAAATATGTGAAGAACGAGCGAGGCAGCGAACTGATAATTAACAGAGACAGACCATTGATTGCAAGAATCTCACTTGATCAGTACGTGTTGTGCCTACCAAATTGATGGGAAGGGTACGTAGCATGTACATATTGTTAGGTGGCATGTACAGAGAGGCGGATCTATCGGGTGGGCTTCATTAGATTTTAGCTCATCCTTCGATCAGCGTCCAACCCCCTCCTCTAAGATGAGGCGGCCTAAGCAGATCTGGTAGCTAGGCCGCGGAGGCGTGACGACGGCCCGGCAAGGAGCAGAGGCAACCAGGCCAGGGAGGTGTGGAGCCATATGAAGAGGAGGGGAAGCTCGGTGGCCGCCGATCGACTGCAAAAGGCGTGGAGCAGTGGAGACGGCCGACTGCAGAGGTGGGGTGGCGAGCAAGAGCAACCGGCGGCAAGATTGGGTTGGGGAAGCTAAAGCCGGCGGCGGAGGGGGGGGGGGGACTTTTGGCAGGTGCCAAGTGAATTTGTAGGTGCGTGAAGCTGATATATCTAGGCTCTCATTTGTTGTTGAAATTGCTAAAGAATTCTATGGAAGGTTGTTTATCTTTCTATGTTTCTGTTTGTAATTTATTCTTTTCTAACACAAACATTTTCTTTGAATTTCTGTTCGATTGCTTGGTGATGAGTGAAGGTAACATTCCATTTTCATGAGTCAAGTGTGCATACTAGGAACATCTACAGCTCCTAAGAGCAACTCCAGCAGTAGCTCTCAAAACAGGGCCCCTACTTTTTATTTGAGGGCTCTTCCTACTTTTGAGGGCTCTGTTTTTTGGGCTACACTCCAGCAGGAGCACTCAAAACAGAACCCTCAAATTCATTCTTAGAGGGGATGACACATAGGACCCACCCTCATCCTCATCCTACTTTTGAGGGCCGAGGGGCAAAAAAACTCACTCCAGCAGGGCCCCTACTTGAGCCCTCAAAAGTAGGGGCTCCCTCCAGACCCCCCAGGAATGAGGGCTTGAGGGGGAGATTTGAGGGGCCCCTGCTTTTGAGGGCTCAAGTAGGAGTCCTGCTGGAGTGAGTTTTTTGCCCTTCGGTCCTCAAAAGTAGGATGAGTGCTCAAGTAGGGGCCCTGCTGGAGTTGCTCTAATGGGATATGCTGCTTGTTTCTTCAGGGTGAATACGTTGCTTTTGAGCCAGCTAAGCTTCTCTGGCTCATCCAGAGGGTTTTTCTCCGTAAGTTGCCTCTTGGATTGTTGTTACTATTAGCATGATTTCTATAACAGTTCTCATTTTGTTTATACAAAAGTTCATACTGGCGTGTTAATCTAACCTAGTTATGACTTTTGGTGATTGTTCTGCAATGCATGTGATAAACTACAGATGAGTATATGCTCATTCTATTTGGATCTCAATGTGTGTTGTAACTTGAGAAGCATAGCATACCACATTTTGAAAGAGATACGGTGGCATGATTAACAAACCGGCAAGAACTATAATTCATGCCACCTCAGTTAATGCGTGATCACATACCATTAAAATTACTTCATTCCAAAATCCCAATAGACTACTTTTTTTACGAAATGAAAACGTAGTTTGAATATATGGCACATTTTACTTGACATTGAGGGGGATTGTAAGAGCTAAATGCAGCCAACTCTTTTGCAATAATGTCTGTTAGCATTTTTATTGTTTATTGTATGATGTAGTACAATTGTTAGTCAAAATGGCGATTACCTTGTTGAGGTGATGTTTATAAACATTTCTTGTACTTATCATTTAATCTAACTGATGGGGGACAAGGGAGATTGCTTTGTACCTAGTTCCAACTCTTTAGCCATAATGGCTTGCTGAATCAATGGGCTTTTCAGTCAATAGCTGATGCCATCTATGTTATGGAGATGCCAGCGATATTCATTATTTCACATAGTATGTGTTGCGACTGGGGTGCCTATTACATAAGTAATTAGGAGCTTAGGACTTGATAGAATGATGTTTTGAACTATAGCACGGGGCATGATATTTTGGTTCTAATTAGCAAGTATTTCCTTAACAGAAGTTATGACCCTATTTTTTCATTTGTCTCAATTGTTTGAGATTTGTCTTATCAATCTTTTGTTATGGGTAAACTGTATTTTACTCATGTCAAAAGATAGAACTTTCCTATTCGTATTACTAATTTTTGCTAGTTTTTGATACACAGATGACTGATATCTACTCATTGGAAGTATATTTATATATTTTCGGAATACGCTTTCTATTACTGAGTTACTTTCATTGTATTTATCTCTCTCTTTTTTTGCTTTGTTTATCTTCTATTCATGTATAAATTTGAAATTAACAAGAGTAAAATATATACTATGCTTGTGTCAATCTAGCTTAGTCCTTTGAGATTCTGAGCCCACCTATTTTCAATCTGGTTTCGCCTACATACATATATACGTTATCGGGTAATAATAAACCAGCTGCTTGCCTTGCGTGTAACAGTTGCTTGATCGATAGCCCCTAAGGGCATGTATAATAGTTTCTTGAGGTTATCTGTAAGATTTTCATCTCATTTAAAGACAGCACTAGAGACATCATCTCCAACAGTAAATTATTCCTTCAGCTATTTTATACTATTTTTACCATAACTTTCTAGCTCACATCCTCTTGCTATTTGCATTGGTTTGCAGACTCAAGTCATCTCTTGCATAAGAGACAGTATAATATCTATTCTCACTTTCTCTCTTCTTCACATAGAACTTTACTTATTTAATATAGATAAAAGATTGGGCAATCATTGAGGAGAGATTCCAAAAGAAGCTCAACAGTTGGAAAGGAAAGCTTCTTTCCGTTGGAGGAAGGCTAGTTTTGATCAATTCGGTCTTAACTAGTTTAGCTATGTATATGCTTTCCTTTTTTGAAGTCCCTAAGGGTGTTTTACAAAAAACTTGATTTTTACCGTTCAAGGTTCTTTTGGCAAAGTGATAGTCATAAAAAGAAGTACAGGCTTGCTAAGTGGAGTGTACTTTGTAGACCAAAGGACTGTGGCGGGTTGGGTATCCAAAACCTTGGGATTCAAAACAAATGTCTCTTGAGTAAATGGTTGTTTAAACTTATTAATGAGGATGGTGTTTGGCAAAATCTTCTAAGAAGGAAATATTTGACCAATAAAGCCATAACTCAAGTTTATAAACGACCGGGTGACTCCCACTTTTGGTCGGGGCTAATGAAGGTCAAGGATAATTTCTTGGCTCATGGTTATTTTTGAATTCAAAAGGGAACTCAAGTTAGATTTTGGGAGGACATTTGATTAGGAAATAAACCCTTAAGAGATGTCTATCCATCTCTCTATAGGATTGTGAGGAAAAAGAATGATAATGTGGCTAAGGTTTTAGCTTCTACGCCACTGGATGTGTCATTTAGAAGAGGTTTGGTGGAAAGTAATTTGACAGCGTGGTACGACTTAGTCTCTAAAGTTGTGACAATTAACCTTACAAATGAGAAGGATGTGTTTGTTTGGAACTTACATAGGAGTGGGTCTTTTACGGTTCGCTCTATGTATTTGAAGTTGATTCAAGAGGGAGTCTTACCTACGAATAATCCACTTTGAAAAATAAGAGTGCCTTTGAAAATTAAAATTTTCCTTTGGTTTCTCCAAAAAGGGGTCACTCTTACAAAAGATAATCTAGCAAAAAGGAATTGGCAAGGGAGTGTCAAGTGTTGTTTTTGTAACTCTTTGGAGACGATACAACATCTTTTCATTGATTGTCACTTTGCTAGATTTATATGGAACACAGTGCATACCACCTTTGGAATTCATCCACCATCTAGTATATCGGATATGTTTGGCTCTTGGCTTCATGGCATCGGGGCAAAACTCAAAAATCAGATTTTACTAGGTGCTGCGGCTCTCTGTTGGGCAATGTGGTTGAATAGAAATGACGTGGTGTTCAATAATGCTAAAACCAACACTTTTCTGCAAATCATTTTCAGGGCAACTTATTGGATCCGGCATTGGTCCTTGTTAAGTAAAGAAGAAGAAAAAACAATCTTCAAGAATGGATGCCAGATTTTGGAGACGGTCATCATGGAGGTCTTTGCAAAATTTGGATGGAAGTTCCGGAATAGGATTGAGACGTAGTGTCTGTTTTTTCTTGTATCTTGTGTCTTTTGTTTTGTGTTAGTTCTTGTGCTTGAATGCTCTTAGTTGTAACCTTTAAGTTGCGTACGATCTTCGGATTGTAGAGGCTGGGATCTTTTTCATTCATTTAATGAAAGTTTCCTTTGATCTAAAAAAGAGACATCTAAGATGATACTATTAGAGATGCTCAAACAGCAGCTTCTGAGCTAGCAGCCGGGCCGGGTCGTCGCTCGATCGCGGCCGGTGTTGACGGAGTTCGTGCGCTGCATCGTGCTCGCGGCCATCGGATCGCGTAAACGCTCGAGTAAAACACGTACGCAAATCGATCAGATAGTAATTGCCCGGGAGGCCACCCCCTGTATGGTCGTGGTCGTGGGGCTCCTGTACGCGCGATCTGTAGCGCAGCAGCCATGATCGACTGTGATTGCCTTCCGATGGATCCAATAATTAGGCATTTACGCGCTGGGGCATACCTGTCCGTCCGATAACCACTGTAGATCCATGGAGCACACAACGACGTACACAAGCGATCAGCAGTAGAAGTGCAACCACGCAACCTTAACTGATGCCAAGAATTGAATGGGCTAACCAAGGAACCCCTGTACCAACACATACGAATGTTCAGACTTCAGAGGAGATGCATGCATGCCTCATTGCCTCATGCCTGAGCGATGGCATTGCAGGCTGCTTGCAGTCGTCTCTCCCAAGAACAAATTTAAGAGGCGCGCAGGTGCTGGACCTGGGTGCCTGGGAGCCCACACCGCAGGTGGCGTTTTTCTTTTTTGGAACATCTCTCTTTTTTAAAGTTATTGTCTATGTTTGTTACAATATTTTCTATTTCGTCTATACAATATTGACTTTTGTATCACATATTTTTCTTGTATACGGTGATTACAATTGTTATACATATTATCTAAGAATGTTGCATCGAAGCGTACGATGTGAATACTCATATCGTTCTTTATTTTTGTTGTTGCATACATGGCCAACAAATACTGCAGATATGAACAAGAAATATTGCGAATAGAAATACTCACATTGTTCTTTTTCGAATATTTGATTTCATGTATGCAACGTTTCGATTTCATGTGTGCAATATTGAGATTTTTATTTGATTTTATATGTGTAACTTTTTCTATTTCATATGTGTAACATTTTGATTTCATGTATGCAACATTTCGATTTTATGTGTTCAACACTGATATTTTTTGTGTGCAAAATTAATATTTTTTATCAAATTTTTTGTTGTAAATATAAAATCAAAATATAGCATATATAGTTAGAAAATATTGCAATCGAGTATATGGAGGTAGCGTCCAAATCAAACATCCGGACGTTAGCAAATCTCTTTTTTTAATACTCATGGTCCTGGAGTACTAGTACTACTTTTACCAGTGAGCACAATTAATGGCTAAGACCGAGTTTTTTTCCTTTTCTTTTTGGGCTTAATTACGGAAGACAAGGCGAGACCCAAACGTGCCCATGCAGCCCAATAAAATCTAACAGATAGGAAAGTTTCCCAATTTCCATCCATGGCCCGAATGTTTTCAGAAGACCAAAAGAGACGAGCCATCTTTTATTTGTGAGCTGAAGAAAGCCCAGTGCAGATGTGTAGGACAAAAGAAGCCCGCAGGCCGAATGGTTACGATTCGTTCTGCTTGGAGCAACGGAATGTCTCGTTTTCAATTTACCAACAATATCGTTGAGTTCCTCTAAAAAACAATATGATCGAGTTTTTAATTACCCTGTACGTGAGTTCGAATTAAAGTTATGTATTTATCTCAAGTAAAGTAGGTATACGTGATACTGTACCTCGAGTTTGCTTTTTAATTTCCTTGCCTGCATCTGGGATATATGCTGTTTGTGCTCATGAAGTCATGTGCTATTTCAGCTGATCCTGCGTGCAATCCTGCCCGGCCAGTGGTTGTTTAGTGGTCTGAACTCTACATTCATTTTAAAAAGAAAAGAATTATACCAGCTTTTAAAGAGGAAACATCAAGACACCAATACTGCTGTTTTTAAAGAGGAAACATCAAGACACCAATACTAGTGGCCAGTGCCGGATCTAAAACAAAATTGATGGGGGTGTCTCATGCATATCACATAAATCTATTTATCAAGTAATGTTATACTTCATAGTAATATGTTATGTGTTCAACAATTCAACATGACCGGATAAAGAAGTAGTGATGAAAGTGCTTATCAAAATAAAGAGTCCCACTACTTGTATTGATCAATTATAGGAAAGTGAATAAATGATAGATAAATGTCCAAACCATAGACAAAAGACGGGTGATATCGGCAAAAATATAACATTTGACCTCGACGCCTTACAAAAAAGAGAAGAAATTACTTAGTAAAATTTTAAGTAAAAGAATCATGCAATGATCAAACAAAGATAATCACATTACATTTTATACTTCGTTTCAACGCTCTCTCAAGTTTTGGAAGCGATGAATTACAACATCGTTGGTAACTCTCCCTATTTCATGTTTCTCCACATAGCAAATAAGGCTATCACTTAAGAAGTCATCACCAATTTGATTGTGCAAATATGTTTTCACAATTTTTATTGCCGAAAAGCATCTCTTAATTGTAGCAGTAGCCACAGGCAAAATAGTGCTAGCTTCAAAAGTCGATAATCCAAAGGATAGAAAATATGTTTCCTTATCTCCACCTTTTTTAAGAAAGCTCACTAATAGTTTCTATGTTAGAGAACCTGTCATCCACACGAACATCGGCAATATAGAGGCGAAGATGATGGTTAAAGTCCCTCAATTCTCCATCATCAAAATCATTAGGATAAAGTTTAGCTAGACTCACCAAATGTTGTAAATTGAAATTATGAAATGATTTTTGGTTGATTTCACACAACCAATAGCATTCAAAATATCTTCATCCTTCCATTGTAGAGTTAAAGATAAGGTGCTTGTGATTATTAAGATAGTAAAAATAAGATGTAAATAAAACACAAAATTGAATGACTGAAAATAAACTAGAAGACCCCATGCTTGCCTGCAAATAAAACATAACCGACCAGCAGCTCAAATGGAAACAATCAAGAGTTCCTCCGACCTCCAAATACAACCAAATACAGTGCCCCTAGATGGCAGATGTAATCATATAGCCCCACCATTCCGTCGCTGTGCAGACATCGCGGCCAAAGCATCCCACAGAAACAAAGAAGCAATCTTTCAACCAACAAGCCTAAATAATCAGAGGCCTAGAAGGCACATCAAATTGCTGCCGAGCCAAACCCAAGGTCGAGGAAGGAGGCAAGAATCCTAAAACTTGGTTGATAGATAACTTTATGTAAGCTATATTATAATATCTTTTTAGGATAATTCTAATGTCGCTATCACCTTATCATTATTCCGCATCACTCTCATGTCAGAACTATGTCTCTCCATTTTCAATTCTAGCACCTCTTTTCATTTCTCATAACTTTATCGTAGCCTTATCCTTGCCATCTCTTAGTTACCTTGAATTCATACTATTTAAACTGTCCATGATATATCAGTTATCTTATCACCATATTATCATCCCCTATTATCCTCACATCAGGAATTATGTGTCTTCATTTTCAACCTTAGCAAATCCCCTCACTTTCCAAATTTTATCTTAACTTTCTCTTAGTTCCTTAAATTCACACCATGTAACATGTTAATAATATAGTGGTTATCAGGCATGGGATTATCCACATATAGGGGAGATTTCCACCCACCTGATAACGTACGGGGGCCGTACACTCCCATTACTCAGGATATTACACCCCGTCGGTGGTTGTTATACAGTCGAGGACGATGGCGTGCCTGACTATTCTCGTATAATCGGGTATGTGGGGAGTAATCGCTAGTGTCTTTGCCACAACTTGCTAAATAACAATTATCTCGGTTGATCAGATGACAGTTACCTGGCATGGGGTCATCCACATATAGGGGAGATTTCCACCCGCCTGATAACGTACGAGGGGCTGTACACTCACGTCACTCATAATATTACACCCCGTCGGCGGTTATACAGTCGAGGATGATGGCGTGCTTGACTATTCTCGTATAACCAGGTATGTGGGAAGTGATCGCCGATGCCAGTCATAACTTGCTAAATAACATATATCTTTAATACCACTGTTCCGTGATCTCTATCTCCAATCTGTATCAGTGTTTTCAATAACATAGCTTCATTGTAGTTAACCTGTATCAATTGCTTGCTTAGCTTGTCCTTTGCATATCTTGCTTACATTACCTGTCCTTTACTCACTGTGTTGTGATCATTGTTGGATACTTGCTAAAGTTTTCAAATCTCACGCTTGCTCTTTTCATTCTCAAGTAAAACGCCAGTGGAGTGATAGCATCATGCTTAGGTGGGAGCACTCAAGTTTTCAGCACCGTGGCTTGCCACTATCTATTGTTTTATTCATCCTTTATTTGGTTAGAAGTGGACCGGTCCCATGTTTCAAACATTTATTCTAGCTTATGCTGGTTCTCTATTAAAGTACTTTTAAAGTTTTAATTTTCTTTTGATTTCTATTATTGCTTTTATATTCATTCTTCATTTTGGCGATGACGTTCCATAGTAGTATCTCACAACGGTATGTGGGGTACTACAAATAGATTTTTAGGGAGATATTAGGGTGAGTTGAGAGGGACAGATAAATTACCACCACTAACTCTCTCATTTAAGCAAATAAGATAAAGGGGTATTTATATTGGTTTTGTAGAAAGAGAGATATTTCCTTATGATTTTGACCGATATAAATGAAGTCACTATGTGAACTACAATCGATTAGTAGATTCTATCTTAAAAATATACTTCGTTTGAAAGTTAGGTATTATAGAAAAGTTATTGGCGGTAAAAAAAGGCTTATGGAATCCAAAACGAACAGGGCGGGAGCTCTGCCATTCTTGTTGGTTATACACGTATACTGAATCAACATGCCATTACAGATTGGATTTTATCTTTTGAGTCTTGCACGTTATCAGGGAGGCAGCCCGGCTTATCTTTGATTGTTTAATTGGACTCAAAATTAGTGAAGTCCAGCCCGAACTGAAGGTTCAGGTTCGATGTGCCCCATCTAACCCACCCAGCAGCATTGGGCTGGACAGGTTTAGGTTTAGATTTAGGAGCCCAGCCACGTTCAGTCCTAGTCACCTGGAACTTGTCATGTGACACCAACACTCCAGGACTCCGTGAATCGTCCCGATATGCCAATAAATCATTTCAAAAATGTTATCTCGATAAGTCAATCTAAAATAGTAACAGAGAAATCATCTTGTTTATTTCTTCGAGAAAAGTCATAAGTAAAAAGAAATTCAGTAGTTTTCTGACATCTCATCTCCTTAATATTAACCTCCGTACCTTTACGGCTGCCTACGTGTTCTAGAGTCGCATGCAACGGCCGGTGGCAACTAGCAAGGCGGAATTTCAGGCTTGCGGTAGGTGAGGTGAGGCACCCGTGCGCTTTACGAAATTCACCCGCGGTTGTTCAACTCGTTGGTCTTCAATCTTCACGTAGGGCACAAGCGGCTGAATCGCAGATGCCGTTCCTCTTTGTTTCTCCACTTCTGGTGCTGGATCTCTGAATACTTCTGACTCATGAACTTATCCACCAACCCTTTCAGACATGAGATCTTGGGTCAGCGTCAGCGTGGATCGGACGGTTTGGGTAGGTTTGGGTGTAGCTGAATCTGAATGCGCCCATTCTTTTGGCAAGACTTGGATTCAGACATTAGTTGAGGCTTTGAACCAGCCTGTTCGGAAGAACAAGACTGATTATTCATCACACTATATTATATCGTGTTAGTAGACACACGGATTTGTTTTGGTAGATTACTCAATGACTCAAGTGTGCTTCGGCCTTCAAAGCAGAGAACAGAAGCCGTACAAGATTATTTTGTTACAGGTGATTCGATCGATGACGGCTGGGCTGACGGGGAGGGGAGGGGAGGGGAGGGGAGTAGATAGTAACTTTTCTTCGGTCAACAGGTCACGTGTTCAGCTGATCTCACAAGATGAGTCTCTTGTCAATTTTACTGAAAACTTCTCTCCGGGATTTGAACATATGAACAACCGCATAACAACGGTGTTCTGCATGCAGTCCAAACGCATACAAACTGAAGGATCTCCCTAATTTGCATGTGCTGATAATGGCTCTATTCTTTTGAGCTTTTACGAGCTGCTTTTCGGCTTTTCTACAATAACTAGTTTTTAAACGGAGTATCTTTTTAAGATAGAGTCTACTAGTTAATTATAGTACATACTGTACTGACTTCATTTATAACAGCAAAATCGCACGTGAGTTTCTGTTACTCTGTAATCTCTCGCATAAACAGTCTAAAAATCATAAGCCGCACAATCAAAAGCCATAAGTTCCAGTTAAAAAGAATAGGCCTAATGCTAATTCGTCTGTGTGATCTTTTCAAAAGGAGGACTGTCTGATTTGTGCGTGCTGATAATATGTTTCTTTTTTCATTGACGACTCTCTGTAATCTTTCGACAAGAAGAC
The DNA here is from genome assembly GCA_017311315.1 of Dendrocalamus latiflorus. Classification (NCBI taxonomy): domain Eukaryota; kingdom Viridiplantae; phylum Streptophyta; class Magnoliopsida; order Poales; family Poaceae; genus Dendrocalamus; species Dendrocalamus latiflorus. The sequence goes on from CM029628.1 coordinate 43,841,009, forward strand.
AAAAGCAGGAGTTAGCGTTGTGTCAGTCAACACCAAATTAACACATCTCCCCGTTTCGGTACATTCCTTACAGTATCTGTTGCTAGTCCGGCATCACATGTTGGTTATTTTCATGCAGATGGCGATTGGAATACCTGAATACAAGAATTAGAATTATATACTATAAACAACCGCATAAAACCAGACTTGAATGGATGCAAGCACTTTGGCCCTGCTCATTTGAGCTCCTAGCCTCTAGCTTCATAATTTCGTTTTTTGGGCTTTTTAGCTTCTTTTTCGGTTTTTTTACCTTTTCTTTTTCCATTTATTCCTTTGTATTATCTGTGATGATATATTTTTTTGTTTTTTAAATTTAATTATGCTGAAAAACCACTAGCAACTACAGCATATTTTCAATCGCTACAGTGTAAAAAAGGCATAAACCTGAGCTTTTAAGCCCAAATGAATCTTTACTATATAAAAGAAGGAGTTGGTGGTTGGTGCGGCCACCCCTTCTTAACAAAAACACACTGGCTGACGTGTGGCCCCACCCTCCTCCCTAAACACATGCGGCTGCCTCCCTGGCCACCCCCACCCCGTGCGGCTGCCTCCCTGGCCCCCCCCCCCGCCCCTGAGTCTTGCGGCTGCCTCCTTGGCCCCCCCCCGGCGAATCTTCCGCCGACGCCTCCCTCCCACCCCGCGCCGCCGCCGCCGCCTCCTCCTCCCCCGCGCCGCCGCCGCCTCCTCGCCCGCTCCCACCCCGCGCCGCCTCCTCCTCCTCCTCCCCACCTCGCCCCGCCGCCTCCTCCCCTCCCTCCCACCCCGCGCCGCCGCCGCCTCCTCCTCCTCCCCCGCGCCGCCGCCGCCTCCTCGCCCGCTCCCACCCCGCGCCGCCTCCTCCTCATCCTCCCCACCTCGCCCCGCCGCCTCCTCCCCTCCCTCCCACCCGCGCCGCCGCTACCCCGCTCCGCCCTCGCCTCCTCCCCTCCCTCCGCCGTCGCGCCGCCCTCTCCTCCTCCCCATCCCGCGCTGCTGCCGCCTCCTCCTCCCCCCACTCCTCCGCTCCGCCGCCGCCTCCTTCCCGGCTCCACCACTCCACCCTCGCCTCCTCCCCTCCCTCCTCAGGCAACCGCCGCACCCGCACGCGCCTCCCTCCTCGCGCAACCGTCCCCCCCCCCCACCTCTTCCCGTAACCTATCCTCGCATTGACCACTTCGCATCAACCATCATCTCCGGAGTCATGGCCAGGTGAGAAACCACTCCTCTGCATGTAGTTATCTCGACCATAGGTTGCTTAATTGGGATGTCTCCCTGCTAATGCTTGGCAGAGCAAATAAGGTATGCTGGTGTCTTATGTGTGGTTACATTTAGCCTTGTTGGATTTAATTTTTTGCATTGATGGCATTCGTTCATAATAACATCTTTAAGAGAGGCCGTTGCCTTGGTTAACTCTATTAGCATTATTAAATATGCAACAAAATTGAAGTGGGAAAGTTTGTTGTGCTGCTGATTTACACTGACATATAATGTTGACTCTCCTTGTTCTCTAATCTAATATGGGAACTTCGAAGCCTTAGTCTTTGTGCTGTGGGGAATATTTGTCAGGTATGACTTGCATTCAGGGGCTCAAGATACAATGGGGCTGCATGACAATGTGGTTGCCTGCATTGAGTTCTCCCAGAAGACTGGTAAGGAACAGTACATAGCCTTATGTTTGATGATTTGTTGTCTGATTTCCTGGATGTTTTCCCTGGAGCATCTTATAACTCTACAAAACAGTGCCTACGTGTCCTTATTTACTGAACATGAAATATTACTATGAACCTGACCTTTTAGTACCCAATTTGAACTGCAGCATTGGGGAGGAAGGTTAGGTTAGTTCAAGATTATACTATTATAGTTTTGTAGTTGTAAACTACAGTATAACTGTTTGACATCAAATATCTGTTTATTGGGCATTGATAATTATAAACAACAGCCTTTGCTTCTTAAATTTTAATTATGTAATTCACATCAAAACATGCATTTACTATTAGTTTGTGTTCCGTGCTTTTCAGGTCAAGTTGTCACTGCTAGCCTTGACAAGAAGCTACTGTTCTGGGATTCACACGCAAGAAGTGTAAGCCCTAACAGCAGTATAACCTTTAGTTCGGATGTGGCATCACTTTCAGTCTGCGACATGTATATATTAGCCGCAGTTGAGAGAGATGTTTACTTCTATGACTTGAGGAATCTAACAGAACCGGTTAAAGCAAAAGATTCTCCTGTGGAGTATCATATAAGATGCCTGCACGCTTCCCCAGAATGGAATGGTATGTTTTCTACTATCCTTTAGGAATAGCCTTACTGCTCCTTTTCTTCATAGTTCATACTACCGAAGGCTTGTAGTTCTGCCTTTGTAGAACAATTTTTCCTAGACAAGATGGCAACTTCCATGATAATAATAGCTGTCAATAAACATCCTGTAAAACTTTGTTGTTCCACGGTAAAACGTTGTCTAGATCCTTTTTGTTACTATTTCCAGAAAATACCGGTACAATTTTTTCTTAGAAATGAAACTATTGAAGGTCATAATGATAATTAGTTATATCTTTTCAAGGTGGGATTCTGTAAGGAATCATTATTTGGGTTTGATTCCTTTGGTTTACTTTAAAATAGTTCCAAAGTAATTGCCTGTTGAATATATATGCTTTTAGTGAACACTTGAGAATATGAGTAATAGCTCTGTGCTGATCTGAAATAGCTGTTTTGGAATCACAGGTATACAGTTTTTATGATTGATTGATTGATTGAGTATTCTTTTTCCCAGGTTATGCCGCCAGATCTGTGGATGGCGCTGTTGCATTGAAGTATTTTGATTGTGGAACAGATGGTGATATGGGGTTAGTTCTGGTACCTTTTTTCTGCTCTTTATATTTCTTTTTGCAGTTATTTTCTCCATTGTTAACTATATATGATCGAAGTCAAATAATTTTTTAAAAAATGATGGACAGAATGCTAAATTGTGATGAAAAAAACCACTTGTCCATTTTTTATTTGAATGGAGATTATGTGTAAATTGTAATCGACATTTTAAACCTCTTTTCTCATATTTCTTCTCCTATTAACTTTTGCAAGTATCTATTTGCGTTCACTTAAAACTTATTTAAATTCAAACCAACAAGGGTAATAACTTTCTTTTGCACAAAATGTCTATCATGTTATGTGAAATCTCTACCAAAGTAGATGACTGACTTTGAACCAAAATTGGTGATACAGGAATCAAGTTAGGCATTTTTAAAGTAGAGGGACCAAGCTGAGTCCTAGAACAAAGTGGAGGTACCCAAAGTACCAATTATCTTTTCTAATTCATTGAGTTATTTGTGTTTTTGCAGATATGTTTTCCGATGTCATCCAAAATTCAGGGATGGCAGATCCAGTCTGATTCCCATAAATAGCATCGCGATTCATCCGTTGTATGTTTTGTAATTTTATGCATGTTGGGATGTTCCTACTATGATGTTTCTCAAAGTGAAGCTAAATATATATGCTTCTGATTGGCAGCAAGTGAACTTTTGTTCCGGAGATAATGAAGGATATGCCATTGCCTGGGATGCTCAATCAAACAAGAAGTTGTTATGTGGTTCTATACCTCCCTCTAAGAACCGATTTCGGAGTCCTCCCATCCGATCTTCCTCGTGCGTCCATAATCATTACCCCCGTCCTTAAAAATTCGTAGCAACGCACGGACATTTAACTATTTGTTTTCTATTTTGTAGAGTGTGCTTGCTTTCTCTTTCCTTGATAAGCTAGAGATGAAGATAAGTCTTCCAAAAGGATGGCGTAGCAGTTTTATTTTAAAATTCCCGTTAATGTTTATGGCATGATGTCATATATATCAATTAGTTTGTTATTCTCCAAGACGGTCTGACAATTATTTATATATTAAGAATACTGTGGAAAAATATTGTTTACTATCATTTTTGTACATATTGTTGTATGTTATACTTATTCCATCATGCTTCACTAATATGATGCTTGATTTATTTATGAGTATGAACATGTATGTTTTGCTTGATACATAATGCCGTAAGATAAAACTGATATTTATTATTCTGTTTGAGATCATATTTGATAGTATGCATCACTTTTATTTAGTTTTCCGTTGCAACGCACGGGCACTTTACTAGTATTTATAAGCTTGGCAGTTAGCACACTGCAAAAGGACAGCAGTCAGGATAGTACACTAACTGCTAAGCTTTTCCTGTATTTAACACGTATGCTATTATTCAATCTGCGGATACAAAAAATAAACTATTCCAATGTGTTCCCAATATTTAGTCTATTGTGGATTTTTACAATTTAAAAGCTATTTATATCATTGCACAAATTTTTGCCTAGTGATGATAATTATTTTAGCTTAATATTTATAAGCAATTATTATCTAGGTTCTGCAATTTAAATATTACTTACAAATTTAAATACACAGCTAAGCATATAACAAATAACTCACAAGGTCGCTATATAGTATAAATACCTGCTGTTTCATGAAGTTTTGGCACATATAACACTATTTGGAACCGTATTTACAAATATGTCAGTATACGTGTGGTATTTGCAAAAAAACACTTCTGCCACCAGGTGGCCGGGCGGCAACACCGTGGAGCTGACATGTGGCCAACGGAGCCCGACCATTGGGCGGCAGGTGCCTGTCGCCCGCCCACCATGCGGCCACAGACCTGGAGCCCGGTGGCTGAGCTTCAGGTGATTAGCCTATGCGATTAGCTAGTTAATTGCATAATTAGAAAATTTATTTGCTTACTGCTCGTATAATTTTTTAGATGTAGCAAATGAGCACAAAAAATACAAATTTTTTTGTGGAGCTTCCTAAGGCAGCGTACTTAATTATATAATTTTTGTAATTTTATCATTTCTGAATTTTACTCCAAAATTCATTTTAAGTGTATTGTTTTTAGGAATTTTTTAATATTGAAAATGAGCTCCAAAATTATGAAATATTTTCATGTGACATGATTGAGGCCCCCGAAATGATTTCAGGATTTCATGTGACATGATTGAGGGCCCCCAGTACCGCATTAAGTGGGAATCAGGCTTCCCTAGCCACGTGCATGAAAATTACTACATTATTCTCTAGTTCTTTTTTAGCATCATTTATTCGTCAATAGTTTTGCCTATTGTTTAGCACTTGCGTGTGAATGAGGAACATTTGTGTCGTAGTTACTCATTTGGTTGATGTCGGCTATGATAGTATGTCCCTTTTTCATTGAGAAGCAATCATGCAATGACTGTAATGCATTGAAATAAAAATCACATTATCAATTTGCCAGTTTATTTTGTATTGAATATGCTTTGTACAAAAGAATACCACTTCTAACAAAGTAGCCTACAATAGTCTTTGGAGCAGATGTTGCTCATCCATCTCCCGGAGAGGATGCATCTCTATCTATTGCAGTAGTCTGTCGTCTTGCTCTCTCACTCTATTTCTCTGATCATGCCACAATTTGTCATTTTGATTAGTCCATGTTTTTTAAGTTTTTTATTAGTTACATGCAAGTCATGCAACCCTAATAGAATGCTAACTGTTTTGGAACTTGTTGAGCAATTGAGCCCAATTTCTGTTTTAGCCTTCTTTTTTTTCCTTTCTATGAGGACTTTTAGCATTGGACAAACTTTGCATTTTAAAGGAGGGATGGATGAACCGAAGTAGTACTTATGTATTAGTGATTTAGTGGGGTACAACAAAGCTTGCTTGTGTTTCCGGAAGAAACATTGCGATTTTGGCATTTTCCACTTTTCCTTAATCTGTCAATAGTTGACATAACAAATCCTTGTATTCTTTCTTGGCATCAAATATAGTAAGCTTTATCATTGTAGGTCATTGCATCCATGGATTGGCCATAAGCGAGGGGCAGTTTAGCCAAGTCTTGCTTTATGAAGTGAGTGCAATTTGCAAGGTTCTTTTTGCCCTTTTGTCCCTCTATAGGTGTTTAACATTTCATGCATTGTATCACATTGTATGTGCTAGTGTTGTAATATTGTTTGTCTTCGCACTCCCAGGCTTGTGCTAGTTTACAGGAGGACTACCTCCCTCGAGTTACATTTGTTTTTGTGCAAAAGAGGCATCACACTCACCTGTTTCCTAGAAATCATCGTGCGCGACATTGGATGGATAGAAGTGGAAATATCCTACCTAGTAAGTTGATTTTGATAGGCATAAAGTGGTATGCATTATTTAGATTTAAGTATTAAGCTTGTTTGAAACAAGATTAAAGTATTAAGTGCACTTTGTCTTCAGGAACTGTTGTTGACACAAAGATCTGTCATCCTAGTAATATTTAATCTCAATATATACACAACTCACTATATCATTGCATGCATTGTAGTAGTGCGTAGTACCACCTAGAACTTTATGAGCCTCCTTTGCTATTTGATTTGCAGGGCAGAGTGAAGGAAGCTAGTACGCATGCATGCATGGGCAGCAACAAGCGCGCACGCACACACATTGACATGCTGGCTAGCTGTGAACCAACCATGTGTGTCCTTTGTTGTCAACCCAACGCTCAATTGTAGTGCATTGCTTACAAAAAACAACAGTGTAGATCGATTATTACCTTCCATGCATACAGGTATGATCGATCATATTATTGCTCTCAAAAGCACATAGTGCAACACCCGTTAAAACATGTGCGTGGGTGTCATTTCATGTGCGTTGCCGGGAAAGCGGGATTCCCGCTTAATGCAGTCCAAGGGGGGCTCAATCATGTCACATAAAATCATGAAATCATTTCGGGGGGCCTTAATATGTGACTCTTACCTAGAATGGTCATGTTGTACTAAACTTCCCATATTCCAAGTCACATGAAATCATGGAACCCCAATTTCTGAAACCTAAAATACTAATTTTTGAGACCTAAACCATTAATTTTGAGATAATTTTTGAACATATAAAATTCTAAAAAAAATATGAAATCAATTCTACTATGTGAGGATCCTTCAAAAAAACATTTCATAATTTTTGGAGCTCGTTTTTTATATTAAAAAATTCCCACAATTAGTACAATTAGAATTTTGGAGTAAAATTTAGAAACGATAAAATTACGAAAAATTACATAATTAAGTATGCTGCCTTGGGAAGTTCCACAAAAAAAATTGTATTTTTGTACTCATTTACTATATCTAAAAATTCTACGAGCAGTGACAAATAAATTTTCTAATCATGCAATTGACCTGCTAATCGCACAGGCTAATCACCTGGAGCCCAGCCTCCAGGCTCCAGGTCTGTGGACGCATGGTGGGTGGGTAGCAAGCACCTGCCACCCAGTGACCGGGCATCACTGGCCACGTGTCATCTCCACGGCGCTGACGCCTGGCCATCGGACGACAGAAGTGATATTTTTGCAAATACTATACGCATACTGATATTTTTTGTAAATATGGTTCAAAATTATGCCATATGTGCCAATTATTCTGTTTTCTCCTCTCCACAGTCTGCTGATCAGCCCACTGGGCTAGCCTAAATACTCCCAACCGATGCCCTCTCTCTCTTCACTCGGTTTCTTTTCCCCTAGCTCTCTACTCCCCTTCGGCCGACGTCTTCACTGTTGCCTCCATGGCTGACACCGGCTCCCCACTCGACGTTGCCGCCTTGGCTAGCTCGGCTACCGGCATTGTGCCTTAGCCTTCTCTCCTTCCTAGCTCCTCTCTCACACACACGCTCGGCTGCTTCCTGCCTCCTCCTACCTAGTCACTGTCTCCCTGGCTAGCTTGGCTGCCATCAGTGGCTGCCGATCCCTCCTAGGCTTGCCTCTAGCCTGATTCGACCCTTGGCACCTCAGATCCGGTGCTGGCCGGTGGTATCTGAGCTCTCCTTCTACTACTAATCCCCCCCCCCCCCGCTTCTTCCTTTATTTCTAGTTCATGGTTTTTGCTTGCTTTATGATTTGAATGAATTTTTGCCATGGATGGGGTGAAGATGGTGATGGTTATGCAATTGTGGCTAGCCATAGCGGGGCTTGAGGCTTCCAAAATGCCGGGGAGTGTGGTGGCCATCAGGTGCGCATGGTGGCAAACGGTGGCATGCCGTTGCCGTGGTAGTCTTGCCTCTGGTATACTACTCATTCCCTACTCCCTTCCTTCTCCTCTATGTTATTTCTATGGATGGCTATGGTTCGGTTGTGATGCTTGTGAATGATGATGCATGTGGTGTGGTCCCGTGATAGCAATGGCAATATCAAAAATGGGATGTGGGGATAATTGTCGAGTGATGGCTTGATTTGGGAAAGGGCTGAAGCTTGATATTCCTGGTTGCTTGCTTGGTTTGGTTGTGCTGCGATTGGTTTGCTATTGGCTCAGTTGTCGCCACTCCTAGGGTTGTTGTTGCCTCCTGATGCTTGTTCCTCCTCCTCGTGCTTTCGGCTCCTCTGGCCTTATTGCTGTGCTCCCCTTCTCCTTTCTCTTGGTTGGATTGGTGGATGGGGGGGGGGGTAGGGTGGATAAGAGGGATGGGGGGAAATGGTGGTGCTCGACTGTGTTGGGGCTGTTGCAGCTGGTCATGGTGAAATAGCTCTCTCTCTCTCTCTCTCTCTTTCTCTTACCCTGGTTGTGCTTTCGCCTTTATCCCTTCCCCTGTGTCATGACTGTGCTGGTGCTGCACTGTGCTTTTACTATGCTCACTATACAAGAAATGGTTGGCTTTGGTGATTTGGTCGATTGGCTGTGAAATGAAAATTTGAAATGGATTCAGGTTGGTTTTTAACACCGGGTGATAAAACCCTATAGCTGCGAGAGGTGTCGACTGACCTCGGACTGTTTGGTATCTCAATAAACAAAATGTCCATATCGATAACTGAACTAGGGTTCTGATGGCAAGCTGGTTTTCAATTTCTTCTTTCGTTTGGTCTTTTTTGGTATCTTCATATTTACTGTTGTCGTAATTAATACTATGGTTGCTCTGTAATTTCCTAGTTAATTCTAATTGTGTAAGAAATAATTTTGTTGTAATTTAAATTCTGACTGTATGTATGGAATTGGATGTAACAACATTGAATTTCGATGTATGTTGCAAATTTTATTACTTTACTTTGTTGTCTTTTATTCCCTCAAAGTATTGTTCAATTTTTCATAATTGAAATGGCTGCGATGACGATGTTAATTACATGGTTAATTACGGCTGACAACTCGAGGTTAGCAACTAAGATTAGTCTGAAAATGCACGGCTTTACAGAAGAACAGTCCGTAATGCAAGGAGGTCCGTGCTTAGTTTCTTCTTACTGATAGTGAATGCCGTGGAAGGAACAAATCTTTGTGGAAAGAAGCCTCACTGTCTCACCTCACCTGTTGTCTTGGAGTTTGACCGTTATCCTTAGCAGCTCATGTAAGTAGCGGATAGGTGCTTGCACCTTTTTTTTTATGCTCTCGAGTCCAGAGGGTACAATATTTGTTGGCCGTACTGAAAGTCTGAACTTAATTTGTAGATAGTACTTCATCTTACTACATCTTACTAATATTAAGCACTCTCTCACATTTGTTTCTAGTTGCAAAGTAAGACTGTTCGGTTCCTAAAAGTTGGCATGATGATTTGCAACCTGCTCGTGTTAATTGATCAGGCTAGTACAACAATGGTAAATGTAACGCTCTGAGGCTCAGTGATACTAATCGTCGTCAGAAACGAAAAGAATCCTGAAACGCACCTGAAAATGGAGAAGTATTCGACCACATCGCACATGATCTTTGACCCTAACTACCCTTGTGCCGCGCTGATACGTACAATCCATCTCCGACAGTGAACTGAATATTCTTCTGACATTGAACAAGAACAAAGTTTAGACAGATCTTTCCTAGCTAGCGCCAAGGTGAATTAGGCACGTTTTTGCGAGAAGATTGGCGCGGCAAAATTCGACAGAAAGTTACCATCGCAGCACGCCGTCCTGGAACAGTGCAGATCGCACGCAATTACGAAAGCCGCCTCCTTCAGGAGCAGAGACCAGTCAAACAAGCTCGGTGATTTTGTGAAGGTCGCCAACACAACACCTGCATGGAAACTTCCTGCCCCGTGAGCAGCCATGCATCCAACTTTGCGTTTGCGTTCTCGAGTCTTTATCGTGTGATGCTTCCGTGCAGTGGACTAGTATTACGCATGTGTGGATTAGAGATTAAAACCGTGCGGAACGCATGCTTTTGCGTAACTGCTGATTTGAATTGATCTCGCGCTGATAATTTCTCTTTAATCACTGGGATAGTGACCCGCGCTTACCTGTTCTCTCTCTCTCTCTCTCTCTCTCTCTCTCTCTCTCTCTCGCGTGCCGCGCTTTGCCTGCGTGCGCTGCGTATATAAGCCGCGCCGTTGCTTGCCTCTCGCTTCTATCTCAGATTGCCATCCGAACCGAAGGCGCTCCCGGGAGTTCGCTTTTCTTCCGTCGGCGATTTCAGGAACCTTGCAGCGGCAATGGACGCCGGCGACGCCATCGAAAGAGGCCAGCGCTCCCCGCGGCTGCCAGAGGTATAGTACTTGCTACTTCCCAAGCTCATCTCACCGGTTTGTGAGTTGTGATCGATCGATCATCAGTGCATCCGTCCGTGATGGTTATCGGTCTAGCTTGCGACAGCCGGCATTGAGCATGGGACTGCACGCATCATATATAGTCACTTAGGCATGCGGTTCTTGGTTCTTCTTCTTAATTAGACTGAAGGGCACAAAGTTCTTAGCCTCTTGCGGCATGCCAAAAATGCAAGACGTGACGAGGTTAACGAAGAATATTAGCTCGTTCTGCCTCGTGTATGTCGATACTTGAGAAGCTAGGAGATGAACTCGTTGAACCAATGCTTACGTGTCCCCATCAACAAGAGAAGCGTGAACAGTTCTGAAGTCAGAAAAATGAAATCGTTTGTCAAAAGATCAAAATATTATCCTAGTTTTCTCACAAAAGGTTCAATCAAAATGGTCAGAAAAGCAGTAGCCGCACGTAACCCAACCACCGTATCTTTCGTACTTTTTTGACGCAACGCTTCAGTATTTTTCTTTAATTTCTCGTCAAGAAATAGCGCTGATACGTACAGCGCCGTACCTTGATCATCCGTCTTGTACATATACAATTAGGGAATGAATTTCTGACAGCCTGCACAAATTTTCCTACCTTGCAGAGCCAAAGTTCAACGATCGACGAAGAACACCTGAAGGTGCCGCTCATACAGGACAAGAAAACTGGTAGCAAAGCACCAGCAGTGGTTCTAGGATTCGAGTGCTTGGAGAGCACAGCATTCAACGGCATTGGCACGAACTTGGTGGTGTACCTGGAGACTGTTCTTCATGGCAGCAATCTAGCAAGTGCATCCAATGTCACGTCGTGGTTCGGAACGAGCTACCTCACCCCGATCTTCGGCGCGATCATCGCGGACACGTTCTGGGGCAACTACAACACCATCCTCGTCTCCCTCGTCGTCTACCTTCTTGTAAGCACACCCAAACCCTAAGCATATTGTACACCGAAACATGCCCATGCTAATATAATCTTAGTTGGAGCTGCGCGCGATGTGCTTAATTTAGCTGCTTTTGATCTCTCCAGGGCATGATGCTCGTAACGTTCTCCGCGTTCCTCCCGACCACGGCGCTCTGCGGCGTGGGCTCGTCGTGCCACCCCGTGCTCGGCGCGCAGACCATCGCCTTCGTCGGCCTCTACCTCGTGGCCTTCGGCAGCGGCGGCGTGCGCGCTGCGCTGCTGCCGTTCGGCGCGGAGCAGTTCGACGACGACAACGCGGTGGACCGGGAGCGCAAGATGTCATTCTTCAGCTGGTTCTACATCTGCGTCGACTTCGGCATGATCATCTCGGGCCTCTTCATCGTGTGGATTCAGCAGAACGTGAGCTGGGGCCTCGGATTTGGCATCGCCACGTTGTGCATCGCGCTTGCCTTCGGTGGCTTCGTGCTCACCACGCCCATGTACAAGCGCCGCATGCCCACCGGCACGCCGCTCAAGAGCCTGGGCCAGGTCGTGGTCGCCGCGTGCAGGAAGATCAGCCTCCGTGTCCCCGCCGACTCCGCGCTTCTCTACGAGGTCCACGACAAGATCGACCAGCCGAAGATCGCGCACACCGACGAGTTCACGTTCCTTGACAAGGCGGCGGTGGTCGCGGAGTCGGACTTGGAAGAAGTGACGAACGACGCCTCCGCAGCGGACGCGGGCACGTGGAGGCTCTGCACGGTGACGCAGGTGGAGGAGCTCAAGATCCTGCTGCGGCTGCTCCCGATATGGGCGACAAGCATCGTGCTGTCGGCGGCGTACGCGCAGCTGAACACCACGTTCGTGCAACAGGGCGGCGCCATGGACATGCGGTTCATGTCCTTCACCGTCCCGGCCGCGTCGCTGGTGTCCTTCGAGGTGCTCTGCGTCCTGGCCTGGGTTCTCATCTACGGCTCGGTGATCGTGCCGGTCCTCAGGAGCTTCGCCCCTGCCCGCGGCGAGCCGTCGCAGCTGCAGCGGATGGGCGCCGGGCGGCTGCTCATGGCGTTCGCGATGGCCGTCGCGGCGCTGGTCGAGATGAAGCGCCTGGACGCCGCAGGGCGCGGGGAGTCCGTGAGCATCGCATGGCAGATGCCGCAGTACTTCGTGCTCGCCGGCGCGGAAGTGTTCTGCTACATCGCGCAGCTGGAGTTCTTCTACAGCGAGGCGCCGGACTCCATGAAGAGCATGTGCACGTCCTTCGCGCTGCTCAACGTGGCTCTGGGCAGCTACATGAGCTCGCTCATCTACGCCGTCGTGGACGCGCTCACCGCGACCGGCGGGCGCCCCGGGTGGATATCAGACAACCTCAACGAGGGACACCTCGACTACTTCTTTTGGACCATGGCGGCGCTGTGCACGCTCAACTTCGTCGTGTACAGCGCTTTCGTCAGGAACTACAAGGTGAAGACGGTCGTGTCGTGATTGTTTGTTACTCGCCAGCGTACATAAAAAGATTTCACATTGCAGCGGCAGTGTGGTACAAAAGATTTTAGAACTTGCGTTAGCAACGGGGTGCACAGAAGACAACAGGAGGCAAATACGGAACACGTCCAATGCCCAGGAACAGCAACTACGGCAGTTAGCTGTGAAATTTATTCATTTTTTTCTTCTTTCTTTTGCCAGTTAGCTGAAACAGGGATGGATGGGCCACAGGACATCCATATACTGCATGTTATACTTCAGAAAAATGCAATGAGGATACTGCAGATTCCATGAAAAATCGCAGATTCCATGAAAAATCGCCAGTTCTATTTACTACTAGCCTCATAGGCGCGGCGCCACGCCGCGCCAGCCACCGTGTGTACCGAAGTAAAAGAGGCGATAATCCGTGAGGAGTTTGTAAAAAAATTGTAAAAAAATCGAGGGCATATGTGTATTTTCGAAAAAGTCAAAGGTCTTTTTCGTAAAAAACCGAGGGCCTGTACGTAATAAATGGGAAAGTCAAAGGTCTTTTTCGTAAAAAATCGAGGGTCTGTACGTAATAAACGAGGACCCGCACGTAATTTAGAAAACCGCGGGGCGCTATCCTGCAAAAATTTGGGTGAAAAAAAACTGCCAGGGACCTTTTCGCGAGGAAAAAGGACCTTTATGTAATTTCCAAAAAACTGGAGGAAATGACATCTCCTGGCCGTACGAAAATCCTCCCGCCACGCGGCCGACGGAGCGCGCACGGGCGGGAGCTGCCGACGTGGACACGCTGAGGGGCCGGAACCCCCCGCAAATGTAGTTGTTATTATTTGTTCTTGGTGTAGCACTCTACTTTACACACATATGTCTACGTATTATGGTATCGTTTACGCATATCTTTAACCGCGAGCAGAAGAAGTTTACACGCATAGCGATTCTGTATGACAGTATGAGCTGGCAGTATGCGTATTACACGACAATTCCGTGGAGGAATTTATGGGCCACGGAATGCCGACGAAACGGAGTGTGTGTGGCAGCGCTGAATATATGGGCCGTATTAACCACGATACATACGGATGGTCTTGCAATCCAGTGAATACTTGCGGGTTACGGCCCATTAGGCCATAGAATCGCCTGTGTGGGAAGCGCTGCGCTCTGAGGGTTAAAATGGCAAGGTTAGCCGGCCGTATGCTTGCAAAGTCGCAAATATTCTTCCACTGCACTTTGCTGAACTGATACGACTTTATAGGCCCCCTTTGGAAAACGTAAGGCCTGGCCAAAGCCGCTCCGAGCCTCCGACGGTCAAGTTCCTCGGATTCAAACCCAACCAAACCGCCTTTATATCCGACGCACACGCTCCCTTCCCACGTCTTCCCCATCGCACTAGCTCCAATCCAAACCAAAGCAGACGAGAAGAGACGAAGTACGAGTATCGCCGCAGTAGTAGGCATTAGGGGTGGCAACGAGCTGAGCTCGGCTCGGTTCGTGAAAACTTGGTAGAATGGAGGCTCGGTTCGGCTCGACTTGGTTAGGGTATCAAGCTTTTTTGTGGACTCGGTTCGGCTTGTGATGCGGCTCGAGTCAGCTCGAGCGGGCTCGCGAGCCAACAACCACCGAGGGGAACCGACGGGCGACGGCAAGAAGACGAAGGCATGGCAACCACCCCACCGCAAGCCAGCAACCGCAAGCCAGCGACCGCAACCAGCCCCAAACCCTAACATTCCTCACAAGTACCAGTGCAGGTAAACCCCCACCATCTCACCATTCGTGTATTACCATCCCATTTCATCCAACATAGACTAGAAACCATAGGCATTCACCACGGTAGAGCACAGCACAGGAACCATAAGCATGTCACCAGAGGTAAAAGAAGGAGAGAAGAGGGTTACCAGTGAGGGCGGCGGCTGCGGGATTCCCGGCCGAGCCACCGGTACTCCCCCGGCGTACGGCGACGGTTCACCGGCGGAGACAGCCACGGTCACCCGCCTCCCAAAAACCTAACCCTAGGCAAAACCTCACAAAAAGTTAGCAAATCACAAACTTAGAAATCAAAGCAAATAGCAACCAAACCCCATCAAGCCAATCCTAGATCGGGCGGGATGGAAGAACTAGGCGCCAGATCTGGGCCTAGGCCACAGATCCGGCCGTGGAGCTATGCGGCGCGGCGGGGAGCCGGCGTGAAGGGGGGAGCAGCACCGAGGGGAGGCGCTGAGCGCCGGGGCAGAGGCGCCGAGACGCGGGCGCGAGAGGGTGGCGGCGTCGGCGGGGGCAAGGAATGAAGCCATGAAGGAAATAGGGAGAGCCGGAGAGGGAGGGGGCGCGTCCGCGCGTGACGGCGTGAGTGGAGAGACCGAGAGGGAGAGAAAGAGAGACTGAGAGAGGAGAGAGCCGAGTGGGGGAGGCCGAGAGGGCAGGAGGCGTCGGGTGGTCGGGGGGCATTGGGCTATCGGGCCGTTGGGCCGAGTCAAGCTGGCTCGAACTCGGCTCGTTTAGATCCTGAGCTTTTTTGCTGGCTCGGTTCGGTTCGTTTCATTCACGAGCCCGAGCTGGCTCACGAGCCCGAGCTTTTTTGCCAGCCCTAGTAGGCATGGACTTCCACGCGCTCCCCCGCCGCGACCTGCAGGCGCTGTGCAAGCGCAACGGCGTCCGCGCGAACATGACCAACGCCGCCATGGCCGACGCGCTTCCCACGGTGAGGCCTCACTCACCCACCGCTCGTCCCTTCACTCTCTTCCCCGGCTTGGACTGCTTTGCGTTTTCTTCCAGGTTGACGGGATTGAGGAGTGTGTCAAGCAGACGATCGCCCTGCCGGCGCCGGCGGTAAAGGCCGTGGCGGTGGCGGAGCCGCGTGAGAAGCAGGGGAGCCCGCTCCCGCGCGGCCGCCGCGTCACGATCAAGTCGCCCGAGCCCATCAGGCCTGAAGACGGCGAGAAAGAGAACGACGATCTGAAGCGGGATGCGAACGAGGAGAAGGCGATGACCCTTGGCTTGGGGCAGCGTGGTCGCAGCCGGCGCTGTCGGGCCGCGCCTGTGGTGGCTCCGACTACGAGGAGAAGGGCTGCAGCAGCAAGCAAGAGTGAGGCAGGGGATGTGGCTGCGGAGGTGGTGCCGGCTCCGACCACTCGCCGGAGGATCTAGAGCACGGTGCCGATGGAGTCAGAGGAGAAGGTGCCGGGGGCGAGACGGACGTCGAGGAGGGCTGCGGCGAAGAAGACCGGTATACAGCAGGAAGAGGAAGAGGAAGAGGAGAAGCCGCAAGGTGAGAAGAGTTCGATTCCATCAATTTGGCTGTACTGTTTGATTGCTTGCCTTTTAGCTTTGTTTATGCCAATTTTGTTTGCCGCGCGAGCCAGGTGTTGTCTCTGATGTGGAGACTGTACCTGCACTGCCGGTTTCCGACGAGGTAGAAGAGGCTACGAATCCTCAGAACGAAGAGGAATAGGGGCAGGAGGACGAAGGTGAGAGTGAGACACATGGTAAGAACAGTTTGCTTCCGATCATTTTGCTGACACTGATTGATTGCTTGTCTGATGGCAATTTTGCTTGCTGCGCAAGCCAGCTGTTGTCTCTGATGTCGAAAGTACCGTGCCTGCACCGGTTTCCGACGAGGTATGTGATGATGCTGAACATGTGGAAGAGGCCACGAAACCTCAACGAAGAACAGGACGATGTAGTCGAGGAGTCTAGTCAGGAAGACGAAGGTGAGACACATGGATTCCGCCACCGCAGTCGCAACTTGCAATAGATACTTGTTACATGTTCTCTGTAGCTGCCGTGTGCTGAGATATATGCGTGTTTCTCCAAATGGAAATTTCAGGGGTAGTCAGGGATACACCGACAGGTCCAGCACCAGTGGAAGAAGAACCACTAGTGGCTGAAGAACGAAAGGATAAATCAGTAGTACAAGAGCGGCAAGTCGATGTCCAGGAGTATGCTGCTCCCTTGCCCAGCCAGGAAGATTCGCCAATCCTGGGTCTCGTTGAGCAGGAAGGAGGTGCCCCTTTCCGG